>JAEIFZ010000186.1:7500-1230059 GCA_018904035.1 Zaprionus ornatus
ATGTGAGTCATATGCGAATTTTCGGACTGCTGACGGTGGGACTAGATAAAGGTCACCGTGGAAAATTCAAGCCAAAGCTGCAGAAGCATATCCCAGAAAAGCTGAAAATGTACTCAAGGTGGAGTGGCAGCGTGAGGAGGATGAGCAGACAAAAGATGATAAAAATTAAGAATCCAGTGAGAACCTCAGTGCAGAGCGTTTAGAAAAAGACACGGATCGTAACCACCAGGATGAGAAGGCGGTGCCACCGGCAGGTGAGGCAATGAGAATCGGGCCAGGGAGGCGTAAAATAATTCAGACCGGCAAGTCAGGCCGACCAAGGAAGGAATTTAACGTTGTCAATGCCATGATCAAGGATCCCACTCCCTCAAAGCTATGAAGAAGCATTACATAGCCAGCAAGCTACTTTTTGAAAGGAAGCCATGAAGTCGGAATATGATGCGCTCGTGGCAAATAATATATGGACGATTTGCGACTTGCCAAAGGGAGAAAAAGCCATAGAACGCCGATGGGTTTTTACCATTAAAAGGGACGGTGAAGGCAATTCCGAGCGGTATAAAGCTCGCTTGGTAGCGAAGGGTTGCTCGCAGAAATTAGGAGTTAACTATGGAGTATGCCAGTATGCCGATATGAAACCATCCGCCTAGTGTTGACGATGTCATCAGATGGATGTGTGTACAGCGTACCTCAATAGTCATTTGAACGAGACCGTATATATGAAACGGCCTAAGATTTTCGACGACGATGAAAGCAAGGACAGGGTTCTGAGGCTCAATAAGGCGATATACGGACTAAAAAAGGCAGGACGAGAGTGGAACGCCACTTTAGATAAAGCACTTCGAGAAATCGGATTCGTGCCCTACCAATACGAAGCATGTTTGTTCAAACAGGACATAAACGGTAACTTGTGTCTTGTACTAATTTATGTTGATAATCTTCTTATAGCGTGCCAGAGCAGAGTGGATCTTATGCAGGTCAAGTATAAGATAGCTTCGAGATTTGAATGCGTGGACAGAGGTCAGTTGAACACGTTTTTGGGTATACAGATAGAACGTGAAGGCGAGTTGGGCCGTATAACGATAAATCAGACGTTGTACATCAAGGATATGCTGCAGAGACACGGCTTGGAGCAGTGCAGGCCGACAGCGACACCCTTAGACGCGGGATTTAAGGTGGTGTGTAACAAAGAGGATTGTGTTACTCAGGATCCAACTGGATATCAGTCTGCAATAGGAGAGTTAATGTGGATTGCGTTATCATCAAGGCCAGATATCTATCGCTCAGTTGTGAAGCTGGCGCAGCGAAATAAGAACCCGCATAGCGAACATGTATTGGCTATGAAACATGTGATGCGGTATTTGGCAAGAACAGCCAAGAAAACCTTAAGCTATCAGGCTGAAGGGTAACCGTTGGTGGGCTACGTTGTTGCCGACTGGGCAGGTGATATCAGCCACCGACGTTCGTACACAGGATTTTTTTTCTTCTTGTCTGGAAGCCCTATCTCCTGGAAGTCGAAAAAGCAAAACAGTGTTGCATTAAGCAGCACGGAAGCAGAATATATGGCGCTTTCATCAGCTGTAAAGGAGGCGCTACATCTGAGGCGTTTAATCATCGAAATCGGTTGTGGAAAGAAGGATACCCCAACAATCGTCCATGGAGACAATTCTAGCTAATCTCAGAATTTGGCCAAAAGTCCAGTTTACCATGCTCGATTAAAGCATATTGATATCAGGTGTCATTTCATTAGGGAAGTTATCCAGAAAGGCGATGTTGAATTAAAATATGTACCAACTAACGATATGGTAGCCGATATGATAACAAAGAATTAGTCAAAACTTAAACATGAGAAGTTGATTAAGCTTATGAATGTCATGTAAATTGTTGTATTTAGAAATGAAAACATTGAGGAGAGGTGTTGAAATTAGGTACAATATTTCCATTTATAAGCCTATGTAAACAGAACATACGAATAACAGATGTTAGCGAACTGAGAGACTGAGAGATAACTGTTAGTTCTTAGAACTGCTTAGTTCATTAGAGTTGAGAACAAGAAAGCGAACGCAAGCACATCACCGCGCGGAGTCGCGAACAATAAATAATATTAGACTGTACATCAAACGCATCATCTTTTATTTTTCTTTCATATCGGCGGAATTCTCCCCTCATCAAACATGTATATCACAACCCGCCCGACCGAAGCTTTTCTTCTAGTTCATTAGAATAAAAGTAATAAATAACCAGTCGAACGGTACAGTCAGGTGCTGACTGTATAAGGCTATGGATTATAGTACTATACTATATACCGTAAGAAACTTTTGTTAATAACGGTATAGAATCGATAACTATTTATTAAAATTTATTTTAAAATAATTATTTATATTAAATGTAAAATAATTATAATAACTTGTTTGTCTTTTATATTGCATAATAAATAAATCAAAATCAATGAAATCAAATTGAGGAAAAACTATTTTTTATTTGAAATTTAATTTAACATGGGAAATAACAAATTTGTATATAACAGACCCCTCGGCTGCTACTTTCATTTTAGTTTATTAGAATAAAAGAAATAAGATTAATAATAAATAAAATAAAAAGATGCAACATCGTTGCACTTGGGAATTTAACGCGCGCCACAACACACACAAGCCTTTTAAAATTCCCGTCCGAATTTTTTTAAAATCCATGGCCTACAAAAATACATAACATGAAATGAAAAGTTGCACCATTTGAACTCAGTCCACCGCAGCCTTTTTGACGTACCGTCACTCTAATTACTCAGCCATTTGATGCAACATCGTTGCACATGGGAATTTAACGCGCCCCACAACATACACAAGCCTTTAAAATTCCCGTCCGAATTTTTTTAAAATCCATGGCCTAAAAAAATACATAACATGAAATGAAAAGTTGCACCATTTGAACTCAGTCCACATCATCCTTTTTGACGTACCGTACGGCACTCTAATTACTCAGCCATTGGCTCGCTTCTTAAACGATCGGCAAAGTTGCAGATCCGGAGCTCTGCTGAGTGCCAACCCCGACTGGAGTAGTCAGTCTTCGGCCTACCCCCAGCGTGATCTGCAACGAAATCTCAATCGACGAATAAGTTATCTAAGTGCTAAGAACGAACTTATAAACTGCAAGAATAAATATCCTAAGTGCTAAGAACGAACTTGTAAACTCCAAGAATAAATATCCTTAGTGCTAAGAACGAACTTGAGAACTACTTTATAAATTGTAACGTAAAACTAACCGCGGCAACTCTTCATTGATCAAAGGCGATACAATCGAGGCGATCAAAGACTCCAGCAGCGACACTCACAATAAAAGCAGGAATGTTCCTAATTCTAACTAGCTATGCGGCTACGAAAGCCGAAACACTTAGGCAATTTTCAGACTTGCCTTAACTAGCGCCCGAGCAGTCAGCACTCTGACTAGCCGAGATTGTCACTAAATTTAAGGCTGGTACTTCTGCATCCAAATAAGCTGAGTTGTACAAAATATCACGTAAAACTGTGTACAATTTAGTTAAAAAAAAAGGGCACACTGGCAAATTTGGAAAATAAAAAGAGAACTGGCCGAATAGTTGCATTGAACCCAAGAGACCGCAGACACATTATAGGAGTTGTACTAAGTAATCCCACCATAAGTTCCGTTAAAATTGCCGCAGCTTCGAAAAATTTAATTGGAAAACATATTAGCGATAGTACACTGCGTCGCAGAATAGAGGAAGTTGACATCAACACCTATGTTGTTCGTGCAGTAGTTGATATTACGCTAAGAAACAAGGAAAAACGTCTCGCATTTGCCTTGGAGTATAAAGAGAAGCCTCTCGAGTTCTGGTTTGATGTTTTATGAACTGATGAAGTTGCGTTTCAGTTTCAGGGATCCTTTAGCAAGCAATTTATGCATCTCCCAAAACAACTAAAGGGTAATGCCGTCCAGCCAATCAATCGGTTTGGTGGTGGCACGGTGATGTTCTGGGGCTGTTTAAGCTACTATGGATTTGGAGACATGGTACCGATAGAGGGTACACTAAATCAAACGGGATACCTCCATATCTTAAATGAGCACGCATTCACCTCAGGAAATAGACTGTTCTCCACGAATGACTGGATCTTGCAGCAGGACAATGCTTCATGCCACAAGGGCCGAGTACCAACCAAGTTCTTGAAAGACATAAATCAGGCGGTACTTCCATGGCCCGCACAAAGCCCCGATCTGAACATTATTGAAAATGTCTGAGCTTATGTTAAAAGTCAGATGACATTTGAAAGAGATCACCAGCGCGATGAAACTATAGCCGAAATTACGGAAATTTGGTCCAAATTACCTCTTGAGTTTGCGCACAAGTTGGTCCGGTCAATACCAGCAAGGCTCCAAGCAGACATTGATGGCAAAGGCGGAGTAACTAGATATTAGTTGGCTTAACATAATCACATATTAAAATAATATAAACTATTTCGTTTAAATTCAATAAAAAACGCAAAAATCAATTAAAAAAGCTGTGTGTAAATAATTTTGACGCGTAAAAATTGTGTGTAAATACTTCTGACAACAGACAAGCATCAGTTCAATGCTTCTATTTTTAGCCCATGAACAGTTATTTTTTCCACTTCTTCTTTCGTTTGCTTCTGTATAGATGTAGAAGCACGACAAATACCGTTATGTTCGTTTCTGAGTACAAAAGCAGCAGCAATAAGCGATCAAAGTTGACAATTGGAAAAAAAGCACGTTGTGTAAATACCTTTGACCACCCCTGTATGTGCACGTAAGCATATTATGAATATTATGAATATGTACACAAGCATGTAAATACTTGCATACATTCATATTCATTTACCACGCCACCTATTGGTTGAGTATTAGTATATATTTATGCACATGTATTTTCGGTAATTGACATGTGCATGGAAAAGAAGAGTCAAGAAACAGCTCGCGCTTCGCGCTCGCATCGTTTGTCCTTTTCTTTCCTACGCAAGCAATTTAGTTCTGACGTCATCGACAACTTCTTTGCTGGTCGAAGGGTCGAAATGGTTTATCTAATAACTTCAGTGTTTATTGTCCGATCGGATTGCAATTTGGAGGATAAGTTCATATAGTATTTATCTATATATATACTAAAGCAGAACGTTAAGAAATGAGTAAATCGACATGTAAATCAAAATTGGCGGTTTGCGGGGGCGGTAGGCGTGTTATTCCAAATTGAAAATAAACTTGATCTGCGTATGGTATACAGGAATCTTCATGCTAAATTTGGTGTCCCTAGCTTTTGTAATAGCTGAGATCGACACGTTCATCCAGACAGACAGACAGACGGACAGACAGACGGACAGACAGACGGACATGGCTCAATCGACTCGGCTAGTGATCCTGAGCAAGAATATATATATTGTACTTTACATACATTTGCACAAAGTTAGTATACCCTTTTTTGACCATTTTCAATGGTCCAAGGGTATAAAAAGATGTGGCAATATCGGAACAGAACATAGCCAGGATTGTGCCGTTCGCCACAAGGGTGAAACTTCGCTGTGTTTTTGCAGTCAACGAAGAACGACATTCAGCATTTAGGAAACCCTACTCTGATAGAGGAGCTGATCGCCAAGTTTCCTATAAGTAAGAGGTTCGACTGGGCGAAGCATGCGGCTACTATAGAACCATATCGAACAGTGGTGTATCTTAGCGAATGGCTACACGAGCTTGCTAAACAGGTACAACAAAGACTATTGCACGCAAGCACAAGTCATATGGAAGAAAAGTATACTGACTCTCACAAATGTTGTCCAAAATGTGAGGGGCACCATGGGATCAAAGACTGCGAGGAGTTCAATCATGTATATCCAGCAGCGAGAATCGAGTTAGCGAGAAAGCATAGGACCTGCTTCTCGTGCTTGGCAGAAGCAAATGCAGTGTCAACTGAGCCTAAAATATGAATTATTAAATAATTTTATGTGCACGTACTCATATTATGAATATTATGAATATGTACACAAGCATGTAAATACTTGCATACATTCATATTCATTTACCACGCCACCTATTGGTTGAGTATTAGTGTATAGTTATGCACATGTATTTTCGCTAATTGACATGTGCATGGAAAAGAAGAGTCAAGAAACAACTCGCGCTTCGCGCTCGCATCATGGTTCATCTAATAACTTCAGTGTTTATGGTCCGATCGGATTGCAATTGGGAGGATAAGTTCATATATTATTTATTTATATATATGTATGCTAAAGCAGAACGTTAAGATCAAGTTTATCTAAAAACTTGAGTGCTTATTGTCCGATCAGATTGCAATTTAGAGGATAAGTTCATATATTATTTATTTATATATATGCTAAAGAACGTTTGGCCGTCAGCCGTCAGAGACAGTAAGGGGAATCACATGGAACCCTAGCTTTGGCTGAGGTACGTGCCGTCCTTGCTCCTACTGTCGGAAGTGCGGCTATACTCTCCACGTGAGGGCGGCTGGAAGCAGGCCCCTAGCACAGTCAAGTCTCTGCTAGGGGTGCTGACTAATTGTAGTCGGGCGAAGATTGTGATTCTATAAATCACCCCAATCCAAGGCGGAACAGCATACGCCAAGGGATGCATGGCCGGGGGGTAGCCCGGTCGTTAGTATGCGGACTCTGGATACCTGTCGCCCTCCAGTTTCATCTAGACTTCCCACGGCACGCGGGCTATGCCTTGGGAGATCTTCCCTTCCCGCCTACTCGTGGGTCCAAACTATGGATACAAATTTTATAAAAGATAACGGCCGACCCCAACAACAGCACTGCAGCCAGTGGGCTGCTGGCTTCCACCCCCAATACCACGGGTTTTGGTCCTGGTACTTTAGGGGACCCGGACAGGCCACGGACTCCCTTGAACGATGAGTTCGCCAGTGCTGATTTCTCGTCCAATAGCTGCTCAGGCCGGCAGCAGCTCGTCGAGGTGATGTCCTCTGACGCTGAAGCTGACGCTGACCAGATCAGCCTCGCTGACGACGCTTCCGTGGCCTCGCAGAGGTCAGGTCTCACGGAAGCAGGCTCTCAGATACAGAGGCTGCGACTGGACTCTGAGAACGCCTTTGTGAAAATGAAGACCCGTGAGAAGAGGCTTTTCAAAGCCGCACTCGCAAAGGGTTCGAGCAGAGCAGAAGCTCTGGCTATCGCCACCTCGCCCCCCGTGGAAACCAAGGCCAAACGGACGCGCGCTGACGATACCGTCCTCGAACCTCAAGGGTCTTCAAAGAAGCCCAAAAAGACTCATGTGGAGTCCACAAAGCCACCTCTCAGCCAGGTGTCGAGCAGCGTGAAACTGGGCTTCACTTCGGCTGACTCAAAAAACCCGCTTTCACCGGAGCAAGTGGCCACGGTGAAAGCAAGCATTGCCAAGGCTCTGCTGCTTCATCCCACATCGGGTGCCAGTCCGGGTTTCGAGGGTTGCATACCTCGAAATGAATGGCTGCTCCTGCTGTGCGAGGATAGCCGCACTGCCGACTGGGTCAGGGGAGCCGTTGGACACATCAGGTCCATCAGCTCCCTTGACATTAAACTACTGGAGGAGTCCGAGTTCCCTAAAGCTCACCTCATTAGAGGATACTTCCCCAGTAGTGCTGGCCCGCCGATATTTTGCGATACCTTGGTATCCAAAACGAGGAGTTGTTCTCGACAAAACAGTGGCGGGTGGTCCAGCATACCCTCAACGGCTCTACGACCCACCTCGCGATGTTGGTCGACGAGGAGTCGTATAAGGCTCTGACGGAGTGCAACGGGAAGGTGAAATTCGTCTTTGGATGAGTCAAACTTCTCCTGAAGAACTCCGTCCCCAGGGCCTCTTCCTCCCCGGCCCGTCCCCCATCCCCCTCTCCAACCATTCCCCCCCCCCTTCCAGCGCCCCTCCGGAAGCGTCAAAGGTGGCCCCTACCTATGCGACAGCAGTGGCTGCCGCCCCGGTAGCGTCCACTAGTGCTGCGGCCGCAGTGGCGCTGAAAGCCCCCATCCACACACCCCCGACCATATCGGTCTCCGCCGAGGTCGCTCTCCACAAATTAGTGAGTAAGATCGAAAAGGCCTTCGTAGCAAAGAACATTGCTCTGTGCTCTTTTCTTGATATAGAGGGTGCTTTCGATAATACCGGCTACGGGTCTATCTCTACTGCGCTTGAGCGCGGGAACATTGCCCGTCCCATAATCCGGTGGATTGACGCCATGCTCAAACACCGGACTATCTCCTCTACCCTGGACACGACGACCGCCCATATTAGTGCGGTTAAAGGGTGTCCCCAGGGAGGGGTTCTATCCCCTTTGCTCTGGTCCCTAGTAGTTGACGAACTACTAATCATACTCGCAGAACAGGGCGTGGAAGCGATTGGCTATGCCGACGACCTGGCTCTCGTAGTGAACGGGAACTATGCCAACACCGTGACAGAGTTGATGCAATCAGCTCTGAACACGGTCAGTAGATGGTGCGATGATGTAGGTCTTAGCATCAATCCTCAAAAGGCAATCATTGTTCCCTTCACTAAGCGTTACTCTATTGACATTGGTCAATTACATATTGGCGGCTCTCCTGTGGAACTCTCCAACGAAGTCAAATATCTAGGGGTAACCCTTGATAAGCGACTAAACTGGAACTCCCACCTGCATAACACTCTATCAAAGGCGACTCATGCCATGTGGGCATGTAGAAGGCTTTTCGGTAGAATATGGGGTCTCAAATCCTGCACCATTAGGTGGCTTTTTGAGATGATGGTAAGACCGATCGTAACCTACGCTGTTATTGTGTGGTGGCCCAAGGTTACGCAGGTCACTGCCATCAATAAATGCACGAAATTGCATAGGCTGCTCTGCCTTTCCTTGACGGGTGCACTCCGCACCTGTCCCACTGCAGCAATGGAATCGATTTTGAATCTGACTCCGCTGCATATACGTATAAAAGAAGTTGCTGCTATGAGCCTTCTTAGAACCAAGCTCCAATCTGGGCTTCTAGCTACCGAATCTGGGCATGCTAGCCTGCTCAAAGATATTCCTGGCTTAGAGATCTGCACTAGATCAGATTCTATGACCAAGGAACTCTTCTTTGGTGCAAAATTTAGAACCCTCATCCCGGACCGCAGGGTTTGGGATGCTGGCAACCCCATCAGAGACCCAAATGGTATACATTGGTACACCGACGGGTCAAAGACTGAACAGGGGGTTGGAGCTGGGATACATGGTCCCAACTCCAGGACCTCGATTTCTATGGGCAACTGGCCCACAGTTTTCCAATCAGAGGTTCACGCCATTGAGTTCTGCTGCCGTCTTATCTTTGAGAAGGGGACTAGAGGAGCGAAAATATACATCTTCTCGGACAGCCAAGCGGCCATACTAGCCCTCTCCTCAAAAAGAATAGGCTCGCGTATGGTGGCTGACTGCTGGAATTGTCTCCAGAGGCTGTCAATAAGGAATAAAGTCACCCTAATTTGGGTACCTGGGCACTCTGGCTTCCAGGGCAATGAGCTGGCGGACGAACTAGCGAGGGCTGGGTCATCAGCCACCTTGCTCGGCCCCGAACCCTTCTGTGAAAACCTGGGCTGGAAGATTGACTGAACGCTACTGGTTCTTCCAACCAGGGATGCGGCAGGCTAAAGAGCTTACCAATCCCAAAGTTGATCGAAGGACCAAGCTACTCTCCAGGAGAGACCTCTATCTCCTTGTTGGCTACCTAAGTGGCCACCACTTGGTGAACTACCACCTCAAAAAAATGCGTTTGTCCTCAGACGCGGAGTGCAGGCTCTGCAAAGAGGACGATGAAACCACTAAACACATTCTATGTGACTGTCCGGCCTTGGTATGGACAAGCAGGAAACATCTGCACGTGGAAATCGCAACTCCAGAGCAGATTGTCCGCTCCTCGACGAAAGATCTGTTATGCTTCATTAGGGAAGCAGAACAGCTTTTGTCATGACAGGGAGAGCATTCTGGGTACAAAAGATCATATTGGTCGCAGTGCCTCGCGCTTTCTCCGCTGGGAGACTCCCTCTTCTATAATAATAATAATAAAAGAACGTTAAGAAATGAGTACTTCGAATGTAAATCGCAATGTAAATCAAAATTGTCGGTTTGCGGGGGCGGCAGGCGTGCTATTCCAAATTGAAAATAAACTTGATTTGCGTATGGTATACAGGAATTTTCATGATATATTTGGTGTCTCTAGCTTTTGTAATAGCTGAGATCGGCGCGCTCATCCAGACAGACGGACAGAGCTCTATCGACTCGGCTAGTGATCCTGACCTAGACCTACTTTGTGGGGTCTACCACACCTCCTTCTGCCTGTTACATACATTTGCACAAAGTTAGTATACTCTTATTTGACTATTTTCAATGGTCGAAGGTTATACAAATTTAAAGAAAATAAAATTAATTGTATAATGTTAAGAGGTAGTTAATATAAAATATTAATTTTGGGGATAAATAAAAAGAATTTCTTTTAAAAGAATTTATCTTGTTTAAGATTTACAAGACCAGTAATTTTATTAAACTATTAAAACTAATGAATATAATTTTAAATTAAAGATTTCCTTTAGTTTTAGCTGTTTGATGTTTATTTTGTTTTGTTTGTAATCGAAAACATTTACTTTCAATATTAATAAGTTTAGAATATATTGTTTTAATTTTATTTTTTATGTTATTGAGTTTATGAATTTGTTCATTAATATTATTAGCAAGTGAGAGAGTTTATAAATATAATAATTACAAACACTTATTTTTGTTAAATATTGTTTTGTTACTTATATTATTAATTTAAACTTGTTTAACTTTACTTTTAAATTTTTGTTTATTATTTGAGAAGATTAATTCCTATATTATTTTTAATTTTAGGATGAGGTTACCAACCTGAATGTTTATAAGCTGGAATTTATTTACTATTTTATACTCTTTTAGTTACGTTACCTATATTAATTGGTATTTTTTATTTTATAAATAAAAATAATACAATAAACTTGTATATATTTAATTTTTAATTATATATTTATCTTTGATTTGTTATATTTTTTTATAATGAGACCTTTTTTAGTAAAAATACCTATACTTTAAGTTTATTTTTGATTACTTAAGGCTCATGGAAAATCACCAGTTTCAGGTATAATTTTGGCTGGAATTATGTTTAAATTATGAGTTTATGGTATATTACGAGCTGTTTCTGTTTTACAACAAATGAATTTAAATGTAGATTTATTTGAATTAGAATTAGCTTAATGGTAGGTGTTTTAATGAGATTTATTTGTTTACGACAAACTGATTTAAAAGCCTTAATTGCTTATTCTTCAGTTGCTCATATAGGAATTGTTTCAGCTGGATTATTAACTATAAGTTATTGAGGCTTAAGAGGTTCTTATAGTTTAATATGCTGCATGGATTTTGTTCATCAGGTTTATTTTAGCTAATGTTTTTTATGAATGTTAAGGAAGACGAAGATGATTTATTAATGAGGAGTTATTAAATTTTATACGAGTTATAGCGTTGTGTTGGTTTTTATTAAGTTCTGCTAATATAGCTGCTCCTCCTACATTAAATTTATTAGGGGCCATTTCTTTATTAAATAGAATTGTTTCTTGGGCTTGAATTTATATTATTTATTATATTTGTATTCTTGTGAACAGCACGGAGAGTTTATAAATTTAAAGAGGTAAAATTCATAAATATTGGTTAATAATTTTAAACTAGCTACCTTTAAATTTATTCATTTTAAAAAGAGAGACTTATATTTGATGATTATATTTAAATAGTTAAAAAATACTAATGTGTTAATGATATGAATAAATCATTTTAGATAATGAAATATTTATCAATTTGTAGAATTAGATTTTTAAGTTTAATTTCTATTAGTTTAACTTTATTTTTAATTACATTAGATATTTTATTAAAAAATTTAATTTATTTTATTGAATTGGAATTGTTATAACATAAATATTTGATTGAATAAGTTTATTATTTGTATCTTTTGTTTTAATAATTGCTTCTTTGGTAATTTTGTACAGAAAAGAATATAGAAGAAGAGATGAAAATATTAGTCGATTTTTTATACTAGTTTTAATATTTGTTTTGTCAATAATACTATTATATATTAGTTCTAATTTAGTAAGAATTTTATTAGGATGAGATGGATTAGAATTAGTTTCTTATTGCTTAGCATTTTATTTTCAAAATTTTAAGTCTTATAATACAGGGATATTAACTGCCCTATCAAATCGAATTGGAGATGTATGTAGCTTTACTTTTAGCCATTCCTCGAATTAAAAAATGAATTGCTTTGTCAACTTTAATACAATTAGGTTTAATAATAAGAATTTTGTCTATAGGTTTTTATAAATAAGCATTTTTTCATTTATTAATTAATTATTAACTCTTCAGTTTATTTAAAGCTCTTTTATTAAAATGTGCCGCGGTTATTATTCATGATATAAATAATTCTCAAGATTTCTTTTAATAGGAGGGTTAAGGATATAATCTTAGAAGTAGTAAAAATGAGAAATATTAATATATTATTATTAATATATTTTATTTTTTTTTTTTTTGTTTCTTATAATCTACAGTGTTTACAATAAATTATTCTTTTCGATTAGCTTATTATTCAATAACTGGAGATCTAAATTGTGTAAAATATATTAAATGACGAAGGTTGAGTTACATTATGTGGTATGTTAGGTTTATTATTTATAAGAATTATTGGGGGAAAAATATAAAATTGATTAATTTTTCCATATCCCTATATACTCTGTTTACCGTTATATATAAAATTATTAACTTTATTTGTTTGTGGTTATTTGAGGTGGTTTATTTGGCTATTTAATTTATTTTAGAAAATTATATAGTTTAAATAAATCCTTAATTTTTTATAATTTTAATATATTTTGAGGTTATATTGTATATGATTTATACCAATTTTAAGAACTTATGGATTAATTTTTTTCCCTTTAAACTATGGGAATATTGTTTTAAAAAGTTTTGATCAAGGTTGACCAGAATATTTTGGGACTCAAAATTTATACAAAAATTTATTAAAATATTCACAAATTTTATATTTAAGACACAATAACAGTTTAAAAATTTAGATAATATTATTTTTATTATGATTGCTAATTTTATTAAATTTTATTATGTGTATAGTGTGACATTGAAAATGTTATGGAAATTTATAATATATTTGAATATATTGAATTATTTTTAGTAATTTATAAAAAAATATCATTTTTATTTTTACAATAAAAATGTAAAGTTTTTATTGAACTATATAAATATAAAAGAAGTATAAGTGGAATTTAATCATTAAAAGAAAAAAGTAGGGATGCTTTACTTGGTCATTATACTTCCTTAATTTGAGTTTTTACTCAATTCTATCATTAACAGTGATCCTCCAATAATCCTCTATTTCGGCTTCAATTAAGAATAAGGGAAATTTACCTAAGATTAGGTCGAAACTATATATTTTAAGTAGATTGAAAAATTAATACTTTTTTAATGTAAATTAAATCTTATAATTAACCTTTATTTAATTTGATCAGTTTAGCATACCTAGATTTCATTCATGGTAAAGTCCATTTAATAAAAGAAAAATGGAATTAAAACTTAGAGACATAAAATTTGGGATGAAGTTTCCTGCACACTATACGCTGATGAAATTTATTTTAAATGTTGTGTATTACACATATAAAAGGTACAACGTTGTGACTTTGTCATGTATTTAGCTGATTAAAATTTCAATCCGATCGGACAATAAGAACAGATTTTGTTCAAGAAAGTATGTCTATTATACAAATATTGGTTGACACCTTGTTAACTGACACTAAAAAGGGAGGCAAGTGAGCGCAATGCGTGATCTCCATCTTTCGGCAATAATTTGAAAATATGGTCATGGCAGTTAAACCACCAAACCCTGCTGCTGGCTGTTACCAAGTTTAGTGTCGTTAACATTAACATACCCACAGAGCTACAACAGAGCTTCTTGGGCTACGGCCTGGCAACTTTGTTGAACAAAGATCGATGGGAGCGGAGGTCGTCTGCACGAGGCGCTGAAGAAGCAGATGACGGAGTGCGGGGCAGGAACATCAAGAAGGCGATTTTGGCTACCATAAAGCTTAAAGTTACTCTTTATATTCAGTCTGTATTTTTATATTAATTAATATTCTTGCTTGATTGTTGTTTTCGTTAACAATTATGATACATTTTTTAAGTAAGCATGGAAAGACTGGTGAAGGTAGTAATTGATTGTTAGTACATTTTTTTTGATAAATATGTGTTGTAGTTGAATTGTGCAAATGCGTTGCTTGCCAGTATTTGTAGGTGTTTACTAGCAGACGGCACTATGTTCTGTGAAATGCAAATTTTGTGTTGCACAAGTTATCACCAAGGTTCAAATAGATTGTGTTTAAAAAATATATGTGGAATTTAATTGTACTCATAAAATTTGCTGGTTTTTGCTCATTTTCGCTATGTTTTGCATGATACAGATGTGCAAGATGCAACGCTGCTTGAGGTCTGGATCATTCAAATTAATCTTGTCAGATGGAGCTTACGCTTTGCCCTTGCCTGCCTTCCTTGTTGACAGTCATAGTTTCTTAAATAACTACTGTGATCGACCGGATTGAAATTTATAGAAATCGCAAATAGATAACTATATGTCGAAGTGAGAATCTTTTATATGTCGCTTATAAAGCGACTTGAAAAAATTTAATTATTGATTTGTGCATAATATGCAGGAAACTTTATCCAAAATTTGGTGTTTCTAGCTTTTATTATAGCTGAGATCTAAGTACACAGACAGACAGACAGACATGACTCAATCGATTCGGTAAGGGATCCTTAGCAAGAATATATATACTTTGTGGGGTCTGCTATGCCTCCTTATGCCTATTACATACATTTGCACAAAGTACAATAAACATTCCCTTTTTTTTTTAGCCATTTTTAACCATTTTCAATGGTCGGTAATGTAAAAAAAAATTTAATAAACAGCAAGTTTTTCCACCTTTTATCTCATAGTGCGGTGAATTAATATGCTCCCTCTCCCAACCAGAAAAGTTAAGTACCTTGGACTGAGTTTCGGTAGTAGTCGGATGGATTTTGCGACTCAAATTAAAAATAATGTTATTCACACAAAACCCCTCATTCCGATTGTTTTAATGGGAGCTATATGCCGTAGTAGTCTGAATTTCTCTACCTGGATAAGCCTTATATTTCTCCGCTTCTCGTGAGAACCATAGTATGAAGGAAAAATAACAAAATAAATACACCGAAATTCATTGTTGGAGAGACAAGTGGACAACTATCCGAGCGCTGTCGGTGGACCTTAGTCGTAGATATCAAGCTTCAAGCACGCAGAAGGCTTTGCCTTCGGGCATCCAACACGGCGGACTTGAGTGACTTGGGAAACTCCAATAAAAGGGGGAAGGTACAAGGTAAGGGACAAGATATACTAATCTCCTGCGGGGCTTACGTTATGTGTTGTTGCAGTCCTTTACGTCTTTATCCACCCTATCTATGAGTTCTTTGCTCTCGGTTTTTTTAGAGTCCCTAACCTAACATTACGCTTTTCTCAACCTTCAGAAATCATTCCAAATACGAGGGTCGTTTGATAAGTCCGTGACTTTTTGAATAAAATATATTTTTTTCGTCAAAGAAGCGTTTTATTTCTCAACATAATCTCCTTTTAGCTCTATACATTTAGTCCAGCGTTTTTCCAATTTTTTTATTCCTTCCAAATAATAGGTTTTCTCAAGGCCCTCAAAATAGTCGTTTGTTTCTGTGATGACCTCTTCATTTGACCCGAATCTCTTACCGCCGAGCCATTTCTTCATGTTTGGAAACAAAAAATAGTCACAGGGGGCTAAATCTGGAGAATATGCTGGATGGGGTAGCAGTTCGTAGCCCAATTTATGAAATTTTGCCATGCTGACTACACACGTGTGCACCCGTGCATTGTCCTGATGGAACAGCACTTTTTTTTCGCCAAATGCGGTCGTTTCTGCTTCAAATCAATATCGAATCTGTCCAAAAGCTCTGAATAATATTCGCCGGTGATCGTTTTACCCTTTTCAAGGTAATCGATGTGAATGATACCTTGTGCATCCCAAAAAACTGTGGCCATGACCTTGTTGGCCGACAGACCCACCTTGGCCTTCTTTGGTGCACGTTCACCCGGAGAAACCCACTGTCTTGATTGTTCTTTGGTCTCTGGTGTGGTGTGGTGGATCCATGTTTCGTCTACGGTAACGAAACGGCGCAAAAATTCGTTTGGATTGCGGTTGAACATCGCCAAACACTCCTTTGAAATGGTCACACGGTTGCGCTTATGGTCGTGTGTGAGCAATCGCGGCACCCATCGCGCGGAAAGCTTTTTCATGTCCAAATATTCATGTAAAATGTGATGTACCCGTTCAGTTGAGATGCCTACAGCCTCAGCTACCTCACGCACTTTCATTCTCCGATCATCCAATATCATTCCATGGATTTTGTCGACGATTTCTGGCATGACGACCTCTTTTGGGCGACCTGAACGTTCGGCATCACTTGTACTGGTACGACCACAACGGAACTCAGTAAACCATTTCTTAACCATTGAAATTGATGGTGCAGAGTCCCCATAATATTTATCAAGTCTTTCCTTGGTTTCGGTGATGGATTTTTTACGCAAAAATAATGCTTAATTAGCACACGAAATTCACTTTTTTCCATTTTCGTTAAAATTCACGAGATCGTCTGCTTTCAATGCCTATAAAACGCAAACTAAGAAACGCAGCTTTCTCAAAATTTTACAGTCAGCTGTTAATCGATAACTGCTGACAGGAGCAGTGTTGTATTTAGAGCAGGTGCGCGGCAAATACAAAAAGTCACGGACTTATCAAACGACCCTCGTAGTTAGAATTTCATCTTAAAACGCGTTATAATTGTCCATTCCATGCTTCAATTATATGCTTATATAACATAATAAAAACAATCAATTTTAAATATATATTATTATTTATGGCTTAAGTACGGGATTTAATAAAAAAAAATATATATAATAATAATATTTATATATACTAATATTAATTATTAAATGTATATAAATTATTCTCACTTCTTGTACTTGCTTCAAATAATAACCATTCGATTATTTCTGATATAACCTTTCACTGAAACATTCGCGATCGATTCGAACTTATTACTTTGACAAAAAGAAAGTGAATGTGTTTATTTTGCAGGTGAGTAAATTAATGGATAAAAGAAAACATGGGAAAAATGTCTCGATTGGCGGTTAATACTTGTGTTGTATGATCAGATGCTCCGTGTTTCTGTTTGCGCATATGTGTAAATTTGTTTTGTGTTTATACCCTTGCAGTATATGAATGTTAGCCTGGATACAATGGTTTGGATAAATGTTTAGTTAGTTAGTTAGTTAGCAAGAAATTAAGATTTGAATCAAACACAATTTCCACGGTTTTCCTAACATTCTCGTTTTTGCTTAAAAATTTTTACCAAATTTTTTCAGTTTCTTTTATTTTTGTTTATGTTACTAAGTATTGTAATGATTTTCCCTATGGCTAAAATGTAATCTTAATGACTTAATCTATGCAGCAAAAGCTGCCGGTGATGCCAAAGATGCCTCCAGAAATTGGGTTTCCATTTACTTTTCTTTTCTGTTCTTTTCTTTCTACTTTTTATTGCTCCTTTAAAAATTTAGTTTTTGTTGGCCTACTTTTAGTTTATGTATGTATATAGGTATTTGTGTGTTGGGTGGTATGATTATTATTTTTTTGATAATGTAATTAATCTGCTTATTTGTTTCTTTTATTCCTTAGTCGATATACATAACACTAGGCTGGCATAAATCCTCTGACTGAACCCTCCACGAGGGTGCCGGCTGGGCAATGGGCTGTGTATTGACTCAAACTTCAGAGTCAGACACTGTCCTGTTGCTTGGGGCTTGGGCCAATAAAAGGGCCCAGCTGAGGAAAGGACGCAACAACATGCGGACTATCAAAGTCTGGTGTTGTGGTGTCCGGAGGCATGGTCAGAGGTGCCTGGCAGATAGGCCTAAAATGCTATGGGGTGGTTCCCACGAATAAAATTAACCAAAGAAAATGATAGAGATGGAGCCAACAAGCGACTCAACTCGGGCTGGGATGTCAGCCCAAACGTCGGTGGAAGGCGTGACTGCTACCACCGGCAGGCACGGGGGGGTGAAAACCCCTCTACGTGTCGCCAGCGGTCACACCTCTGTACTGGTGGGAGCAGGCCAGGACAGTTGCACAACTTCCAAAAATGCAAAGATGTGGCGCGGTACCAGAGTCCATGTAGACTCGGACAGCGACCCTCAAGGCAACGAGATCAGTGCTGAGGTGGAAGAAAGCCTCCTGCGCTCCTCAGTCAAGGGTTCCAACTCCCCTAGTAGGGAAGGGCCCAAAAAGGAGGGCTTGAGAGCTAAAGCCCAGTACAAAGCATCCTTGAAGATTAAATCTCGGCTCGCTGGCAGCAACAAACTCACCCCTGAGGAGAGGAAAAAGCTGGGGTGGGCTGAGGAGAAGATCAAGGAAGGCCGGAAACACTTCGAGGGCAAAATGGCAATGAAGGCCACTTCAAGCCAATATGCCAACAAGGTCGAGGAGTTGCTGCTCACTAAAAGGCAGTGGTCTGAAGACCAGGAAAAGGCGGATGTGCCCGTGAGCAAGCGGCCGCGCCAAAAAGCAGAGAAAACCCCCAAAAAGCCACTGCCGAAAAGGGAGACGGCTAACGATGTGGCGCGTCGGCACCTAGTCGTCGCGCTCATCGACCGCAGTAACCCTCACGGCAAAATAACACCCGAGAAGTGGAAGATGGTGGAGCTGAGGCTGTTGGACGCCCTATTCAAACGAATGGAGGAGCCAGGGTCTCAGCCTACCACCTTCGATGGAGTGGGGTGGCTTAACGGGGTGAAGATACTGAGTTGCAAGGATGACCTCACCCTGAAGTGGGTCACCGAAACTGTGGCCAAGATGGACGCCCCTTGGGAGGGTGCCAAGCTGGAGGTAGTTGACAGAACATGCATTCCGTCAGTACCAAAAGCGAAGGTACTCTTCTCGAGAGTCGTACCTAAGAAACAGGCGCTCAAACTACTCCGGTGGCAGAATCCGGACGTGCTACCGCTGACTGGTTGGTACTACACGTTGGCAAGCCGGAGGGCAACGGCCAACAAATGGTCCTCCAGATTAACAAGTAGGCCGAGCATCTTCTTTACCCGAGGTTTGGGAAGATGGCGTGGGGAGTAGGTAATGTATACCTACGACTCAAGAAACGCCACCCGAACGACACCAACTCCAACACGCTGGAGGCCGGCAAGGTGGAAAAGGATCTTGAAGCCTTGACCGACGCGGCCAACAGCCTCGATATAGAAGACGAAAGGGAGGAGGATGGTGACCTGACCATAATAGCCAACCCATCCAAGCAGAAGGAATCCGAAAATAGCCATGAAGCTACGGATCCTTCAGCTGAATCTCCATAAGAGCAAGTTGGCGTCGGCGGAGCTCCTCTTAACCCTGGAGGAGCAGTCCGTCGACGTGGCCTTAGTCCAGGAGCCCTGGGTCGCATCGGGCAACAAGATCGCTGGGCTAGGGTCTAGCAACTACTCCATCTTCTACCCGACCACCGTAAGTAAAGCTAGAGCTGCAATTCTGGTAAGAAAAGGCATCTACGCTTATCTTATGTCTAATTACAACACAGACGACATCACGGTGATAGCGCTAGAGGGATGCAGGGACGAACCACTCCTGATGGCGTCCTGCTATCTAGCGCACGACAGAGAATCGCCGACAGAGGAGACGGAGCGTCTGATCCAGGAGATGAGCCAGAAGAGGCAACCCCTGGTGATAGGTTCTGACGCCAAGGCTCATCACACCCTATGGGGCTGCAAAGACTTGAACAACAGAGGTGAGTCATTTTTAGACTTCATTCTAAAATATAACCTTAAGATCGCTAACAGGGGAGAGGAACCCACCTACGTAGGTCCCACCTCTTCTAGCGTTATATATGTAACATTCGCGTCTGGAACAAATACCGAAGTCACGGAGTGGAGGGTTCTCAGCAAAACTTCCTTCTCTGATCACAGGTATATCCAGTTCGAAGTTCAACTCGAGTGCACAGTGACAAAAAGTCTTTACAAGAATCCCCGGAATACCAATTGGGATATGTATAAGACCAAAGTGACAAGGTCACTCCCATCACCAACACCGATCCTATCAACGGCGGACATTGAGAAGTCCGTGAAGACTCTCTGTCACCACCTAACCTCGGCCTTCAACGCAGCGTGCAAAACCTCAATTATAAGGAGGAAACACAAGCCACCCTGGTGAAACCCACAATTGAAGGCACAACGCACAGACCTACAAGAAATCTTCAAACTGGCTAAACAAGCAAATGAAGATATTGTATGGGACGAATACAAAACAAGGCTCCGTGACTTCAAGAAAAAGGTCCAGACAGGCAAAAGGAACTCGTGGAGATCCTTCTGCTCTGGCATAGAGAAGGTCACGGAAACCGCCAGGCTTAGGAAGCTTCTGTCGAGCCAACCGGCAATTCAGAGCCAACTAAGAACCAGCGATGGCCAATGGACGAGTAGCAGCAGGGAAGCGACTAATGCCCTTCTAAGCGAGCACTTCCCCGGATGCACAGATGTACTCGATCTGCAACAATCAGTGCACACGAACCCAGTGTCCGACGCACATGAGAATATAATCACACCACACAAAATCCATTGGGCCATAGACTCATTTGAGAGTTACAAATACCCTGGGCTAGATGGTGTAATACCAGCCATGCTACAGAAGACCAAAGAAAAGGTCACTCCATGGCTGGAATCGATATTCAAAGCATGTCTGAGGAAGAGATATGTACCTGTAACCTGGAGGACAGCACGTGTTGTGTTCCTTTCAAAAGCAGGAAAATGCAGTCACGTGCATCCGAAAGACTACAGACCGATAAGTCGCACCTCTTTCCTGCTAAAAGCCTTTGAAAAACTTTTGGATCTACACATAAGAGGAGGTACGAACCGACTCTTTGAATCTAACCAACATGCCTACACAAAAGGGAAATCGGTGGAAACAGCGTTACACTCCCTAGTAGCCACCATCGAAAAAGCCCTACACCACAAGGAATTTGCCTTAGGAGCGTTCCTGGACATCTCAGGTGCATTCAACAATGTATCTACAGAAGCGATCATGCGGAGCCTGAGAGCTGCAGAAACCCACGAGGCTGTAAACTCTTGGATAGGAAATCTATTGAGCTGCAGAAGAGTAAGAGCCGAATGGGGAACCACAACCATAACTAAAGCAGCGCACAGAGGCACGCCACAAGGCGGAGTGCTGTCGCCGCTGTTGTGGAACTTAGTGGTAAACGACGTCTTAAGAAAATTCAAACGGAAAGCCCCCAAGATAACCGCCTATGCAGATGACATAGCCATAATTATCGTGGGCAAATGTTCAATGACGATCAGCTCTGTCATAGACAGTACACTCAAAGAAATACTGAAGTGGGCGATGGAGGTCGGACTCAGTATCAATGCGGACAAGACGGATCTAATTCTCTTTACCAAAAGATACAAGATACCCCAATGTACTCCGCCATCTATAAACGGTGCCATGCCCGAGCCAAAAAAGAGCGTGAAGTATCTAGGAATAGTACTGGACAGCAAGTTGAGCTGGAAACCCAATGTCGAGGAAAGGGTAAAGAAAGCCACAAATGCACTTTATGCATCGCAAAAGATGCTAAGTAGCACGTGGGGCTTGTCTCCCAGACTGATGCACTGGATCTTCATCTCAATTGTTCGTCCAATACTACTCTACGGTGTCCTAGTATGGTGGAAAGCCACTAAGAAATCCACATACCTCCTACCAATGGAAAGGGTACAAAGACGTGCACTGATGTGCATTACTGGGGCACTGAGATCTACTCCAACAAAGGCCTTGGAAGTGATACTTGGAGTTCTCCCCATTAACATACAGGCCAAACTACTTGCACAAAAGACCGCGCAACGTCTTTGTGCTACGGGAAACATGGCCTTCGCAAATTATGGGCACAGCGAAGTAGGTGGAGAGTCATCCAATAGCACGGACTATATGATTCCAATAAACAACTTCTCTAGAACGCCCACTCTAATGGGTCATGAAGATTGGAAAATCGGCATGGACCAAAGCGCAATAAAGATATTTACGGACAGATCTAAAATAGAAACCGGCGTAGGCGCCGCGGTCTACTGTGCAGATCCGCTCATCCAAGTGACGTACAAGTTGCCGAATTACTGCAGCATCTTCCGGGCGGAGGTCTTTGCTATAAAGAAGACTGAAGAACTTGCGACAACGCTCAACAGGAATCGGGTCAACATCTTAGTCGACAGTCAGGCGGCTATCAAATCTATGCAATCCTATGTCATCACCTTCGAAAGTGTACTGGCAAGCAGAGAAGCATTAGATGCATTAAGCAGCCGCTCGAAGGTGCGCATCTTTTGGGTTCCCAGCCACCAGGGCATTTACGGAAACGAGATGGCAGACAGGCTAGCGAAAGAGGGTGCCGAATCTAGACAGCTGACAGTTGAAGACTTGAAGATACCGCTGCGATCTATAAGCCACAGCTTAGAAGAAGTCGCTGCGGTAACAGCAGGAAGAAGGTGGCACAGCACAATAACCTGCAAGATAACCTGCACTATGTGTAAAAACATAAACGTGAAATTAACCCAATATGTCATTCAGCTCCCGAGAAGAGACTGTAGAACAATGATGGGTATACTCACGGGTCACTGCCTGACCGCAACTCACGCTAAGAAGTTCCGCATGACCGACAATGACGAATGCAGGAAATGCAAGGTACCAGAAGTAAAAGAATCACTGGAGCACCTCATTTGCGACTGCCCCGCTCTCATGACATCGAGAGCGAAGTGCCTTGGAAGCCCCCTGCTTGCATCACTTAAAGAAGCAGCGGGCCTGGCACCCCAAAAACTCCTGGCTTTTGCCAAACTAACCAGCATACGTGACTGGGATAATTAAACCAAGAAATTAACAGCTTCCATCACTTATCCGGCAACACTAAGGATCATACTGATCTATGTGAGGCCCCCACTTGGAGGCCTGCCGATATAACCTAACCTAACATAACACTATCCGATTTTTTGCATGTTGGAGGAATTGAAGACTGCCTAACCTGGCAAATCTAGGAAGTCGCTATAATAATTATTGTCCTTACCTCTTTTCTTCCCGACTTGACTATGTGGCCAAAATAAAGGAGTCCGTCGCCGAAATTCTCCTTTCTTATTTTTCTATATTAAAATCTGCAAAAGTATGCGAACATTATAAAAAACTATCCTACTATTTCAACTTATTTTTCCCTATCAAATTCCTGCCGCCACTCTGCAATGCTACTGTAGTTTTAAGTTAGTTTAATTAAATTAGAAATATTTTAAAGTTAATTTTTATTCGTAGGTTTACATTTAAGTTATGTCCATTACACCCACTGTCTTGGTCGTAGGTTTCTGTAGGAACCGAAACAGAAATGTGTAGGTTCCTTACGGTCGTATGTCCTTCGCATGGTAGGTTTCTACTAACTTGCTCTGTAAGTCCTCGAGGATGTACAATAGTATGCGCTACCTTATTTCTCTCTTATTCGATATTTTACGAAAGTTGGTAAAAGTTGGTACAAGCAAGTTTGCAAGTAATTTCTGCGAAATACTTCCTGTCCAACTTTAAAATTCACCACTTTTGTCCGCAAGTCATAGCGGTCAGCTTGCTGCACATAGGCATTTTTCATGTTTTGTTTTCACTGCCTACGCAAAAATTGTAGCTGATGCTTTCTACGCAGTTCTCCTACATTTTCACTCAATAGCCCTAAATTTTTCCTAAGTTTATACTGTGAACCGTGTGTGATCATGTTGAATCCATATAGGGCTTGGTAGGGTAAATATTTTATGTTTTGGTGCATGCAGTTTCTTAATGAGTAGCTAATTGCGGGTATATAATGATCTTAAGCACTAATTGCTGATATTATTGATCTCTTTACCCTTTTTGATGATCAAGGGCTTTAAATTACGATCCCCTATCGCTCACAATTAGTTCAGACACTCTATATGTAAAAAAGATTTGGCGTTAATTTTTAATGTTAATGTTAATTTCTATATATATATATATATATATATATATATATATATATAAATATATATATATAATATATATATATATATATATATATATATATATATATATATATATCTATATATGTCGCCGCTTTATATTATATGTCACTACTTTATATTATAATTGTCATGCTGAAGCATTACACCATGTTAATGTTCAATTCGCAGAATTATGTAGAATTTGTCTTGTGCCGTTCGATGCCTGGGCCAACGGTTGTTTCTGTTTTGCGTAGCCTAGGCGCGACATGTCTGTAAGAAGTGTGGCGCCGAGCTTTGAGCTTCGAGTAGCTAAATTCAAGAGAACTCCAACGCCTGGTTTTGGTTGCGACAAAAATGCAAGAACACAGTCGCGTAGATCTGAGGCGCCAGGGTCCGTTATGCTGATCTGACACAAGCCTATAAATACTAAGTTTGGTGTCGAAATAAGGACAGTCTTGATTTGAAAGTTCAGCATGTCATTACCTAGGAAACGCGCTGCCCGTGGTGTCGACGGTATCGATGTAGTGAATGATTTAGTAAACGCTAATAATAATATGCTCCGACATATATATATATATATATATATATATATATATATATATTTTTTTTTTTTCTGTCTATGATTTTAAGATCCGGGTGTTATCCTGGGTCGGTTTGTATTTGATCGTATTTAATTTCGTATAGGTCTCTTTTTCAAAACTCGGCGACTCTAACTCTACTTCAGGTCCATAGTTCTCCACCACTTTCAGGTCTTCGCTATAAATCCCAAACAAGGCATTCGGAACTATGCATATGCTCTTTCTCTTTGAGATGGCTTATAGTGAATTTATGCCCCTGTAGATTTATTGTCCACATTGCTTAGCAACCCTTCAAGTTTTTTTTTTCCATTAACTATCACAGATTGGAATGGTCCGTTAAAACCTCGAAATCCTTTAATTCTAAGACGCACCTAAGTCTTTCGATTTCCAGTATCATTGCTAAACCTTCTCTTTCTGTCACACTGGAATTGCGCTGTGCCGCATTGATTTTTTTGACATGTAGGCTATAAGTCGTCCTCATTTGAGTTGATCATATTAACGAGCACTGCACCTACTCTGTAGTTTCTCGCATCATAGTGTTGATAGAATTTTTTCTAAAATCTGTATTCTGCAGCACTGGGGCAGAAGTTAGAGTGGCTTTGAAATAATAATAAATCGGTTATGGGAGTAGTCAGCTCCGAAATATTTGCAATGAACCCTCGATACCATCCGTCTTCACCGATTTTCGAGCCAGCCAGTTTAGGAAAGATTCAATCTTCCCTAAGTCTGTCGATATCCCGTCCCGTCCAATAATAAAACCTAAATATTTCACCTCTGTCACGCAGAAATGACTCTTCTCTAAATCTACCCTCAGATTAGCGGAATTGTTCTGCTAGTCTTTAGGTGTGACTCAAAATCTGAGGATACTACACAGAGATCATCTAAATAACCGAAACAACAATATTTTAGTTCAGGTTGAATGACCTCATCCATCAAACGACTCATCATTTGCGGTGTGTTATAAGAGAACAAAAACAAATATTAATCATCGGAAATTGCTTTATTGTTTTTCCAAATGTTCCCCTTTAAGATCTATACACTATTGCCAGCGTTTGAACTAATTGTCAAAGCACTTTAGGGTTTTGAGCCGATCTGTGTGAGCTCGCATTGTTGTGGTGAAGAATGACTCGTCTTCGGCGGTTGGTTTTCCTGATTTTTTGGAAGACAACTGGCAAACAAATGGTTGCGTACCACTCAGAATTGACTGTGTTTTTCTAGTGGTAAGATTGAGACATGTCCAGTTTTTTCCGAAAGAACAGGCTATCATTTGCTTAGAAGTGTTTCGTGCGCGGGCAACTTTTGTTGCATTTGGCTGATTTTCGGGGTCATATGCGTAAATCCACGACTCATCACCTAGACGTCATAGCCATAGACGTGTTTCGAATCACCGCGATCGTATTTTTGAGGATTTCTTTCTACCAGTCAACATGAAGCTTTTTTTGAGCGATTGACAAATAGTGTGGAATCCAACGCGAACAAATTTTTTTGACGGTCTAATGATCATGCAATATTGAATGTATGCTGGTCCCACTAATGCCCAAGATTCTCTCAATCCCACGATAGGTCACATTACGATCTTGCAATATCAGTTAGCGCACAACATGAATGGTTTCCGGAACAACAACTGATTTTTGACGGCCTTCACGAAATTCGTCTTGGAGTGCACTACGACTTCGGTTGAATTCACCATACCACCGATAAACACTTGTCCTTGATGGAGCTTCATCGCTAAAAAGTGAAATAAGTTCATATATGCACTATTTATACCCTTGGACCATTGAAAATGGTCAAAAAAGGGTATACTTACTTTGTGCAAATGTATGTAACAGGCAGAAGGAGGCGTCGGAGACCCCATAAAGTATATATATTCTTGCTCAGGATCACTAGCCGAGTCGATTGAGCCATGTCCGTCTGTCTGTCCGTCTGTCTGTCTGTCTGGATGAACGCGCCGATCTCAGCTATTACAAAAGCTAGGGACACCAAGTTTAACAAGAAGATTTCTGTATACCATACGCAGATCAAGTTTATTTTCAATTTGGAATAACACGCCTACCGCCCCCGCAAACCGCCAATTTTGATTTACATTGCTATTTACATTCGAAGTACTCATTTCTTTACGTTCTGCTTTAGCATATATATAGACAAATACTATATGAACTTATCTTCCAAATTGCAATCCGATCGGACAATAAACACTGAAGTTATTAGATTAACCATTTCGACCCTTCGACCAGCTAAGAAGTTGTCGATGACGTCAGAACTAAATTACTTGCGCAGGAAAGAAAAGGACAAACGATGCGATGCGAAGCGCGAGCTATTTCTCGACTCTTCTTTTTCATGCACATGTCAATTACCGAAAATACATGTGCATAAATATATGCGAACACTCAACCAATAGGTGGCGTACAGATGAATTTGAATGTATGCAAGTACATAGATGCATGCATGTGTAAATATTCATAATATGCGTACGTGCAGATATGATTATTATTTAATAATTCATATTATAGGGTCAATAAAAAATACAAAACCATAAAATGCAATTAAATATATATTAATTTTGACTATTCGATATATTGCAAGTTATCGATATTGGCTCATTTAAAATTTATAAAGAAATACCGATATATACTGCTCAAACCGCTATTGGCAGTCTTTCACGCGCTAGGAAATTGCGGCGATAAATTATTGGCAACGTATTGAAATTGAAGCAAGGTGGCAGCGCACTGCAGTGTTATGATTAATTTCTAGCTTGCGATTAGTATTATACAATTAAATACTTTCTATGGCAACATACGTCCAAGGGTATCCCACCGTCGCGTGCCGCTCGACTGTTGTCTCGTTTTAAATTAATCCACGTCGAAAATTATAAAAAATATTCGCACTTAAATGTTCACGTTCTTTTTGGGCGAAATGAATGTTTTAAGTTACTGTAAGCAACACAATTAGCGCTCGTATGTCAAAACGTTGTGAGGTGATATAACCTAAACGAGAGCAAAAGTCGAGCGGCACGCGACAGTGGGATATCCTTCGATGTATGTTGCCATAAATAGTACCTAATTGTATGATACTAATCGCAAGCCACAAATTAATCATAACACTGCAGTGCGCTGACCCTAAAATATGAATTATTAAATAATAATCATATGTGCACGTACGCATATTATGAATATTATGAATATATATACATGCAAGTTATGAACCCTTTCCACACACCTTCGCCTCGATCTACCGCCGCTCTTGCACGCACACTCTTATTTGCAACATTTGACGGTCAACCAACTCTCACGATGCCCACTCGAGAAAGCTGACTTCGCCCACCCGCCCCTATTCATCAACACGACGACGATCGCGCTGGCTGGAATTTGCTGCGCCTGCAGACAACACTTTGTTGCAGTCACGCGGTCGGCGATCTGGTGCGCCTGCAAACGACACTTTGTTGTTACGAGCAGCGCAGTCGCCGGACGTTGGGTAAGCGACAGCCGACGTAACATGGCTCATATTTCGGGCACTTACTCAACAGCTACGCGGGGCCGCCCCTCGCCCGCGAACGCTGCCCTAAAGACTAGATCCGGAGCTCTGCTGAAAGCCAACCCCGACTGGAGTAGTCAGTCTTCGGCCGACCCCCAGCGTGATCTGTAACGAAATCTCAATCGACGAATAAGTTATCTAAGTGCTAAGAACGAACTTGTAAACTCCAAGAATAAATATCCCTAGTGCTAAGAACGAACTTAAGAACTACTTAATAAATTGTAACGTAAAATTAACCACGGCGACTTTTCATTGATCGAAGGCGATACAATCGAGGCGATCAAAGACTCCAACAGCGACACTCACAATAAAAGCAGGAATGTTCTTAATTCTAAGAACCGCATAGCTACGGCTACGAAAGCCGAAACACTTAGGCAATTTTCAGACTTGCCTTAACTGGCGCCCGAGCAGTCAGCACTCTGACTACCGGTGGCAATGGCTTATAAAAAATCATAAAATATAAAAAGAAAAAACAGAAAAAATGAACCAAAGTGAACATAGGTGATAACGACGGTGGCAACAGTGAGTGACAGTGGAACAATAAAATAAAAAAAGAAACGACCACCCGCTGCGGTGAGAATGCCGTTACTATCCGTAGCGGGGACAACATTCTTCACGGGCGCAAGAAAGTCGTGAATAACAAAGTACAAAGACCACCCGCCGCGGCGTTAATGCCGTCTCCGTCCAGGAGCAGAGCACATTATACGCGGGCGTAAAAGCGTCTTAATAAGGAAACAAGCAAAAGACCTATGCAATGACCCACTGCGGCGATTTGTCTACACCCTGTAACGCGTGCGCGTAATGAGTTTGAGCTGAAAGAAACTTTTGCGCCCCCAGACTGCGTTAAGGAACTTCAAACGTTTGAAGGTCAGGCCGAGAGATATGTCTCTTGGGTGAATCGTGCACAGGCGATCCTGAACGATTACGAAGTCATCAAAGGGAGACCTCTGTTCCGCGCGATAGTCTGTCACATTAGACAAAAAATAAGAGGCGAAGCCGAGGAGGTTTTCGACTCTTATGGGGTGCCAGATGACGACTGGCAGGAGATTAGGAGAGTTCTAACGTTGCACTACGCGGATAAACGCGATGTGCGTACGCTTGAATACCAGCTTAGCCAGCTTAGGGAATAAAACCTTAGAATAATACTATTTTGAGGTGAATAAACACCTTTCCCTTATCCTCAACGGATTGAAAGCATGGGACAATAGAGGTAGTTAGAGCCTTGTCCGAACACTCGAGGGACAAGGCCCTTGATGTTTTTATCCGGGGCATCAGTAACGACACTTCTAGGCTATTGGTTATGGCCGAAGAATTTGCAATTATTTCTTTTGTAAAGAGTTACTGACGGTTGCCCCGAGAGGAGGTTCTTTTGCCCAGCCTCCGGCACCGGCCAATTTTACACCAAACACCCGATTTTCCGGCCGACAGGCACTCCTCGCTTTACTTCCTCCTATCAAGCGGGTGGTAGACCTTCATCGGGCTCGAGATATGGTGGTTCCCAAAATACTACCCGTTTCCAGGGCCCAAAACCAGCTATAAAAATAGAATCAAACCGTTCGGGCCAGTCGTACCGGTCCGAATACAGGGCTCTTCCGAACGAAGGCTCGGGTATGAAGAGAGGGTCGACGGATTACCAGAATCCCTTCCAAAGAGAAACGAAACTCTACCACATGGAGGCTGTGTTAGACCCTTCGCCCCAATCCCCGTCGAATCCGACGAGGCTGCCCAATCTGACCATTACTATGATCAGGTCGGTGCTGAGAATGATGGCACGCCTCATCAGGATGCCATGGAAGAGAGGGACGGTTCTGGTTTAAGCACCGAAGGCCCAAATTTTATGACCGGGGCCTCTCAAGCGTCCCATACTTAGAGTATGAGAGAAAGATGGGGTTAAGTTACACTTTTCGATACAGGCGCGAACAAAAATTTCATTAGCCCTAGAATTACCGCCGGCTCCACTCCCCTCCCCACCCCTTTTTGCGTACAATCGGCCACGGGCAGTGTCAAGATAACACACCGCGTGGTCGGCAACTTTTTTCAACTTTTTTTTCCTTACATTTTTCGTTCTCCCCGGGTTAGATACCTTCGATGGCATCATCGGAGACGACACGCTCAAGAACTTAAAGGCCCTAGTAGGCAGAAAAAATAACTGCTTAATCATATCCTTGGGGATAAAGATCCCCCTTCTCGCCAAAAGATCTCTCAACGTCAAATTTTTGCTGGACCCTGCACATCCAGACGATGTGAGAAGAACTTTAAAAGCGTTGATCGACGAGTACTCGCATCTTTTGGACCCTTTGTCGCCAGGCCATCGACCATCGATACTAGCGTGAGGGCTGAGATTCGGACGAACACTTCAGACCCAATTTGTACAAAGAGCTACCCTTACCAGGCTAACATGATGTGGATTGTGCCTAAGAAGGCAAAGCCAGACGGCGAAAAACAATGGCGATTGGTCATCTACTTTAAAAGCCTAAATGCTTTTACGATCTCTGACACAATTCCAATTTCGGATATAAATTCTACGTTAGCCAGCCTCGGCGGAGCCAGATATTTCACGACACTCGATCTCACCTCGGGGTTTCACCAAATCCACATGAAACCATCCAAGATCGCCAAACCCCTGACTAATCTGACTCGGGGTGAGTCCGCTCGAGTAAAAGCAAACTAATCCAAAAAGGTTCCGGTCGAACTCGACGATGCGGCATTGGAAGCTTTCGACAATCTAAAATCAATACATTCCTTTTCTGAAGTACTTGCTTTTCCGGACTTCAGCAAGCCATTCCATTTGACTTCAGACGCCTCCAATTACGCTATTGGTGCCGTTCTCTCGCAAGATATCCAGGGGGAAGATCGACCTATTGCTTACATTTCGCGGACCTTGTCCAAAACCGTGGAAAACTATGCCACTATAGAAAAATAGATTCTTGCTATAGTCTTGGCTTTAGATAACCTCAGGTTGTATCTATACGGCGCTGCTACAGTCAAGTTGTATACTGATCACCAACCTTTGTAATATCTGAGGAAAAAAAAGGAAATAAATATCAATTATAATTTTATATTTAAAAAAAAAAAAATAAATAAATAAAAGTATCGCTGTTATTTTACCATTATTTTTTCCGAATGATCGATTCTGGTCATTGGTAGTATCGATAGCATACTGGTAAGGAATGGCGACTGGTTTGCAATGGCGACTAGATCGAACTTCTGAATTTCCAATCAGTCGTTTGAAGTCAGCCGAAGCGTAATAAAATCTAACCGGAAAAAAAAAGAAAAGAATTTAAACATATAAATTTTGTGAGGCAGTGAATGTAAAATTATACATAGTTACCTGTACCTATTGCTGAGTTGAAATTTTCTTGGACCTGAGAAAAATATTGGGAATTCAGAACTCCTTTATATAAGTTAATTTACTTGCAAGGAGCAAAGTAAAAAATAAAAAGATTTTTTAGTTCAATTAAGAACAACGACTTTATTTATCTAAATCCAATTTGCAACTGATTACCCTAAGCTGTCCCTAACAAGCTGTGAGTCTTGGCTGTGAGCTGCGCTGCCCTTGGTGGCAGAGGATCGACGTCGGCTTCGCTGTTTCCAATAGGCAACGACATCGGCTGGTGTTATGTTGGTCGAAATGCTGCAGTCTTCTTGGAATCACATGCATTGGTGGGAGCGGAAGCGGTTGCCAAACAGATTCTTAGAATTCTGCTTGGTAGCTCGGCGCGTGCAGGAAATTATGCAGACGCTGAGCTTGCAGATTGGAACTTGCGTACTGGAGTTCATTATTCTAAATTGTAACATTTTCGTTGTTAACTCTTCCCCCTCCAATCTGTGCTTGTCCTCAAGCGGTCTCTAGAAGTAGGGAATGTTGTTGAACTGAGGTAACTGATACTGTGCCTCAGTGAAAGATTGCTCGCAGGTTGATGGTGCGACAATCGCTGTGACTTTTGTTTCCATTCCAGGCGTGGGTCCTAACTGCAATGTTATGCTCTTCTGACTTCGGTTATAGGTGTGCAAGCCCAGGATGAGAGTCAGAGCAATGCCAAAGAGCGTCAGCAGGGTTATGCTGTTGACCGTTGAATGGGCCTTTATGTGCATCAGCTGTCCAGTGTTATTTATATGCAATGCTTCCAGTGCTTCAAGTGATAAAACTTTAAGTCTTTCTTTTTCCTTAGCCGTAAATTGCGTAAGAGGTGCTCCGGGGGTGAGGACTGTAGGTTCCAAATTGCTGAACCGCTTGTTGTCGATAATAATCGAGTCGTTTGATAGCTGAACAAGGTAGGTTCCCTCTAGGTGAAGCTCTGTTTTGTTCCAGGTTATATTTCCATCGAAGTCGTTTAATAGGATGATTCCGTCGTCCACTTTTTCTATTTTGGAAACGTGGTCGGCATTGCTAAAACTACACAGCGCTTTCTTTCCCTGAACTAACTTTGGAATACAATTTGAATTACTTATATTAACAATTTTTTCTTATTGCATATTTTAATATATTCTATTGTTTTACAATTTTGGGGAATGGCACAGGTGAGGTTTTCGAAAACAAAGATTTCTTGAACGTTTAAGTGTACAATTGAATTGTTTCTTACTATGGGTTTTATCATAATGTCTTGGTATTGTGTTTCTTCTAAGTTTGGAATTTTAACAATGTACAAAAGTGTTGTTTTATTATGTAAAATTGAGACATCGGAAAACTCCATTATTTCTTCCGTTGACAGGGGTGGCATGTTGTTTCTTTTAAAAATTTTTTCAATTTCCATTAACTCATCTTCATTTAGTAAAAGTGTGTTTACTACGTTTAGTCGTGCGCACTGAATGGCATATCTAATGTTAACAGTTTCTTCTTTTAGAAGTCTAATCTGGTTGTGTAAACTAATAGCTATTTCGATACTAACTGAACTACTTTTACGAATAGAGTTTGTGAGGGCGTTAGATACTGAAGTGAGTTTATTTATTCTTTCTTCTAACTGTTTGTTAACAATGACCTGTTGGTTATTGTTGTCTATAAGTTTATCTAAATTCTGTTCAATCATAACCAGGTCATCATGATCTGGACTACCCGCTATGTACTTCCAACCTGACCCTATCCAAGTTTTCCGATTTTTGGGAGTGGTTGTAATTGTCTGGAATGTGTGAATAGTTGTATTTATCTCATGGTGAAGGGTAGAGTATAGTGGACTGTGTTTAAGGCTGTTTTCCGTATGTTTGTTTAAAATGTCTAAAGCGGTTTGGATTTGGTCTAGGTTAACGAGATGAATTAGTTTGGTCGTTGAGGTTTGTAATTTTCCGATCCCTTTGGTTATTGTCAGTATCTGTGCATTCGTATAGTTTGTAAAATTAATTGTTCCACCGACATCGTTCGTAATCCATAGTAATATCCTGAAAAATTTTAGATTTTGATATGGCTTTTATGGTATGTACTGTTTTTCCTGATTCTGTTATTATGGTAGTGTGCTTGTTTTCTTTAACTGTTTCTTTTTTATATCTTGGGGAAAGCTTAGAACCTAATCTAGTATTTATTTTAACGAATATTTCTTCTCCAGGCTGATAATTACGTATTTCCTTTTTATTTTTATTGTGGTTTCTACGGTCCGTTTTCTGTTTATCTTTAAGTCTTTCAATGTTATCTTGTCTGGCTGTTTCGTATTGGTCTGGGTCTGTTGTCACTCTTCTGCCAAAGAATACTTCTAGTGGTCGTTTCTTGGTAACTGAATGAAAGCTGTAATTGTACTCGTAAACTGCCCTTTCTAAAAGTTCCTTGAAATTCCTTTCTGTGCCTTCCTTCTTGAGGCATCTCATTATTTCTGAAAGTGTTGAATGGAAGCGTTCTATCTGACCGTTAACGGTACTCTTATATGGTGGGGCGGTGTAAACTATTATTTGTAGCTGTTCCAGCATGAACTTAATTGATTGGGAATTGAAAGCTTTTTCGTTGTCCATAACGATATGTTTAGGGACTCCGAAATAAAATATGATATCACGCAGAGGAGTTCTGATGTCCTCTATCGCTTTAGAATTTATAATTTTAGCTTGCGCTAGTTTAGAGAACTTATCTATTGCAGTGAGTACTAAGTGTCGTTCAGTAGAGTAGATGTCGATGTGCAATATGTGACCGGGGTATTCTGGAATAGGAGTTTCTTGAAGTTCGGGATTTGGGGGGTGTCTGTCATATTTAGCTTCTTTGCAAACTTTACATTGCTTGACTAAATGTATAATTTTTTGTTTCATTCTTGGGAAGTAACAGGTTTCTGCTAGTTGTTTTTGGTTTTCTAGAGCATTTCGATGTGCTCTCCTATGTATTTGAAGAATTCTTTCTTCCTGTTCAGTTTCGTCTGTCAAGTCTTCTACCCTAGACTGGGTGAATCGAGTTTTGGTTCCTTTAAAGTGACTTCTATAGATTGCCTGTATTTTCCCCATTATATCTTCAGTCGTGTGAATACCGTTAATAACGGATGGGTTGAGATGGTTTTTTAGGTCTGTTATTATGTCGTCTGTAGTGTATTCGCGCCGGTATATTTCATGTCTATGGAAAGTAGGAAATGGGATGGTAAACTTGTAATCGTATTTATCTGATTTGTAAAAGAATATTTGATTTCTGAAAACGTTTATTGGGGCTTCGACGCTAAAGATTAAGTCATGGCTAGAACTTTCGGCGCTATGTTGTGTAGAGGCAACAGAGTTAATCTGCTCTAAAGGTATTCTTGAGAGTGCGTCTGCAACAACATTTTCTTTTCCCGGTTTATAAAATATTTCATAATCATATTCCTCTAGATAAGCCTTCCATCTCTTGATTCTGGCATTTCCATTCCAGCTACTCAGAGAATGTGTCAGAGGTTGATGGTCTGTAAAGATCTTAACCTTTGCTTTACCGTACAGGTAATTTTTAAGGGCCTTGAGTGCCCAAATTATGGCTAGCATCTCTTTCTCGTTGGCCGCATAATTTTCTTCAGCTTTGGAAAGTGTTCTAGAGAGAAATGATATAGGGTGATTGTCTTGCGATAGAACTGCTCCGATCGCGAAATTGGAAGCATCAGTAGTTAAATGGAACTCCTTATTGAAATCTGGATAACGGAGAATTATTTCTGATGACACCAAGCTGCTTTTAGGCTTCTTAAAAGAGTCTAGAGCTTCATTGTTTAGCGAAATTAATTTTTTTGATGACATTCTTTTGGACACGTGTCCATCTTCCCCTCTTAAAAGTGAAGTTAGGGGTTTTGCCAGTTTGGCATAGTTTTGTATAAATCTTCTATAGTAGCCGGAAAGCCCTAGGAAGGATCTTAGATCCCTCAAAGTTTTAGGGCAGGGATAATTTGCTATCGCTGCCACTTTACTCGGGTTTGTTTCTATTCCCCTATCGGAAACAACAAATCCAAGGAATTCGACTTTGTTTTTCATGAACTCACATTTGTCTAGCTGACATTTCATGTTAGCGTTCTGTAAAGTTTGAAAAATTTTAGCCAAGTTCTCAATATGCGTATCATCATCTTTGCTAAATATGATGATATCGTCTATATAAATAAAACATATTTTTCCAATATGTTCTCGAAGTATGTCATCTAATGCGCGTTGGAAAATTGAGGGCGCATTCTTTAGACCGAATGGGAGTCGGGTAAACTCATATTTTCCGTTGTTTACGGAGAAGGCGGTCTTTTCTATGTCACTATTTTTCAAAGAGATTTGATGGAAGCCACTTTTCAAATCTAAAACAGAGAATACTTTATTGTCCCCTAGTTGGGTAAGTACCTCATTTATCTCGGGAATGGAATATTTATCTGCAATGGTTATTTTGTTGAGTTTGTGATATAGATTATTCCTGCGATATTTCCTTTCGCCTGAAGCGTCTGCTTTTTTAGGTACAATCCACACTGGTGAATTGTACGGGGACCTAGAAGGTCGAATTATACCATCTTCTAAAAGATCTTTTATCTGTTTGTTTACTTCATCTTTCAGCGTCATTGGATACTGATAGAATTTCGAGTAAACCGGAGTATCGGACGAGGTTCGGATCGCTGCCTTCACATTTGTTGTGTAGGTCAGTTTCTGGTTTGGGTTTGCGAACAAGTCTGGAAATGACTTGAGTAATTCGCTTAGCTTGGCTTTTTGTGTATCGGACAAGTGGGACGTTCTCGGAATAATTGTGTTGACTGCTTCAAATGTTTTTTCTTGAATGGGGATCGAGATGCCGTTTTTTAACGTCATAATATTTTTGCTGGTTTTTATCTCAGCCCCTAATTCTTTTAAACTGTCGTTGCCCAAGATGGCATCAAAAGATTTCAACGTGGGCAACAGGAAAAACTTTATTTTAACATCCTGAATATTGAAAAGGTTCGCTACTTTATGGTGTGTAACTACTGTACTACCGCCTACTGAGACAGCATTGAAAGGTGATTTGTTCGGTATAGGGTTGTTGACGAATTTAGGTTGGATGTAGTTCCTGTTTGAACCGGTGTCTATAAGTATTTTAATAAATTTGCCATTCCTCATCTTACATACGAAATATGGAAGAGAGGAATTCTTTATTCTAAAAAATTCAGTGCAGCGTCATCGTAGTAGTCGTAACCGTTATTGTCATCGTCGGCTTCATCTATCTGATCTACATAATCGTCCAGGTCGTCGTCAAGGTTGTTGTGATCCTCGTACTCTGCCATAGCTTGTTCATAGTCCGTCATTGTTAATGGAGTCTCAGTGGGTCGCGTTTCGTTTCCTTCCGTTGTAGTCTGTATGTTAAAGTTTCTTTGTCGCTTCATTCCATCTGGTATTGGACCGGGTGGTCTTTTGCCTGGTTCCAAGCGAGGTCTGTTCATATAATTTACCATTCTGGTCTGAACACTGGGATCCACATCCATGGGTTCTGGACGAGGCAGTAGCTTTGGGGCCTGTGGCCTAGGTGGCGCTGACTGTTGTGGCGGGAATTGCCTATTTTGAAAAGGTCGAGGTGCAGCTGCTGGCTGATAGCTGAAGTTGTTTGAATTTTGTCGTGGTACAGCGGTCGGTGGTTGTTGTCCGAATTGGTAATATTGAGTTCTTGGGGGCGGAATTGGTGGTTGTCTATTAATAAATGAATTACTGCGAGGAGCAGGGGAAGGCTTTGAAGTTTGGTTCCTAAACTGTCTTGTCTGTCCCATGTTTGTTGCATGTCTTGCCCTGAAGTTCTGGTTTTCTAACTTGAGGCAAAGGTGCAATGCTGAGGGTAAGTCTACTGGTTCTTTGATTCCCAGTAGTCGAGGCAAGTCGCCTTGTAATCCTCGTACAAAGGTGTCTAGAGCCTTGTCTCTGTACATTTTGGTCATTAACAATTCTGCTTCTCTTCCTAACCACATACAACCTATCTTGTTAAGGATTACGGATAGGTGTTTATAAACCGTTCGATGGAACTCTTCCACCGATTGGATAGCACCCTATATAAGCATTGTCATTTGGTATTCTAATGTGTTAATGTCGCGTTTGTCTGCGTAGTGCAGAGTCAGACATTTAGAGATCGCTGACCAGTTCAATGGAGTATTGTAAGACTCTAGTGCCATGTCAGCGTGTCCTACAATCTTATTACGTATGGTATGTAAGATACCATAGTATTTTGGGGTACCCTGGTAAGCACTGTACGCTTCTAAGATACGGTCTACTCCCTTTTTCCATGAGCTGAACTCTGAAGGATCTCCTGAAAAGTCTCGGATAGTTTTCACTATATCCGGCACTCTGTCCAATTCACCTAAGTTCCCTGCCTGCTCTGGGGCAATTACCTGGTCTGTTACGTTTGCGAATTCTTCTGGAGAATTGTGACGTCTCAACAAACCTGGCAATTGTTGTGCTAGGATTTCGCTCACTGTTGCTGCTAATGCAGCTCTATCTATATTTTCAACCCTACTTCTATTGAGTTCTTGTTCTTCCTGTCGTCTAAGGCGTTGTCTACAAGCTTCTGCACTAAGTATCGAGGGCCTGATTAGGTTGTTCGCGTTAGCCATAAAACACTAAGTGAATCCGAGTAAAGAATGGGTCGAGTTTTAGATGAGTCAAGGGAGCAAATGATGCAGCTTATTTCTAATTATTTTTGAGGTGGATTAGTAAGATGTTGTGTTTTCTTAAATATAATTCGTTGTTTGCGTATGTGTGTGTGTGTTTGAGTTTTTTATAAGTTTTATAACCAGAGGCTGGTTTTTTCTTTTTACTTTAGAGGGTCCCTTGGGAATCGTAAAGTTGGGATAAGTTATATCACTTTTGTGATCTTTTTGTTTGATTTATCGTTTTACGGTTTTTTATAACAATATCCGTGTTTACTTAAGTCTATTTGTATTTCTTTCAGTTTTTGTTAGTTTTTTTTTTTTAAATTGGTTTGTGTAATCTTACAGTACTATAAACAGCTTTGATGATGTGGCTCCTCCCTCCGACGATCCGGATTTCATCCTTTTTGTCCCACGACTACTAGGGATCCTGCGATGCGTACAGGGTTGAGGGGTGGTCTGTGGCCCTGCCTTCAGTCCTTGGAGTCCACCGATGGGCATATGAACAAGTTAAGTTCAATTTGCCGGAGTTGATTTGAACGAACGAAAAATGTTGGTTTTTCGGAGTTGCACGTTCACTATCACTCGCGTTTAGACCGGTTGCAGCAAATGTAATTGCTAGCCACGAACTTACAAGACGTTTTGGTGTATCGTACGCGTACCGGTCCCTGCTCGGGCGCCAGTTAATATACTTGCAAGGAGCAAAGTAAAAAATTAAAAGATTTTTTAGTTCAATTAAGAACAACGACTTTATTTATCTAAATCCAATTTGCAACTGATTACCCTAAGCTGTCCCTAACAAGCTGTGAGTCTTGGCTGTGAGCTGCGCTGCCCTTGGTGGCAGAGGATCGACGTCGGCTTCGCTGTTTCCAATAGGCAACGACATCGGCTGGTGTTATGTTGGTCGAAATGCTGCAGTCTTCTTGGAATCACATGCATTGGTGGGAGCGGAAGCGGTTGCCAAACAGATTCTTAGAATTCTGCTTGGTAGCTCGGCGCGTGCAGGAAATTATGCAGACGCTGAGCTTGCAGATTGGAACTTGCGTACTGGAGTTCATTATTCTAAATTGTAACATTTTCGTTGTTAACTTATACGAGCGCCGATTGCATCTGCAATCGGCTGCAGGAATCTGGGAGAATCTCATCTGTAACACCAGCTACGGGACGAAATTTCCCGCTTCCATCAGTAAGCAACGGCAGAAAAAATTCAAGTTGGCCTATACGATTTAATCCCGCCAAAAAAAATCACAAAATCCCGCAAGAAATCACAAAATTTCGCCTTCGGTTTTACTGTTAATAAAAGGCAGTAACGAAAATAAAAATTTAAAAAAAGGAAAAGTTTCACATCTAATTTCGTGGCGTTCCAGCACAGCAGCAACATTCTTAGATTAGCGTATTAGGATAGGCAAATGATTTAATTTTTTTTTTGATTTAATTTTTATATGTATTCTGTATAATTTTAAAATTCCTTCAGTCAATTTTTAGGCAATTAATTTTAACCTTGTTAAGAATAGGATTTTTTATTTTGGGGTTTTGGTTTGTTTGCATTTAATCTGTAAATTCATTTGTCTGTTGTCTGCTAATTTGTCAGCTGATCTGTGAAAGGGTCAGTGATCCGAGAGAGGAGTTGTGTGGCGTGGTGAATAAGATATAAAAATGGTAAAAGTACATATGTACATATAGTTGCCTACGTAACTATGTACATACGTGCATGATTTTTGTGGTTTAGATTGGCGGATTGAATCAATGTATATGTCGGAGCATACTTTTGTATGTGTTAGTGTATGGGTATGCTTTTAGTGTATTTTATCAGAGTAGTAATTTCATCATAATGGAAATATTGCATCAGCCTCTATTTGCGCAGTTATTGGTCGTCTGTATTTTGTAGTTATAGCGCGGCGCCAGCGTGTTGTCGCTGACGCCGAGTGTGGTTCGATGGTAAGCAAGTAGAAGATGTGTGCGACACAAGTCAGTTGTGCGTAGAACTTCAGTGCGATCGAAACTCACTGCACTAACATTATGGCGGACAAAGACGAAAGTGTACCTTTGACATCAGAAGTGGGATTGGGCTCGCTACCTGATATGTCTAGTGGGCCATGGCGGATTTTAATGGAAATGCAAAATAAAAAATCGGCCTCCGAAACAACAAATAAAAATTCGGTAGTGCTACCCAAATTCAACGCAGATATTTCCAATAACTTTTGACTCTGGAGCGGAATGTTCTTTAATAAAACAAAAGCTAAGTAATAAATTAGTTGGTAAAAGAATTAACAATGTAGTGTTGTTGATAGGTATTGGCAATGGTAGTATTTGTAGCACAAAATACTTAGCAACGTAAAAATTAACAACTATTGTATTGAGATATTGTTTCATGTTTTGGACGATGTGAATTTAAGAAATGATATCATTATTGGTCGAGAAGTGTTTTTCTCAGGATTTAATGTAGTAGTATCACCTGGCCAATTTGAAATTGTCAGATTAAAAACTGTAAATTATTGTTCAAATGATGAACAACTTTGTGAGTTAAATACTGATCTTGTTGGTGAAGATATAGACAAATTAAAAAGTGTAATGGAAAAATACTCAAAATCTTTTATTAACGGAATTCCTTTGTCTAGAGTTAGCTCAGGAGAAATGAAAATTAAATTGGTAGACCCAAATAGAATTGTTCAATGAAGACCATATAGGCTTAGTCCAAATGAAAGAGAATTAGTGCGTGAGAAAATTAAGGAGCTATTGGAGTGTAAGATCATAAAACCAAGCTGCTCACCTCATGCAAGTCCCATAATGTTAGTTAACAAAAAGAACGGCTCTAATCGTTTGTGCGTTGATTACCGAGAATTAAATTCAAATACGGTCTCAGATAGATATCCATTGCCTCTTATATCAGATCAGATAGCTAGACTTCATGGAGCGAAATATTTTACATGCTTAGACATGGCAAGTGGATATTACCAAATTCCCTTGCATGCAGATTCGGTAGAGTGTACAGCTTTTGTCACCCCAGATGGGCAATACGAATTTTTGGCAATGCCGTTTGGGCTCAAAAATGCTCCTTCTGTTTTTCAGCGTACAGTGATGCAAGCACTTGGAAATACATTTGTTGTCGTATATAAGTTAATAGATTTGTGTTATAATGGATGTCGTGGCTATGGCCTACGAATTATATTTAGATTATATTTGAGCTTGTAAGTTTATTGAATAATAATCAATGTCTGCGTGGCGACGACCGACGCATTCGATGATCCACTTCGCTCTGCCCTTCTTTCTTAAGCTCGCCTTTGATCCCAAGCCCAAAGCTCGACTCTTATCGTGAACGCTTCAGGGCTTGCATTGGCCTCTCTTTGCTGCTGGTTGAATGTGTTAACTCCTCCCCTTCTAAGAGGAAGGCTGTCCACAGACTTCTTGAGAAGGTTTATGTGTGGTGACGATAACATTGCCGGCTACCTCTTATAATGGCTAAAGCGGTGACCGTAGTCAGAGTGTTGCGTACGTAAAATTGAGCAGGAGATGACATCAAGTTGCAAATAGATTTGTGTGGCAATCGTCAATCAGCAGGATCTGGCTTCTGCAATTGGTTATGACCATCAAAAGTAACAGCGTGTCGATGCCTTATTGATTCTTTAGAAATTACAAACATTACAGACTAGTATAATTGGATATAATATAAATATATTAATGAACTATGCACAGCGCTAATTGGTTAAGTTTGTTGTTTTTTTCTTTTTTTTTTTGTTATTGAAAAATATTGGTAAAGGCTATTAATGACAATAGGTTTTTCCCAATTTCTGGATTCGAATCCTTTTCTATCTTCTAGGGAAGTAGACTTGCCAAAGATTTAATTAATTAAATGATTGCCAAATCCTTATTTATTTAAACAACAGATACCTAGCGTAGATTATCTTTATGGACTACCCTTCCATTTATAAGGACATTAGTTCCAATATCTGCATCAATCTTTTCCTCCTTGTACCGTGGGGTGATTTTATTTCCTAAGCGTTTATTTTGTTTTACCAAGACCGTTTGTCCAACCTGAAAAGTTCTGTCAGACCTTGATTCGTTCATCCTTTTTAACTGTATCTCCTGTGCTTTGTCAATTCTATTTGTCATTTCTTCTGCAAGTTCGGGAGGCATTGCATGAATAATGTCGATCGGTCTTTTGTTAGTGACTGAATGAACTGTTTTATTACATCCAATGGCTGCCTGGAGTATGAGGTTGACCGTATCATCTAAGCCTCTTTCTAGTTTTAAACATCGTGCTATCTACCAATGTGGTGTGAAACCTTTCCACCTGTCCATTGGAAGTACTATGGAGTGGCGGTGCATTCTCCACTATTATATTGAATCGGTTTAATAAGAGTGACCTGATTGATTGAGAGTTTATAGATGGTTCGTTGTCACAATATATTGTTTTTACACATGGATAGAAATTCATTAGCTGCATTATTGCAGGTTCTATATCAGCTATTGTTTGAGAGTCTATCGGTTGCACTATCGCGAATTTGGAGAACTTGTCGATGCTGGTCAGGAAATACTTTCTGTCTGTGGAGAAAATATCTATATGTAATGTCTCGCCAATTAGTGAGGGAATAGGTGTTTTCCCAATGACTTGTTTTCGAGGATGACGGTCGTATTTGGCTTTTCTACAGACTAAGCAGTCGCTTACAATACTGGCTACTAACTGTGACATTTTGGGAAAAAAATAATTTTCTAAAATCTGTTTAACATTCTCCTGTGCTGCCCTATGTGCTCTGTTATGCTCGATGGCTACTATTTCCCTTTGTTCGTCTTTGTTATAAATGTCGTTGACAATTTTTTAGTATGTTTTTGTATGAATGCCAATACGGGCAGTTCGCAGTATATTGCATTCGTTACATCCTGTTTAACCACGTCACGGATTCTGCCAACCAAAGTTTTCCTGTTTGCGAATTGTATCAAATGTCTCGATTTATTTCTAAATATAACAAACGTACGAGTACAATCTGTTGTGCCTTCTTCTAAGACTATCTGATTTCCGAAACAATTGACTGGTTTGTCGACTGTTTCAATGGTATATGAAAGTGAAATTTCGCAATGAATTGTCGCTATATCTGACCGAGCGTCGCTTTCAACAGCATGAAGGGCTTGTCTGGATAGTGCATCAACAACGAAGTTTTCCCTTCCTGGCTTATAGAAAATGTTAGCGTTATGTTCGTCTATAAACGCCTTCCACCTTTTAATTTTTGCGTTTGGGTTTTTGTCTGAAACGGCAAACATTAGCGGCTGGTGATCAGTATAAATGTTCAGATTTTGAACGCCATACAGATAGTTCCTTAAACTCTTTAAGGCCCATACAATAGCTAGGAGTTCGCGTTTGTTTGTTGCGAAACTAAGTTCTCTATCCTCTAAAGTCCTAGATGCCATTGTAATAGGCTTGCCGCCTTGAGATAAAACCGCTCCGAGGCCCAGTGCCGAGGCGTCCGTTGTCAAGTCGAAGGGCTTTTTATAGTCTGGATAAAGCAGCATTACGTTTTCGGATGTAAGGACATTCTTAAGTTTTTCAAAGGCAGAACGTTGCTTAGTGTCGAGGGTAACTTGAATCTTTTTAGAGCGACTGGCTGAAACTTTGCCATTTTCACCTTTAAGAATGTCACTTAATGGTCTGGCTATAGATGCAAAGTCCTTTATAAAACTGCGATAATAACTCGCTAGTCCCAAAAAGGATCTCACGTTGAACAAATTTGTGGGTTCTTCAAAGTTTTTAATAGCCTCTACCTTATTAGGATTGGTTGCAATACCCCCGCTGGATACTATGAATCCTAAATATTCGACGCTTTCTTTAAAAAATTGATATTTTTCCCTAGACACTCTCATGTTAGCTTCGAACAATCTATCCAGTACCCACCGAATATGATCCACATGATCCTCTAGTCGTTCTGAAAAAATAATTACGTCATCCACGTAAACGAAGCATGACTTTCCTATTTCATCCCTAAGTACATCGTCTATGGCACGTTGAAATATACTAGGTGCATTTTTTAGGCCGAAGGGAAGTCTGCAAAACTCGTACTTGCCGTTTGCAATTGAAAAGGCTGTTGACAGTAGGGATGTTATATTTGGTATCGGATATTTGTCGTCCACGGTCTTTAAGTTAAGCTTTCGAAAATCTATAACCATTCTTTTATGTCTACACCCCTGATCATCTGTGCCTTTTTTATCGACTACCCAAACCGGACTATTATATGGTGACCGTGAGGGCGAATTATGCCGTCCTTTAACAATGCTTTCGTCTCCTTATTCACAAAATCTGCCACACCCATGGGGTAAGGGTAAAGTCTCGTGTATATTGGTTGATCATCTTGGGTACGTATGGTGGCAACAATATTTGTATTGTAAGGCAGTGCTTTTTCCGGCTCTGCGAAGACACCCACTCTGTCTGCCAGCATAGTGTAAAATTTATCAGCAATTGGCTTAGGTAAGATGATGTCCTTAATATCGAAGAAATTAATGCTGTTACACCTTACGAATTTAATTGGTTCAACTGTATTACCAGTTTTTAAAGTTTTATTTTTTAGGTCCAATTATGCATTTGTCTGTGTCAGTGTGTCAAGACCTATTATGGCGTCGAAGCTTAAGAGGTCTGGAAGAATGAAAAATGGAACGTCTTTATCGAATATCTTAACTAGGAATTTAAGTTTTATTGTGTTGTAACCGTGAAGCGATTTTACTTTAAATTCTTTTTGTACCGGCATTATATATTTTAGTTCTGCAAGAGGCTGTATGTAGTTTTTCGACGACCCGGTGTCAATCAAGAGTTTTATGGTTCTCCCTGCAATTTCCCTTTCAATGAATGGTAGCAGGGACTTTAGTCTAAAAAATTAACACTATCATGAAATGCAAGTTCGTCCTCACATTCCTCCACAGCCACTTCTGCTTTCTGTTCGTAATTTTCTGTATCAGCTAAATCTTCTTCGTAAGCTAGATGGTTAATTCTTTGTTGCTTTGGTGCTGTTAGCCTGCCAGTTCCACTATAGGGTCTTTTTGTTGCATCATAGCTAGCTTGCCCCTGCCCTTGCCGTGTGTTTTGTTGCTGAGCCGGCCAAGTGTTTTGTTGTAAGGGTACGCTTTCCTGATGCAAGGAAGGTGACTGCCTGGGTTGGTATTGACCCGTTCTAATAGTTATCATTGATACGTCAGTGTCCATTAACTGATCATGCGCTAAGTGTCGTGTCTGACTTGCCTGATTGCCAGAGTTGGGCACTGGCTGCTGTTTACTAAAATGAGAATTTTTTGACCTGTTGATGAACGTTCGCATGCCAATCCCGATCAGTTTGCTTTTTCTCAGCCTTCTGGCATTCTCCTAAGCTTCTAGAATAGTTCAGTGCAAATTGGTAGCGTTCGTGGTTTGATTCGACTTCCTGTGCTAGAGCGAGAGCTGTTGGTAAGTCTTTAGGTCCTTTAGCAAATAGAATATCGCTCAAAGACTTTTTTGTTTCCGTTATGAATACACGTAACGCGTCTGACCTGTATTTTTCGTTAAGTGACATCGCTAAAGTGGTATCGCATGTCATTATTGTCTTGTTTGTAAGGAGAGTAAGTTTTTTTTTAACTTCATCGTAAAACTCAGTCGCTAACTCCTGCTCTATTAAATATACTGGCCTTTTGTCGGCGAGACAAATCGAGACGATTTATCATTGCCTTGAAATTCAGCGGAGTGTTAAACGACGCCAGCACAGTGTTTGCCGAGTTTTTTATTTTGTTTCGCATTATGCCAAGTGCTTGATAGTATGTTGAACTGCCCTCGTAATTCTCGAAAACTTTAAAAGCGACATGGGCCGCTTTTCTCCACGACACATAGGTTTCACTTTTTCCGTCAAAATCTGGCAAAGACTTTACTATGCCTAATGGTTCAGTACATCTTACACCTGGTATAATTTCAGCATCTTTATAAGTTTCCACTTCTGGAGTGTTCACTGTAATTTTTTCTATACGCGCACTTATTTTTTGCAGCTGTTTATCAAATATTTCTTTTTGACTAGCAATCGCACCAGCAACGGCACTCTCCACTATTGCTTTCAACTGATCTGCCGATAAGTTCATTTCGCAAGCTTTATTCTTCTTTCACCACCAATTTTCTTCTCTCCCACTTCCCACACTTTGGTTTTGTAAATGCTCTCGCCACCTATTCAAACTTGACTCTAAGTCGCCTAAAACTTCGTCACTTTCATGCATCTATTTGTCATTAATAACCTTCAATAACCTTCGTTAATGTAAAGGTCGTTATGAAAGTTAAAGATTTTATTAAGTAACCAATATGCGTTGTACTTACAGAAGTTAAGTTAATCCTTTTTTTTCTTAATTAATATTATTTAGTGTATTGATGTTGATTGTTGATGTTGAAAGAAAATCCGCAGTTGAAGTCGGTTGAACGGAGTTTTGTTGTCTCGGGAAATGTAGGTGCGTAAATAGTATGTTGGGCGCCAGTTAATAGATTTGTGTTTTTATGGATGTCGTGGCTATGGCCTACGAATTATATTTAGATTATATTTGAGCTTGTAAGTTTATTGAATAATAATCAATGTCTGCGTGAAATGACTTCGGAAAGGAATGAATTTATTTGGAATGCAGAGCATGAACAAATTAGAAAAAGGATTATCTCTACCCTTACACAAAAGCCAGTTTTAGTAATATTTGACCCGCGACACCCAAGTTCTCGTGGTAACGGTACCATCTTATTAAACAAAATCAATAAAAGGCCTCATGTCGTCAAATATTTTAGTAAGGCTGCTTCACTTGTTGAGTCACGACACCATTCTTATGAATGGGAGACTCTTGCCGTTGTTTTGGCTGTAAAACATTTTCGGCATTATTTACTGGGTAGAAATTTTGTTGTCTTTACTGACTGTAACTCTCTTAAAGCATCAAGGACCAAACTTGACCTATCTCCCAGGGTACAAAGATGGTGGGCTTATTTACAGTCGTTTACATTTGACTTGCAATATAGAGAAGGTAAACGAATGGCACATGTTGACTTCTTTTCGAGAAATTTGACTTCAGCTGATGTAATTGCTACAAAGTGCAAGATTCCTGAAAAAAGAGTTAATCTAGCAGAAATATCTAGTAATTGGCTTTTGGCTGAACAGCGTAAGGATTCCGAAACAGTCAATATCGTAAATTAATTGAAAGATTATTCTCTTCCTGCGGATATTGCAAAAACTTATGAATTGAGAGGAGGAATATTATATCGGAAAATTCAGCGAAACGGTAGAACTCGTTCCTTATTAATTGATCCAAGATCATTTAGATGGTCTGTTATAAATCAAATTCATGAGGCAGTTATGCACCTGGGTTGGGAAAAGACATTAGATAAGGCCTATGACTTTTACTGGTTTGCGAACATGTCTAAATATATTCGAAAGTTCGTTGAAAACTGCATTACTTGTAAAATGTCAAAGACTTCGTCCGGCAAAATTCAAGCTAGCCTTCATCCAATACCAAAAGTAAATATACCTTGGCACACCGTTCATATTGACATTACTGGAAAGTTGAGTGGCAAGTCTGATCAGAAAGAGTATATAGTGACATATTCATTCTCCATATGAATTATTTAAACTTCATTCTTCATAACTTAAACCAATCTTTTGAAAAGCTTCACTCTTCAAAAGCCTCAGTTCATTCTCCATACGAAAGTATTGAAAGTATAAACCCAACAGTGTTCAAGCCGAGAAGTGATTGTGAAAAAAAAAAAAATATAAAACTTAAACAGTAGCCCACTTAAACAAATACAGGTGTGACCGCTACATAAGTTAAATCCAACAATCAGTGAAGTGAACAGGAACAGTAGCCCGCTTAAACAAAACAAGTGTGACCGCTACATAAATCCAACCCCACAAATTGTGAAGTGAACAAGAACAGTAGCCCGCTTAAACAAAACAAGTGTGACCGCTACAAAACAAAAAACGTTCAAAAAGAAAATTAATCAAAAATGGCATTATCAAATGATAATCTATCGCAACTGCTACGACAAATACGTCAAGTGCCGCAGTTCTGTGGAGAGCCAAACAGCCTCAGTTCGTTTATCAGACGAATTGAATACCTGCTCAACCTATACCCGACGAATGACCCTCTTCAGAAAGCCATCATATATGGAGCCATCGAACTACAGGTCATCGGAGATGCTGAGAAGGTCTGCCAACTCGGATTTCACAACGAATGGTCAACCCTAAAGGAAGCTCTGATCGTCGAATTTAAAACTCAAACCCCCCTGGAGGAACTTTTGCGACGTTTGTATTGCACGCCCTACAAAGGTAATTTACGACAATTTTGTGAAGAATTAGAAAATAAGTCAACTATTATTATTAATAAGTTAGCCTTAGAAAACAACCAAAATAACACATTAGTTTATTCACAAGCAATGGCAACTACAATAAAAAATACTATTCAACGCTCACTCCCTGATAGGCTGTTCATGACCCTAGCGAGGCATGACATTTCAACTATCCAAAAGTTAAGACAAATTGCCCAACAAGAAGGTCTTTACGAAGACCCAATTTCTAAGAAATCAGATTACTGTCCAAAACTTAATACAAACTCACTAAATTTAAACACTAATACCAACACAAATAAAAACAAAAACTCTCATATCAATCAACAATTCGCGACCCCCTTCAACCCATTAATAAATCCCACGCAGATCCAAAACCCAAATGTAAACAACCAAACCCCTCATAAACAAGCTTCAACAAGCCGAAAATTTTCCAATACCAGCCTGGGAACCCACCAATACATAGAGATCATGTTTAATAATCATAGATACCGATGCATAGTCGACACTGGTTCATCAATAAACATGATGAATTCAAACTTTTTCAATCTTCAAGTTCATGATAAACAAATAGTTGTCAGAAGTATGACAGGCTATTCAAAACTAAATAAATTCGTAAATCTTCCGGCCAATGGGCTTTTTCAGCAATCGCAGAAATTTTACATTCATTCATTTTCACCATTTTATGACATTCTATTAGGAAGGAAAGTACTAATGGAAAACAACGGTTGTATAGATTATTTTAGAAAAGAAACAATTATCAATGGAAGGTCATTCCTTCATAAAGAACTTGAACTTTCTGACGGAAATTCGTCAAAAAATTTTGAAGCAATTTTACAAGAAAACCACTATACAGCCGAAATTAACTATGCATTGGACAATGATATAAACTCAGACTACACATACCGACTAGACCATTTAAACAATGAAGAAAAACATAGACTAACACAATTACTAAAAGAATTCAAAGACATCCAGTATTCTGATAAGGAAAACCTAACTTTTACAAGCATCATACGCCATGAAATCAAAACAGTTCACGAAAACCCAGTGTATAAAAGACCCTATTCATATCCTTTTGCTTATGAAGCAGAAGTTAACAAACAAATTGAGGAAATGCTACAACAAGGCATTATACGCGAAAGCGACTCTCCCTATTGCAGTCCCTTATGGATTGTTCCCAAAAAGATAGACGCATCTGGCAAACCAAAATTCAGGTTAGTCGTCGACTATCGAAACCTAAATGAAATAACTATTAACGATAAATTCCCAATCCCGAACATGGATGAAATATTAGGCAAGTTAGGAAAATGTCAATACTTCACAACAATCGACTTAGCGAAGGGTTTTCACCAAATTGAAATGGACCCTAAATCCATACCAAAAACTGCATTCTCAACTAAACACGGTCACTACGAGTATACTCGCATGCCATTTGGTTGGAAAAATGCACCAGCAACATTCCAACGTTGCATGAACTTCGTTCTTAAAGACCTCATTAACAAACATTGCCTCGTATATTTAGATGATGTTATCATCTACTCAACATCCCTTACTGAACACCTGAACTCACTGAAGAAAGTTTTTCAGAAACTTAAAGAGGCAAATCTTAAGCTCCAGTTAGACAAATGCGAGTTTTTAAAAAAACAAACAACATTCCTAGGTCATACCATAAGTCCAGATGGTATACGACCAAACAAAGAAAAAGTAAAAGCGATTGAAATATTTCCTATTTCAAAAACCTCTAAAGAAATTAAATCATTTTTAGGCTTATGCGGATATTACCGCAAGTTCATTCCAGATTTTGCCAAAATCGCAAAACCTCTCACCCTATTTTTAAAAAAAGGAGCCAAAATAAATACAAAAGACGAAGCGTATATTAAATCTTTCGAAAAGTTAAAAACCCTTATCATGAACGACCCCATCCTCATTTGGCCTGACTTAACAAAAACATTTCAAGTTACTACTGACGCCAGCAATTTCGCCATTGGAGCCGTGTTATCACAAGATAATAAACCAATTAGTTTCGCAAGCAGAACATTAAACGACCACGAACAGAATTACAGTACAATAGAAAAAGAATTATTGGCAATTGTTTGGGCAACCAAATACTTCCGCCCATATTTATATGGAGTCCCTTTTGAAATATTAAGTGATCATAAACCCCTTGTCTGGCTAAATAATATAAAAGAACCCAATATGAAATTACAACGTTGGCGAATCAAACTTAGTGAATACAATTTTAAAATAAAATATTTGGAAGGAAAACTAAATCATGTAGCAGATGCTTTATCTCGAGTTAAAATTGAAGAAAATATGGTAGGTGAAGAAGAAGATATTTCAACAGCAGCAACAATACATAGTGCATCAGAAAGTAACGAAACTTATATTCAAATCACTGAGAAACCCATAAACTATTTCACTAGACAAATAGAATTTATAAAAGATTCCATAGACCAAGTAGACATATCAAAATATCTCACTAAAACTAAAATCACCATAAAATATACTGAAATGACTCTCCCAATAGCAAAAGACTTCTTAATAAAATACTTTCTTAACCATACTAGCGTAATTTACATAGACAATGACAGTGATTTTTCCGTTCTTCAAAATGCATACCATGAAACTATTAACCCACATAGTAACGTAAAAATCTTAAAAAGTATAATTAAACTAAAGGACATTAACTCTTACGCTGAATTCAAGGAATTCATTATTTCTCAACACCTGAAATTACTGCACCCTGGTATCGAAAAAATGACACGACTCTTTAAAGAAACTCACTATTTTCCTGACTATAATAAATTAATTCAAAATATCATTAATGATTGCGAAGTCTGCAATCTCGCAAAAACAGAACACAGACCAACAAAACTTGCTTTTGAGATAACCCCAGAGACAAATAACCCAAGAGAACTTTACGTAATTGACTTTTATGCTATTGACAATGAGCAATATTTATCCTGTATTGACGTTTATTCAAAATTCGCATCACTTATAAAAACAAATAGTAGAGATTGGCTAGAAGCCAAAAGAGCCCTTACTAGAATATTTAACGACATGGGAAAACCACAAAAAATAAAAGCAGACAAAGACTCAGCATTCATGAGCAACTCTCTAAAGATTTGGCTAAATAACGAAGAAATACAATTAGATATCACCACAAGCAAAACAGGAATAGCAGATGTAGAACGTCTTCACAAAACAATAAATGAAAAGATTCGCATTATTAACACTGAAAATAATAGAGAAAATAGGGAAACAAGAATAGAAACAATTTTATACACATACAACCATAAAACCAAATACAATACAACCGGACAAATACCAGCTTACATACTACTCTACGCAGGCACACCTACCTATGACTCTCAGAAAATTAAAGAAAACAAAATTAACAAGCTTAATGAGAACCGACAAATTTACGAAGTTGACACAAAGTATAGACAAGCCCCTATAACGCGCTCGAAATCCAAAAACCCCTTTAGGAAAACAGGCAGAATTGAACAACTAGACGAAAAACATTACAACGAAAATAATCGAGGCCAAAATGTTACACACTATAAAAGTAAATTTAAAAAGAAAAAAAATGTTAATAACAGCAAATATTTACAGCCGACCGACACCCAATCATCGGACTCATAATTATTATAATGACTCTTATGATGACACAAACTACAGCAGGAACAATCGAAGTAAACCCTATTGAAAACAATCAGGGATTCATTCTATTTGAATCAGGAACGATACAACTCCCTATTACTTTCATGCACCACTGTCTTACAGTTAACATAACACAAATTGAAGAAACATTTAGCACTCTTATTAAAGAAAGCCAGAAATTTAATAACATAACACAAATAAATTACCTAATTGAAAAAATGAAAACGGAAATGAACGGAATACGTATAACAAAACGCAATAAACGAGGACTGTTCAACTTTGTAGGCTCTACTTACAAATACCTTTTCGGTACACTAGACGAAGACGACAGACAAAATTTTGAACACCAAATTTCATCCCTATCCCAAAGCACTGTTCAGATTAGCAGTCTAAATCACGTTATTGATAACCTTAATAACGGTATTCAAATGATAAACACCCACTCAGAATCTATAAAAAAGAACAAAAAATATCCCTTTTAATATTTAATATCGAACACTTTACTGAGTACATTGAAGACATCGAAATGGGTTCACAATTAACTCGATTAGGAATATTCAATCCAAAACTTCTTAAGCACGACAACCTTGGTAACGTTAACTACAAAAATTTAATGGACATAAAAACTTCTGCCTGGTATAATACAGGTACTAATGAAATTTTCCTAATGTCTCATATCCCCACAAACACAGTTGAACAGCCTACTTTTCTTATCACCCCTTACCCAGACAATAATGGACAAACTATTAACGAAAATTTAGAAGGCAAATTCTATCTACACAATAATAATGTTATAAATACACAAACAAAAAATATTATTAAAGACCATTGTATTGCTAGTATAATCAAACACGAAACACCAACGTGTACTTTCCAAAAATACCGTAAGCCATTTTTCATCCAACACATTAAGCCAAACATACTAATTACATGGAACATGACCAGAGAAAAACTTAACCAAAATTGTAACAATCATGAAATTTATATTGAAAATAACAAAATTATAAAAATATTTAATTGTACAGCAGAGTTAAAAGAATTTTCAATATCAAATATAATATGCATCAATATACAAATCTAATATTCACCGAGCATAATGTCACAAAAGTTGAACCTATGTCACATATTGAAATAAAAGAAATGATTATGCTAAACAATAAGAATTATACAATCTATAAAAATATATTAATAATCCTCATGTTTGTATTAGCTATAATATCTATATTTTACCTATACATTAAATGTAAAACAGCACCTCATAATATTGTAATATCATATCTAAGACCTAAAGCAAACAAATCAGTTGACAAAAATATTGAAACAGTTAAAGAAAATAATACTGAAATAGTAAAAACTGAAAATGCAATTCCACAATTATATCCAGAAGTAAAGGCTTGAGGACAAGCTAAAATCTAAAAGGTGGGGGAGTGACATATTCATTCTCCATATGAATTATTTAAACTTCATTCTTCATAACTTAAACCAATCTTTTGAAAAGCTTCACTCTTCAAAAGCCTCAGTTCATTCTCCATACGAAAACTTAAACCGATCTTTTGGAAAGCTTCACTCTTCAAAAGCCTCATCATAAAAGTTCTCTCAAGACACCAAACGATAAGAAGCTTAAGTCACTGATAAACAAAGATGTAAAGCTCTGTAGAACTTTAAGGTTTGCTGGTCCATAAAAATAATTCTGTCAGTTAGTTTATGAGTAACTCTGGTGTAATAAGTAACGAATCCATCAAATAAAAATTATAAAATAAAAAATATAATATTTTTTTTATTTTGATGAACACCTAAATACTTAATTATATAATCGTCCAAGTAGATGCCTTTACTAAATTTGTTTACCATATCTAACCCACACTATTAAGATTGACGCTGAGAATTGCATAAAGGCTGTGTCGTCGGCTATTTTTTTGTTTAGAGTGCCAAATCGCATTATAGCAGATCAGGGTAGGTGTTTTGCCAGCACTAGATTTAGTGAGTTTTGTGATCAACAAAAAATAAATTTGCATTTGATTGCGACTGGTGCAAGTAGAGCTAATGGGCAAGTCGAACGCATTATGAGCACCTTAAAAAACTTATTGACTGCAGTTGAGACTAGCAGCCGCTCTTGGCAAGATGCATTGGGAGAGGTTCAATTAGTGTTAAATTGTACGGTTAGTAGAGTAACCAAGGCAAGTCCCTTAGAACTGTTTATTGGTAAAATCGCTCGCCCGTTGGGGTTGCTTCCACCTTGCGATACGGTAGATGAGATTGATTTGGCAGAAGTAAGATCACAGGCAGTTCGCAATATTTTTACTGCAGCAGCATATAACAAGGCGCAATTTAATAAAGGAAAAGCCAATATTGTTGGATGTCAAGTTGAAGATTTCGTGTTGTTAAAAAATGAAGAAAGGCATCAAACAAAGTTAAGTCCGAAGTTTAGAGGGCCTTTTGAAATAACTGAATTGTTGGATGGGGATAGATATATGCTCAGGTCGTTGACGAACAATAGAAAATATAAATATGCACACGATGACATAAGAAAAATGCCAGATTGTAAAAAGAATTTAAATGAAATGGTTGAAAATTAAACTGTTGAAAGATACAGTAATGAAGAGATAGAAAATGAAACTGTTGAAAGAGACAGTAATAAGGAAATGAAAAAGGAAGCTGTTGAAAGAGACAGTAATGAAGTGATTAAAATATAAGCTTTAGCAAGTGATACTACAGAGGCCTGAAGGGCTTATAATGAAATTTATAATAATAATGTAAGCACAAGTGCAAAACAATTGTTTTGATCATGGCGTGTCGCGCATTAGATATTGTAATGTAATGATTGAATTATATTAAAAAGTTTGTATTACTCTAAGAATGATATTGAAATGTGAAATTTAATTTGTTAATGTAAGTGTGATTTGAAAATGGTTTTGTTGCATTAAAGTTATAAAGAACAAAGCATTGTTGGTAATATTTCACGAGGTCGTGTAATGGTCAGGATGGCCGTGTCGGAGCATACTTTTGCATGTGTTAGTGTATGGGTACGCTTTTAGTGTAGTAATTTCATCATAATGGAAATATTGCATCAGCCTCTATTTGCGCAGTTATTGGTCGTCTGTATTTTGTAGTTATAGCGCGGCGCCAGCGTGTTGTCGCTGACGCCGAGTGTGGTTCGATGGTAAGCACGTAGAAGATGTGTGTGACACAAGTCAGTTGTGCGTAGAACTTCAGTGCGATCGAAACTCACTGCGCTAACATTATGGCGGACAAAGACAAAAGTGTACCTTTGACATATATGTATGTAAAATTTTTTTTCCCTTTAGCACTTCTTCGAAAGCGCTTTCCTCGCGGGATAAATAAAGCTTGAGTGAGTATTCAACACACAAACTTTTATGAGGCTTTGCCCATTTTTAAATTTATATACATATAAATTTGATTTTGACCGCACTTATTACAACATATACAAAAAAAAAAAAAACGTGAAAACCTAGAACTATTAAACACCTACCTGAAAGATAGGGAAAAATTAAAAGAAGAAAAAAAAAACCACAAAAAATGCACGCTTTATAATTACATTGTTTTACATTACACTCACGATAAATGGTGACGCTATCTGGCGATAGGCAATAGGTAAACAAAGATTGAATGAAAAATTCGTGTGGGTTTTAAATTTCAAAGTTTTGTACTATTTTTATTTGAAATTTTTTTTGTAAGGTGTTAATACTTATATTTCTATTTATCTTTGTATATTGTTAGGCAAATTTTGCGTATTTATTTATTTTATCCAATTTTATGTATAATAACTTATAAAGTATGCTAGGATTTATTTTTAAATTGTTTACATGCTAGGATTTTTAATTAAAATTATGCAATAAAGTAATTATATGGTTGAACCCGTGCGGATGTAATCTCTTGAGGGGTCGCCATGCAAATAATCAGGAATTTTAGCGACCAAAGGTAGGTCGTGCTTAACTGGCCACTTAAGATCTGTGGGCCATCGTTGTACTCCTGTTTGTCTTCTATCTATTCATGGGTGTTTTTTTTTTCTCTCCGGTCGATAATTTGTTCGTCGTATCTGCACGTTTTTTTTATTTATAAATTATTTTTGTAGGCCGTAAACTGGGCAAATTAAGGAATGCCACCCCTTAGCAGACGAGTAGAAGTCGGAAATGATACGTGCTGCCCAGTTTAGAGATACCACCAGCCTACGGAGGTTGAACTAATAAGGCAACCGTTACACCTTTGACTTATGCTCTTGGGAGCAGCAAATTTGAATGCAAAGTTAAAGCGTTGGAAGGCTAGAATAGGAGTACAACTGTGTACTTATTTACAAGCCCGGCAAATCCAACGTGGTTGCTGACGCCCTTTCTCAAATCGTTCAATCAACATATAACGCAACCAACTAGTATTTGACCCTGAGCGCTCTGAATACTTGTGTGAACAACCCCACAGGGGCTTCGAACGCCATCTGATTCCTGTGGAGGTTGGCCTCTTATCCAATTTAGTGGTATCCTTGGGGAAGTACTTGAAGCCGTCGGTGATCAACGGGGTTAAAATCCCGGAAACTTTTCTATTGTATCATATTTCCAACGCCTATGCTTTGAGAATTTTACTTAATTTAAAATTCAAATAACGCAGAGGCTGGTGATAGATTTTTCAGATCCCGAAGAGATCTGCGAAATTGTTTGAAATGCGAACACCCCGACTTCAAAATCAACGAATTGGTTGCCATTGCCGTGGACAGGTATAACAACTCTGTCCACTCGGTGACCAATAATAAGCCGGCAGATCTATTCTTCGACCGCTCGGCAAGACTTAATTATCAGGGTTTGACAAATTTCAGGACACAGGTCCAGGAGGATGTTATGGGCTTGATAGAATACAAGCAAGGGCTCGAAAATACGGCCCATAATAAGACTAATTCCGACCCAATCTCCTATAGCCAGGGGGCAAAAGGTGTTTGTCGCTAACAAAAAAATTAAAACGAAAGAAAAGCGACGTTTTAGGGCTGAGGAGATTGCGGAAGATAGGAATGTGACGGTCAAAACCAGGACCGGCAAAATTTTTCATAAATCTGACATTCGAAACTGAAAAGACATTGGATTTTTGTGTGCGTTTCACAAGCTTTTCTTACACACCTTTATTTCCTACACATATACAAAAAAAAAAAAAAACAAAAAAAACCACACTTACAATTTTTACAGCTTTTGAACCCCATTTTTTTAAGTTAATATAAGGATTCCTTTAAAACAATGTTACTCATAAGGTTATCTTTCTTAATCGTTATCGTAAGTATCGTTTTGGCCCACACGGTGGGAGCCGCGGGCATCTTCAAGTATGAGGCAACGCTTGTGCCATTACAGGAAGGCACAGTCTGGTGTGTTAACGGCCAATTCAAGCTGGCACACGTGATAGACCTGAGTAGGCTCGGGTCCCTGATTCAGGAGGTTCAGCGTGAGGCGTCGTTATTAACGGATCCCAGGATTGCAGCGCTTGTGACGCACTACTTGAAGGAGTCACAGGAGGGCCTGCGAAGACTAACGGGCCTGCAAAGACTAACGGGTACCTCGCGCGGACGTCGTTCACTGGACTGGATCGGGTCCGCTTGGAAGTGGATTGCGGGCTCACCAGATGCGTCCGATTGGGACGCCATACTTCGTGCGCAAGAGGGCGTAGTAAGGTCAGCCGACCAACAAGTGAGGATAAAGGCTGGATTGTTCGACGCCTCACACGAGTCCCTGAGACAACTTAACGAAGTCTCGGCGAGGATAAACGCCATCGATGGGAACGTTCACACAGCGACGGCCCTGCTGCACAAGGCTCTCATCATCGACAACCAGGTCGGCGAGCTCACGCAAGCGTGTCAGTTGGCGAAATCTGGAATTGTCAACTCTCCTTTCCTGGATCACGAGGAGGTACAGGCAATCTTGACTGAGGTCAGGAACATGCCAAACCAGAATGCGGTCGAGGCACTGGAATTTTCCCGCCCGTCAATACTACCGAATGCAACGGCGCTATTGTACATTCTGGCAATGCCCAAGGTCGCCCCCAAGGACTACCGCCGGCTTCTTCTTCCGGCAACCTTCGCGGGAAAGCAAATAATGATCAAACATAACAAGGTCGCTGTAAATTGCGACGAAACTTATGCCGTGATAAACGACTGCCTTTCCATAGGCAACACGACTGTCTGCCCAGAGAAGAGCCTTAGGAAGATGGACGAAAACAGCTGCATCCCCATGTTGTTAAAGGGTGGCCAGGCGAGATGCGAATTCTTAAGGAATAACGAAGCTCGCATAGAGATGGTCGAGGACGGGACAATCTTCTAGACCAACTTCAACGGTACGCTGGAAACTGGACTCAGGACCCATAACTTGGCTGGAACGTACACAGTCCAGTTCAGCAACGAGACGATCAGTGTAGATGGGAGAACCTACACAAGCTACTCGTCGAGTCACCCCATGGTCATGCCGGCGATCCTGACTACGGTTACGGCTACCAGCTACTCCCCTTCGCTCCATTATGTAAACGACTTCAATAAGAGGCTCTCCGGGATATCCGAGAAGATTTCCTTCTCCTTCCTGGTAGAAGCCTTGGTCGCTTTAATTGTCGGAGTGGCCCTATACACCGTTTGGAGTAGACTGACCTCGACCAAAGGTATCCCGGTCGTTAAGGTCTGCATAGCGGACCTGGAACTTCAAATTGCGAGCGGGGCACCCAAAGCCCTAAGATCTTTGAGGGGGAAGGAGTTATGAACCCTTTCCACACACCTTCGCCCCTCCCCCTCGATCGACCGCCGCTCTTGCACGCACACTCTTAGTTGCGACATTTGACGGTCAACCAACTCTCACGATGCCCACTCGAGAAAGCTGACTTCGCCCACTCGCCCCTATCCACCAACACGACGACGATCGCGCTGGCTGGAATTTGCTGCGCCTGCAGACGACACTTTGTTGCAGTCACGCGGACGGTGATTTGCTGCGTTTGCCGACGACACTTTGTTGCAGTCACGCGGACGGCGATCTGGTGCGCCTGCAAACGTGGGGCCGCCCCTCGCCCGCGAACGCTGCCCTAAAGACTAGATCCGGAGCTCTGCTGAGTGCCAACCCCGACTGGAGTAGTCAGTCTTCGGCCTACCCCCAGCGTGATCTGCAGTGAATCCCAATCGACGAACAAGTTATCTAAGTGCTAAGACCGAACTATAAACTGCAAGAATAAATATCCTAAGTGCTAAGAACGAACTTGTAAACTCCAAGAATAAATATCCCTAGTGCTAAGAGCGAACTTGAGAACTACTTAATAAATTGTAACGTAAAACTAACCACGGGGACTCTTCATTGATCAAAGGTGATACAATCGAGGCGATCAAAGACTCCAGCAGAGACACTCGCAATAAAAGCAGGAATGTTCCTAATTCTAACTGGCTATGCGGCTACGAGAGCCGAAACACTTAGGCAAGTTCAGACTTGCCTAAACTTGCATGTAAATATTTGCATACATTCATATCGATCAACCACGCCACCTATTGGTTGTATACAAATGTGCATATGTATGTGTGTACACAAATTAAGTATGCATGAGTGTTAGCATATATGCACATGTGTTTTCGGTAATTGACATGTGCATGGAAAAGAAGAGTCGAGAAACAGCACGCGCTCTCATCGTTCGTCCTTTTCTTCCCTGCTCAAGTAATATAGTTATGACGTCATCGAAAACTTGTTTGCTGGTCGGAGTGTCGAAATTGTTTATCTAATAACTTCAGTGTTTATTGTCCGATCGGGTTGCAATTTGGAGGATACGGTCATATAGTATTTATCTACATATATATAAATTAAAATAAGACTGTTTTATTGAGCAAGTATCATGTTAACTCCCCCCCCCCCCAGTCCGAAGAGAAGGCCATAAGGGGAATGGCCGGATCGGAGAAAGGTGATTAGGCGACGTGTTGTTGGTGCATGCCACGAACTCCGACGACATTTTGAATTTAACAGTTTTTAAAAATGGGTATCTTAATGTTAAACATGAGTGTTGTTTTTATAAACGTTACATCTTATGCTAAAGTTACACTTTGTTTACTTATTATCTATCTTATATTATTATTTGTTCCTTATGAAATAACAGTTTAGGGATAATGTTTAGTTTACTGGCTAATGGCTACTACTTTGTAGCTTATCCTATTTTATAATGAATAAGTGTTATTTCTGACTTCCCTAAGTTCGTTAAAGAAAAATTTTTGTGCTTTTTCAGATTTTTTTTATCGTAGATGGTTTCTTGTTAATGTGGGCTTTTATGTTACTTAGTCTGATAATAATATATTTATTGAATAGTGCTTGTCTATCTTATGTTTCTTCCACTGTTTTCTTAACTGTTTTTCTAATTTTTTGTTTGTGTAACTTTTCACCTTTAGTTGTTAGGAAAGTGACGCCTTTGTCTCTATCTACTTTGTGTAGTAAAAATCTCGGTGCTATCTTGTTTCTACGGTTTTCTTAGTGTTTGTTTAGGCTTCTAGAGAAGTTTAATTCAATCTGTCCGTACTCGTATGCTTTCTCGATTGTCTCTGGCCTTTGATACCTAATGGCTGACCTAAGTGGGTCCTTTAATCCAACTAAGAATGTATTTAGGCAGAATCTGTCGTATTGGTCACGTTTGGAGGCGAGAGACTGTCCACTAGGGTCTGCTTCTCTGGCAAGTGACATTAATTTGCTTCTTTTTTTTGCGGTTGAGTAATTCAATTTCCCTATAGTGAGTCCGTCCGGAAAATTGTGTAGCTCTCTAACAAGCATTTCTTCTGTTTTCTTGCTAGAGTATAGTCGCTTGAGGTTTGCTTTGATGTCATCCCAACTAAGGAGTACATCGCAGACATTCAGCGCTTCGTCTGCCCTACCTTTAATTTTGTCACGGATAGTTCCAAGTAAGTACTGTCCGCATGTTGCTTGGTCCACTGATGAGGCTAACAAAAGGAGCTGATCTACTCTGTCTATAAATCTATCAAGATTGTCAGGTGGACCTTCGTAGGTTGGTAGTTGATGTACAAGGGTTAGTAGTTGTTGTAGATTAAGGTTTGTGTTTATTGAAGAATTGCTAACGGTGGGACTTAGTGGCCCTGATGCGTTACCGGAATCCATAGCGTTGGTGGGATTATTGTTTTGGGATGGAACCGACTGGTCTTTCTCTTTTGTTCCTGTCGCTTCCATTATTTTGGGTGTTTGTTTGGTTTGTATTGTTTTCGTTTGTATATTAATGTAGTAATATATTGTATTATATTTTGTGATACTATGAATATGTATCTATGTTTAAATGTGTATTATAATAAAAGAGAACCTGTATGTGTGTGTCTGTTACGCAGTTTCCTCTTTTCCTTGTTTCCCGGTGTTTAGTGTTAATTGTATGTCATTCGTGTAGTGCTGCTGTGCTTCCTTCCACCTCTGTAGTTTTTTTTTTTTGTTATGTTTTCGACTTTAACTGTAATGCATAAATTAAATAAGTATTCAATAGGGTGTATTTTAGAGGATAGTGAACATGTGACAACAATAGACGTTAAGTTGTTTGTGGATTGTTTTGTTGTTTTCTATTATTTTTCTTGTTTTTTTCTTTTTATAAATGTATAATATATTTCTTTAATTATTTTTATTGCTTTTATTTTTTTTTGAAGTGGTTCTTTTCTCGCAGTGCATGGTGTGCAAAAAGAATTTGACAGAATTGAACAGTGTTTAAGCGAACGCGGCGTCAAGCATCGCGCCGCCACTCTGGCGCGACAACAGCTCTTGGCGGCAGCCAATCTACAGTGATGCGCCGACGTCGCAAGGGTTTTACAAGCGGCGCAACACAAACACATACATGCTTACTTGATTTTTCCGAAGGAAACTGTAACACTGTGTATAAATTTTATTTTTTATTTATTATTTTATTTTTTTATTGTTACGAATAATAATTGTCCAAGTTTTATTATTATTATTATTATTTTTTTTTTTTTTTGTATTTGTAAAATAAATTTGCGTTCATGTAAATTGATAAATGAAAACGATCCCGGTGCCTTAACAGCGATTGTTGTACACATATTCGGTCGTTAATCACACAACTCACATTTATTTTTATAAACTACTGTGCGGAGGATCCCGCTGCCTTGTCGGCGACTGATGTACACATTCACTTCTTGCGCAGCGAGTTCTGGTCACAACGAAGTCTAATATTCGACTTATCTAGTTCTTTACCACTTCTTGCGCAGCGAGTTCTGGTCACAACGAAGTCTAATATTCGACTGATCTAGCTCTTTACCATTTCTTTTTTTTTGTGCATAACAACTCACAGTCAGCGACAGCGACGCCAGTCTATCGCCGCGGCAAAACGGTTGTTCTCAAAACAACAGAACTACAACAACCATTCGCAATGCAAATATGGGCTGATGCAATATTACCATAGAGATGAAATTACTATTCTGGTGAAATAACCAAAAAACATACCAACACTCTCCCAAATACGCACACCAAGTGCTCTCCGACACACACAAACGGTCACCACACACAGCAGTTTGATATGTCAAATTTTTCTTTTATTAATTTACTATTTTTAGTTGGTATCATTTTATGAGTTGGGGTGTATGGATGATCCCGGTGCCTTATCAGCGATTGATGTACACTTATACGGTCATCACACGCAGCAACTTGTTGGTATAATTGTTGTAAATTGTCCCGCACAAGCGATCCCGGTGCCTTATCAGAGATTGATGTACACATATACGGTCGCCTGTGAAGCAATTTGAACTTGGTTTTGTTTGTTTCTTTTGTTTTATTTGCACTTGGACGTCGTTATGTTTCAATAACTTTTTATTTAATTTATTATTTTACCACTCACTACTAAAATCCCCACAACCACTGCCGTCACATGTTCATCACCTCTTTAGAATTAGAACGATAAGCGTAGTGGGCATTGTTAATCCCTTGTCCGTAGTCCGGCTGCGCCAGTTACAATCCTGTGGCCGGGGGAGGAAAGCTTTCAAGAAAACAACTGAGTAGTTTGGGGTATGAAACGAGAATGAGCTCTTTATTACAAAAGTTGTATGTTTTTGGCAAATGTCTCTTCGGCCGAGTTTGTGTTGGCGATCTTCGTTGAATCTTCTCGGCTCTGAGTTTTTGTTGCCGGGTCGGTGTTGTTTCCCTGTGGCCGGGGAGAGGGGCATGTTAACTCGCGTGCTAACTCCTCCCTTACTAGTTTGAAACGTGTCTTCGGGTTTCTTCTTTCTCATTCTGCGCTGGTATAATTTCCAGGTGCCCAAGAGCAGTAGGAATGGGGCGATGAGTGCCAAGCCGCCATATGATCGTAAAGATAATCCTGTTCCAAGATCCCCGATATGGCGGAGATTCTTCATGGTTAGGTCATGTAGAAATGGGAGGCTCAGATGTTCTCAGAAAAGGGTGACGTTGAACACGGCTGACGTGGATACAGCAGGTTTCTTCTTCAGGATGCCTCGGTGGTTCACGTAACGGGTGCCATTTAATGAGATGTAATCGTCGTAAGTCACGAGGAAAGTTCCCGCGATTATCTGTTTGTGCCTAGTGCTGTCCATTACATTCATGGTCGCGTTGTTTATTACCAATTATTATTGCAATGGCCTCTCCGATTACTATCACAGGCGCCAGATGACCACGACGTGTGGCACATTGTGCGACGGTTCCAGATACCAGTTGTTGGGCGCATGAAGTATTTTGTAGTCTTCTGCAGAAAGTGGTGCTCACAGTAGCAGCGCAGTCACGTACAGCGAAGGTCTTTGTTCCGCAGTCGGCCACCGTATTACCCTCTTCTAGATCTAATATTATGTTATTATGCTGGACAGGAAGGATATCTATTTTTTTACAGCTTAACAGAGGTTTGGGATATTTGATCAGAAAGTACAATAATTCAGAATTTTGAAAAGCTTTTATATGGGAGACCTCTAAAAGGTCGGTTATACTAGTATTGATGAGTTGTTCATTTAATAATTCTTTAATGTCGATGCTGTCTAGTATTAGGGGGCTGATTAAATTTACTTTTGCAAGTGTAACAGTGAGGATTAAGTCCTCAAGGTTTGTAATTATCATTCTATTCTTTGCCAAAATAGTTGCATAAAAATGTTCGACCTCTGCATCTGGTTTCAAAATTTCATCGAGGGCCCTTGAAACGTCATTGAGTCTTGCTTGGAATTTAGGGTTGATTTCTATCTGCTTGCTTTCGGATTCTATTAACTGACTTTGTTTGAATTTTATTTGTTCCCAGTCATCAAAATCTGGGGTTCCTGCAATTGCCTTAAGGGCACTACCTATCATGTTAATGCTACGTGCTTGTCGGTGATAAACGGTCAGGGAAGTTATTGAGGTTGCTATGTGCTGTACGTCCGTTTTCAGTACCTGTTTCATTTGGTCTTTTGGTAGTTTGTCTATTAATTTCCATGTCTCCTCGATGTAAGTTTCAAAAGACGTCAAGTTTGTCGTGTGTCCCAAGTAAGTGTACGAGTCCCAGATTGTTACGTCTCCGTCAACTATAGGTATGTAGTCCGCGTGGGAGTAGTCGTTGAGTCTCAATGTCGCTTCGGTCAAGGTCATGGTTGCTATTATTAAACTGAAAAGATATCTTAACCTAAAAAAAATGTAATTAGTTAAAAATAATTGTCGTGATTTTTTAAATGTCAAAAACCTACTTAAGATTGTCCTTATGGACCACCCTCCCTTTAGTAAGAACCGTCGTACCTAGGTCTGCTTCCACTATAGCTTCTGCAAATAGGGGTGATAGTTTATTTCCTAACCTCTTATTGTTTTTTATCCAAGCTCGATCGCCTACCAAATACGACGTATAGACCCTTTTTTTATTCATTTGGTCAAGTGTCTTTTGCTGTGCTGATGCGAGTTTTTCTTTGATCTGAACTGTACTGCCTTTGGAGGCTGCGTGAATTACGTCTATGGGTCTCTCGTTTGTCACCGAATGGATTGACCTGTTATACTTTATGGTTGCGAGGAGAATGTTTTCGACAGTGTCCTCTACCTGTGTTTCCAACTTATAACAGCGTGCTATATCCCCAAGAGTGCCATGGAACCGCTCGACTGGTCCATTAGAGAAACTATGCAAGGGTGGGGCGTTTGAAGTCACGATGCCAAAGCTATTGCTGAGCATTGATTTAATGGTTTCTGAGTTCAAGGATTTCTCGTTGTCGCAGTAAATTGCCTTTGTTTCGGGGAACATGTTCAAAAGTTGCAAAAGTGGAGCTTTTATATCCACAATTGCGCGAGACCGTATAGGCTGTACTACCGCAAACTTGGAGAACTTATCGATGCAGGTTAGAAAATATTTACCGGCAGTGGAGTAAACATCTATATGCAACATTTCTCCGGCAAACGATAGTATCGGGGTTTTCCCTATTTCCTGTTTTTTTGGGTGCCGATCATGTTTACTCATAGCACAAATTCTACAGTTTGCAGCTATTTCTGAAGTTAAGTGACCTATTTTTGGAAAAAAGTAGTCCCTAAGTATTTGTTTCGCATTTTCTTGCGCTGCTCAGTGCGCGCGATTATATTCGGCTGTCGCAATTTTCCTCTGTTCCGTTGGGTTTACAATGTCTGTAACCAAGTTCTTGCAATATCTAAAGGTAGTAGAAGGGAATGCCTCAACCAGTCCGTGTTGGATGAAAGCCAGTATGGGTAGCTCGCAATGAATCATCAGCATTTACTGCATCTTTAATGCTTTGCAATAATATGCTGCGATCAGAAAAATGTAGTATGTGACGAGTTTTTGTCTTAAACAAAATAAGCGTCTTCTGTTGGGGAATAGTTCCTTCTTCCAGAATAATTCAGCGGTTTGTCTGTGGCTTCAATGGTATACGTGAGGGATTTTTCGCTGTGGATGGTGGCAACATCCGAGTCTACTGAGTCCTTTAGTGCATTGACATTTTGGCGAGACAGAGCGTCTGCTACTAAATTCTATTTTCCGGACTTATAAATTATGTTTGCGTTGTGCTCATCAATGAAGGCTTTCCAACGCTTTATTTTGCCATTCGGGTTTTTGTCCGATACCGAAAAGGTTAATGTCTGGTGGTCTGTATGAATGTTAAGATTCTTAACACCATACAAGTAATTTCTGAGGTTCTTAAGTGCCCATACAATGGCGAGAAGCTCACGCTCATTTGTGGCAAACTTTACCTCGTTGCCTCGCAGTGTTCGCGAGATCATTGTTATCGGGCGGCCGTCTTGAGACAGTACCGCTCCCAGACGCGTCTGTTGTGAGGTCAAAAGGCTTCTTGTAATTTGGATAGGACAACATATTTTTAAGCCTATCGAAGGCTTCATTTTGCGATGGGGACAACTCGTTTATCATCTTTCTTGAGTAGTTGGCACTTACTTTTCCATTTTGGCCTTTCAAGATATCTGTTAGGGGCCTTGCGATGTTGGCAAAACCCGTTATGAAGCAGCTATAGTAGCGTGCTAGACCTAAAAATTACCTAAGAGCGAATAGGGTTTTCGGTGGGGGAAAGTCCTTAACAGCCTTAACTTTAACGGGCGAGGACCGAATCCCGCCTCTGCGCACTGTAAGTCCCAAATATTCCAACTTGGATTTTTCTTGAGACACCCGCATGCCTGCGTCCCTAAGGTTTTTCAAGACCCACTCAATGTCTCTGACGTGGTCATCTTTGGACTTGGAGAAGATTATTACGTCATCGACGTAAACATAACATATCCTACCAATTTGTTCGCAAAGCACATCATCGATGGCTCGTTGAAAAATACTTGGGGCATTTTTCAGCCAGAAGGGGAGTCTACAAAACTCGTACTCCCCGTTGTTGATAGAGAACGCTGTCTTTTCCCTGTCTCTTTCAGCCAATTCGATTTGGTGACTTGAGGTCCAGCGTAGTGAAATACTGAGCCTCGCCCAAATTTGACAATATAGTCGAAATGGATGGGATAGGGTATTTGGCGTCGGTTGTCTTATGATTTAGTTTCCTAAAATCCAAAACCAGACGCTTTTGTTTGTGACCCCCTTCGTCGATGCTTTTTTTGTCGACGACCCATGACAAAGTCAGACACGCCCTTTGGATACGGATACAGTTTTGAGTAAACTGGTTCGTCATCCGTTAATATGGTGGCAACCGTATTTATGTTGTACGGTAGGGACTCGTTAACGTCCACAAATGCCTTTTCCATTTAGTTGATCATACTATCAAAAGTGGATCTGGCAGCAGGAGGGACATCTGCGTCATTAATCCGAATATGGTTCACCTGTTGAGATTTAGTGAACTCGATTTTTTCTATCCCATGGTCGTGTTTAACGACGTTGTTTGTTAGATCTATTTGAGCATTGATCTGTTTTAACAGGTCTGAGACTTTTGCGAATTTTGTTTCTGGGGTTTTTCCACAAGGTGTTTTGCAAAATTTGCTGCGAAGATGCCTCTCTCGTTGCTTGATTCGGCCTCTTGGGCTAGAGCTAAGGCTGAGGGTAGGTCTATGGGTTGTGCCGGGAAGACCGCCCACTTCAGAGATTTTTTTAATCCTGAGACGAAAACGTGAAGCGCGTCGCTTCTAAACTTATCGTTTAATATAGCTGCTGCGACGGAGTCGTGCGTCATTAGTGTTTTATTTGTCAATAGTGTGAGTTTTTTTTCGACCTTGTCGAAATATTGTATCAGTGGCAAGTTGCCCTGCTGAAGCGTGCTTAGTTGCTGTTGGATTACGTAAACCTGTATGTTGTCCGCGTATGTGAAATCTAACCTCTTCTTTTTTTTAAAACCGTTGTTTTTTATAAGTAACAAAAAGAAAGTGTATTATGTATTATGCAGGTGAGTTATTTAGTGGATAAAAGTAAACATAGGAAAAATGTCTCGATCGGCGGTAAAAACTTGTGCCGTGTGATCAGATGCTCCGTGTTGCTGTTTGCGCATATGTGTAAATTTGTTTTGTGTTTATACCCCTGCAGAGAGTATATGAATGTTGGCCTGGATACATTGCTTTGGATAAATGTTTAGTTAGGTTAATTTTATATTTACATACATTTCTATGGCGTAACAATGGAGCACGAAATTAGAAGTCGCTGATCCAGACACCCAGCCCCTGCACTGCTGTGGCGGAGATGCTGCTGGAGGTTAGCGAATGCTATATATTCATTTAGTAAAATAATTAAACTAGGGTCCCCCGAGAATTACTGCACAAGGGCCCGTAAAATCGTCGCTACCGCGCTGTGCCTCAGTCTCTTGGCTCTCGACGCCGAAACACAAAATTGACTTCAGGCTGCCAGCGCACTGAGCCAAGCAATTGCCTGTTCATATACGAGATTGCACATGCATACATGCACACGTTGAAAGGATCACACAGCGATTCCCGTAGGTATGAAAAAAATTTTAAGAACTATAGTTCTATTTAAACTTATTTGGCCTAACAGAGTCCTGCCGCCTCTCTGCAATACTGCTGTAGTTTTAATTTGATCTAAATATTGTATAAGTATTTTAATTTAATTTTTATTCATGAGTTTAAATTTATGTTCTGTCCATTACAAACAAGCCTGTTGTCGAACTTTACAAGCAACGCATGTATTCATATTTCATATGTACATGGATACACGTACACATTAAAATGATGGCACAGCGCAAAGAAGTTCGCGCATGCTTATCGTTCCGTTGTCGTTATGCGACTGAAGCAGTTTTGATGCTATGCGCTGTTTGTACTATGAGACGAACGTTAGCAGCCGACCGTGTACTCTCGATGCTTCGGACCACTTTTATCGCTGTTTGCTTAGTGCTACTATTTACTTAATTCTTATTCAAAATATACATACACGTATATCATACTTTATTACTGATTGAACTTATTTGTGAAAAAAAAATGTAGAAGCAAATAAAATTTAATTTTGTGTTTTATTGATAACTATTTAAGCAAAATAAAAAAAAAATAGAAAATACAGGGAACTAATTTTTTAAAGTTAAGAAATGCCATAAACAAATATTAACTTTGATTGCTTGCTGGTAACCAACAATTCATTGTCTTGAAAGAGTGTTTATGCCAGATTTTAAATATAAATATACTGTCGGAGAGTCGATAGGCACGTTGATCCGTAGTCGCGAAGATATAACCGTAGCTAAAGTAGCTAGGTCCAAATTGTATTGTATTGTATTTCACCGGTAAAATTAGGATTGTTAACGTACTGGTCTTATTTAGAGAGGCTCTGAGATTCTTAAGTTTATCGAATTTGTCTTCATGGGCCGATAAAATTCCAAAAGATTTCATCTTCGCCTGGAAGATCAAACCTAATTTACTGATGGTTTAACAATGAAACTAATTTAGTAACCCTTGTAACTTAATCTTTACCTGTCCGAATTCATATGGCAATTATCCACATCACGAACTGTATGTTTCAACGTTTTTTTTTTGTAACCAATAAATAATGTATTTCGAGTTATCTGTTGTTATGGAGCTGTTATCTGCAGTGTAAAAAGCTGAATATTTACATATATAAGATAAAAGAAATTAACAATATAAATGACAATAACGAACGCATGAAATTGGAAGTCGGTTTTAAGTGCATGCAAATCTCTGCGAGCTGAATCAACTGATTCCATATCCAAACATTTTTTTTTTCAATGTGAATAATAAGGATTTGTTTAAAAAATTTTCTTTGATATATATATGTTGTACTTTTTTTGCATCACGAAAGTACAATAGCGTACGCATAATATATGTTTGATGTGAAAAAATATGCCTTTTAGACTACGTAAGTAAAAAAAGTCAAATTTCATACTCTTGGTCAGTCAACACTTGAAGAAACTTTAAAAATGCATTGTTGTATTACACTTTTGATATTTCTAGTTTCTTAAGTCAATACTCAAAACACAGTGATTACCTCATAAAATAAGTGCCAGCATATAAGCAAGAGTATACTCTTGATTGTGCGCTTGTAAAGTGTAAAGTGCAGGCTTGGTTTTGACCTTGCGACGCATGGCTTTATTTTTGCTTGAGTGTGTAAGAGTAAAAAAGGAATAGAAGAATTTAAGTTTGAATTTGAATGGGACGAAATAAGTTATAATTGCGTCATAATAATAATTAAGATAATATGTAAAAATGATGATCGCGACTATAGTTTTTCTTGTCCATGAGACCGTCGAAAAGAAAGAACGCAAGAGGAGACGTAATAAAGAATAATAATAAAAACTTAAAACAGAAAAAAATCTTTCTTTTTACTTTGGCATCTGTTTAATTTTCGCCAACAGCCTACAAAGCGCTAGTAGTGCTTTTGTATTACAGCTGCGGCCTGGCGATCATCAAATTTGTTGCGTAACGCTCGCTGGCAGCGGAGTTCTGCTGCACAAGGCGGTGACGCCGCAGACTTGGACGACAACGCTAGATTTGGGGTAGCTTAAGATTTCATGCGATTAGTTCGTAAGAAGCTCAATCCAAGCGAGACGTGTCAGTTCGCGTATAAATAATATTATAAAAATCCTCAATCCAAGCGAGACTTGTCGATCCACGTATAAATAAAGTTAAAACAAACTAACACATTGGACATTGTAATTGGCCCAACGAAGGAGCACAGCATACGGAGAAGTCTACCTAATTCATATGAAATATCATGTAAGTAAGTGTTTAATATAACATGTTGCGTGCCGCACAGGACCAATTGCATTTATAATTTTTGGCATAAGACAAAAAAAAAAAAAAAGAATTGCATATTTTTGGATATCTTCTAGTAAATTTACCATTGCACACTATTGGCTATCTGTTTGTAAATATTCCATTGCTTACCACTGGGTATCTTTTAATAAATATTCCTTGCATACTTTGTGTCGGGTATCATAAAAGGTCTATTGCAAAACGGTGAATTATTGCTTGACTTTATAGGCTGTCGACAAGTTGGATAATGAGCGGTAGTGATGAATATCGAACTAGTGACGATAGCATAGAGTTGGAGATAGCCTGAGTAGCGGCCAATTCAGGGACACCGGTGCTTTAATCTACCAACATGAATTTAGACCAGTTTAAGAGAGTCATGGAAATTGCAATTGGCTCTGCATTGGCACCACAAAATACACAGTTCCAAAGGAGAAAAAGAGGCATTTCGAAGTGAATTTAAAGAATAGTTATATATCATTAGCCGGTTAGACTGCACGCCCAATCCATGTCATAGGGCAAAAAATGGGTTTTCTAAGGTTCGGTTCCCTTCCATCTTAGAGTACTATGCCGACGTAGAAAAGAAGCTTACTTTGATGCGGCTCTAGCTAGAGGAATGTGTGAGAAATTCCGAGCCGCCGCCCTCAGAGTCTTTATCTTGGGCCTGAGATGAAAAACTTACGGACAGGCCCAAGGCAAATTATGCTGCTAATGAAGCAGTTGCTGATGCCGAAGACGCGGGAGAGAGTGGCTACGAGAGCCACTCGCTTAATTTTCTAGGGGGATGGCCCTGCTACCATTCATATGGAGGAAAGTAGCAGGATTACAGATTAAATTTGTTAGCTGCTGAGCACTACATCAAGCCGAAAACCCCTTCCCGTTCGCTATATTCATGGTTCGAGTACCATTACACAAAAATGCCTTTCGCCAATCTTCGGCAAGACCACCCCATTCTTTTATCTAGTTCCCTTTCGAATTTCGATGGTATTATTGATTTCGACCTGATAACCTTAGTTGGGGCTTCATTGTGCTGAAAGACAGCGTTATCAAAGTGGGCGCAATAGCTGAAAAGATTCGGTACCATAAGTGTCCCGATGTAATACCAATTCGATTGACATCGATGCGCCGCCAGCTGCTAGGTCAGCATTCTTAAAGATGTTGAAAAATAGAAGCAAAGCATAACGAGTCGCTCCTTTTTAACACTTCGGTCACCACTCGTACAATTGACAATGAATCAATATATTCAAAAGCTATACCTATATCCTTTGGGTGTAGGAGTTTTTGTCGTCTCCAAAATTAAAAGCCTTATTAAGGATGGTATAATTCGGAAGTCCAGGTCTCCTTACAATAGCCCCGTATGGGTTGTAGACAAAAAAGGAATAGATGAGAAGGGAAATGAGAAGAAACGTCTGGTAATGAACTTCAGGAAAGTTAACCAAAAGACCATTGCCGAAAAAAACACAATGCCGAGCATATCAGTGATTCTCGCTTATTTAGCCAACGCCATAAATTTTACCACCCTTCTCTTAAAGTCGGGTTACAACCAAATAAAAATGCAAAGAGCGACAGGAAAAAGACTTTCTTCTCAGTCAGTACGAATTCTGTCATTTGCCTTTCGGATTGAAAAATGAAGAAAGAATCTTCAAAGAGCGATTGACGACGTTTTGTGGGAACAGATTTGTAAATCATGTTACGTGTACGTCAACGACGTGATATTTTTTTCTATACAAACCATGAGTCTAATCGATGCAAACCTGATAGTGGCGTAGGGGAAATCCCATTTTTCAAAACTATAGTAGCGTTGAGTACGCGGTGTTTATTGTAACTAAGGGCGGCACGTGAACCGATCTCGAAAAGGTTGGTGCCCTTTAAGAATACACTGAGCCAACGATGTAAGATTCTTCCTGGGACAGGCCAGCTTTTACCGGTGCTTTGCCAAAGGCTTTTCAGCGATAGCGCGGCCACTCTCTGATATCGTAAAAGGGGAAAACGCAACTGTGAGCAAATAAAGATACGAAAAAATTCTGATCGCTCTAAATGACAGCCAAAGGCATGGCTTTCAAAAATTGAGAGACATTCTCTATTCAATAGACATTATGTTAAGTTGTTCAGGTTATGAAAAACCGTTTGAACTTACTAAAAACGCTTTTGACTGTCGCATTGATGCAGTACTTTCTCAGGGGGGCTGCCTGATCTGCCAAACTATTGTATAAACCGGGCAAAGAGAATTTTGTTGCCCTGTCAGAACGTGAACGCACTCTACAGCGATACAGTTCGATCAAACGCCGCCACGGTACACAGTGAATTGTTGATGATGTATACCATCGAGACAACAGATAAGCCAGTTAACTGCTTCAGGAAGCAGATTATTCTGAAAGAATATTATTCTATTAAAACGCACTTTTGTACTCTTCAGCGAGAAAACCCGTCACACAATCCAATTCACAGATAAAGACAGCCTCAAAAAAAAGATCCAAACGGTCATTAACCCAGGAGCGGTAAATGCAATATTTTGCGATTTTCCAACATTGGACTGCATTCACCATGATTTGGTCAAAGCACCTACCTCAACCAAATTCTTGCATTCTAAGTACATTGTCGCAGACATTTTCGATGACAATAAGAAAGATAAAATTGTCATCGCGGACATAGTCGTGCGCATAGAATGGAAAATCTGAAATAAATCCTCTCCGACTATTATTTTTCCCAAATGTCAAAACTTGCAAGTTCAACAGTCCAAGATTGTAAGATCTGCTCAAAAGCAAAATATGTCCGGCACCCGAGTAAGCAAGAGCTGACAGAAACCCCAATTTCCTCTTTCAATGCAGCTTTTAAACAATTTCCCACAAGCAAATATACTGTGACAATGAACCATCACTAAATTCAGAAACGGTCTGTATCGCAAATGCTCCACTTTTCAATACCACCTCAAATAACAAGGTGCAAAGATTCCATAGCACCTTGCTGGAAGTCGCAAATTGCATGAAACTTGAAAAGGGTATCTCGAACACTGTAGACGCCATACTCCATCCCATTGTTGAAATTAGAAAAAAAGTACTGAGGGCGCAGGTTGTACCGTTCGGTAAAAAGAACCATCTATTCTCTACCTTTTATAATCTTTATCTTGCTGCTTAATCTCCTATATGCGACGTCAGCTCGCGCTACCGAGTGTTCGCTTTCGGAGTACATTCTAGTCGCATTCAAGACGTTGCTGGTTGGGGATTAAAGCGACTACGTAAGACAAACCACCAACTTGTCTGAGTATGTGCCGCCTCCAATTGTACGTAGACCATTGCGACGACTTTTTGCAAAAGGGCCGTAAAACAAACAAACAGCCAGCAGCCTGCACTCTGACTATAGTCAAACGCAACACAGCCCTCTCTAACCAATCACAATCGTCGACGACGAAGTGACCATCATCAACGGTCAGCCTGCAACTATCAGGTGCGATAGCAACCGGTCAGAAAACGCCTCAGGGACGCAGCTTGTGTCGTTCGACGACTTCATCGAGATAAATGTCACACTCTTTTGTAACCGTAACAGCGTACAGATTAGGCGCCCAGTGGTTGGCAACGAATTTTTTTTAGGTTAGTTACAAATTTATACGTGATAGGCACTTCAGATTCGGATTTAGAAGTTCAAAAAACATATAGAAACATTTATCGCATGACTCGATCATGACGCCTCATTATTTTTTGGAGATCCAAAAATCCCAAAATACATATGCCGCATACCCAGATCATGGCATTTTTTTTTGTGGACATGTGTGATCTAAGGTCGATAAACGAAGTTCGATACAATACCCAAAATGACTACAATCCCATCGTTGCGCTCAGTCTAGGATTGAGTTTCTGCGTTATATTTTGCGGACTCATCCTTATGAAGCATCAGCTTCAAAAGAGGAATAACTTTCAGGTGGACCAGCTGATAGACCGGCGGACGGTCAGAAAAAAATTGGTGGCCTTAGGGTAGCTTAAGATTCTCTGTGGTTAGTTCTTAATGGGCTTAATCCAAGCGAGACGTTTCGGTCCGCGTATAAATAAAGTTAAAACAAACCCTTTACATATTGGACATTGTAAGTTACATACTTTGCCTGTTACATGCGCACAAAGTTAGTACATCGTTTTTTGCCATTTTTAATTGTTCAAGGGTGTAACAAATAATTAAACACCTTGAAAAATTAACATTTATAATGGAATTACGTGAGCGCGATAGCATCAACACTTGGTGTTAAGGCTGTATTTCATTAAAATATTTAATAATTTTTTTTTTTTTAAACTTGTTGCGTTATTTATTGGATCTTCTTTTGTTGTGAGACTAACAAAAATTATTTTAATCTTATTATGTATATAACTTAGATAAATTACAATTTAAAATAATAATCGTATTAGTTAGAGACGGCCCTAGGATTTTTTTGCTGGGCTGACTGTATAAGACTGTAAGCGACTTCGCGAGAGGATTTTCGTGTGCGGTGTGCTTTGCTTGATGTTTACTCATTCTCATCTGGATTTCCTCGTTGACGAGATTTATATGGAGGTTTCTATGGATGCTTTCGCTGCGTAGGTACCATGGTGCCCCAGTGATAGTTCGCAGAATCGTTGACTAAGCTCGCTATATAATTTGGTTGGTTTTTGAAGCGTTACCCCATAGTTCTCAGCCATATATCCAGATGGGTTTCAACAAGGTATTGTAGAGGAGTACTTTGTATTCCAGACTTAGGCTTCATATGAGTTCTCTTAGATTTTATATATCCCCGCCAGGTGAGGCGTCTATCTAGGTGAACGCTGAGATATGTTACTACGTCAAATTGTGGGATGAATTTATTGTTTAGGGTACAGGTTGGGCAGGTTTTTCTATTCAGTGTGAATGTTACATGTCTGCTTTTGGTCTCGTTTATCTTAATGCGCCAGTCCGCAAATAATCTTTTTACTGTTTCAAGATGACAGGCAAGTTTTTCTGTTGCCCTTGTGAGGTTGTGAGCTGATAGTTTGTAGGCATGTCTGCTGTGTATAGAGTGTAAAGAACGGGGTCCAGCACACTACCTTATGGGAGTCCAGCATTGAAAACGCTGTCGTGTGAAGTGAAACTGTTACACCTGATTTAAAGAGATAAGATTCGAACACTTTGTGTGTGTTCTGGGGAAGCAGTTTTGTTATCTTGTACATTAGTCCTTCCAACCAGACTCGGCCAAATGCTTGTGCAACATCTAAAAATATAGCTGAGCAGTATTCCCGGTGATCAAAACCGGTACGAATTTCGTTTGTGATGCGATTGACCTGTTCGATCGTTCCATGATCTTTGCGATATTGTATTGTATTGTATTTCGCCTTCTTAGGTAGGGAGCTAGGTGTTTTAAAAATGCATTTTCACACAGTTTCGAGAGACAGGTTAGATGTAGGATGGGGGTTGCGTTTTGTTTTTGCCTGGCTTGGGAATCATTACTGTGACTGCCTTTTTAAACCTTTGGGGATAGTATCCAAGTTTCGTAATAGCGTTTAAGAGATGGCATAAGGTCAGAATGGCACACGGTGGGAGTTCTATAATCATTTTTGGTGTCACCAAGTCATGTCCAGGTGATTTTTTGAGCTTAAGATCTTTTATGATAGATGCTATCTCACTTTGGCTAAATGTTATTGGATTTATTGATGGCAAGTTTTTAGTTACTGCAGGTAAGACAAATGAGTCACTAGCAGAATTTGGTTGAAATACTTTGTGAAGGTGATCGGCGCACACATTACCTCTGTCTTCTTCGCTCCCGTATCCAGCTTCCAGAGGGGCCTAGCAGTGGAACGACTGTTTCTGCTGGTGGCTGAATATTTTTGTGTGCTTTACACAAAGGGTTCTTTTTGCTGGTGGGCGATAGTTGTTCGATATATAGATGCTGGGCGTTCCTCAAGCTTAAGTGCCCTGGTAAGTCTACGTGTTGCTATTTTTAGCTGTGATTCTACCATTTTCTTCTTAGTCTTCGGTTTTCAAGTAGTAGCTGTTCGATTTCGCGATTTGTCTTGCTATGATTTATCATCTTGTATGTGTCTGGAGGAGTAGAGGCCTTGGCTGCAGCAATAAGTGTTTCCTCCATCGATTCGGCCAGGCGGTCAACATCCTCATCGGTAAGCACTGTTTGAGTTGGTTCCATGTGAGTACAAACATATTTCGCGTACCTTGCCCAGTTGGTCCTGGGCTTTTCAGTTATATGTGGTCGATGCCTGAGAGTAAGTAGAACTGCAGAGTGATCAGATCATAGTTCTGCAAGTGACTTGGCCGTAATATTATTTCTTGGGATCATTCTAGTTATTGCGAAGTCAATAAGATCCGCGAACTTATTTGGATCTGCTGGTCAGTATGTAGGCCTTTTTGGAGCACATAATCGAGCTTCTTTCGAGCTTAATGAGCGCGTTGTACAGTTGTTTGCCCTTTGGGGTCAAAAGGCGTGATCCCCAGTACGTGTGCTTGGCATTGTAGTCACCGGCCGCTGAGAATCGTTCACCGAGCGAGTTGAAAAATTTCAAGAATTAGTCCTCAGGAACAACAAAAGGAGGTGGGCAGTAGACTGCGGCGAGAGTGACGCTGTATAGGAGCGGGTGCCATGAAAGACGGGCCCAAATGTGGCGGAGTGTGAATGATTTGGGGGTCTGAGCGCGTGTTGATTTTCCACGTTTGTTAAGGCGGCTCTTTAATTCCTTGTATACTACACAGCCGCGCCAATTAGCTGTGTGATTTCATCCCAGTTGCTGCACATTTTTACAGAGATGTCTTTCTTACTCTTATGGCAGTTCGCTGTGCTATGAGCTTCACTACAGACCACGCAAATAGATTTCAATATACAGTAAGCCTTACTGTGGCCATATTCTTGGCAGTTAGTGCGCTGCACTGGGCGATTGCGCTTGTGCGGCTCTTCTACTGTGATACGCCGATGCAGTAGGAGCTGTAACTTGTAGATTGGGTGAACTTCATTTATTTTAGGGTCTGGCTTTCTGGCTCCAACACAATTTTCAACATTGATTGTGGTTCCTTATTTTTGTTAAGACCATTTTCGGGTTAAAGTCCTTTTCCTTGGGCCCCAATCCCTTTGAGAACAACCTGTAGGGCCCTTGCGCTTTTTACCTGGTCTGTATACAAGTTTGTTTCTGCATCATCCAAGAATTTGGTTAGGAGACTGTGGCTTGCCTCGATTTCAATTTGAACTTTTGCTTCGTTCTTGTTTACGTTTTGGTTTGCTGATAACGCAGTAGAACCGTTAAGTTGTGTTTTTGTTTTGATCGCTGGCTCAGTGAAAGCATGTGCTTGCGTCGACGAAATTGAGCGAGCAGACGTTCCTGTTGTTGTTGTGATAGGTAAGCGTAAAGAAATTTCGCAAGTGTTTGGAGCTTGTGGGTTTTTTGACGAAGCTAGTAGTGAGGGAGAGCAAGAACGCGCTCTTTCTAGAGTTGTTGACAAAGGTAAATTCGTCGAGTTAGGGGTGATTGACCGTTCTCTGTCTGCAGAAGTCGCGGAAACATATGAGAAATACATGTTGTTTCGTTGCAATGAGAGCCGGAGATCGTCTTGCTCACGTTGTCGCTAAGCGCGAGTGTCGTTCTGACTCATAGTGTTTCTTTTTATTTGTTTTTGGTTTTTTGTTTGAAGATGTAAAACTACTTGCTTATACCATTTCAAACACAAAATATGTATTCGAGCGATGGTGCATCGCACAGAGCGTCTCTTTCGCTTTTGATTCATTTATTTTTTTTATATAATATATTAATAAATTCACTTCACTCAAATCAACCGATTTTATACGGAGCTCGATAAAACACGTCTTCACACGTCAGCGACCGAACTTATTCGAACTTATATTATTAAAATAATTATAATTAAACATGAAAAAAAAGTCTATCTACAACTTGTGGAAGGTCTTAAGCTCATGCAATTTTTGGTAGAGTAATGGTAAGTATTGCACAAGGGCCGTAAGACCATCGCTACGCTGTGCATCAGTCTCTTGGCTCTTGAAGCCAATTTCACAAGCAACGCATACATCCATATGCGAGCTTGTGAATGCATGCACGCACACATTGAAACGATCGCACAGCGCAAAAAATTTCACCCGTGCTCATCGTATTGCTGTCATTGTGCGACTGAGTGGATGCCGCTGTGTGCTGCGAAGAAAAATTAGTTGTATGGAATGAAAATATATTTAATGGAGTTACCGGTATTCAAAAAAAAAGCTAGATAGAAGAGTATATTCGATTTTGTCCCACTATTGGACTTTAAAAATACGCTAGATTTGACTGCTTCGGGGCTGATAACAATGAGAACCGATCGGTCACTCGTAAAACCTTTCGGGCCTTTCGAAATAGCTTCAATTGAGTAAAATCCGCTGTTACATTCCAATGACCACATTGACAAAAAAAAAAAATATTGTACGGTCACACTTAAAATCCGTACTTTTTGTATGGTGACAGTTTTACCGTTTGTACAGCCTAACCCATCTATTGCTATGAATAAATCAAAGTAAAAACAAAAAATTAATTATTTTTTGTGATTTGTTAGATTGTAACAATCGTATTTCCACACAGCCTTCATTCAGATTATTTGCACAATGTGAGGAACTTAGTCATTAAAACAATCCCTCCGTTGCGTATGTGAAATAAATGTATTGTTTATTATTTCGTCGACCAAAACAATTTATGTAAGGTTCAGTACCTCAAAGTACCGATAGTTTGATAACGATATGCTGCAAGACGAAAATATTCGCCTGCCTTAAATGGGCTCTGGGTAATTTTATTGCTGGGAATACCATTTATTTCAGTAAAGTTTATATTACAATTATCGAAAAATAGTATCTATCGAAAATTGTTATGAACACATCCCTGAAGATGACGCACGAAGAGAACAAAGATGGCGTTCACGATGGCTATACGAACAATGCCTGAGAATACTTGCCGTGTAGTTTATTAATTTTACTAAAGAAAAAACATTTAAATATCACTTCAAGTAAATCTGAAAAAGAATTCAATGTCTTGTGCCATGTGTAAATTAAAAATAAATACTGCTTATACCCATTAGCTACTGCAGTGGAAGTTTTGTGTTAATCAAAACACATTCATTCGTACATACGCATGTGTATAAACTAAGTGATTCGTGGTCAAAAGAATTAAAAATACGATACGTACTATTGGTAATAATAGAAAAATCGGTTAACAATCATTTTGTGCTAGCTATTGTCATTAAATTTTCAATACAAAGTTTATATATTTTGTGCAAGTGAGTAAATACAATATTTTGACCATTTGTATGTCAGTTTAGAATACAAAAATCTTACAATAAAGGCAATAACGAAAAAAGTAATGAATGATTTACATTTTAGACAAAAGAAGAATAAAAAAATTTGTTTTTATGTATAGTTATTTGTATTACTAAGGCAAATTTTAAACTTAAGAATTTTAATATTATGAACTATTAAACGAATTTAATTGTTTCAATTGTAAGTTAATTTGATTAAATTTTTGTGTTATTTGTATTTTGTGTTCCGATAAAAAATTGTTTGTTTTGTTTTTTCTATTCCACCCTAAGCACAGATGCAAGTACGCAATGTATGTATGTTGTTTTTCAGATGAATACCACTGGGACTTTTTAATTTTTTGTTTAGAATCAGTATAAACCGCTGATTTGATTTACCAATGCTTATCTTCATGGGCATCTAGCTTCGACGACTACACAACTGTGCAAGTTGGTATACCCTTACACCATTGAAAGTGGTAAAACGAGGGTATACTTAGTTATGCAAATGTATCTAACATACAAAAGGAGGCGTGGCAGACTGTTAAATATCTCAACTATTACAAAAGCTAGAGATACCAAACATATGAAATAAAGATTTGTAAGAATAGAATCTGTGCATATTATATAAAGATAGTGCTTATTTTGTATTTTGGATGTCACATACGCCTCCCACGTAAATATATATAAGTACTATGTTATTAAGCGAAAAATAAAGATTAGTTACTTAGATGAATACTGTTTGCACCTATCATATATCCTTAGGAAATTGTTTAAGTATACATGCACAGTCAGTGAGTCAACAAAGTTAGACGATGCAAGTTAAAGTTGAAAACAAAATAATTTTTAATTTGGTTGATATTGTTCTGTTATATTTTAATATCAACCATAAGTTTTGTTTGTGATTTTAGCCCTTCATCTCATCCATCCATATGATGATACATAAAATAGAAATACAAAAAAATTATTTTCGGATATTTATTTGAACAAAGAAGAAAGGCTCTCTTCGGCAAGCCGTAGGTTCTATACCCTTGCAGGTTCTTATATTCTACGATCGTTGCAAAACTAATGCATGTATGCTAAATTTTATTAACATAGCTCCAAAACTGATAGTTTAGTTTGCGTTTCCAACAGACGGACACGGACAGGGCTACTTCGATTCTTTTGTTCATGCTTATTCAAAATATATGTATTTACTTTATGGGGTCCGAGATGTTTCCTATGGTACGTTGCAAATTCCTACTCAAAAATCAATTTAATTGTTTGCAATGCGTACAAGTATTGTTGATGGCTGTAGCTTCTATAATTTCGGAGAATCAAGCGATCATTCAAGTTGGTCCCTTAATGGCACGGTATCAGCACTTGTTGATGTGTGGCTTGGTCTATGGTAAAACGTGTACTGTAGTGATGTCTCCAACGCGCCATGTCGTGATGGGTCGAAATAGTGCTGCATGGCCAATCAAGGCGAAACTTAATAAATTGCGATGGGTTGTCTCAATAATACTTATAATTCTGCCACTAAATCTTTAAGCAGTTACAAATGTGAAGAAATCAACTAGATTCATCCAGAAATTGAAATATAGATGCAAATCGAAAAGGTTGCCAAGTAATACACAGTATAATAAAATTTTTAAAGCCACAAAGTATATATATTTATGCTCAGGATCTTTAGCCGACTCAATTGAGCCATATCTGTCTGTCCTTCCGTCTGTCTGTGTAAACATACAGGTCTCATAAAAATCTAAATAAATAAATACATTTTGAGTCGTAAATGACGTATAAAGCACTGCTTTTAAACTGTGATATTTACTTAGCTGACTATCATATCTATATCTCCTCCATATTTCAATCTGATTCAACTTCATTCATTAGTGCCCGAAGTTTTGAAACCTGTATGCTGCCTGCTCAAACCTGTATGCGCGTGCCTGCCATATGTGGGAGAGTGAGTAAGCTAGTGTCAGGAGAGCTCGCAAATAGCCGTCGTCTTGGTTTTTACTTTTATTTTTCCAATTCAATTTAATAAAGACTTGGAAAAAACATTACTCAAAATTGTAATTTTCCGATTATAAATATCAAATGTGATAATTTCCCAAATTTGATATTTATTATTATTATTTGAGAAGGGGACAATAATTTTTTGGAGAAGTTTACCATACACTTCTATTCCTGCACAAATAAGTCAGCACGAGAAGGATCGGACCGATATTGCGAATAGTTGCTATAAAAAGATGCTTTACCTAGGCCGATTTTTTAGTAAGTCACCCAAAATTATATTACGAGGAAGTGGGATACCATATAGATATTTTGAAGACCCATCATATTGGAAATGTTGAGCTAAGTATTTAAATCTAAAGCGATCGAAAATTTTTGATGACTTTTTTACGAAACGTTATCTGGACATTTGGGTCCGAATCTAACAGGAGTAAAAAACAATTTTGTTCAAAATACACAAATAAAATTTTAATATTCATAAAACAAGCATATTTGAGTACATGGAAGTCTTTTTTTTATCTATCGATCCCTAATAATATGAAAAGTTGAATACCATTGTTAATGTTGTCATTGATCATTGTTATTCATTGAAAGCTATACTACTTTTCATCACTGGAGAGATGCAAGTTATATTATGTCTTACTGATTGTCATAGAATATAGTTTTCCGACTTAAATAAAATGGAAAATGATTTCTGTCTAACTTTGATTCGCACTGGTACAAATTGATTCGTGTTTCGGCCAGACAGACAGACGTAGTTATATCGACTCGGCTGTTGATGCCGATTAAGAATATGTATACTTTGTGCACTCTGCCACACCTTCTGCCTGTTACAAATATTTTCGTTTTGCACAAAGTTATAATACTCATCTACGTATCGTGTAGCGGGTGTAAAACTCTTCGATTTATTACCTTTCTTATTTAAAAGGGTTGCCTTTTATATTTCGATTGGATTGGGCAAACCTAGTGTTGCAACCTGGCAACTGACAGCTATATCGTAAAGCTTGACATTTTTCAGGTTATACCTACAAGCGCTATTTGTGTTGTTTACAGTAACTTAAAACATTCATCTCGCCCAAAAAAAAGGAAATAAATCGTGAACATTTTCGTGCGATTATTTTTATACCCTTGGACCATTGAAAATGGTCAAAAAAGAGTATACTAACTTTGTGCAAATGTATGTAACGGGCAGAAGGAGGCGTCGGAGGCCCCATAAAGTATATATATTCTTGCTCAGGATCACTAGCCGAGTCGATTGAGCCATGTCCGTCTGTCTGTCCGTCTGTCTGGTTGAACGCGTCGATCTCAGCTATTACAAAAGCTAGGGACACCAAATTTAGCATGAAGATTCCTGTATACCATACGCAGATCAAGTTTATTTTCAATTTGGAATAACACGCCTACCGCCCCCGCAAACCGCCAATTTTTATTTACATTGCGATTTACATTCGAAATACTCATTTCTTAACGTTCTGCTTCAAATAAAGATAAATACTATATGAACTTATCCTCCAAATTGCAACCCGATCGGACAATAAACACTGAAGTTATTAGATAAACCATTTCGACCCTTCGACCAGCAAAGAAGATGTCGATAACGTCAGAACTAAATTACTTGCGTAGGAAAGAAAAGGACAAACGATGCGAGCGCGAAGCGCGAGCGGTTTCTCGACTCTTTTCCATACACATGTCAATTACCGAAAATACATGTGCATAAATATATGCTAACACTCAACCAATAGGTGGCGTGGTAAATGAATATGAATGTATGCAAGTATTTACGTGCTTGTGTACATATTCATAATATGCTTACGTGCACATAAGATTATTATTTAATAATTCATATTTTAGGGTCAATAAAAAATACAAAACCATAAAATGCAATTAAATAAATATTAATTTTGATTACTCGATATATTGCAAGTTATCGATATTGGCCAATTCAAAATTTATAAAGAAATACCGATATATACTGCTCACACCGCTTTTTGCAGCCTTGCGCTACGAAAATTGCGGCGATAAATTATTGACAACGTATCGAAATTGATGCAAGGTGGCAGCGCACTGCAGTGCTATGATTAATTTGTACCTTGTGATTAGTATTATACAATTAGATACTTTTTATAGCAACATACGTCCAAGGGTATCCCACTGTCGCGTGACGCTCGACTGTTGCTCTCGTTTACAACTTCCGACGTTGATTAATTCAATAACAGTGCATCTATGAACTTAATTCACTTTTTAGCGATGAAGTTCCTTTAAGGACCAGTGTTTATCCATGGTATGGTGAATTCAACCGAAGTCGTAGCACACTCCAAGACGAATTTCGTGAAGGCCGTCCAAAATCAGTTGTTGTTCCCAAACCATTTTTATGGGACCAGCATAATCAATATTGCATGAAAATTTGACCGTCAAAAAAATTTTTTCGCGTTGGATCCCACACAATTTGTCACCCACCTGGCAGGTGATGAATCGTAGATTTACGCATAGAGCCCGAAAGTAAACCACAATCGATTGTATGGTTGTTTAAAAATGAGCCAAATGCAACAAAAGTTGCCCGTGCACAAAGCACTTCCAAGCAAATGATCGCCTGTTCTTACCACTAAAACAACGCAGTCATTTCTGAGTGGTACACAACCATTTGTTGGCCAGTTGTCTTCCAAGAAATCAGGAAAACCAACCGCCGAAGACGGATCATTCTTCACCACGACAATGCGAGCTCTCACACATCGTTGATAAGTCATCCGCCTTGTAGTCTCGACTTAGTACCGAATGACTTCTTTTTATATTTTGAAAAACATAAAAGTGATTTTCGATGATAAATATTTGTTTTTGTTCTCTTATCTCGAAATATAAACCCTCGTATAAATTACTAAACAATACAATATAGATTATTAAACTTAGCTCATCAATAGACACTGTGTTTTTTACTTTTAGATTCTCTATATCGTCACAGTCCAGAACATTGGTAAAGATGGCAACAAGCGATGATGAACCGATGCACTTATATGAAGTGTTTCAAAACTGTTTCAATAAAATTGCAAATAAGCAGCCTCCCGGTACCGTAGGAACTGAACGTGGTGGTGGCGGCTATCACTCGCCATATGGAAGTCTTGCTGTAGAAAATGGAATGTACCCAAATGATTTTAATTCTATTCACGAAGGAAACACAACTAATAATAGGTTTTCAAATGTACCCACAATTGACCAGTATTTTGACTCGGGAGCAACTAATAGTACAGGATGGTATCAATCCCAAATGAATAGTGGTCCTAATTATATGAGTCAAAGCAATTATCAAAACAACACTCAAAATGCCTTGGATCATCAGCAAGTATTAAATCCTGATGGCTTAACTAGCGGCTCAAGTATTGGAATTCAAATGAGTGCTGAAAGTGGTATAGGCATTCACAGTCCGGTTTCAACATCACTTCCTCCAATGAGCTCTTTTCGGGGTGGATCTGGTACTTTACCCAACATTGGAGGTCCATCATCGGCTGTGCTTTCTCCAGCTGTATATAATTCACCACAACAAAATCAAACAACTGTGCAAGCTCAGCATAATTCCATGTCTTCCGCTGGGCCAATCGGTCATCATTCCCTTAATCATACCCCGTTACCTCATGCGCATTCCCATCACAATCAGCAACTTAGTCCTGCAGTGCAGAGCGCAGATGGCTTTGGTGGAATAAGCACAGGACCCAATGCGAAGGTCGCTGGATCTGGTAATTCTTCGGCAACGTCATTGCGGCAGCAAATATATATGTCAGCTACTGCAGCTGACCAAAGTATTAGTAGCTTCAGCTCTAACCCGTCAACTCCTGTTAATTCACCACCTCCGTTAACACAATCTGGAGTTGGCGAATCAGCTATATCCAGCAACGCTGGATGGAGTCAGGCTGTTTTAAATAATGGATCTAGTTCCAATTATCCTAGCGACATGGTGCCTGTCTCTAATTTACACACAATGTCTTCAGTTTTTCAAGGAGCACGAATGGAGGAACGTTTAGATGATGCACTCAATGTGTTACGCAACCATTGTGAGCCTGAAATGTTATCTAATATTAACTCGTCTTTGAATTCTATGGATAATTCTGAAACATTATCGTCATTCGTGGCCAATTCACCATCGTCCCATATTATTGGCGGTAATTCCACTGGTAACGGTGCGCTCGTACCTAATACCTCAAGTACACTTACACACGATGTTCTTTCTTTGGGTACAACTAGTGCTGGCGTATCCACAGTTCAACCAGGCGGAAGTACCAGTCATGTAAATATTAAAGTTGAGCGAAATGCATCGACATCAATATCTACATCCGCAACAACAAAACAAACTAAGAAACGGAAAGAACAACCCGGTGTTAGTAATGTTGCGCATGTGGGTGTATCTACAACTTCAAATCTTTCTAATTTAGAAATTTCTGATACAAAACCTACCAGCTCAGTTGAATTATCAAATACCACACAATTACTTTCTCAAGGTACAAAAGGCTCAAAAAGGCCGCGCAGATATTGTTCCTCCGCGGACGATGATGATGATGCAGAGCCTGCTGTCAAGGCTATTCGTGAAAAAGAACGCCGACAAGCAAACAATGCCCGAGAACGCATTCGTATACGTGATATTAATGAGGCTTTGAAGGAACTGGGGCGTATGTGTATGACACACCTAAAATCTGATAAACCTCAAACTAAGCTGGGTATCCTTAATATGGCAGTGGAAGTAATTATGACATTGGAGCAACAGGTACGCGAGAGGAACCTGAACCCTAAAGCGGCTTGCCTAAAGCGTCGCGAAGAGGAAAAGGCAGAAGATAGTTCCAAACTAAGTGTGCAACACCATATGATACAACAGCCATCCGTAAGCGGGATTGGAAGTACTAGTTATCATAGCCAGCCATCACAACATGCTCCACCACCTTCACAAAGTTTAAACATAACACCCAATCAGGCTGGTAGCGTTCTGCCTCCACATTTACAGCAACAGCAGGGTATACAACATCCACAATAGCATGCAAAAAATATTGATCTTAAAACATCACCATCTTCCATTATAACTCCATTGATCGAAGTCTCAACAAAGTACTCATCCTTCGAGCTAGAACAACAAATATTAAGCAGTTTTTTTAGACGTCATAACACAAAACCCCATAATGAGGTTATTGCCACTTTAAATCATCCATTTTAGCATATTTTATCAGTTATGATTGTAGTCTTGATCCGTTCTAATTTATATCAATTGTTCACAATTGTAAATACCTGTTTTAATTTGATTCACAAAACAGAAACATTTAAAGTAATTGTTCATTTAAATTCCTATGATAATAAGAACGATATTGCAAAAGCCATTTTTCATACATGCATAAATTTATAATTAGAATTAAGTAGATTTATTGAAAGAAGAAAAACACAAATAAATAAAAAACTAAACCCAATTTCATACTTACAGACTTTCTTGTATATCCCATATCTTTAGGAATATACCTAAATGTATGCATAATCATTCTCTCAACCGTGTTAAAAGATCGCATGTAATTAAAACAAATATTAAGAATCCGAGTACTTACAATAAGTAATAGATGTAATCGTTGAAAAGAATAAAAGCTGTTAAAATAACGTTTTAAGATCAAAAACATTATCAAATCGGTTATCGGTTATACGTATAATACACTTAATAAGGTAAACATTAAATTAAATTAAAACCACTTTTATGAGCAGTGTTTTTAATGTTACTTAGAAAATATTTATATTTGACAGCTAAAATGTTCAAGAAAAAGCTGCCATACATGATAATTTCTGATAGATAGTTAAAACGCAAGCATAATTGTTTTACAATGTTTCAAAACTATTTTGACATGCTTTGTATAATCTTTAAAATATTTTCCAATTTTTTTATAATTGTATTATTAAGTTATATAACCGTAATACGTTACACATAAAAATATTTTTTGTTAATGGTGAAAAGCATTTTTCTAATTTATATTTAGTTTCAAATTCATACATAACGCTCAAACATTTCAATTATAAATTGTAAAAATATATACGTATGTGTTTATTAGAATACATTGGTTGCCACGGTAAAAATCATGATTGTAAGATACAAAACGTATCTCTGCTCATTTTATATATCCTTGTAGAAGATACACATAGCGCCAAGATGCCTGTCCGTCCGATGCTATGCAAAATAGCTTCTGTGCTGGAAGCAAGGCAATGACACTTGGCACACAAGTAAATAATGCATGTCTTTATTACTTACCCCAAATAACCAATTCAATAAAAAATAGTACATCTTATCCCCATCCTTTTTCAATTTTACATAGGCAGATTACCCTTTTTTTATTCAAGAAATAATCAGCCCACAAAAAAAAAATTTGTATAAAAAATCAAATCAAATCTTTTCAGCCGTCTTACTTCTTAGATTAAAGAAAAAAGTTTTGTCAAATTCAATACTATTATATAGAAGTATATAACAATGGATCAATAAGAAAAACTTAGGACAAAGGCTACAAGGGTATAAAACCTTCGGCGTGCCGAAAATAACTTTTCTTGTAAATATCTTTAATAAGTTTTTTATTCATACATGTGTGTACATATTTAAACGTATGTTATACAAAATTATAAGTATAAAAGGCTATAGTCGAGCGCGATGCACTGCTATAAATAAACAAAATAAGCTATCATCAATACAACTGTAAATATTTTGGCAGAGATCAGGTGCCCATTATTAATTTTCATATATATAACGAAGGAAAAACAAGAAGTAGGTACAATCTGAGACTTAATTTTTAAGCGCTATGCAATTTGTAACATCAAATTCAAATTGTTCTACCACCCACTGCATTTCGCAGCGATTAAATTTTCAACTGCTCTCCCTCCTCCTTATACTTGTTTCTGGCCTTAGTTGTTTATAAATGATAAAAATTGGAATGATTGGAAACAAATTAAGATTTGAAAGAAATATTGTCGTAATTATTACTAAAAATTGCAATATTTCAAATGATAATTATCTCTTCTGTACAATTTAATCATCTGGTCAAAAAATATTATATATGTATAATATATATTGTATATATAAGTAAAGGGAAGTCTTGCTTCCCTAGGTGGTTTCGGCTCTCGTAGCCGCATAGCTCACCTAGTTAAGATTAACAGCATTCCAGGTTCTAACACTGATTCCGCTCCCTTGGATCCAGATCTCCTTGGCTCGTTCTCCCTTAGTAAAGTGAGAGTCGCGTCGATTCGTTTCACGTTTCAATTTTATTGCAGGTATTGATTAATTCTATTACAAGTTCACTTAGCACTTAATGACCTAGTTTCCAAGATCGCGATCGCGCTGCAGGTGTCGTTGGGGGTAGGCCGAAGACTAACATCTCCAGTCGGGGATGGCACCCAGCAGAGCTCCGGCTTTGGTGCTTAGGGCAGCGTTCCCACGACCAGTCCAGGGAGAGGGGTGGCCCCGCGTAGCTGTTGGGTAAGCGGCCGAAATATGGGCCATGCTACGTCGGCCGTCGCTTTCCCAACGTCCAGCGACTGCGCTGCTAGCAACAACAAGGTGTCGTTTGCAGGCGCAGCAGTTCGCCGTCCGCGTGACTGCAGCAAGTGTCGTCTGCAGGCGCAGCAGTTCGCCATCCGCGTGACGGCAACCAAGCGTCGTCTGCAGACGCAGCAAATTCCAGCCAGCGCGATCGTTGGATACGCCCTCGTGTTGATGGATAGGGGCGGGGGGCGTAGTCAGCGTTTCTGAGTGGGCATCATGGGAGTTGATTGACCGTCAAATGGCGCAACTAAGAGTGCGCGTGCAAGAGCGGCGGTCGATCGAGGGGGAGGGGTGAAGGTGTATGGAAAGGGTTCATAACTCTTCCCCCCTCAAAGATCTGCGTCCCGCAGATCATAGGGCTTAGGGTGCCCCGCTCGCAACTTGAAGTTCCAGGTCCGGTATGCAGTCCTTAACGACCGGGATACATTTGGTCGAGGTCAGTCTCCTCCAAACGGTGTATAGGGCCACTCCGACAATTAAGGCGACCTAAGCTTCTACCAGAAAGGAGAAGGAAATCTTCTCGGATATCCCGGAGAGCCTCTTCAAGTTCTCCATATTGAAGTCGATCACATAATGAAGCGAAGGGGAGTAGCCGGTAGCCGTAACCGTAGTCAGGATCGCCGGCATGACCATGGGCTGACTCGATGAGTAGCTTGTGTAGGTTCTTCCATCCACATTGATCGTTTCGTTGCTGAACTGGACTATGTACGTTCCAGCCAAGTTATGGGTCCTGAGTCCGGCTTCCAGCGTACCGTTGAAGTTGGTCAAGAAGATTGTCCCGTCCTCGACCATCTCTATGCGAGCTTCGTTATTCCTAAGGAAGTCGCATTTCGCCTGGCCGCCCTTTAAGAACATGGGGATGCAGCTGTTTTCGTCCATCTTCCTAAGGCTCTTCTCTGGGCAGACAGTCGTGTTGCTTATGGAAAGGCAGTCGTTTATCACGGCATAAGTTTCGTCGGAATTTACAGCGACCTTGTTATGTTTGATCATTATTTGCTTTCCCTCGAAGGTTGCCGGAAGGAGAAGAAGCCGGCGGTCGTCCTTGGGGGCGACCTTGGGCATTGCCAGAATGTACAATAGCGCCGTTCCATTCTTTAGTATTGACGGGCGGGAAAATTCCAGTGCCTCGACCACATTCTGGTATGGCATGTTCCTGACCTCAGTCAGGATTGCCTGTACCTCCTCATGATCCAGCAAGCGTGAGTTGACAATTCTAGTCTTCGCCAACTGACACGATTGTGTGAGCTCGCCGACCTGGTTGTCGATGATGAGGGCCTTGTGTAGCAGGGCCGTCGCTGTGTGAACGTTCCCATCGATGGCGTTGATCCTCGCCGAGACTTCGTTAAGTTGTCTCAGGGACTCGTGTAAGGCGTCGAACAATCCAGCGTTTATCGTCACTTGTTGGTCGGCTGACTTCACTATGCCCTCTTGCGCAAGAAGTATAGCGTCCCCGTCGGACGCATCTGGTGAGCCCGCAATCCACTTCCAAGCGGACCCGATCCAGTCCAGTGATCGGCGTGCGCGCGACGCACCCGTTAGTCTTTGCAGGCCCTCCTGTGACTCCTCCAGGTAGTGCGCCACAAGCGCTGCAATCCAGGGATCCGTTAGTAACGCCGCCTCACGCTGAACCTCCTGAATCAGGGACCCGAGCCTACTCAGGTCGATCACGTGTGCCAGCTTGAACTGGCCGTTGACACGCTAGACTGTGCCCTCCTGTAGCGGCACAAGCGGAGCCTCATACTTGAAGATGTCCGCAGCTTCCACCGTATGGGCCAAAGCGATGCTTTCGATAACGATTAAGAAACATTGTTTTAAAGGAATCCTTATATTAACTTAAAAAAATGGGGTTCAAAAGCTGTAAAAATTGTAAGTGTGGTTTTTTTTGTTTTTTTTTTTGTATATGTGTAGGAAATAAAAGTGTGTAAGAAAAGCTTGCGAAACGCACACAAACAATCCAATGTCTTTTCAGTTTCGAATGTCAGATTTATGAAAAATTTTGCCGGTCTTGGTTTTGACCGTCACGTTCCTATCTTCCGCAATCTCCTCAGCCCTAAAACGTCGCTTTTCTTTCGTTTTAATTTTTTTGTTAGCGACAAACACCTTTTGCCCCCGGGCTATAAGAGATGGGGTCGGAATTAGTCTTATTATGGGCCCTATTTTCGAGCCCTTGCTTGTATTCTATCAAGCCCATAACATCCTCCTGGACCTGTGTCCTGAAATTTGTCAAACCCTGATAATTAATTCTTGCCGAGCGGTCGAAGAATAGATCCGCCGGCTTATTATTGGTCACCGAGTGGACAGAGTTGTTATACCTGTCCACGGCAATGGCAACCAATTCGTTGATTTTGAAGTCGGGGTGTTCGCATTTCAAACACCGGTAAATCTCGAGGAAGGTTGAATGAAACCGATTTGACCATTGACTTTGCTCTTCTGGGTTGGGGTGTTGTACAGTTCAATATCTAACGAGCGCAAGTAATTTAGAACCGTCGGGCACAGAAGGCCTCTCTCGTTATCAGAGACAAATACCTTTGGAACGGTAAAGTAATGGAGTACCTCTACCAGTTTTTCCGGCAGATGAATCGAGGATTTCGCTTCTGACGGGAAGAGCTTGGCAAACTTCGTGAATTTGTCTATACAGCTCAGGTAGATTTTTTTCTGTGAAAATATCTAAGTGAAGAATTTCACATGGATAACTTGGGATGGGGGTCGGTTGCAAAATCGGTTTATTGGGGTGCCTTTCGTATTTGTAGAGCTTGCAACACACACACGACGAAAGTTGCTTGCGGATGGTACTAGCCATCTGTGGAAAATAATACCTTTCCAGAAGCTGCAAGCGCACCTCTTTAGGACCCCTATGAGCTCTACGATTTTCTTTCTCAATAACTTCGCAGATCTCTTCGCGATCTGAAAAATCTATCACCAGTCTCTGCGTTATTCGAATTTTGTTTGAAGCAAAATTCTCAAAGCATAGGCGTTGGAACGTTGATAGATAAGTTTCCGGGATTTTAACCCCGTTAATCACCGATGGCTTCAAATACTTCCCCAAGGTGAAGACTAAAACGGACAAGAGGCCAGCCCCCACAGGAATCAGGTGGCGTTCGAAGTCGCTGTGGGGTTGTTCACACAAATATTCAGAGCGCTCAGGGTCAAATAGTAGTTGGTTGCGATATACGTTGATAGGAACTTCCACGTGGGGTAATAAATGGGACGAGTCTTCATCCGCACTATGTACGGTGGAACCTCCTTGGTAGCCGAGGTGGTATCTGAACGAAGGAAGTCTAAATAGTGATTAATGGAAACGATTCGATAAGGGCGTCAGCAACCATGTTGGATTTCCCAGGCTTGTAGATAAGTACACAGGTTTACTCCTCTATTCTAGCCTTCCAACGCTTAAACTTTGCATTAAAATTTCTGCTTCCAAGAGCATAGGTCAAAGGTTGGTGATCAGTATACACCTTGACGGTAGCTGCGCCGTACAGGTATGACCTGAGGTTATCTAAGGCCCAGACTATAGCGAGCATCTCTTTTTCTATAGTGGCATAGTTTTCCTCGGTTTTGGACAAAGTCCGCGAAATGTACGCAATAGGTCGATCTTTCCCCTCGATATCTTGCGAGAGAACGGCACCAATTGTGTAATTGGAGGCGTCTGTAGTTAAATGGAATGGCTTGCTGAAGTCCGGAAAAGCAAGTACTTCGGAAGAGGAAAGTATTGATTTTAAATTATCGAAAGCTTCCAAGGCGCGTCATCGAGTTCGACCGGAACATTTTTGGATTGGTTTGCTTTCACTCGAGCGGACTCGCCGCGAGTCAGATTAGTCAGGGGCTTGGCGATCTTGGCATAATCGCGAATAAATTTCCTGTAATAAGAAGTCATACCAAGGAAACTCTTCAGTTCCTTGATATTTTCTGGGGGCTTTATTTTCGATATAGCTTCTACTTTTTTCTGGTCTGCCCTAATACCGTCGTGACTGACGATATATCCCAGGAACTCGACCTGGGTCGAGAGGAATTGTGTCTTGGACAAATTCACTTGGAGTCTGGCCTTTTTCAGGCTCTCGAAGACCAAGCAAAGGTTCGTCCAGTGGCTGTCTTTACTAAAGACGATTATGTCGTCGATGTAAACGTAGCAAATTTTTCCGATGTGTTCTCGAAGAACATCATCGATCATTCGTTGGAAAATGGCCGGTGCGTTTTTCAGCCCAAAGGGGAGGCGGAGGAACTCGTATTTTCCATTTAACGTGGAGAACGCCGTTTTCACGGTATCGGATGGTTTCATAAGTATTTGTTGAAACCCCGAGGTGAGATCGAGTGTCGTGAAGTATTTGGCTCCGCCGAGGCTGGCCAACGTAGAATTTATATCCGAAATCGGATAAGTGTCAGAGATCGTAACAGCATTTAAGCGTTTAAAATCGATGACCAAGCGCCATTGTTTTTCACCGTCTGGCTTTGCATTTTTAGGCACAATCCACACCGGAGAATTATACGGACTTTTAGATGGCCGAATGATGCCTTCATTGAGGAGTTCCCTAATTTGTTTATCAACCTCAGGTCACCGTTTATCTTAATGCGCCAGTCCGCAAATAATCTTTTTACTGTTTCAAGATGATAGGCAAGTTTTTCTGTTGCCTTTGTGAGGTTGTGAGCTGATAGTTTGTAGGCATGTCTGCTGTGTATAGAGTGTAAAGAACGGGGTCCAGCACACTACCTTATGGGAGTCCAGCATTGAAAACGCTGTCGTGTGAAGTGAAACTGTTACACCTGATTTAAAGAGATAAGATTCGAACACTTTGTGTGTGTTCTGGGGAAGCAGTTTTGTTATCTTGTACATTAGTCCTTCCAACCAGACTCGGCCAAATGCTTGTGCAACATCTAAAAATATAGCTAAGCAGTATTCCCGGTGCTCAAAAGCAGTACGAATTTCGTTTGTAATGCGATTGACCTGTTCGATTGTACCATGATTTTCGCGAAAGCCAAATTGATGCGATGGTATTGTATTTTGCCTTTTTAAGTAGGGAGTCAGTTGTTTTAAAAATGCTTTTTCGAACAGTTTCGAGAGACATGTTAGGAGACTGATTGGTCTGTAGGATGATCGTTGCGTTTTGTCTTTGCCTGGTTTGGGAATCATCACTATGACCGCCTTTTTCCACCTTTGGGGATAGTATCCAAGTTTCATGATAGCGTTAAAAAGATGGCATAAAGTCAGAACCGCACACGGTGGGAGTTTTATGATCATTTTTGGTGTGACCAAGTCATGTCCAGGTGATTTTTTGGTGCTTTAGATCTTTTATGATAGAAGCTACTTTCGCTAAATGTTATTGGATTTATTGGTGGCAAGTTTTTAGTAACTGCTGGTAGGACAAATGAGTTACTAGCAGGATTTGGCTGGAATACTTTCTGAAGGTGATCGGCAAACGCATTAGCTCTTTCTTCGTCGCTGCGTATGCAGCTTCCAGAAGGGCCTCGCAGTGGGACAACTGTTTCAGCCGGTGCCTGAATATTTTTGTGTGCTTTCCACAAAGGGTTCTTTTTGCTGGTGGGCGATAGTTGTTGTATGTAAAGATGCTGGGCGTTTGCTTCCTCAAGCTGAAGTGCCCTGGTAAGTCTGCGTGTTGCTATTTTTAGATGTTCTTTAGCCCTTGGAGATCTGTGATTCTGCCACTCTCTTCTTAGTCTTCGTTTTTCTAGTACTAGATGTTCGATTTCCCGATTCGTCTTTGTGTGATTTAACAATGTGTGAGTGTCTGAAGGGGTAGAGGCCTTGGCTGCAGCAACAAGTGTTGCCTCTATCGATCCGGTCAGGCGATCAACATCCTCATCGGTATTTACTGTTTGAGTTGGATCCATGTGAGTACAAACATGAATCGCTCACCGAGGGTGTTGAAAAATTCCAAGAATTGGTCCTCAGAAACTACAAGTCGAGGTGGGCAGTAGACTGCGGCCAGAGTGACGGGGCCGCTGGTGGATGGCATGTTAATGGAAGTGGATTGCAGGTAGTCCATTTGATGCGACTTCTGATAAGTATACCAGTGCCGCCGTGGGCTTTGTCGTCCGGATGGTTTGTAGCGTAGAACATGTATCCTGGAATATGGAAGTTGTGCTTATCCGTTAGATGTGTCTCGGAGAGGAGCATGACGTCGATATTTTTTTCGGATAAGAACTGGGCAAGTTCGAGTTTATGCCGTGAAACGCCATTGGCGTTCCACATAGATATTTGTAGTGGAGACATTATATAGATTTGGATGACACTAGAAGCTGTATCAGTATATTTTGGTTTCGCATAAGCTCTTGCATTGTGGTTTGCATGAATGTCATAAATTCTTTTAAATTTTGCTGGAGTGATATCATCATCGTTTCAATGCCAGTGGAAATATGCTGCGTTTGTTCGTTTAACTTAGTTACTTCCTGTTCTTGCCGCGAAGTACTCGTCTTTTGTGTTAACGGATTCACAGTTTTAAATCCCGATTTTAAGGCACTAGCAAAGAAAACGCTAGGATTGGTACGATGTGTGGGAGGGGGTGCCGTGTAAGACGGGCCCGATTGTGGCGGAGTGCCACTCATGTGGGTGGTCTGAGCACGTATTGATTGTCCACGTTTGTTAAGACGGTTCTTTAGGTCCTTGTATACTACGCAGCCACGCCAATTCGCTGTGTGACTTTCACCGCAGTTGCTGCACAGACTACGAAAATAGATTTAAGTGTACAGTAAGCCTTAGTGTACCCATATTCTTGGCAATTAGTGCACTGCACTGGGCGATTGTGCTTGTGTGGCTCTTCCACTGTAATACGTCGATGCAGTAGAAGCTGTAACTTGTATATTGGGTGAACTTCGTTTTTGTTCAGTGTCTGACTCTCTGGCTCCAACTCGACTTTGAACATTGGTTGTGGTTCCCTGTTTTTGTTTAATATGTTCATGACCATTTTTGCATTAAAGTTCTTTTCCTTGAGCGCTTCTACGATTTCAGTGGTCGAAACAGTTGCCTCAATCCCTTTGAGAACAACCTGTAGGCCTCTTGCGCTCTTTAATTGGTATGTATAATATTTTTTTCCTGCATCATCCAAGAACTTGGTTAGTAGACGATGGGTAGCCTCGGTTTCAGTTTGAACCTTTGTTTCGTGTATGTTCCCTTTTCTTATGGGGACTACAAAAAATTAGTCTTCTCCTATTAGTGTGGCAATTTTGTTCACTAATGCACTTGAGCTTTTTTCGCGAATGTATATTGGAGGAGGCTTGACCTTCTTAGATGACTTTGCCGGTTGTTCTCTTTCATCAGTAGAATTTGCCAGCAGCTCAAATCTGTTGGTATTGTTGTTGTTGTTGCTAGTATTGACGCTTGCAATTTTTGATTTATTTTCGGTTTGTTGATTTTTGTAATTTTGTGGGCTGAGTTTTCTTTTTATTGTTATGTAGCGATCTATTCCAGTCTGTATGGGCGACCCGGCGTTTTTGTTTACGTTTTGGATTGCTGACAGCGCAGCAGAACCGTTAGTTTTTTGTTTTGTTTTGATCGCTGGCCCAGTGAGAGCAAGTGCTTGCGTCGACGAAATTGCGCGAGCTGACGATACCGTAGCAGTTGTTGTTGTGATTGAAGTTGCAGTGGTTGTTGTTGTAACCGTACTAGTTACTGTAGGTAAGCGCAAAGAGAATTCGCAAGTGTATGGAGCTTGCGGGTTTTCTGACGACACTAGTAGTGAGGGATGTAAGAACGCGCTCTTTCTTGAGTTGTTGGCAGAGGTAAGTTCGTCGGGTTTGGGGTGATTGACCGCTCGCTGTCTACAGAAGTCGCGGAGACGTAAGAGAAATACGCGTTGTTTCGTTGCAGTGAGAGCCGTCGATCGTCTTGCTCGCGTTGTCGCTGAGCGCGAGTGTCGTTCTGACTCATAGTTGTTATTTTTGATCTTTTGTTTGAAGATGTAAAACTACTTGATTACACTATTTCAAACACAGAATGTGTAATCGAGCGATGGTGCATCGCACAGAGCGTCTCTTTCGCTTTCGGTTTTATTTTCTTATTTTATTAAATATTCACTTCACTCGAATTAATTGATTTTTTTTGTGCGGAGCTCGATAAAAACACGTCTTACCCCGACAGAAGTCAATCGCGTCTACATCTACTTAAGCATAATTTTTCATGAATGAGTTGCTCGATTTGTACTTATGACTTATTTGGGTTGAGTTTAACTTTCCTAGTTTAAGGAATTGAATTAGGGGTGAACGGGCTTTGTAAGTCCACAGTAAAGCCTCTAAATATGATCAGCTTCGTGATTTCTAGAGCGATATCTGGTTTATACAAGTGAAAATTACTTAACAGTCTCCTCGCTGCGTCATCTAGGTATTCATTCTGGCATCTGCTAGATAGTGAGCTAATGTGTACAGAAAGTCATCCGGCGCTGAGCAGGATTTGGGATCCGTAATTGACAGTAATTGACATGTGCATGGAAAAGAAGAGTCGAGAAACAGCGCGCGCTACGCGCTCGCATCGTTCGTCCTTTTCTTTCCTGCACAAATAATATAGTTATGACGTCATCGACAACTTGTTTGCTGGCCGAAGGTTTAAAATGGCTTATCAAATAACTTCCGTGTTTATTATCCGATCGGATTACAATTTTGAGGATAGGTTCATATACTATTGTATTTATCTATATATGTACTGACAGAACAGAACGTTAAGACATGAGTACTTCGAATGTAAATTGGCTATGGTCGGTTTGCGGGACAGTAGGCGTGGTATCCTAAATTGAAAATAAATTTCATCTGCGTGTGGTATACAGGAATATTCATGCTAAATTTGGTATCCCTAGCTTTTGTAGTAGCTGAGATCGGCGCGCTTATCCAGACAGACAGAACGACATGGCTTAATCGTCTCGGCTAGTGATCCTGAGCAAGAATATATATACTCTATGGGGTCTCCGACGCCTCCTTCTGCTGTTACATACATTTGCACAAAGTTATTGGAGTATGCCCTTTTTGACCATTTTCAATGGTCGAAGAATATAAAAAAGTATCATGATCTGGGAATGCGGCATATCCAGTTATGCGTATTTTGGGTCGCTGAATCCGCAGCCGTGTCAGAATTTCACCACCACCTAGTGTTTCGACCTAACCTCAAAAAAACGGAAAAACCTTTAAATATACCAGAAAACATATAGAATCGTGATCTGGGCATGTGGTGACTGATTTATCATGTATTTTGACTTTCTAAGACCGAACCTGAAGTCAAAATTTACCCTGCACGTCAAAGTTTCGACTTAACCTCAAAAAACTCGAAAAAATTTTGGATCCACAATAAATAATGGGTGTCAGGATTAGACATTTACGCCGCCACGCCACGCCGCCGCCGCCGATTTTTCCCTTTTGTGACGCGCCGCCGCCAAATCACGAAAAAAACGGCGCGGCGGCGGCGCTCGGCGTCATACTTTTTTCTCCAATCTTTAAAACTACAAAGTTCAGCATAAAACCGTGTTGGAAAAGGGCCATCCATATTTCTGATGTAGTGTTGCAAAGTTTTTACATCATTTAAGCTGTGACCAACAGCTGTTCACAGCACTTTTGACTTATTGCCTTGCGTGAATAATATTCTAAAGTAAGTTTCACAGCATAATTTTTAGATTAAAAAATTTATGGCTTTTATATGCATAAAGTCTATAAAAAAGTAACGAGCTTTTTTAAAATTTATAAAGCGTTACTTATCTCTTGTTTTAAATAATATAAGGATCTATTAAATAATTGCATACGCCGCCAGCCGCCGACTAATTTGTGGCGTAGCTGCCGCCACCGCCGCTGGTTCTATCTGGCGGCTACGCCGTCGCCGCCGGTGATTTTTGGTCCCTACGCCGCCGCCGAAGCTAAAACGATCGGCGTAAACCTCTAGTCAGGATCGGGTCATGCGATATATGTTTCTATATATGTTTTGACCTTCCGAATCCGAAGTCAAAACCTGCCTATCTGGTCTAAATTTCAACCTAACCTGGTGAACAGTATTACACCAACTTATCTTAACATTATCATTTATCGATAGCCATATACCGATCTTCCGCCAGTTCACACACATTTAATTATCATTTAAATACATCGTCTCTTTCGGACGGATCTCTGCTTGTTACAATCAACGGGTGACACAGATATCTCTTCGTCTCGTTCGACGGATAACTCTTTGTTACTTATCGTTTACCTTAACGGATAGCTCACAACTCGTCGTCACATTTTGTCGGATTACTCACAGCTCAAAGTCACTGTTGGACGGATAACTCTCGCTCGCAACAGAACTCATTGGCTGGCATTTCTCTACTTTCTTTGTCATAAGACGCCAAGGAATTCACATTTTCTGGGACATGAGCTTTGATGGTTGCCAAATCTTTTTCACATTCGGTCTCACATGGGGTAACCAACCCATGGGGTCGAGCCTTTTTCCCAATTAACATCTCCAACAGATTTGCCGCAGTAGCACGAGAAAACGTACAATTCAGTGCAAGTTGGACTTCGCCAAGTGCGTCCTGCCATGATCTTTGTCTCGATTCTACTACTGACAACAAATTTTTCAGCTTGCTCATCACGCGTTCCACGTGCCCATTTGCACGACTCGCTCCCGTAGCAATCTAGTGAAGAAATATTTTTTGTGATATACAAAACTCTGAAAACTTAGAGCTAGTGAAGCACCTGCGCTGATCGGCGATTTGGTACACCAAATAAGGATAAGGAAGATTTAATAGCAATTTTACCATTTTCAGCATCTACCTTTAAGGTGTGATATAGGTAAACGAACTTTGTATAGGCATCGATCTGAACAATGACATACTCTTTTAAATCGCTCTTGCCGCTTAATTTTCCCGTTATATCTATATGAATAGTGTGCCACCGAATACTTGTCTTTGGAATAAAATGAAGCTCCGCTTGAACTTTTCCGGAATGTGACTTCACAGATCTACAAGCTATACAGTTTAAAACAAATTTACGAACGTACTTGTTCATTTTGGCGAACCTATAAAACTCGTGCACCTAGTTAATTATTGACTATTTGAAAGCTCTAAGTACAACTGGTAAATAACTTGTTCTGCCTCGTCTTTGGACTTTGCGATATAATACGCCTTTTCGCAGATCAAACGTTTTGACCAAGTTTTCGGCCAAATCGTCTGAATCCAGTTTATTGACAATTTCTATTATCTGAGGGTCTAACCGTTGCTCAGCAAGAAGCTAAGTATCTGAAATTTCAGACAGATTTACTCGTTTTTCGGAAATCTTGCTTATTGAAGAAATGTGTTCGGGTTACAAAGGATTTCTTGAGAGGAAATCGACATGAACCATACGCTTACCCTCTCTGTACTGCACTTCAAAATTGTAAGGCCCACCTGCGGTGAACTCTGGGGGTTAAATCCGCTTTTGTGCTAGAAGCTTTTAGTGAATTGCAACCAGTATAGACAATGAACTCACGGCCAATTAGGTAATGGAGAAAATGTTTAACGGCTATCACCACAGCCAAGGTTTCCAGCTGATATGAGTGGTAGATTCTACATAGGTAGTTGTTTTGCTGAAGTATTCGTGAAGTATGGGTTTATTTTATAAACGGTGCAAAAGTATCGCTGCATATCTACAGGCACTTGCGTCAGTGTGCAACTCAATGAGATATTGCGGGTCGAAAATTACCAAAACAGGTTAATTTGCGAGGATCGTCACAACTTTGAGTCTGATCTCTTCCAGCTCAGCCTTCCAAGTAATGCTTCCGTTACCAGACAAAAGCGAATATAAAGGTTTCATAATTTGGGAGAAACCAGGCACGAATTTCCAAAATTTAAAGGCTTAGCCAATGAATCGACTAACACCAGTGACAGTTTGAGGAGGAGGCAAGGAGTTTAATGAAGCTATCTTCCGTACATTCGGACGAATCTCTCCAGTCCATAGTTCATAACTCAAATACTGAACCGTTGTCTTGAGAAAACTACATTTATTGAGATTAAAGGTGAAACCCACCTTTGTAAGCACATTCAAAAATACTTGTAGCCTAACTAAACCCAATTCCTTGGTTGGCGATACCACCATTATATCGTCTATGTAAACAATTACAAATGAATAAGCAAGATCAGCAAGTGAATGACTCCGCACTGAAAAACAGATGGCGCGTTTTTTAGGCCAAAAGGCATTGTGAGAAACTCAAATTGACCATCTGGGGTTACAAATGCGGTATATTCCACGGATTGAGGCTGAATCGGAATTTGGTGGAAACTGTACGATTTTACATAACTGCAGAAAATCGTACGCTGCAGATGATACGCAGGCACACTGCTATCTTAAGCAGATAGGCGACAGGGTACGTTTCCCACGTACCTAAATCAACAGTGACCCTTTACTGATATGCACTGACCCTCGCTGGTAGGCATACAAACGCAATAAATACTGACCGTTCGTTGATATGCAGGCGGACTTAGTAAATAAGGACCCATCTGCATGCCATAAATCAGCAGATATCATTAGACTTAGATAAGTAACATTTATCTTTCTCATGCATTTAGAACCTAAGTAAATACCTAGCTTGTAAGAAGCGTGTATATAAACCCCACAACGAGGAAAATAAAATCAGTATGAAAAGTAACTCTCACTTGACTACTCGTTCTTACTCCGCAGCCCAATTTGTTTTGTACTTATTGCGGCGACCTCTGCCACATGGTTATGCACCTGGGGCAAGCAAAACTAATAATAATACAATAAAATACAGTTGATATTACTCCGACGTTGAGTGATATCAATTCAAATCTAAACATTTGGTGACCCCCGACTACGACCACGAGAAGTTGTCAACCAGGCGACAAAGGCTTAATAACCTCTGACTCTGGAATTATAGAAGTTGTCAACCAGGCGACAAGGACTTCAGGATCACGACGCTGGACCTACGAAGTTGTCAACCAGGCGACAAACTCCTAAAATAAAAAAAAACACGGTGTGAGTCGAGGCACATCAGAAAAAATACCTCTTAAAGTTCTGACAACAGTTAATAAATTAAAAATAGCCACATCAAGCATCAACAATTTGCTGGCACAGCAATCACAAGTCGGCGAAGAGATCCAGAAAATTATACGTAACTACAAGAAGGATCCCGCCGAAAGAAAAACACATCCAAAGTACTTCAGCGATAGAATCGCATCGCTGGAGTCCCACCAACAGCTTTTCGAGTTAAATGATGAAAAGATTCGCACGATTTTGCAAGGAGCAGCGGTGGAACATGAGTACTTCAGTGGAAAGTACTTTGAAATAATAAAAGGCGCGACGAATGAATATATAGCTATATTCCAGAAACAACTGCGTGTTCTGGAAATGGACGCTGAATCCATGACATCAACGGACGAAAACGAGATCCAGCCCATGATTCGGGAACAGCGGGTTTTGCTTGAAAGTCTGGATCGCATAATGAAAATGATGTCAGATGAATCTCAAGCTGGATTCAAACCAATAATTGAACAATATTGGAAGGATACGAGGGTCGTTTGATAAGTCCGTGACTTTTTGTATTTGCCGCGCACCTGCTCTAAATACAACACTGCTCCTGTCAGCAGTTATCGATTAACAGCTGACTGTAAAATTTTGAGAAAGCTGCGTTTCTTAGTTTGCGTTTTATAGGCATTGAAAGCAGACGATCTCGTGAATTTTAACGAAAATGGAAAAAAGTGAATTTCGTGTGCTAATTAAGCATTATTTTTTGCGTAAAAAATCCATCACCGAAACCAAGGAAAGACTTGATAAATATTATGGGGACTCTGCACCATCAATTTCAATGGTTAAGAAATGGTTTACTGAGTTCCGTTGTGGTCGTACCAGTACAAGTGATGCCGAACGTTCAGGTCGCCCAAAAGAGGTCGTCATGCCAGAAATCGTCGACAAAATCCATGGAATGATATTGGATGATCGGAGAATGAAAGTGCGTGAGGTAGCTGAGGCTGTAGGCATCTCAACTGAACGGGTACATCACATTTTACATGAATATTTGGACATGAAAAAGCTTTCCGCGCGATGGGTGCCGCGATTGCTCACACACGACCATAAGCGCAACCGTGTGACCATTTCAAAGGAGTGTTTGGCGATGTTCAACCGCAATCCAAACGAATTTTTGCGCCGTTTCGTTACCGTAGACGAAACATGGATCCACCACACCACACCAGAGACCAAAGAACAATCAAGACAGTGGGTTTCTCCGGGTGAACGTGCACCAAAGAAGGCCAAGGTGGGTCTGTCGGCCAACAAGGTCATGGCCACAGTTTTTTGGGATGCACAAGGTATCATTCACATCGATTACCTTGAAAAGGGTAAAACGATCACCGGCGAATATTATTCAGAGCTTTTGGACAGATTCGATATTGATTTGAAGCAGAAACGACCGCATTTGGCGAAAAAAAAGTGCTGTTCCATCAGGACAATGCACGGGTGCACACGTGTGTAGTCAGCATGGCAAAATTTCATAAATTGGGCTACGAACTGCTACCCCATCCAGCATATTCTCCAGATTTAGCCCCCTGTGACTATTTTTTGTTTCCAAACATGAAGAAATGGCTCGGCGGTAAGAGATTCGGGTCAAATGAAGAGGTCATCACAGAAACAAACGACTATTTTGAGGGCCTTGAGAAAACCTATTATTTGGAAGGAATAAAAAAATTGGAAAAACGCTGGACTAAATGTATAGAGCTAAAAGGAGATTATGTTGAGAAATAAAACGCTTCTTTGACGAAAAAAATATATTTTATTCAAAAAGTCACGGACTTATCAAACGACCCTCGTATCAAGGATATCCATGTTCAGATGTACAAAAGGTTTGCCGATCCAGTCTCTCTCGGCTATAATTTACAAAACTTCTTGTCGGCCGAGATTGCTGTCATTAAAACCCAAACAGCATGCGATGTAAATGTCCCAAAAATAGTGACATCTACATTACCTACATCACCACCATTACCATTACCTAAGGTCTCCATCCCGAAGTTTGATGGAGACTACCTTAAATGGCAACAATTTCATAACATGTTTAAGAAAATGATTCATGAAGCCACTTCAATACCCATTATTCAAAAAATGTGGTATCTGAAAAATCATGTAATTGGCGATGCAGAAAGACTCATACGCCATCTTTCACTGACTGAAAGAAATTACACCACAGCTTGGAATATGCTAGAAGAAAGATTCAATAGCAAGCGAGTGCTCAGCACAGCACTAATACAGAGGTTACTAGATCAACCCACAACGACTGGTAACGATGCAAACTCTGTAAAGGCAATGCATGATAACATTAAAGAAACGTTATCAGCGCTTAACAACATTGGGATACCGACAAACGAATGGGATCCACTTCTGCTATGCATTCTTACAAAAAGGATGGATAGACAGAATCATGTTTTGTATGAACAATCCATACAAAATACACGGCAAAACCAATCGATTAGTGAATTCCTCGCATTCTTGGAGCAACGGTTCCTAACATTGGAAGCCATTAATACAGACAAGTATAAAGTCAAACACAACACGTGTGCTTCAGTAGGAGCTGAACACAACTTTATATGTTATTTCTGTAATAAACCGAATCATAGCATTTTTAAATGTAATGATTTCTTAAAACGAACAGCAGCAGAACGTTTAAATTGGGTACAGAAACAGAAACTCTGTGCAAAATGCTTCCGTTCAGAACATCCAACTAGTTCATGTTCGAAAAGGGACTGTTTTAAGTGTAACAAGAAACATAACACATTGCTACACTTAGAATTAAAACCTGAAAGCACAACAGCTGCTACCGCAAGTGGACAACAGTCAAGCTATATTCTGTTAGCCACTGCCCGAGTTACAATTCAGGGCAACAATGGACGAAAGGCCGAATTTCGAGCTCTCCTAGAATCAGGATCTCAAATAAACGCCATATCAGAACGAGCTGTGAAGACATTGGGTCTTAAATCAACACACTCGACCATAAAAATCAATGGCATGCTGAAATCCAATTCTGGAGATTTCAGTTCTAGGTTGGAAGCAATGGTTTTGCCGAACATTGTGAATGAACAACCAACGCGTTATATCTCCTCCGATAGTTGGAAAGTGCCACAAAATATAACATTGGCAGATCCACACTTTGGAAAACCTGGAAAAATAGACGTTCTTCTAGGAGCCGAACACTATTTCCAAATTCTGAATCAAGGACAAGTGTCATTGAAAAAAGGACTACCCATGCTTCAAGAAACAAAACTTGGATGGATCATCGCGGGCAAAATTCAAAATAAGGCCTCAACATCATCAATATGTGCGATGCTTACAGAACAGGAGAAGGTGGACGAACAACTAGCCAAATTCTGGGAATTGGACAATCTCCAGACAAAGGGCCCTTGTCTTTCGCCGATGGACAAGGAATGTGAGCGGCAATTTGAGCGGAACCTACAAATTGCCAAAGATAAAAGGCTTATTGTTCGGCTACCACAAATGGAGGATGCATCAGCGTTGGGGGAGTCTCATGACATAGCGTCAAGAAGATTCCCATCCTTAGAAAAAAGACTACAAAAGGATTCAAGGGTACATTCAATTTATGAAGGAGTATGAAGATCTTGGACATATGAAACAAGTGCCAATAGAACATATACCCAAACAACATTATTTCATACCCCATCATTGTGTACTCAAGCCAGATAGTCAAACTACAAAGTTAAGAGTAGTATTTGACGCATCAGCGGTAACATCATCTGGGAAATCATTAAACGATATTCTACATAAAGGACCTACAGTTCAGAGCAGGCTACTCTGTATATTGTTAAGATTCAGAACACGCAAATACGTGTTCACAGCGGATATCGAAAAAATGTATCGTCAAATATGGATGAACCCAGAAGATCAACACCTACAGATGATTATATGGAGAAGTGAACCATCGGAAGAAATAAAATACTACCGACTAAAAACTGTGACATATGGAACAAAGGCAGCTCCATATCTGGCCACAAAATGTCTGCAATATTTAGCAACAAGGGCGATGCGGGAATATCCTTTTGGAGCCAAAACATTAAAGAACGACTTCTATGTGGATGATTGTATCACAGGCGCAGAAACAATCCCTGAAGCCCTCCAGAAACAAAGGGAATTGAACCAGATTTTATCAAAATCTGGATTCAAGTTACGAAAATGGTGTGCAAACCACAATCAATTATTACTTGGTTTGCCTAAAGAAGACATTACACCCAACGTTCATCTGTAAGATGCAGCTTATGAGGAGTGCAGCATTAAGACACTGGGGATTACATGGAACCCAAGTTCGGACAAATTATGCTGCACAACACAAACTAGCAAAAAAGAAATAATAACAAGGCGAGATGTTGTCTCGGAAATATTTAAAATATTTGATCCACTGGGATTATTTACGCCAGTGGTAATTAAAGCAAAAATCTTCATGCAGGAACTGACGAGACAAGGATATCAGTATGATGAAGAATTACCACAACCACTGCAAAAGGAGTGGAAACAATATCGAGAGGACCTCAAGGTTCTTAACGAAATTAAAATTGACCGACATGTCTATAAAAAACAAGTTCCTGTCCAAAGGGAAATACACACATTTGTAGACGCATCAGAAAAGGCATATGCGGCGGCAGTGTATATTCGCTCCATTCACAAGGATAAACGAATAAGCGTTCAATTGTTATGCGCTAAATCCCGACTAGCACCACTTAACGCTATTACACTTCCTCGATTGGAATTAAAGGCTGCCGTCCTAGGTGCAGAAATAACAAGCACGGTTAAGGAACAGCTATCCTTGGAGACCATACCTACATATTATTGGTCCGATTCAGAAATAGTATTATCCTGGATCAACAATCAAAAAACAATTAAAGACAAATTCGTAGCCACCAGGATAACAACCATTCAAGATGTGTCCACACAAAAGGAATGGAGACATATCCCAAGCGCACACAACGCAGCTGATGTAGCATCAAGAGGAATAACTGCTACAAAATTCAAGGATCACAGCTTGTGGTTCTATGGTCCACTATTTCTGCATGGACCTCCATCGACATGGCCATCGCCGTTTGTAGCAAAGGGAACTGAAGCATCCAAGGTCGTCCCTGAAGTCGTATTAGCAGCAACCAAATCAGAAAGATTGATATACACAATCAATCATGGAAACTCATACAATAAATTGTTGAGAATTGTTGCTTATATGATGCGTTTTCGAAAACGGAAAGCCAACGAACCAATACTACAATTGGAAGAAATAAATGAAGCCCAGAAGATAGTCATTCGTAATATTCAACAAAATGGCTTCATGGCAGAATTAAAGGGTCTTCAGAAAAATCGTGAAGTGGACAGACACAGCAGCTTAAATGCTTTAGCACCATTCCTCGATAATGAAAATATTATTCGAGTAGGTGGAAGACTAGAAGCAGCAGAGATCACATTTCACCTGGGGCAAGCAAAACTAATAATAATACAATAAAATACAGTTGATATTTTTCCGACGTTGAGTGACATAAATTCAAATCTAAACAGAAACCACTCCTCATATCTAGACATGTAAAGCAATTTGCTCCGCGAAGTTTTGCGATTTGGTCGCTGATGAGCGGCAATGGGTCTTTATCCGAAATCGTATTAGAGTTTAACTCTCTAAAGTACAGTCGCTTCCGTTCTTCTTTTTGACAAGCAACATAGGCTAGCAAAGGGAGAACAGCTTGGTCAAAAAATATTACACCTCAACAACTCGCTCACCTGCGTTCGCACTACTTCTCTCTCTTCGGGGCTGAGTCTGTAAGGTCGGCACTGGACAGATTTAGTTGGGTCGATCAGTCGAATTTTCATTTCACCTGTATTGACACAAGTATGAGGTATCCCATTGGTAAATGAAGCTGAGTGATTTTGTATGTAGAGATATTTTATTACTAATGTCGTCTTTAATCAGGGAGAACTCTGCACCGGAATCGAAATAAATTGGATAGATCTCACCTCGTTGAAGCAGACTTCCTTTTGGCTCTGCCACACAACATTGGTCTTCTGTTGAATCGTGTCTTGGTCTGAATTTCCGTTTTTTGGGCATTGATTGGAAAAATGCCCCGGCTGGCCGCAACAAGTGATATTTGATTTTTCAAAATGCGGTTTCTTTGGTGATGCTTTACGGTTCTTTTGGACAGATTATAATACCAGTATTATCTTGAGCATTTCGTTTCTTGTCGAACGGTAACGCTTTTAATTTGGTCTGTAGCTTTCTTTTTGTACGCACATTGGATGTGAAAATAACGTGCTGCAATCGATTGTCAATTATTGCCATGTGCGCAAGAACAATTGATACGGCAATTTCTTCTATTCCTGTATTTCGCCACTTTGTAGTCAAGGTTATCACCAAGCAACTCGCGTATACAGCGTAACATTCGGCAACGGCGGGTGGCTGTTGTAAATTCATAGCGGCCGGCGTCTCTTCGGTTTCGAAGTGCTGTAGAAATAATTCCTGGAACTCTCGCTAAGTCGTACCATGATACGAAATTTGTATAAGCCATTGGGATGCGCTTCCCTCCTTTTAGTTGCTCAGTGCCATGATCAATTTAATTTCTTGAAGGGGTGCTCCAGTTGAATAATATTGGTAGTTGAACACCACTTTGCTGTATCTACACAAGCAGCATCGGGATTAAATTTCGGTAGTGTAACATTCTGACGGGGCTGCTGTTGACATACCGGCGTTGCTGCATGATTTTTACAAGTACGCTCAAATTCCGCTTTTGCACATCTACAACTGTATGTCACTGCTCTTCAGAAAACGCAGGATGCGGCACAGATCCCAATTCTGATGTCGGGTTGTCCGGGTCTGAAGTATCGTTGTCTGCAGGAACGTCCATGTTGGCGTCACTCGTAATAACTTGTGTCTGCTTTGGCTTCTCAAAATTTTTGATTCACTCCGTTTCTTCATATTTTGCATTCCCTTTTAATTATATTGCTATCGCACTCTAACCAAGAAGCGCAAGTGACCATGTTCAGCAACAGCTCTATTGGTCTTGTTCACACATTGACAAGAACAAGCACAATATCAAAGAGGACAAGGAGAAGTAGCAAACAGCAACCACGTGCATACCCATTATTTCAGCCACAAATAATAACATAATAACAATAATAACAAATAATTTGTGTACACAAATTATATATGTATGAGTTTTAACATATATGCACATGTATTTTTGGAAATTGACATGTGTATAGAAAAAGTGTTGCGAAACAGCTCGCATCGTTCGTCCTTTTCTTTCCTGCACAAATAATAATATGACGTCATCGACAACTTGTTTGCTGGTCGAAGGGCTAAAATGACTTATCTAAATAGGAAATGGACGGTTTGCGGGGGCAGAGGGCGTGGTATCCCAAGTTAAAAATAAACTCGATCTGCGTATGGTGTACAGGAATCTTCATGGTAAATTTGGTATCCCTAGCTTTTGTAGTTCCAGTTGGCAGAAACCCTCAAGTCAGTCATACAGGACAAGGTTTCTCCAATCAAACAAGCTGCGATATCTACTTCAACTGCCATGCGGAGAGCCGTGAATTCGGATGCGGATTTGTAGTAAGATTCAGATTCACTCCTGTGAGTGAAAGGTTAACTACAATCCGCGTCAAGGCTAAGTTCTTCAACTCGTGGACGGCTACGACCGCTGCCCAGCCCACGACGTGACGACGCTTCTTTGGCCCCACCATCGGCCAACTCTGCCTCCACGAAACTTCGTCGACCAACGGTCTCAGGCTAATCGATTTTACCGTGTCACGAAACATGGTAGTTAGTAGCACCAGATTCCAGCCCCAAGGCCACATGGCTGTCCCCTGTTCAAAGTATATGGAACCAGATTGAGTAAGTTGTGATCGACGGAGATCATGCCTCAAGTATGTTGGATGTCATCACGTTTCGAGGAGTGCGGCACTGAAATGCGAAAAACGTATAATCCAGCTTACAGCGAAAGCTGGACGTCGCTAAGCTGCAATGACAACAGATAGCCGAAACCTATTCAAGTCGTCTCTTGGAGTTGCTCCACCAGTCCGACTTTTTACCTGAAGACGAGAACAGATACTGGGCACACATATCGTGCTCAATGCGCACCGCCACAGTACAAACCATTGGGTTCAAGCGCCCGACACCACGGAACAAATGGTATGACGAGTAGTGCTGCGAGGCAACTGCTGCGAAAAACGCGGTTTATAAAAGGACGCTGCAGTCTGCCGCAACGCAAGCGACGCGAGAAACCTACAGGATAGAAGGAGGAGAGGTATCTTCTTGTACGACCCAAGTGCGCTAAACTCCAGAGTCGAACATGGAGGGAGTATTTCTCCAAGTTGCTCACAGGCAACAACACCAACACTGGAGGAAACACACCGATGCCACCAATCACCAACGATATGGATATTCCACAACCTAGCCATGACGAGGTCATGCGACTCAAAACCAATAAACTAGCGGGAACCGAAGGCTTCCCTGTGGGGTTGTTTGAGGCTAGCGACAACGAGCTGATTGGGCGCATGCATCGGCTCCTTTGCAAAATATGGCTAGAGGAAAGAGGAAAGAAGGGTTATTCGATGGTTTGTACTATTTATCAGGGAATCAGTCTCATCATCATCTCATACAAAGTCCTATCAAGCTTATTTTGCGAAAACTAAAGCCATATGATTGGATCTTTTCAGTGCGCCCATAGACCTGACAACTTCACTATAGACCAGATCTTTGCTTAACGCCAAACCATCTCTATGTTGACTATAAAGCTCTATTCGATAGCCCGATAAGAAATTACCTATTTGCCACCATGTCTAAGTTCGGTATTGCTGCGAAGCTGATTTAGCTGTGCAGAATGCCGTTGAGTAGCACTATAAGCTCCGTCAAGGTAGGATAGAACATTTCCGAGGTTTCAAGGTTTCAGACAAGCCAAACATCTACAGTGCGACCTCTTCAATATGGTGATAGAAGGGGTACTGTAAAATGCTGAAGTGCATCGGAATGGTAATATTTTTTATATAAGTGTATAGCTCCTTGTATACGCCGATGATATCGACTGCTGCATTTTCCGCGAGCGAAAGGGTTAGCAAAAGTGAGTTTTGCAAGAAAACGAGGGTAAAACTTAGAAAATGCAATCCAGTTGCAAGGAATCTCAACGCTTAGGATCCCAAGTAAATAGATGCGGGCCGCTATCCTTTCCAAGACGTCAAGGATTTCATATATCCTGGCAAAGTCAACTCCAGCAACAACATCAGCATTGAGATCAAGCGCAGAATTACATTTGCCAACAGGTGTTACTATGGGTTCAGTAAGCAGATGTGTAGCGGATATCTCTCTCGACCTCAAAACTAACTCTCTGCAAGACGCTCCAGTGCTCTTTTATGGCGTAGAACCATGGGTACCGTTACGAATGAATGCTGCAGCGTTTACAGTGTTTGAGAAAAAAAATACTCAAGATCTTCGGTCCTGTTTGTACCGGGGAAGACATTTGCATTTAATTGAACTACGATCGGTATGAGATTTCCGACGACATTGACGTTGTCCGGTGCATTATAATACAACTTTTGCGCTGGCTCGGACATATTGTAAGAAGAAGCTCCAGAGAATAAGGTGTTCGAGGCGAGTAGATGTCGGTGGATAGATTATGTGGAGGAGAGCCTGGCTGCTCTTGGTGTAACCAATTGCAGGAGGCGCGCAAGTAGAAGAGGCTCGTGCCGCGAGATGTTAATCTCGGCCTATGACAGATTGTAGTGGCCACCAAAGAAGAAGAGTGATTTGGTAGACATTCAACTTTTACGTTCACGAGGCTCGATTCCCAATAAGTTGAGCGTGGTAAGTTCCTGCTGGTATAAAGTTTGGGCCTAGTGCTTAGAGAAATTCTAGGAATTGTTCGTCCGGTATTATGAAACGTGGGAGACAAACTACGGCCGCTGGTGCGAGGTGAGCACTATCTTTCAGCTTTGTGTTGGTAGATGTGGCCTGAAGAAGATTTTAAACAAACGTTTTGTGATAGTGGTGCTTTATAAGGATTTCTATAATTATGCTATTCCTACCGTGTATTTCACTATCAGAGTGGCTTTTACCATTGGATTGGTAGTCTCGATGTGCTTCTCGTTTAGGAAGTTAGCTATTTTAGGTTGAGTGGTATGCGTAAAGCAGTCATTATTTATTTCGTTTTTTGAGATACAAGCATTTGTATCAAAAGGTTTTGATCACGCATCATAGCTTGCATGGTGGTCCGCATAAATTTCATAAGCTCCATCCTGCAATGTTGCATCATAGCTTCAGTGTGTGTCCAGTTTTGTCTGCGGTTCATGTCGAGTTTGCGAAATTTTGATAGGAGGCATCACACCTGAATTAAGGGCGTATGCAAATTATTTTAGTGCACTGGGTAACTCAAAATTCTGAACCGAGTCGCTGCTAAAAGTACTTACCAAAACTAGAAATTCTGCGTTTTTACTTTTGTCAATTGGTTGCGGTTTGGATTTTATTCCACTCGTGTGTTGGACTAGAGAGTGCAAAAATGATAGCAAAACTTTTTAAAGAGAGAGTAAAATTGTAACAGCGCTGCGGCAGAATTTGTGTGCCCTATACTCGCGAGTTATAAAAAGCTTCAACCCGCCTTTGGTATAGACTAACCACAATCGCTCTCTTGTTAAAACTGTCCAAGCTATTGTTGTTTTTGCTTACTTCAAGCGTATTTTTGTTTCACTGTTCCTATATTCTTCGAACTTGCTTGCCTGCGTGCTTTAGCGGTAAAACTGTATCTTGCTCTCGAAATAAATTTTTTTTTTTCATTAATTTATAAGAATACGTTGTCGTGCTAAGCAGAAATTTAAAAATGCTCTTTTGACCCTAAAGCTGAATATATTGGCTATTGGCTTGTGATAATTCTAGTCATCTAAAATACTGTTGCCTAATAGTGCGTGTTAGAGACGCCTTAAACAACAATACTGGTTTGAAAGAGTAGCGTTCCCGCAATCATGCCCGCTAGTAGTGCACAGAGTGTAAAACGATTAAGCCCAATTGGTGTTTTTCTCTCGTTTGGCCCCAGTGATTTCTATAGAAGATGTACAATCGTACAAGACTGCCTATAAATAATTTTATAGTTGAAAAATTCAACTTAAAATTTGTGAGCGATATTTCCTCTTTTAAAATTAGTCTCTCAGAAGATCAGTTTAAAGACGTTTGCGCTACTTCCTTTTGGCCACCCAATCTAAGTTCACTCCAAAACAAAAAAGGCGAATTGCTATTATTCTTCCCACGTTGACGGTTACATCGCCCCCCTTCTCCCCATAGCTCTAAAAATGTTAAAGAACCCAAAAATAAACTTTCTGCCATAACTCTTTCCAATCAAAATGTTAGAGGCCCATGTATTAAAATCTCATGATCTTCATATTCTTTCCTTTTCTTCCCAAATTATTACGTTTACCGAAACTTGGTTAAAGCCAGAAATTCGAAGCTCCGAAGTCCCTGAATGTAATTGGAAATCTAAGGCTGAGGGAGACTTTCTTTTGCCTTCCCAACATGACCTATTTGTCGGTTTATTTGACATTTGATTTTAGACAGGGTACAACGCCTTTCCCTACCTGAAGATCCTTATCATGCCATCTGCTAAGTTAATTTTGACTTGGCCATTAGTAATGTGGATAAAACTGAAAGCACGTATAATCGTGTTCGCTGCTTTAAAAAGAAGACTTTGAAAAGTTAAAATATTTAATTTCACTTGTGATTGGTCTGGTTTTTATTTATCATCTGAAATGTCAGTTGCAATAAAAATATTTTATAAGACCTTTAGCTCTGCTTTTGACATCAGTGTTCCGTTTTTTATGCGACATGTTCGAGTAAGCACTCTTGGTTTACAAAAGAACTGTCTCGCCTAAGAACTTTAGAGAGTAGCTTATTCAAAAAATATATGCTGAAAAACACACCGCTTGTCTTTTCCCGCTTCTTAATTGCTCGTGTACATTTTACCGTGCTTAACATGGAATGTTATGAAAATTATTGGACTCGATGTAGGGTTCAGTTTTTCAGAGCCCTAAACAGTTTAAAAGTTTTGTTAACATGAAGCGTAGGTCAGCGGTTTTTCCCTTTAAACTAACGTTCGATACTACTCACTCGATACTACTCACTTGCAACATTTTAGTAGATCCTCATATCTCCTTTTCAACACGGATTCATAAAACGTCGCTCTACCACAACAAATTTGCTTGAGCTGACATCCTTTGTTATTAAAGGTTTTATTGATTACACTTATGTCATTTTAGTAAGGCATTTAAGTCAGTCAACTATTCCCTTTTAGCACATAAACTGAACCTTTTTTGTTTCTCGCCAAAACTTCTTCGTTGGATTGTGAGCTTTTTGAGGGATAAAATCCCACGAGTCATCTTTAAAAATAATCTTTCTTACCCCATGCCACTTGTGGTGTTCCCTACGGGTGTTTCTATTCTGACGAGACCGTGCAAACCTGCTAATCTGAACAGCTCCAAATGCAAGCTGATGACATTCTCACTAGCCTGTCCGTAGTACGTATCTTAATCTCTTTGTGGTTGTGCCTTGGAACGAATTTCCCTGTTTGATGTTCTAGGTATCCGTTTGGACCGCAAATTCAAGTTTTGTGAACATATATTATCAATGGTTAAAAAGTTATAGGCATGCTCGGTATTATCAAGAGATGATCTAAGGGGTTGACTATCCTTGTCTAACAAAAACCCTCTTCACCTCACTTGTTGCGTACGGATCATGCGTTTGAAGTCCTCAGTACATAGTTCACAAGGACCGCATTGAATCCGTACAGAAAAACTTTTTAATTTTTGCCTTACGAGGCCTTAACTGGGACGTAAATTCAAGACTTCCTTGCTATTGTGACTAACAACAACAAAAATACTGTATCTACCTTTAAATTCTTAATTCAGACTCACCTATATAGTAACTAGTTAAATATACGGTGTGACCCAAAAATAACCGAACTTTTTAAAATAAAATACACATTATATTATCTTTGAAAGTTATTATTTATTCAAAATAGGTTCCATTTGACTCGACACAACGTTTGGAACGATCAACCAGCGCATGCATAGATTTTTTTTTGTCATTTATAGAAATGTTCTTCAGTACCTCGGTTATGGCTGCTTGAATGGCTGGGATATCATCATAAAATGCTCCCTTCATCTTGGTTTTCAGTTTTGGAAATAAAAAATGGTGATAGATCAGGCGAATACGGAGGATAGTCAACGAGAGAAATTCCTTTTTTCATTAAAAATTCGTTCAATTTTTTGGTCGTCATTTAATTCATGTGGAACAAATCGCGCACAGACCTTTCTTTTCCCCAAATCTTCAGTTAAAATTCTCCAAATAGTATTTTTACTTGTATTCAATTCCTCAGCCAACATTCTCGTAGTAAAATTTGCATCGATACCAATGATTTCACGGACTTTTTCCACCAGTTCAGCACGATTACTAGTTTCTGGACGTCCTGGTCTAGGGTCGTCATTTAAATCCTCACGACCATTTTTAAATCGTGTAAACCACGTATAAACTTGCGTACGACTCATACAATCCTCACAATAAACTTTTTTCATTAATTCGTATGTCTCAGTAAATTTTTTTCAAGTTTGACACAAAATTTTATATTTGCTCTTTGTTCCATTTTATTTTTGAACCATTAGCACCACTTTTGGTTTTATTGAAATGGCTGTCACTTTTACATCTGTCATCCGACTTACATGAAGTTAGGTGCGTTTGAAAGAGGATGAATGTATCTTTTTAATGTTGCAAATTTTCAATAGATGGCGCTGTATGTTGTATGATTTAAATATAAAGTTTAGTTATTTTTGGGTGTATATATATATTTATTTATTTTTTGTTTTCCCTTTAGAAGAAGTAGTACTTTTTAACTAACTGACCAACCAACTCTACCCGCAATTTTGATTTGTTTTTATTTTTGTTACTAACAATAACTCTGGGGTTTTCCCATTCCTCTGAAACAAATATTGGATCGGCTTTTCCCTTTTTAAACCAGTTTGAACACAATAATTTCTAAATAAATTCTTTTTTAAACAAATTAGAATTAATAATTAGAAATAAACTTTTAAATTATTTTACTTTTAAGCAGTCGACTGACCAAAGTACGAGTTTAAGTTAAATTAAATTATATATACTCAAACTTTTAGCTGGGAACATTTATTTTTGAAAAGCATAACAGTTCACTATTCCACTATTCTGTCAACTCATCCCGAAACACATTAGTGCGCAAACCACCATCTTGAAAAGGAACAAAATAACATCAGATTACCCATGATTTTTTCCTCAAGTCGAAATTCGTCATAGTACTTGTGAGAACTTTGTTATTTTAGTATACTCGTACAATACAAATTTCAACTTTCTGTCAAATCTCAATTCTTAAATCAGCGCGAACCACCATTTTATGCAGAGAACAACAAAATCATTTTTTGTCCTTCAACTCGAAATTCGATTTTCTTCAAACGGATGTTCGACATAGGTACCCATGAATTTTCGTTCAAGTGGCAATTCGAAAGTCAAGTTAAGAATTTTATTATCTCAGATTAGAATCAATCTTTCATCTCGTAACAATTTTTTTTTTCGAAAACACAAAGATTTACTTTTTCCAAACATGGCCGCTAACGTAAACCTTCACGTGCATACGTCTGCATGTGTACCATTTCATTGGCCAAGCATTCTCTTTCCCAAGCATTGCAATGACAGCAATGCAAAATGCAAGCGATCAAGGCTTATGTAATGTTATGTTAAGCAAAGAGGTTGGTTTGCTCGACTTTTATAATTATTTATTGATGCCCATTTTGTCTAGTTGAGCTCTGTTTAGAAACTAAAAGCTTAAGAACATTTTGAATAGATTGAAAACCAAAATGCTGATGCCGCACTTATAAGCAGTCGCTATCGGCGGCCCGCAACTCTGTTGCTTGCCGAGTTTTGCCAATGCTGTGCCTCGTGAGCTAAGCACTCAGCGCTTGCATAAGCCGGATCGAATTTCGCTAGGTGGGCCTCCCCCGCATCCCTTGTCGGCCCAAGGTTGTTTGTAGCCAGGTGAATTCCTGCTAGTTTTAAGTTAAGGCCATCCTCGGTTTTTCCCAGCATCTCCGCCAGAAATTTGCTCCGGCTTTTTTTTTTAAAATGGTGATAAGCCCGCAGCTGATACGCGTTGATACGCTGCAGGTTGCGTAGACTGAGTCCGTGCAGAAACGGTAGACTGATTAGTTGGTGGGGTGACTGAAGACGACTGGATTTTGTGTCGCAGTGCGCAAGGGCGACGATCACCAATTGTTGAGCGTATTTCTAACTTGCCAAAGCTTTAAAAAAGTTTATTCCTATGGCTATGTCGCTGTAAGAGACGGTCGGCATATGCTCCCCGCAAATGAATAAAGTGTTGTGTTGATATAAATCTAATATTACGTTGTTGTGCTAAATATGTATCATTGATATTTTGCATACTAGTTTTGGCTTAGGGAATTCAAGTAGAAAATACTAAATATTATTATTTTTAAATATTATTTCGTTAGACACCACCAGCACATCAGCTAAACTATAATTTGCAAAGTGTTCATTTATTCATTCTCTCCTACGTCAATGTTATATAAAATAACTGGGCTCAACAAGTTTACTTTTGCTTACGTTATGGCTGTAATTAAATTTTCCAATTTAGTTATTGCTGCTCTATTTTTTGTCTATCTCATATAGATGATTCGAGTCTGCCTAATCTGACTTGCCAATAGCGATTACTTGTTGGGACAGAAGGTTCAATTGAGTTTGAATTGTGGTATTTTGTATTTTCTTATATCTATCTGATTATTTTCAGCTTGTTTTTGCTGCAATTGTTTAAACTTTATTTTTTTTCCAGTCTTCAAAATGGTTAATACTTATATTAATCTATTTATCTTAATCTATCTTAAATTGTCCACTCTCCCCTTTATCAAAACCGTTCTCCCCAAGTACGTTTCAACGGTTTCTTCGAAACAAAGTGGTGAGCGTTAGTTTTCCAGGCCATTTATTTGTCTTTAACCAAACTCTGTCTCCCGCCTGAAAACTCCTGTAAACTCTCTCCATGTTTATGTGGTCTAGGGTTTTGTCCCGAACTTTCTGTATTTTTTTTTAAATTTCAATTTCAAGTTTGTAAGGGGTTCAATGAATAATTTCGACAAGTTGATTTAACATATTCTAGTAATATTTGCTTGAGCCGCGCGATGTGCCCTGTTGTTTTTATTTGGCTCTGTTTTGTACGATATGTCGATTTTGAATATCTAAAGATTTTTGAGGAAATTCGTGAATTAAGGCGAGTTGAGAAAATGAAAGAACAGAAATTGCGTTGATAACATCAACTCTTAAAAGATGGAGAAGAGTGTCCTGTTCATAAATTAACTAATATGATGCAGACTGCAAGGATTCCTGTATTACAATATGATTTGCAACACAGTTTAACGGTCTATCCGTTATTTCTATAGTATAGGTCAATGATTCATTGATTCATTCATTCATTTCCGGCGGGAAAGTGTATCTGCTACCGGATTTTGTTTACCAGGGGTGTAAACAGACGTGGCATTGCGCACGGCGACAAACGCTTTGTAACGTATTATTTTGTCATTTGTGTTTTTTGGTGATCAGTAAATGCATGGGGCTTGTCATTTGTGTAGGTATATCGTTAAATTTTTTGATTTTTAAACTTTTTAACGCCCATGCAATGGCTTTTCATTTGCTGCCAGAAATTCTTCGTCTTTACGAATTGCACGTGAAATCAAGGTAATACTATAGATCGTTTGTTTGTGAAAATAAGACACCTGTGCCATGCTGTGAGGCATTTGTGGTGAGGTCAAGAGGTTTACTAAAATCAGGATTCATTAGTGTTACTTCCTTGCTAAGATACTAAAATATTGTTAAGTCGTTCGAAAGCCTCTTTTCGAGCTTGATTTAAATTTATTTCTCGAGGTCTGCGCCTCAGTGGCAGCGATGATCTCCTCATTCGACTGAAATTTCTATCCGGCGAGTGACTTATTCAAGTTTGGAAACAAAAAGAACTCGCACGGGGCCAAATCTGCAGGATTTGGCCGATGGGACAGTCTTCGCCTTCTTCGGAGCACGTTCACCGGGTGAAGTCCACTGTTTCGACAGTTCCTTGGTTTCTGGTGTGTACCAGTGGATCCATGTTTCCTCGGCTGTAACGAAACGACGAAGAAACTCCTTCGGATTGCGTTTAAACAGTGTCAATCACTGCTCTGAAGTAGTCTCACGGTTGCGCTTGTTGTCTGGTGGTAGCCGTTTTCGGGGCATCCGGACAAACAAGAATCGAATCACCGACCGATTTGCTCTTTTTCCATTTTTCTAAAATCCGCGGACACTCCCTCTTTCACACGTGGTTAAAACAAAACTACGAGTCTGATCCGCCTGAAATTTAGACAGTAGCCGTCTACGAGAATGTACTACACGATAATAAACTACTCTTGCGATACTGGCGCCAACAGATGGTGAGGCTAAATACTTATCGGCCTACCCTCATAAATAAACGGCTAAGGACCTCATAAAGTCTGTTGTAATTATCTTTTGTTTCAGAAACAATGATGGCGACATCTATTTAGACATGGCAAATCATTTCTATCACGTCTCTTATGACGTCGTCAATATCCCTTTAAAATATGAAAAAAAAATTCCACAAAATTCAGACTTCCCATTGACTACTGAAGGCTTTTTTCTCTTTTCTTTTTACGCCAGCTCTATATGGTGAAATAAGTCTATAAGTCTAATGTTGTAAAAAATTGGGCTTAGTTGAAGGTATTACCAGTATATTGGGAATCGGGTATTTATCATCTTCGGTTGTTTTATTTGTTTTAAAATCAATAACAAACCTCTTTTTCTTGTGGCCATTTTTGTGAACACCCTTTTTATCTAAAACCTAAATGGGGGTTTATAAGGTGATTTTGTCGGTCGAAAAATGGTTTAGGGTAGAAGTACATTTTTTGATTAAAAGGCTATTATGTTAGTTATCTGAATTTGATAATTTTTCGAAAAGATTTCTTACGATTACCGGCAGGTCTTTATCATAAACTTCTACAACGATCTCGTGACTTCTGTCAGAGAAAGACGTGTTTTCATATACATAGCTCAACTAATTTAAGTGAAGTGAATGGTTAATAAAATAAAATTAAAATATGTATTGTATATACATTTAAAACGAAAATCGAAAGGACACTCTGTGTGATGCATATACATATTCTGTGTTTGAACCAATACTTTTTAATATTCAAACACAAGACAAAATGCCACGAATTAGACTGACAATCGCGCTCAGCGACAACGCGAGCAAGACGACCGGCGGCTCTCATTGCAAAAAGACAACGCGTACTTCTATCACGTCTCCAATCAAGCCGCGATCGGTCAATCACCCCTTACTAGACGAATTTTCTCTTACCAACAACCCAAGAAAAAGCGTGTTTTGCTCTCCCTCTTTGCTATCTGACAAAATTGGCCTAATTTACCAGTGCAACTGTAATCACAACAACTGGAACGGTATCGACATCTCAAAAGCAAAAGACAAGATGAAAATTACACGCGACAATATTAACTTTATCGCTAATGTCAAGCCCACAAACTCCAACAAATTTGCATTGCTGGCAAACACCCCTGAGGACTTGCCACTGGAACCCATCAAAAAGTATATAAAACCTTCCCCAATTTACATACGCAATTAGCGCACAAGCGGACTGGTAAACACACTGATTGACCTCAATGGAAAAGATAGTTTTCATATAATTCTCTTCGTAAAAGTTACTATGAAATTAAATTAAACTTCAAACGAAAACGGAAGACAACTACAGAAAGGTCTCAAAGTACCTTACCGAAAACAATTTATGCTTCTACACATACCAGCTTAAAAGCACCTACCAGCTTAAAAGCACCTACCAGCTTAAATGCATGAACTGCCAAGAATACGGTCACACCATGTTGTATTGCACACTCGGTGTGTGTGCCCAGCAAATAAATAAAATGCTTGTGAGAAAAGTTGCGGTACTTGTGGTTGCAACCACACAGCAAACTATAGAGGGTGTCCAATTCACAAGGAGCTGAAAAGCCTCACCAAAGAATGAACATTGCGCGACCACAAGATTTGATTGAATTCACAGTTACAAAAAATATAGGTAATGTAATATAATATACATATAATAGTTTGGTAAGAGCTGAATGTCTGCCAGATCTGTCATCTGATCAATATCCTGTACTAATTCACCTCCGCGGGCACGCAGCAAACATAGAGCAACCTAATAGATTGCCTTCACATAAAATAATTTGGCTCTGGTTTGGAAAATATATAAGCTTACACATTGAGTCAAGCCCAGAACTCAGCACAGAATCTGATATTGAGATCTCCACAGCTACACTGGAATCTATTCTTGCGGAAGCAGTTCACACTTCAACACCTAAAACTAAGAACATAGGGAATGACAATCTTCCACATCTCCATCTGCAAAAAGGAAAAAGCAAAAGCTAAACTTCGTCACACGGAAACTTACCAACGCTCTAAAACAAGAAGAGGTGTACGCTCAATATACAGTGCTGCTATGAACACCAAGCACTAAACAGTCACTGTGGAGAGCCCACCAACTAAACCTCAGGCGGTTGGGCCCGTAATGATGCAGACAGAACCACCACTTTAGCCGCTCACCTACAAAATGCGTTAAGCCCAAACGAAGTCCGACTACCTCCTATTTCCGATGACTACCACCAGCAGCACATCCCAATTGTGTTTCGTCCAAACGAAACATCAAAAATTATTAAAAACAAACTCAGCCCGAAAAAATCAGGCAGCGACATTATAACTTCAAGTATGATCATCGAGCTTCCACTTTGTGCAGTTCACTACATCACCTAGCTTTTCAATCCCATCACCAAACTTGGTTACTTTCCACAATGATCTCAGAGATCAATCACAATGATTCAAAGGCCTGGTGAGGATCATACAGTCCCTTTATCGTACAGACCAACAAGTCTTTCATTTCTTTTGAAATTATTTGAAAAATGCTTGCTAACTCGGTTCAATCCCATAACAAAATCCCAATGTACCAATTTAGCTTTCGTGAAAGCCATTGGACCAACGAGCAGGTGAATCGAATAACAACAGAAATGAGAACCGCAATCGAAAATCGAGAATACCGTAGTGGTATTGTTGAATGTATCACAAACATTCGACAGAGTGTGGGTTAACGGACTAATGTTTGAAACATTAAAACAGCTCTGCCCGAGAATATCCTTTGAAAGCCAACAGTTTACACTGGTTCCTGCCTGCTCCCCGCTCAGCCTCCCACATTTCCATCATAAGTCTACAATTCTGTACTGAAACCTTTCTGGCAGGCTCACAACTATGGGGAAATGACAGCAACATTGGAATCAAGCAGCGAGTACACTCAAATATTCTGAGGACCATCTCTGGGGCATGGTGGTACGTTCGTTTGACATTCTACCAGTCATAAAATTTCGGAGCTCAAGGAAAAATACCTTAAAAAGCATTCCTCGCGCCCTAACCACCTAGAGCGAGGTCTAACGCAACTAGTTATAAATGTTTTAAAATTGTTAGTTGTCACATGAAAAAATTCAATACACAAAGTTAATGAAAACTAAATAACTTTGTTTGTCCAAATCTTCAAATTCCGCAAATTGAAGGAGCTCTGTACCTGCTCTGCTTTCATGTTCTATAGTATTTCTTTCTTAATAAATTTAGAATTTACCTCCTTTAGGAAGTCTAGGCCAACTTCCGCATCAAATTCCGTTAGGCAATTTAGGATGAAGAAAGTGGTATTTTTTGAAAAAAGATAAATCATTTTTTGTTTCACGAGTGTTTCCTCAAGAATGAAATTTACTGTGAAGGCCTTTTCCATCGGCAGCTGAGGCTTCGGTCTTCGCATGTTTCTCGTATTCATAATTTTCGTCGTTTTGCCCAGTAAAATTTTCTGAATACTTATTGAAACGTCTTCATAAACTTGTTTAGAATTTGCCAGTAGCCTAGAGCGGAAAGTTAGATTTACTTTCATAAGCTCGGGCTGACTACCTACCCTGCTAAATTATTTTCGCTGGTATCGGCATGCTTTTTGTATTGTGACTTTTTCTTTTTATGGCGATATTGCTAAAATGCGACATTAATTTGGTTGAATTTCCTTCGATTTTAATAACTTTTACGCACAAATTGCAGCTTATGAAATTTGCGTTGAATTCGCGAAAAATTCTCTTACCGCGCTCATCTCTAACAAAATTCAATTTAAGAAATCTATACATATTTAATTCGAAACATCGATATTTTGACAAAATAATATATTTTTCACTTACTTTGACTTCTGGAAATGTTTTGGAAATTAGGCAGAAGCAGCCACTTTAAGCCGACTGGAAGCTGACAGTGAGGTAACCACTGTAGGCTTAGTGGAGGCAGAATTTACATGATCGAGGGGCCACAGGCGCTGCAACCGCTGTTGAGGTACTAGATGGGAGACGTAGCTTGAAAGAGTTGTTTTAAGGGATTAGCTTCGTCCTACCATCGCAGAACTTCACCATTTCGTTAAAAGCCGTATGAGACGACTCCTCGTCAACCAAAATTAAGAGGAATTGTCCTGCACCACCCATTACCTTTTCGAAGTTGAGAAACCAATATACTCCAAGTAGACTCGGATTAGGAAAGCCCGAGGGACTTCCATCAGCATTGAGACGTCAAGAGAACTGTCTTTATATAATAGAATCTTCACACACGAGCATCCGCCACTCATTCTGAATTACATAGCCCACAAGCTATCTTGGTTTCAACGAGAATCGCAGTGTCGACCTTCAGATGCTTCTGTCGAATATGTTTTCCGTTATCTTGTCGCTGGAAATGTAATTTTAAATTCGAACAGTCCGGACGTGTTTATTCTCTGTATAAAATATTCGAAATAACTAACAACAATTTACCAGAAAAATTTATCGAAACGACGCTCAATATATTGTAGTACAGTCACTTTTTAAAATCGTTGCGCAGAGGTAAGGTGTAAGGTGGCAAAAAAAAAGACAAAGCCTCGTATATACATTCGAGAGAAAAGCTCGAATGTTCTTTCAAATAAAATAATTGAGCTTATTGGAAAAGACAAGTTGCACATAATACCTTAAAAATAGAGGTCTATCCATCTTGCAAAATATTCAAATCAAAACTGCAAAAACTACTAAACTTCCAACTGAAAAGTAGCAAGGGCCTTCAATTAGTTCTCGTTGCCTTTGAAATTACCCTTATGTTGTGCACGCAAGCACAAGTTACATTTTCTTGCTTTGAACTGAATGAAAAGATAAAGCACAGCCCGAACAGCAATGCCGAAGTCACACGAACGTGATTATCTTCGTACGTGTGTCGGCAGAGCTCGGGCTGAAGCCTTTCTATGGGCTGCGCATCCTAAACAAAAACAAAGAACCACAACCACTTCTCAAAGTTAAGCTTGAACCTGACACTAAAGCTATCAGGGAAAAAATAGTGAAGCCAATTTACATCCAATGCACGAGCTGCCGAGAATATGGCCATAAAAGAGCACACTGCACATTGCGTTTAGTTATCTGTGGAGATTTTTATGTCTCTGCTTATTGCATGACAAGTAAAATACAGAAAATATATAAGTTCACACATTGAACTGAATCCGCATCTAAACACTCCAAATGGAGAGTGTACCTCGCAGCCCTAGGATGACAAACCTAGACATTGAGCAGCTTGTTCTTGAAAAGCACCGAATGTGGCGGGAGTAGGTTCAAATTCAGACATGATAGGCGGGTTTTGGTTTCGGATTCAAATAAAAAACATATATCGTGCGCTTCGTCGACGTGTGAAGATAATAATAATATAAACTAAATACATAATCTGAAAGCGAAAGAGACGCTCTATGCGATGCAAGATCGCTAAAATATATATAGTGATTCTCTATCTTAAATAATAAAACTATGAGTCAGAACGACACGCGCGCTCAGTGTCAGCGTGAGCAAGACGAACGCCGGCTCTCTATTCAACGCAACAACGCGTACTTTTCCTACGTCTCTCCGACAACTCCAAACGCAGACATCGAGCGGTCAATAACCCATAGCCCAAGGAACCTTCTTCCACCAACAAATCAAGAAAGAACGCTCTCTTGCTCTCCCGCTCTTTTAGCTCCGACACAAGCCCCGCTACCTCACACAACAACAGCTGGAGCAATACCGACACCCCGCTCTATCTCGTCTTCGGCTGCACACGCTCACGCTCTCACTAAGTCAGCGAAAGCAAAACCGCAAGCAACAAACGGTACCGCTGCACTACCAGCAAAACAAAACGAAAACGTAAACAAAAAAGCTGGGTCGACCTGGCAGACTGGAATGGACCGCTACATTACAATAAAGCGAAAGCTTAGCCCGAAAAATTCAGATTCAGAAAACAAGCCGAAAAATACACGCAACAATTCTACCCTGATCAACAATGTAGCCTCCGCAAATACCAACAGATTCGCTTTGCTGGCAGATACCGCTGAGGACGTGCCGTTGGGATCTGTTGATATCGAACCGAAGAAAACAAAGCCTCCTCCAATATACATCCGCGAGAAGAGCACAAGCGGTCTGGTAAATACTTTGATTGGCCTTATTGGAAAAGATAGCTTTCATATAATTCCCCTCGTAAGAGGTACTATCAATGAAATCAAACTTCAAACGAAAACGGAGGACAACTTCAGAAAAGTCACAAACTATCTTACCGAACAAAAACAGGCTTCTACACCTACCAGCTTAAAAGCAGCAAGGGCCTACAAGTTTTACTGAAGGGCATTGAGTCTGATGTTACGCCCGTAGAGATAACTGAGGCGCTAAAGGAAAAGGGATTTTGCGCCAAAAGCGTGTTCAACATCAAAAACAGAAACAGGCAGCCCCAACCACTCTTCAAGATTGAGCTTGTACCAGAAAACAAGCATCTTAAAAAAAATGAGGTTCACCCAATTTACAAACTCCAGCTCCTTCTGCACCGCAGGATCACAGTAGAAGAGCCGCATAAACGTAAAGCTCCTGTTCAATGTACAAACTGCCAAGATTACGCCCACACGAGGTCGTATTGCACACTTCGCCCGGTTTGCGTAGTCTGTGGAGATCTCCACGGCTCCACACACTGTCCAACTAATAAAGAAAAGGCAAGCAAGAAAAAATGCAATAACTGTGGGGGTAATCACACAGCAAACTACAGAGGCTGTCCAATATACAAAGAGCTAAAAAGACGTCTTCCCCCAAAAATGAATACGGCGCGAGCACACCAAGGAATATCTTCGCTGACACCATCAGAAACAAATCCTGAAGTCTTTTTCTCAAAAGCAGCAAGTTTCGCTCCCTGGCCAACCAGCAATAACAAGACAACATTTCCAAACGTTCTAAAATCAGGTATGACGCCTCCAAACAAAAATTCCCAACACCTACATGAAGTGCACACAAAATTTGACACACAACAAAACTATAGGTCACCTGAGCAGCAAGAAACAAAAAGTTAAGCTATGATGCAAGCCTTACAACAGAGCATGATGGAGTTTATGACATTTATGCGTACCATAAGACATAATGCGTAACCAAAACCTTTTGATACCAATGCTTGTATCCCAACAATCAAATATATAATGTCTTCCTTACGCATAGCTACGTGGAACGCCAATGGCGTTTCACAGCTCAAACTTGAGCTAGCTCAATTCCTACATGAGAAGCATATCGACGTTATGCTTCTTTCGGAAACTCATCTCACAAGCAAATACAATTTTCAAATGAGAGACTACCACTTCTATGGTACGAATCATCCCGACGGAAAAGCACACAGTGGGACCGTATGAAGCACCACTTTTACAAAGAGTTTGCTGAAAATCATCTTCAGGCCACATCTATCAACATACAGCTGGAGGACAACACTCACCTCACACTAGCTGCCGTATAAAGCCCCCCCTTTCACAGTATTGGAAGATCAATTCCTGGATTTCTTTCAAGCACTAGGGCCACATTTCATTGCAGCAGGCGACTACAACGCCAAACATACTCTCTGGGGATCGCGACTTGTGAATCCAAAAGGAAAACAGCTTTATAAGACTTTAATAAAAGCCACTAATAAACTTGACCATGTTTCTCCTGGGAGTCCTACATACTGGCCATCAGACCTCAATAAGCTGCCTGACCTGATCGACTTCGCAATTACGAAAAATATTCACCGCAGTTTGAATTAAGCTGAATGTCTGCCAGATCTGTCATCTGATCACTCGCCTGTGCTAATTCACCTCCGCCGGTAAGCAGAAAACGTGAAACCACCATACAGATTGACTTCACACAAAACAAACTGGCTCAGGTATAAAAAATATATAAGTTCACACATTGAGCTAAACCCAAAACTCAATACTGAATCTGATATAGAGAGCTGCACGTGTACATTGCAATCCATCCTTACTGAAGCAGCTCTTACTGCAACACCCAAAATCACAAACATTAAAATTAATTCGAATAAGACCAACGTACAAATAGAGCAACTCGTCCGCGTAAAACGACGCCTACGCAGAGAATGGCAATCTTCCAGATCACCAACTGCAAAACAAAAGCCACACGGAAACTGGCCAACGCTCTGAAACAAGAGGAGGACGACGATCAGCGCCGTTATATAGAGCAACACACACCAACAGGCACAAAACATAAGTCACTGTGGAGAGCCCACTCAACTCTACGCCCACCGACTGAAACCGTTTTGCCGATAAGGAATTCCTCAGGCGGCTGGACCCGTAGTAATACAGACAGAGCCACCGCATTTGCTGCTCACCTACAAAATGTATTCACGCCAAACCAGGCTACTAACACATTCGCGCTACCGTCCTCACCCGTAAACTGCCACCAGCAACACACCCGAATTGTGTTTCGTCCAAAAGAAGTAATTAAAATAATCAAAAACAATCTCAGCCCGAAAAAATCGCCCGGCTGCGACCTTATACACTCTGCAGTTCGCTACATAACCCAGCTCTTTAATGTCATCACCAAACTGGGTTATTTTCCCCAACGATGGAAGAGATCGATCATCATAATGATTCCAAAGCCTGGTAAGGACCACACAGTCCCTTCATCTTACAGACCAATAAGTCTACTCTCATGTATTTCGAAACTATTCGAAAAATGCCTGCTGATCCGACTTAATCTACATCTGAGAACCCACAACATAATCCCAGCCCATTAATTTGGATTTCGCGAAAGCCACGGAACCATTGAACAGGTGAATCGTATAACAACGGAAATAAGAACTAAATTTGAAAATCGCGAATACTGTACAGCAGTATTTCTAGACGTATCCCAAGCATTCGGCAGAGTCTGGCTTGACGGCCTAATGTTTAAAGTTAAAACAACCCTACCCGAAAGCACACACAAACTTCTAAAGTCTTACCTCTATGGCAGAAAGTTTTCAGTGCGGTGCAACACTGCCACTTCCACTGATCATAAAATTGAGGTTGGAGTCCCCCAAGGGAGCGTTCTTGGGCCTACCTTATACCTCATCTATACAGCCGACATCCCTACAAATAGTCGCTTAACAGTATCCACATGTGCCGACGATACAGCTATCCTTAGCCGTTCAAGGTCCCCAAGTCAAGCTACAGCACAGCTGGCATTGCACCTCATCGACATTGAAAAGTGGCTCTCTGACTGGCGAATAAAAGTAAACGAGCAAAAATGCAAGCACGTGACGTTTACGCTTAACAGACAAGATCGCCCACCACTCTTGTTGAACAAATAAATAAAAGTAAAGAAAAAAAAAAAAAAAAAATATCGTATGACCCGATCATGACCCCCCAATATTTTTTAGGGCTTCAAAATTTTGACTTCGGAAACGGGTTAAAAAGGTTAAAATACATATTTAAACATACATATATCGCATGCCCAGATCACGAGTCTATATCTTTTGAGGCAAATTAGCAGATTTTTCAGTTTTTTGAGCTTATTTCAAAGTTCAGACGTGGGTCATGGTGGTACGTTCGTTATGAAAACATCGAAAGAGTTTTGACATTCTACCAGTCATCAAATTTCGGAGCTCAAGGAAAAATACCTTGAAAAGCTTTCCTCGCGCCCTTACCACCTAAAGAGAGGTCTAACGCAACTAGTTATAAAAGTTTTAAACTTGTTAGTTGTCACATGAGAAGATTCAATACACAAAGTTAATGAAAACTAAATAACTTTGTTTGTCCAAATCTTTAAATTCCGCAAATTGAAGGAGCTCTGTACCTGCTCTGCTTTCATATTCTATAGTATTTCTTTCTTAATAAATTTAGAATTTACCTCCTTCAGGAAGTCTAGTCCAACTTCCGCATCAAATTCCGTTAGGCAATTTAGGATGAAGAAAGTGGTATTTTTTGAAAAAAGATAAATCATTTTTTGTTTCACGAGTGTTTCCTCAAGAATGAAATTTACTGTGAAGGCCTTTTCCATCGGTAGCTGAGGCTTCGGTCTTCGCATGTTTCTCGTATTCATAATTTTCCTCGTTTTGTCCAGTAAAATTTTCTGACTCCTTATTGAAACGTCTTCATAAACTAGTTTAGAATTTGCCAGTAGCCTAGAGCGGAAAGTTAGATTAACTTTCATAAGCTCGGGCTGACTACCTACCCTGCTAAATTATTTTCGCCGGTATCGGCATCTGATTTGCTTTTTGTATTGTGACTTTTTCTTTTATGGCGATATTGCTAAAATGCGACATTAATTTGGTTGCATTTCCTTCGATTCTTTTAACTTATTCGCACAAATTGCAGTTTATGAAATTTGCGTTGAATTCGCGGAAAATTCTCTTACCGCGCTCGTCTCTAACAAAATACAATTTAAAAAATATATACATATTTAATTCAAAACATCGATATTTTGACAAAATAATATATTTTTCACTTACTTTGACTTCTGGAAATTTTTTGGAAATTAAGCAGAAGCAACCACTTTTTTCCGCACACTTCCCGCTATGACTACCTAGCCGTTGTAAACAGGTGTTTTAAAATAAGTTACTATTATTTACCAATAAGTTTATTTAGCAGTGCAAGGAGCACTGCCCGTTTAGCCGACTGAGAGCTGACAGTAAGGTAACCACTGTAGGCTTAGTGGAGGCAGAATTTACATGATCGAGGGGCCACAGGCGCTGCAACCGCTGTTGAGGTACTAGATGAGAGACGTAGCTTGAAAGAATTGTTTAAAAGGATTAGCTTCGTCCTACCATCGCAGAACTTCACCATTCCATTAAAAGCCGTATGTGACGACTCCTCGTCAACCAAAATTAAGAGGAATTGTCCTGCACCACCCATTACCTTTTCGAAGTTGAGAAACCAATATACTCCAAGTAGACTCGGATTAGGAAAGCCCGAGGGACTTCCATCAGCATTGAGACGTCAAGAGAACTGTCTTTATATAATAGAATCTTCGCACACGAGCATCCGCCACTCATTCTGAATTACATAGCCCACAAGCTATCTTGGTTTCAACGAGAATCGCAGTGTCGACCTTCAGATGCTTCTGTAGAATATGTTTTCCGTTATCTCGTCCCTGGAAATGTAATTTTAAATTCGAACAGTCCGGACGTGTTTATTCTCTGTGCGAATAACACAAATATTTAAAATATTCGAAATAATTAACAACAATTTACCAGAAAAAATTTAGCGAAACGACGCTCAATATATTTTAGTACAGTCACTTTTTAAAATCGTTGCGCAAATTCCTTTTTTTTGTAAGGTGGCAAAAAAAAAAGACAAAGCCTCCACTTATACACATTCGAGAAAAACGCTCGAATGTTCTTTCAAATAAAATAATTGAGCTTATTGGAAAAGACAAGTTGCACATAATACCTTAAAAATAGAGGTCTATCCATCTTGCAAAATATTCAAATTAAAACTGCAAAAACTACTAAACTTCCAACTGAAAAGTAGCAAGGGCCTTCAATTAGTTCTCGTTGCCTTTAAAATTACCTTTGTGTGGTGCACGCAAGCACAAGTTACATTTTCTTGCTTTGCACTGAAAGAAAAGATAAAGCACAGCCCGAACAGCAATGCCGAAGTCACACGAACGTGATTATTTTCGTACGTTTGTCGGCAGAGCTCGGGCTGAAGCCTTTCTATGGGCTGCGCATCCTAAACAAAAACAAAGAACCACAACCACTTCTCGAAGTCATGCTTGAACCTGACACTTAAGCTATCAGGGAAAAAATAGTGAAGTCAATTTACATCCAATGCACGAGCTGCCGAGAATATGGCCATAAAAGAGCACACTGCACATTGCGTTTAGTTTGTGTTATCTGACAAGTAAAATACAGAAATTATATAATTTCACACATTGAACTGAATCTGGGTGTCTTGGCTGCAGCCAACCGCATCTAAACACTCCAAATGGAGAGTGTACCTCGCAGCCCTAGGATGACAAACCTAGACATTGAGCAGCTTGTTCTTGAAAAGCACCGAATGTGGCGGGAGTAGGTTCAAATTCAGACGTGATAGGCGGATTTCGGTTTCGGATTCAAATAAAAAACATATATCGTATGACCCGATCATGACCCTCCATTATTTTTTGGGGCTTCAAAGTTTTGACTTCGGAGACGTGTTAAGAAGGTTAAAATACATATGGTATTTAAACATACATATACCGCATGCCCAGATCAGGATTCTATATCTTTTGAGGCAAATTAGCAGATTTTTCAGTTTTTTGAGCGTATCTCAAAGTTCAGACGTGATAGCGGCATTCTGGCGGATTCGGATTCAGCGACCTAATAATAAGTTAATCGATAAGATTAGAGCTTATACAATACATATGTACATATTGAACTGCGCGTCAACTGAATTCTAAATGTGCATTATTTTATACCTAGTCTAAAATGATAAATTAAATACATAAGTAACCTCGCATTAGTAAGCGACTGTATATTGTGGCTGAATTATCTGATTGAGCTCTGCAAACTGTATTTCTCGACCGTTTCGTCATATCAAAGACTACTTTTTGCCTCTGTCAAAAACATATTTTAGTATCGACCGTTATTCTGCAGCAGGGCTGTCAGCCACCTTTCACAAAATAAGGATGAAGTAAGATCAAAACCAGATAAGGACCATACCTTCGGCATGCCGATGGTTCTGTACCCTTGCAGATTTTTATCTCCTCCGATCATTCCCATAATAGTTATATAACATGGTGAATTAAAAATTACTGTATATTTTCATTGACCGCTATCAAATCGCTAGAAATAAACAAACCTATAGGATAAAGCTTTAAGTTTATGTTATGGCTCTCGACGCTGGAACACAAAAAGCATTTTCCTGTTTTCAAACTTCACAAGCAACGCATATATTCATATGCGAGCTTGTGCATGCACGGACACATGGAAACGATCGCACGAAGCAAAGTACGCGCATGCTTATCGTTCCGCTGTCGTTGTGCGACTGACGCAGTTTTGATGCTATGCGCTGTTTGTAATGAAAAGCGAATGTAATCCGCCCATTCCTGCGTACAGCGCGTTAGCCGACCAATCGTTTGTTAACCTAAGTCTCAATTTAAAATTTCCATAAAATCACGTGATATTCTCGATAGTCAATAAGGATGGGCGCTTGCCATCGATATTGTCGTCGATACCTGCATGCAAATCACCTCATCCCAAGTTGAATAAAGTTGCCATCAATTATATCCAACGGATGAATTTTTTGACAAATAAGCAATCTACCATAAAGAAGATATATCACTACCTTTCGTATGCCAAATAATTGATTTTAATTTTTTGTTTTTTTAACAAGAAGTTTAGTTTAAGATGATATAACGCCTCTAATATATATTTAACAATTCTTTGTAAAATGAAGATTAAGGACATTTTTGAAAAATTTGTGAGTGGTAGAAAGTTTTTACTCATCAAAATATTTTATCTCTAGTATATAATTCATCTAAACATTTAAATTAACAGTCATACATTGCAATTGTTAAAATCAGAATATATTCGTTTGGTATTTTTGTTCTATTTCCTTATTCCCATAACGATGCTTTAAATCAGTGTTGTACTCATTGTCTCCATAGTATTCATAAGAAGTCTGGCAACTCTGCCGAATTTTCGCGGCTGTTTTTCTGGGAAATTTAATTGGCATGCAATGGAAGACTTTGAAAAAATAGAAAAAATTGGCGAGGGAACCTATGGTGTCGTTTACAAAGGACGTAATCGGCTAACTGGGCAAATTGTTGCCATGAAAAAAATTCGTTTAGAGTCGGATGATGAAGGAGTGCCGTCCACTGCTATAAGGTATCTATAAAATTCAAATTTGTTGTACCATAAGCTTCTCACTGTGTCTACGCATTTGTGTGCTTGTTACTATATTACAGAGAAATATCTCTCTTAAAAGAGCTCAAACATCCAAATATTGTGTGCTTAGAGGACGTGTTAATGGAAGAAAATCGAATATACTTGATCTTTGAGTTTTTGTCAATGGACCTAAAAAAATATATGGATTCCTTGCCTGCAGAAAAGCATCTTGATAGTCAACTAGTTAGAAGTTATTTATATCAAATAACAAATGCTATTTTGTTTTGTCATCGTCGTCGAGTTCTTCATCGTGACTTAAAGCCTCAAAATCTGCTGATTGATAAAAATGGTATAATCAAAGTGGCAGATTTCGGACTTGGAAGATCCTTTGGTATACCAGTACGAATATATACACATGAAATTGTAACCCTCTGGTATAGAGCGCCAGAAGTTCTATTAGGTTCCCCGAGATACTCTTGTCCTGTTGATATTTGGTCAATTGGTTGTATTTTCGCTGAAATGGCTACTCGAAAACCACTTTTTCAAGGCGACTCCGAAATAGATCAATTGTTTCGCATGTTCAGGTAAGCATAAGTCTATAAGAGCAAAATACCAGCAATATAAGTAACTTACTACAATATTTCTGTTGCATGTTGCAACGAGATGGATACCTTGTTTTCTTTGTAAAGTAAATTTATTTTACACAGTGTCACAGATTTTGTGAATGCAGTTGTCTAAAATTTCGTAATTGTCTAGGGGCTTCGCCGATAAAATGTAGTAAGAACTCTTGATTCGGAATCTGGAAAATTAAAAATTGAAATGCTAGCTAAGGAGTTTTTTTCAATTTTTTTTTTTTCAAAAATTCAGTAAATGTGAACAAAATCGTTGACGCATGCAGCTTTTTACGCTAAATTGATGTAAAAAAGCCTTTCCTACGAATTTTGACAATTTGTATACCCTTTTACCATTGCAAATGGTCTAAAAAGTGATCTGTGCGTGTCTGTTTTTAATGAAATTTGTTTTACTACTTATAGAATTCTTAAAACGCCCACAGAAGAAATTTGGCCTGGCGTAACTTCCCTTCCGGATTACAAAAATACATTTCCTTGTTGGTCAACGAATCAATTAACTAACCAGCTAAAGAATCTTGATGATAATGGCGTGGATCTTATTCAAAGAATGCTTGTTTATGATCCTGTTCATCGTATCTCAGCCAAGGATATTTTGGAACATGATTATTTTAGTGGCTTCAAATTTGACATAGCTATTTCAGATTAATTTGTACATTTCATAATTACAATGCAAAAATTAAATTACATTCAAATCTTTTAATACAGCATAAAAATTACAATATATAAATATTTTTTTTGTTCGATGTTCAAAAGAGATCTTTAAAGAATAAATGCTGCAGAATCTTTATTTTTGCGTTTTAACATAAAAATGAATGAACAAGGGTTGCCATACTTCAAGGAATTAATCCCTTGCAAGCACCAATAATTTAATCTGACTAAAATATCTTCCAAATTTAATACTGTGTTATTCAATTCTTAGTTGTATATCAGATTCATGTTCTAAGATAGTGGTGCCCACAACCCTATGTGCAGCGCTTAGAAAATGCCATTGCTCAAACTCAGCCGACACACGTACGATGGTGTGACTTCGGTAAGCTATTGGCGCAGTGTATTTTCTTTATTTCAGAGCAGAGAATGAAAGCCTAACAGACTTCGTGCTTGCTTGCTCCAAATGCAACTTATAAACGAAAGTTTATGAAAGGGTACCACTGTTCTAAGTCATTCAAATAATGATGTTCTACTTCCGTACGTTCTTCGGTCACTTAACCAGTTGGGTCGTCCGGAGTTTTAAATAGTTGAAGTTTCAACTGCCCATTCAATCTTGAGTTACCACTAATTTGGCGAATCGCCAGTACGTGGCCCTCAATAGCGGGCAACCCTTCGTTTCCATACCTTCTTGAGCCAGTGTGTGTGTGTAAATATGTTTGAATAAAAAAATTTGTTAAAAAAATCCCTTACAAATACACTAATAGTAACTAATTTAAAGGGCAAAGTGTTCTATCACCTATTGCTTTCTCACTCTTACATACAGGTGCAGGCGAGCGCACATGTGCTTGTAAAGACAGCGCGCTGCTCGGGATTTTGGGCTCGTACGGATTGAAATTTACAGGAACGAAAGATGTTTTAGTCAGCATAAGTATAAGTATAGTCAATGTTGTCAAGTCAAGTTGTGTCTGATATACAAATCGATATAGAAATTTAGTAATTGATTAATTATTATATTGGCGGTAGACACGGTATCCTACATTTGGTTTTTTTTTTTTGAGTAAAAAAACAGTTTTCAAAAAACTTTGGTAACGCCATAAAGACACTTAATTAATATAAACTACAATACTTTTTTTTAGCACTTTTTGAAGTAGTTTGCCAAATTTTGAGAAAACCTGACTTTTGGGAAATCGCAGTCAAAGTTGAACAATGCATCGTCTATGTAGGGCCATGCACAAATTTGGCAGTGAATATTTCCTCTCCTGAACGAAAATAAATTAGGTTAAATTTTCCGTATGGCATTTTAATTAGTCTTCTGATACAGATTCGAAAAATGTAAAATCAAAATTTGTAGTTAGTAATAATTTATTAACTTACACACATTTTTCGCATTACAAAAATATCTTAGGCTATAATTTTTAACCTGCAGCTTAAGGGTAATATGAAAAAAAAAATGGGATAAAAGTATGCAAATTAAAGTCAAGTTAAATTGTTGCAGGAGTAAGGCCCAATTCATCTTCAAATTATTTCTAAATCCTTTGTAAGTTGAGTCAGACAACTTTGTGTTATTCTATAAGGTCGCAGATACACGGCGTGTCCCAAAAATAACCGAACTTTTTGGATATAAAATAAAATACACATATTATCTTTGAAAGTTATTATTTATTCAAAATAGGTTCCATTTGACTCAACACAACGTTTGGAACGATCAACCAGCGCATGCATAGATTTTTTTATATCATTTATAGAAATGTTGAATGGCTGGGATATCATCATAAAATGCTCCCTTCATCTTGGTTTTTAGTTTTGGAAATAAAAAATAGTCACATGGTGATAGATCAGGCGAATACGGAGGATGGTCAATGAGAGAAATTCCTTTTTTCGTTAAAAATTCGTTCAATTTTTTGGTCGTCATTTAATTCATGTGGAACAAATCGCGCACAGACCATTCTTTTCCCCAAATCTTCAGTTAAAATTCTCCAAATAGTGTTTTTACTTGTATTCAATTCCTCAGCCAACATTCTCGTAGTAAAATTTGCATCGATACCAATGATTTCACGGACTTTTTCCACCAGTTCAGCATGATTACTAGTTTCTGGACGTCCTGGTCTAGGGTCGTCATTTAAATCCTTACGACCATTTTTAAATCGTGTAAACCACGTATAAACTTGCGTACGACTCAATCATCACAATAAACTTTTTTCATTAACTCGTATGTTTCAGCAAATTTTTTTGTCAAGTTTGACACAAAATTTTATATTTGCTCTTTGTTCCATTTTATTTTTGAACCATTAGCACACTTTTGGTTTTATTGAAATGGCTGTCACTTTTACATCTGTCATCCGACTTACATGAAGTTAAGTGCGTTTGAAAGAGGATTAATGTATCTTTTTAATGTTGCAAATAGATAATAATGTTTCAATAGTTCGGTTATTTTTGGGACACACCGTGTATATAAATAAGTAGATTAACATTTGATTTCATTCGAAAATAATCTCAGGTTCTATAAAACTTCCGAATTTCAAAAATGTATTCTTATGAATAAATACTTATATAGTTTCGATAAGTTTAGTGTGGAATAACCGATGATTTGAAGAAGTATCAATTATCGAGCAGATGCATATTTCCATCCCTAAGACAGACTGAGCCAATAAAAGCTATTTATTTAATTGTAACATACTTTTCTAACTTTCTAAATAACAAAATGTTGAGTGATGTTGATAATTTCGCTGACATATTTCGAGGTGGTCTACCTTATTGTCTTCTTGTTGCTCTGCCTATATTAATACTGTGTTCACCAACCATGGCAAGCGAATTCCATGTGAAGTCTATGACAAAATTTGACGTAAATGGTGAAAATTTTGGTAATTAATTACGCCTTTAAAAGATTATGTACAGTTGTATCAGCGCAGCGTTTTTTTGTATATACAACTGTAGGAAGTCGGTCCTCTGCTATATCACTCGAAGCAAAATCCCTATACACTTGGAGTACTGGCCGGCATTGTGTGCTCGCAAGGTAAGATTTCTAAAGAATAATACTGAAGTTAAATTACTGTAAAGTTTATCATCGACTCTGAAGGTTTTATACCGATTAACATTTTTGTTCTAGCTTAGTCGATAGTTTTTATGCCTATTACTATTATGCATGGTTTATTTTTTAAATACACTGAATGTATAATCAAGTGGCCCATGCAATACTAAGCCGATGCTTGAAATACGCGGATCCCAGACATAGCAAAGTCCACTTCCCGCTGAACCGAACGAAAGGCACTGACGGATATCATACGACTTAAAATCGCGGGATGACTTGACCGTGCAGATAGTTAAAAGAATAGTAGTAGTAGTATAGGTGTTTCGAACAAAGTAGAGCTTTTTCTAGTCTGAGATCAATACTCTAAAATGTTTGTAAAGAGCAAAGTTTGATCTACAATACGTAAATGTTTGTGGTAATAAATTACGACTAATATTACAAGGGACATAGAATTGTTACCGGCTCGCCAGGTCAACATTGTCAATACCACCTTGTATAGGGTTATAAAAACTATTCCAAGCATGTTTTTACGGTTAGATAAGGGAGGTAAATCAGATAAGGAAAGTAACCTAAGTAAGTGTACCAGTAAAAAGGGAAAATTTTGCATTTACATGTATTCACTAACAATAATTACACATACATATAAATAGTTCGTGCACGATGTATTTAATCTTTTGAGATACAAGCGGAAGCTGTCGACGTCCTTCTTAATTCAAGTTAAACTAAATATCTGTCTTCATCGCTAAAATTTGGAGTATAATTTAAAATAACTGTCTGAAAGAACGTCCTTTTTAGCGGTTTTCGGAAACTCCTTAGAATCTTGTTATTATAAGTGCCAAACAAATGTCTAAATTCTAAAATTTAAATATCGAAGAAATTTTTGACAATAATTGATTGTTGTCCATAGATGGTGTAAAAACCCACAATAATCAATACCGTAAATTATTATTAAAAATAAAAAATATTTTCGCAAAGTTCTTGCATTTAAAAACGACGGAAATTTATGTTCATTGAATTGGATCATTTTTTATAATTTTTCCGGTATTTGTGCCCACTATGGCTTTCATTTTAAAGACTTAGGCTTTATTTTACTTGTGTTATTTGGCTTAAAGTAAAATTTTATTTTTTTATTCATTTTATGAATAAACCTATCGGTCAGTTTTTGATATTTTTTAAATTGTTGCAAATTACATAATTTACTAAAAACAAAAACAATCACCCGAAGTTTTTCGGTCGGATTAAGCTCCAAACTAATTATAGGCTACTCTTAAAGAACAATTTGCCGGTAGACTCTTCCAATTCAAAGATCTGAGTATATACTGGCATTAATACACATAAATATATAAGAGACTTTCCAATGTTTTTGAATGCATCCAATATCATTACAGAGAAAGTTCTGAATTTTCGCTTGTTACAAAAAAGGGGAAAGCTCAATTATTTTTGCAACTGTCCGGGCTATCGAAAATAATAATATTCATTATTAAAGTAATATTTTGCAATTCTTCACTTTTGAAACTTTCAGTGGGCAATATTGAAAATACAGGTTGTTTTTTTATGAAACGTCACCTGGGCATGTGGGTGCAAATTTAGCAGGTAGGGAAAACTATTCAATAACATAGTTGAAACTACGCTTAATTATATAAATAAAATATACACTGCGCGTCATCAGGTTAGCGCCCCCTGCTTTGCTCTATTTCTTCTTATGTTATCTAATTTGCCATTGCACGCAAATTCGTCAATGTTGTTGTTTTTTGTTCACTGATATTCTGTCCCTCATTGTGAGAAAAAATGAGAAGAGCCGTTATCTTTTTATTTCAGCTTTGTCTTAATTTCGATGAGAAAGCTAACACGCGTTTTGCATCATCAGATTAGAGCCTGCAAATGCAATTGTGATTATCTTCCTTAATTTGAAAGGCACAGCAATAAAATTTTTTACGGTGATTAATTTAAAAGTTTGATATAATTTTTTGAGAAAATGGGAAGAGGAAAAATACAAAATCACAGCTTTCTATGAATGCGGGCTATCTTTTCATAAAATCGATGAAAAACCCGGTAGACATCTCAAAACCATAGCCAATTTTCTTCATAACAAGAAAACCTGTGCAAAAAACTTTAAAGGTGGCAATAACCGAGTCATTACCGAGGCAGATCGCAGGATAATACTCCGAGAGGCTTCCAACTCCCACGACTCCTCTGCCCAAATCCGAGAAAAAAGTGGTGTTAATGCGAGCAAAGGATGAAAAGAAATTTAATCTGGAGGGACCAGACGGGTATTGTTACTACTACCACGATTTGCGTTAAGAGGAGCATATTTTGGATCGTTTACACAGTCAGGTCGGAGGTGTTATGGTATGGGGCCCCGTATCCTATTATGATCACTGCGAATTGCAGTTTTTAACACCAAAAATGAACGCGAAAGACTATAATTGCGTATTAAAAACGGCATTCCCGTTCTTTAAAAACCTTTTTGGTAATCTTCAGTGGCATTTTCAGCACGACACTGCCCCGATCCACACCGCCCGTTCTGTAAAATCATGGAATAGAGAAAAAAAAGTGAAAGTTCTCGAGTGGCCACCATACTCCTCAGACCTTAGTATAATGGAAAACGTATGGGGATGGTTGGCTAGGAAGGTGTACGAGGGTGGTAAATAATATTTCACTAAAGAAGAATTGATCACCAGGATAAAACTCGCATGGTCAATGATTTCCTTGGACTACCTACAAAAACTTTATGGGTCACTTCCCAATCGAATGTGTGAAGTCCTTGTTAACAAAGGAGGGACAACACATTATTAATTAGCTTCTAAAATATTCAAATTAGTATTTAAAATTGTTAACTTTAAAATTTTTTTCGAAATTAACTGAACATACTCATATTAGGGGCGTAGGGGCGCCAATTTTGATTTACTCATTTATGAATTGTTTTTCTTTATTATTTATATAAAAATCCATTTAAAACCATTTGCATTGAATTTTAACTTTTCATTTTAAAAATTATTGGAATTATCAAGAAAAAAATTTGCATAGCTCTAGCTTAAGCAGTCTGCCAAATATTTCATATCAAAGAAGCATGTACAGGGGGGCGCTAACCTGATGACGCGCAGTGTATATAAAAACAATTGGTTTTGCTCAAAGAACTAAAAAACTGATCTTTAATATTCATATAAAACGAATAATTAAGTACATGCGAGTTTTTGATGTTATTCATTTCGCGGAATCGAATGTAATTGGTTTATTTTACATTTTTTTGTTTATATATATTCAAAGAATTAGTTTTGTTTATTAAATTTGTAGGAGCCTTAAAATGTAGTACTCGCATTCATTAATTTATATTATATTATTCATCTTTGAGCATTACTGGACAAGCCAATTCCTAGGTAGGCAATTGACAATAATTATAAATATTGTGCATGAATTTTACATAATTGCTTTAAATTAGCGAGCGCGCCCGTCATATACACGCTACCCTACTTGAAAAATTTAATTTCATAAACATATTCAAAAATACATGCTTTCAAAAGTTTCACGCCAGATAAAGCTCGTGATTTGCGGTTGCCTGCTGTTGCCTTCCTGTTGATTAAATACAGAAACTTGGTGTTATGCTCATTTTTATTCATAGCTCTTGTGTTTTTTGTGCGATCAAATTGTATTACAACTTTGTGTCAACCGAAAATGTATGTAACAAACAGAAGAAAGCGTGGAATGCCCCATAAGTATATATATTCTTAATCAGCAACAACATCCGAGTCGATATAACCATGTCCTTCTGTATGTCCGTATGAAAATCTGGATTCCGGACACTAAGAAGTAGGACTACAAAAAAAAATATTTAAAAATTATATATATATAATATATATATATTATATACATACATAAACACTATGCTAAAGTTTTTCGATTTCAGATGTTTTTATATGTTTCCAAACATCGGCTCTATCGCAATAAGAAGAGTTTTTGATCCAAATACGCTAAACATGAAAGTTATATATTAAAATTCTATAATTGATCGGTCAGGTGGATAGCGGGTATATCATAGTCGAGCAACAAAAGTGATTTTATTAAATTAACTAACCAATCATAAAGCAAGGTATAATTATCTGGGAAGTCCAAAAATTATTTTTAAGTTGAAAAGGAAGCTACAGTCGAGTGCACTCGACAGACGGATACGATGTTGTCGTGCAAGTGCCAGGACATGTTTGCGAGTACTAAGTTTATAAACGCCTAAAAAGTTTATTAACAAAGCCGACAAATTCATAAACACGTTTCGATAAAAATCAATTCTGTGATCAAAAATTACTTCGCTTTACTGACCATTCCTCAACTTACATTTTGATTTTCCAATCAATTCAGTGAAGATTTTACCAGTATCCTTCGGATATTGGCCTACATGGCATACAATATCCTTTTCCCATAGGCAAATTAATCAACAATATCGCTATAATGGGTATCCAAAATATCTATATGGTTTCATTTCATAATAATATCATTTTGGGTGACCTAATTTGCTGTGTTAATAATCTTTTTAGATGACTCAACCTAAAGTACTTGCAAACATGAACCCATATTTGCACGCTACTGTATTCTACTCCAAAAGTGGTTTATTTCGCTATTCTAATAATTCTTTTGTTAGCTCTGATACGTCTTTTCCACATTGTCCCGTTGAAATATCCAGGAATACCCTTATATTTTCTCACTAAAATTAATAAGATGTTAATACAACAGTTCTATATAACTGATGGAATGCATTTTATGCATTTGGCAGATTTGTATACCCTTCGACCATTGAAAGTGGTCAAAAAAGGTTATACTTACTTTGTGTATGTAACAGGCATAAGGAGGCATGGTAGACTTCAAAAAGGGTATATGTAAGGTATATTTAGGTAGCAGGTCTGCGGAGTCGCCGGCCTGACAGCACGTTACGCTGACTATGCGCCTCGTGCAAGATCTCCGGTTACACGGAGTCAAGAGACCCAATATGCAAGCTAGGCAGAACTTGGAGCCCGGTGAACGAACCCCGTTAACTATTGTTAACTACTCCCTCCTTTCGAAACATGGTCGTCCCTGGCCATGCCAACGTTTTCCAGCACTTGCTGCACAACATCTAGGGTCCTTTTCCTATGGCGAAGTCTCAGGAGGACAATATCGACTACGGAGAAAGTTGTGACAGCTGCAACTGGATTAACAACCACCTGCGTTCGCAACTCTGTAATTTGCTGCAGACTCTCTTCGCTTAACTTGTGAAGAAAAGGCAGGCTAAAAAGCGAATGATGGTAGGTGACGTTGAGTCGCGCAGAGGCGGCTGTTTGGGGAACCTTCTTCTGGGGTCCGCTGAGGTTGAGATATTTTGTACCGTTGACAAATGCAACTCGGTCAAAGGTCACCAAGTAGGTTACATTTATTGTCACCTTAGGTCCTTCGTCCAGATCGACCCTGTACAGGGCGTCGTTAACCACCAATATGCCCCCTGATGGAGACGGCGGGTAGGTTGTTATCTTTGGTGCCACAATGCGCCACGATTCCAGCGTGAAGACCTTGCCGGCAAGTCTTGTTTAGGGTCTCCCGGCAAAACGTAGTAGTGGTAGTCCTTATGCAGGAGAACACAGCGGTGACGCCATTTGGGCATTCAGCGACGACGTCTTTTGTTAAATTAAGTACTCGACTACCATGTGCGGCGGTAAATATTACAATTTTCTTGCAGGTTATCTAAGGCATAGGAAAACTAATTACAAAACTTAAAACCTCACCATCTGCTAATACCTTCACCCTCGCTACGCTTAATAAACTGGGTGACTGAAACCTCTGTGGAACTCTTTCTCAAAATCGTCTCCAAGTCATCTGAGTCTATAATCGCGGGATTTATTATGTTAATATTAACCAAGGTGATTCCAAGGTGATTTGCTCCTCGTAAGTCTTCGATGTACCCCTAGGGTAGTCAGTAACATCCGTATGTGCGTCGTGTCTACCTCCATCTTCCTCATATGAGAAAGCGGAAAGGTCTTGGTCAACTCTAATGTTTCTTGTACGTACCTTCTCTACTCGGTCAAGTTTGAAGTATTTCCTATGAAAGTGGTCTCGTTCCAAAGTATCAGACTGCCGTCCGAGATAGTCAGTTTGCGTCCGTCCAGAGAATCCATTCCAGCAACGATAGGAAGCAGAGGTGTCTAGAAGCCAAATGAGAAGCTATCAAGTCTATGTGGTGCCATTAAGTCAGAAGCCTTAACGGAGATTGTCCTTATGGACCATCCTCCCTTTGATGAGAACTGTTGTTCCCAAATCTGCTTCTACTTTTTGTTCTACGTATAATGACGTAACCTTGTATCCCAGTCTTTTGTTTGTTTTTACCAGAACCTTTTCATCTACATCGAATGTCCTAATTTAGCGAGAGGGATTATTCCTACCTGACTACTCTTGCTGGGCCCTTTCGAGCCTTGTGATGATCTCTGGTGCAAGTTTAGAGGCAGTGTGGACAATCTCAATTGGTCTCGCCCTGCTTATGGAATGGAAGGTCCTATTATTATATATTCTACAGCTGCCTGGAGAAAAAGTTCTACGATATCATTTGTCAATCTTTGTATCTTCAGGCATCTAGCGATGTCTGTCAGCGCGCTGTGGAATCTTTAGCGTAGCGGCGGTAGACTGGCTAGAGTCTAGCAGAACATTGACGTTCTGCTTGCCTGGTTTGTATAAGACTTTAGCCCCGCTCTCTTCTATGCGAGCTTTCCACCTTTTGATCTTGGAATTTGGGTTTCGATCGGACACAGCTTACATCAAAGGTTGGTGATCTGTGTAGATATTGATATCGCTCTTATGTTATCATATAGGTAATGGCGAAGACTGTTTAGAGACCAAACTATTGCCAGCAACTCCCTCTCATTCGTGGCATAGTTGATTTCTCTTTCTTTGAGTGTCCGAAGGATCATCGTGATGGGTCTTTTACTTTGGGATAAAACTGTACCTATACCGAATGACGAGGCATCAGTGGAAAGGTCGAATGGTTTCGAAAAGTCAGGGTACTGGAGGACCACGTCCTCTGAGGCAAGAATGTTTCTGAGTTTGTTAAATGCTTTGAGCTGCACCTCGTCAAAGACCACAGATATATTCTTTGAGCGGTATTTGCTAACCTTTCTGCCCTCGCCTTTTAGGATGGCGGTTAGGGGCCTCGCTATTGCTGCGAAGTCCTTAATAAAGCATCTGCAGTAGCTCGCGAGACCCAAAAAGAATCTCAACTCGAACAGGTTGCTTGGTTGTTTGAACTCTTTAATTGCCCTCACCTTTTCTCCCATTGTACGACGAAGCCCAAAAATTCAACTTCTTCTTTAAAGAACTGGGACTTTTGCTTAGACACCCTCATATTCGCGTCATAGAGGCTATGCAAAACCTGGCCGACGTTAGTTACTTGTTCCGCTTCATTTTCGGAGAATACAATAACGTCGTCAACATAGACGTAGCAGGTCTTTCCGATAAAATCACGTAAAACATCGTCAATAGCCTCTTGAAAAATGCTCAACGTATTTTTTAGGCCGAAGGGTAGACAGCAGAATTCATACTTGCCACCGTTTACCAAAAAGGATGTCTTTTCCCGATCCTGTTCCGCTAACATAATCTGGTGGTAGCCAGATTTCAGGTGCAAAGTCGTTAAATATTGGGCCTACCCTAAATTTGATAAAATCATGCTGATGCTTGGCATTGGGTATCTGTCTGCGATGGGCTTTAAGCTTCCTAAAGTCTTTGATTTAAGTTTCCTAAAGTCTTTGATTTAAGTTTCCTAAACCAAGCGCTTATTAGGCGAACCCGAAAGATCGGAGCCTTTCTTTCCAAAAGCCCATGTTACAGATATGTTACAGACATGTTAAACACATGTTACAAACATATATGTTGTAAGGAGACCTGGAAGGTCGAATAATGTCGTTACTTTGTTAACTTCTTGGTTGACAAAGTCTGCTGCACTTATGGGAAACGGGTACATTTTTGAATAGACGGCTCATCATCTTCTGTCCGTATTGTCGCGACAACATTTGTGTTGAAAGGAAGTTTTTTAGCCGGGTCCGCGAAAGCTCTCAAATTCTGTGACATCATTTGAAAAAACATGCGCGCACCTTGGGTGGGACTTCAATGTCGGCTATCTTAGTGAAATTTGCCTGAGCACACTTTAGGAACCGTAACCGCCACCGTTTAACCGAATGAGGTTGTTTTTCAGGTCAAGAGTCGCGTCAACTTGAGAGAGTTGGTCAAACTCAATTATGCAGTCGAAAGTAGTTAGTCCGGGTGTAAGGAAGAAAGGGCAGAAGCCGAAAATATTAAGAAAGCTTTTGTGACTAATGTTGTTGACTTAACAACAAACAGGGATTCTACAGGTACTGATGGAGCTCAGTTGGCATCTGATCTTATATAGCTCTTTGAAGCCCCGGTATCAATTAAAAATTTTACTGTCTTCCCTGCTACTGTTCGCTGAAAGAACGGGAGCAGGGGTACATCGCTAAAAAATTGAGGCAGCTCGTCTCATAGTCCGTTTCGTTGACTGCCTCCAACTCCTCAGCGGCTTCTCCGGCAGCCTGCTGATATTGTTCTTCATAGTCAGCACTCTCTTTCTGATCTTCCTGAGACAGATGATCCATCCTTTGGCGTCCACAGTCTCAGAACCTCTGCGAGTTTGCTGGACGTTTCTGCGTGTTGGTTCCCACCAAAGGCTGGCGGTTGCTGACTTGGCCCTACCGCTGTTTGTCGCTGAAAGTTCGTTGGCTGACGAATTCTAGAGGATGAGTCAACCTCCATTTTCTCGACCTGGTCGCGCCTTTTATCATTGTTATTCCGACGGACACCCTACTCCCTCTACTCGGCCGATGATGGCTAGAACTACGTCAGCTGAACCTCAAATTCGGTTTCGAATTAAAACAACTGCTTGGTAATACCTGGAGCTGCTATCATGGGGCTTAAATAAAGCATAGGCGGCGATCGTTGCCTGGCGCCACGAGACATATTGTTCCTGCGAGCCATTGAATTCCGGAAGCTATTTAACCGCATCCAACCCTTCATTGCACCCTCTGCCTTACACTACCTGAATTAATTCAAAAACCTTAACTTCGGGGGCAGACTTAGATGCGCCCTGGAGTTGACCGGTTACTTGCTGCAGCCTGCTTTCAAAGTCTACTCTTTGTTATTCTAGTGCAGCTGCGACAGCCGCACTAATAATACGCTGCAATTCTTCTGCGTTCATGTTGTTGTTTCGTGTGAGTTTTCTTGTCAAGATTTCGTTGTTCAGTCGGTCTAGCAGTTCGTCGGGACTCAATTCACTCATACAGCAAAATTAAGCAGATTCGTTTTCAATTCAAACAAAATTTATGGGGCGGGGAAGAACTTCAAAAAAAAACTCAAGTGGTAGCGTTGACCGAACGATAAGACCTCGCAACGGGATAGTCTGCCTGCTCGTCAAATTTCACTTGCTCGACGTCCGATGTCGATGCGCACGGCGTAGGAATGCGCTGATACAGCTTTTAAATAAAAAACATCGGCCGCGGCAGTTATCACAAGGTGAAACTGAATTCTTGATTATTTTTGATACAGTTTGATACACTTACATATGATTGCAAACAATAAAGCTATTCTCTGATTTAATTAGCTCTACTATTATATAGAGGCGAAAATAAAAAAGTTTTCCACTTACATGAACATTCTCATTAACATTAACTCCCGTTCCCTTGTTGGTTTTTCTTCTGTGGTGTGGCTTCGCCGCGCCTGGGTGCAGTAGGTCAGATGCCGATTCCTCCACTTAACGGTGGCGTCAGGAGTGGATTTCAATTACGACAAGCAGTCCGTGATGGGCGGTGTAGTTGATCACTTTCTCCTTTGGCTGCGCGGCAGGTATGCGCCCACGCTAGGAGAGTCTTGACACTATTACTTAATGTTCAACGTTGTCGGGATTTGCCGACAACGGACACACTTGGGAAAGTCGAGTCCTTGCTGTAAGACTACGCTGCATGGATTTACCACGTACCGACCATAGAGTAAAACACAAAGGTTGCTTTACAATTTAGGGACCGAACGTGTCCGCTAAGTTTGAGCTGGATATTAAAACTGAATTCCCCAAGACAAAAAGAACTTAAGAATAACCCTGACGCCGCAACGATCAGTGCATAGAGCTTTGCTGACTCCGCAGGTCGGCAGAGTCGCCGGCCTGACAGCACGTTCCGTCTTGGTGCCCGGTGAACGAACGCCGTTAACTATTGTTAACTTGTATATTATAACTCAGGATCACTAGCAGAGTCGATTGAGCCATGTTTGTCTGTCCGTCAGTCTGTCTAGATGACCGCGCTGATCTCAGTTATTACAAAAGCTAGGCACACAAAATTTAGCATGAAGATTTCTGTATAGCATACGCAGATCAAGTTTATTTTTAATTTGGGATACCAATTGACAATTTGAAATTTATATTTGAGTACTCAAGTCTTATCGTTCTAATTCAGAATACACATATATAGATAAATACTATATGAACTTATCCTCCAAATTGCAACCCGATCGGACAATAAACACTGAAGTTATTAGATAACCCATTTCGACCCTCCGACCAGCAAAGAAATTGTCGATGACGTCAGAACTAAATTACTTGTGCAGAAAAGAAAATGACGAACGATGCGAGTGCGTAGCCCGAGCTGTTTCTTGTCTCTTCTTTTCCATGCACAAGTCAATTACCGAAAATACATGTGCATATATGCTAGCACTCAACCAATAGGTGGCGTGATAGATCGATATGAATCTATGCAAGTATTTACATGCTTGTGTACATATTCATAATATTCGTACGTGCACATATGATTATTATTTAATAACTCATACTTTAGGGTCAGTAAAAAATACGAAACCATAAAATGCAATTAAATAACTATTAATTTTGATTACTCGATATATTGCGAGTTATCGATGTTCGCCAATGTAAAATTTATAAAGAAATACCGATATATACTGCTCACACCGCTTTTTGCAGTCTTCGTGCGCTAGGAAATTGCGGCGATAAATTATTGGCAACGTATCGAAATTGATGCAAGGTGGCAGCATACTGCAGTGTTATGATTACTTTGTAGCTTGCGATTAGTATTATACAATTAGATACTTTTTATGGCAACATACGTCGAAGGGTATCCCACTGTCGCGTGCCGCTCGACTGTTGCTTTCGTTATTCTTATTCTTATTAATATGTTTGTATTAATATTCATTTATAGGCTTCATGATATTTCTCTAAATGAATTAAATAAAATTCGCCAAAAAGCAGGAGGTGTTATAATAATGTTGCCAAAAGATGTCTCAACATTAAAGGACGACTTAAAAGAGCAAATAATCAATTTGGAACAGCAAATGCTAGCACATTCAACTTCCGTGCCAATTTATTTTGCACCATTTAATACACAGCTGGAAGATATCATAAATGATGTTACTTACGTAGCTCTTGATAATGATATTGGTAACAAAACTGCCCTTGAACAAATTTTGTTATTAATTTCGGCAAACGGGTACCATGTGACTGTAGATGGCCAAAATAATGTTGCTAATAAAAATAGTAAGATACCAGTTATTCAAGGAGAAATTGAACCAAATCATTTTGGGCTAAAACATATGAATAACAATGATGACAGTATGCATTCGCCACTTATTTTAATAACAGCAACATTAAAAACTTTTGGCATCATTAATGTAAGTATGAAAACAATTTTATTATTTTGTATGTTATATTACAAAATTTGTCAACCAATTAGAAAGATCGGCAACCATCTGAATGTTGCATCCCTGAAAAGATCTGACGATCTAATTATTAATTATCACCGTTTTTCTTTTCGTTCTGATTTCTAAAGAAATAGCGTGGTTTTGAAGTTTTCAAATCAGCAATCAGTTGAAAGTCAGTGTCTCAATATGCTTTTCTTGGAACAATGTTGCACCAGTTAATCGCAGTGATTGAACTTTTAACAAGAAGAAATCTTAGAGAATATCTTACTTCCATGAGCAGACGAAAAAATGACAGTAATTTAAACATTACAACAAGAAAATTATCTGAAAAAACCGAAACAATTATATAATTTTGGAGCGGAATTCAATAAATGTTTTAAGTGGTCATCGTAAAGTCATGACCTGAAAAACGAAAAGTTATTAGTTTAAGTAAAATTTCAATTTTATATACTGTGGCGTGTAATTACGAGAACTTGCAACTTACCAAGTACCACATGTTGATGCGCCGAAAAAGATTAATTAATTGCAAATAATTTAAACGCATAGCCACCATATATTTTTCTAATTAGTTGACAACAGCTGTATATTATAATTTTTATAATATTATGTATTTTTTATTACAGTATGATTCGCTTAGCTGCATCGGCAAAATAACTGCATCATTCTAAAATAACAATTCATTTTGTATATATTGTACAATAGTATTAAATTTATGTAACCTGCATTAAAGTAGAATCCATAGTTGTCTGGGCAGCTAAGTGAATTATACTTGTTTATCAGGGGCCGTAGGGGAAAATAAGAGTTATTAACTAACTTTTTTATTTAAAAATTATTTTAATTATTAAATTTAATTTCTATAATAAAAATCATGTTATATTTATGTTAAAATTCGAAATTCAATATTATAAATTGATTTTTATTATAAAAATACAAATAAAAAGCAGGATGAAATATACAATATAATGAACGGAGAAGGCGATATGCTTATAGGAATCCATCTACAAATGTATATTTTTATACCCCTGCAGAAGCTATATATATATATATTACTGTTGGCCGGGAGTTTGCAACGCACTAAAGGATATTTCTCTGACCACATTAAGTATATATATTCTAAATCAGCATCAGAAAAGAAATCGAACTAGCCCTGTCCGTGTGACCGTCTGTTGCAACACAAACTAGTCTCTCAGTTTTGGAGCTATCTTAATGAAACTTGGCACTCCTGCTTCTTGTTGTAGCACGCTGTATATAAGTCAGAATGAGCCGTATCCGACATATACATCATATAGGTGCTATACAAACTATTGGCCGATTTTTGTTTTTTGTTAAGATATTGCAACCAAATTTACTTTACGTAAGACTTTTCCCACTGTTCTCTGAGTTTTTTATGGACCCTAATTTATTTTAACTCATAATAATTATTTACGGTCCCTTAGTAACATCAGTCTAAAATTTGTATATAATCCCACTAGTACAGCTAAGGTTAAATTTAGAAGTGAAAATATATATTGCATTCTCAAATTACGATTTAATAGTCTTAGGAAGATTTGGAGAGGGCTTTCAGTCTTTGCGGTTAAAGTTCCGTAAGCAGCACTTTTAAACTCTATATACTAATAATGCCCCCTGAAACAGAAATTATAAATATACACTTAAAAAGTGTTGACAGTATCGTGTAATATCGACAACAATGAACTGAAATGTATAGGTTGATTAGCCTATAGAAATAATGTGCTCAACAATGCTCATGTCAACATTACGATATTCTAAAATTAATGTAAAGCGAATAAAATGTATGTCTTACATTAGTTTAAGGTAAAAAAACTTATTATCTTTGTGTCTATTCTGAATGATAACACAGGCCCACAAAAAATAGTGTCATGATCTGGGTATGCGGCATATGCAGTTATATGTATTTTGAATCGCTGAATGCGAATCCGGAGTCAGAAGTTTACCATCACGTCTGGACTTTGACCTAACCTCAAAAATCTGAAATATACCACAAAAGATATAGAATCCTGATCTGGAAATGCGGTATATGGCTTAATATGTATTTTGACTTTCTAAGCCCGAATACGAAGTCAAAATTTACCCTGCACGTCTAAGTTTCGAGTTAACCTCAAAAAACTCCTAAAATTGTTGGATCCCAAAAAAATAATGTGGAGTCATGATCGGGTCATGCGATATATGTTTCTATATGTTTTTTGACTTTCCGAATCCGAATCTGAAGTGAAAACATGCCTATTACGTATAAATTTAAACCTAATCTAAAAAATTACAAAATTTTGTATTTTTTGATAATTGATTTTAGCATTTAGACAATTATGTAAAGTTACGTATTACATTTTTGTTTTTTATTAGTTTAAATACAGTTTTGGAGTAAAAAATTATTACTTATATGAACCTAAACCAAAAATTGAAACAATTTTTAAAAATTTATTTCTAAAAGGGGATAATCCATCGGGAGAACTTTTTTTTTATTAAATTCGAATTGAATTAGGGTGTATCCAATATTAAAAAAAAGTTCAAAATTTTGGACGTTTTTCAAAAAACTTTTAGGTTAGGTTGAAATTTAGACGTGAAAGGCATGTTTTGACTTCGGTTACGAATTTGGAAGGTGTCAAAAACATATAGAAACATATATCGCATGACCCGATCATGACTTCCCATTATTTTTTGGGGATCGATCAATTTTTCGAGTTTTTTGAGGTTAAGTCGAAACTTAGAAGAGCAGAGTAAATTTTGACTTCGAATTCGGGTCAATATACATATTAAGCCATATACCGCATGTCCAGATCAGGATTCTATATCTTTTGGGGTATATTTAAAAGTTTTTCAGTTTTTTGAGTTTAGGTCGAAGTCCAGATGTGATTGTGAAATTCTGATTCGGATTCAGCGACCCAAAAATTCATTTTACTGCATACTCGTACGCCGCATACTCAGCTCATGACACTTTTTTGTGGGCCTGTGTAATTAAACAGGGTAACAAATAAATAAAAAAGAATTTATATTTAAAAAAATCGCCAAATTTCATACGTGAGAACCAAGATTTGAATTCGGATTTGGAAGGTAAAAAATCAACTGTGGGTGGTTGGGTAAATCATAATTTGGTTATCCTACCCTTAACACAAGTACATTATATTTAAAAGTCATAATAAAATAAAAGTATTTCATTTTATAAATTATGAAGTTTATATATTAAAATTCAGAATAATAAAATCGTCTACTTATTTGTTTACAGGTGTATCCCTTCAATATTGATTCTGCCGTATTAATGACGCTTATAGAAATTTTTAGTAAGCTCCATTCTACTTTGAATATGTCCCCTAAATATCGTCTAGGGTTTCTTTTGTCGGACTCTGGATTGTTACTTAATTTTCAGGGATCAAAAAAATGGCTTGATATGGAGGATTCTATATCTTTACAGGTAAAAGTTTATAATATAGTATATATATTAACCAGCCGAGAATCAACCAACACGTGCGAAAAAATTGGAACCGTGGTTGGAAATTAAGGAAATTTTAATAAAGTTAGTGTTTATTGTCCGATAAATTGTAATGTGGAAAAGCGGATTATTATTAAATTAGCTAGAATTTGAAATATAAATAATTTGTTGGGGAAAATAAATTTGCAAATGGCCTGCAAACTACTCCTTCACGGAATCAATCATTTCCTCGCGTCGGTTAAATTTTTTATGAATAACCCAGTTTTTGAGGCTTGAGAAATATAGTAATCTGAGAAATCAAGGTCCGATGAATAATGCGAACTGAGGAAGTAATTGGAGCCCAAATCATTGATTTGGGCAAACGATTTCGTTGGTCTTGTGTTCCGGTGCCTTGTATTGTGAAAGCAGCATTAATTTAAATAACAATGTTAAAAATTAACTTGATAAAATGTACTATAAAATACAAAAAAAAAAAAAACATTGACGTAACTCAACCATTTTGGTGGCTGTAAAGACTTTTTTAGTATTTTGTTTTTGCGCTTGCAGCGACCTAACCAAGATCATGACTGCGGTGCCCAGACTGTGACTTCTGTATTGCTGTTCGGACTTTCGTTCAGTGCAAAGAAAGAACGTAACAAATTTAGTGCTTGCAACAAACACAAACGCAATTTTAGAAATGCAAGTGTATTAGTGGGTACCACTGATCTATAATTAATTGGTTTATTAACTAATACATGATTTTTGCTTTAAAATTCTGAACCCTTACAATATAGAATTCTATGAGATGGGAGCCAGAACCTACAACGGACTGGTTAATAAAAATATAAATTATTGTAGTTAACATTCTTCATATTTATCAGCAGAGATATTTGCATTGCTTTAATTAAAGGGGCAGACTACTATTGTTAGGAACCGTTAGTCTGCTTTAAGCGGTGTTTAAAATTTTGGCGGAGGGTATCTTACTGTCGGAAGCACTCGACTGGAGTTTTTGTTACTTAAAAACTATTTCGTATGTTACACTATACATTTTTTAAAAATTTGGTAAACATTATTTACAGAATGCAGAATTCGTATTGTGCTTGGATACTATTACGCAAAGCTTAAGTGTGTCTCAACCTAATGTTTTATATATGCATGTTTCGAAACCGCCAAAAGAGAAAACTTCCATAAGCAGGTTCTTCAAGATTCTCAAGTCAATTGCTGGGTCTCAAGTTTTCAATCAAACAGTTGAAGGAGTTCACAAAAAAATAAACTTAGCCGATTCAAAATTATCATGGGAACATGAGCGTTTTTCCATGAAAAGATATCCTGCCTTTACATTATCATCTGTGAAAAATCCGAACAACGCTATTCGAACCACAATTTTTAAGGACGATGAATCCAATATAATAGCACAGGCATGTACATCGGTGAGAATAATTGCAGAATCGCTTGCCGCCTATATGTATAAAATGGAACCACCGATTAACGTTTTTGAAGGATTTGCTGTAAGTAAAATACAAGAATCAGTAAATAAACTCAAGAATATGTTAATATGCATTTAACTGGCAAAAGTTGTTATTCACTATACACAATTTTAAATCTGTCATAAGTTATTTTTTGAATTTTTTTGTTCTCTTGCAAAGGGTATATTAATTATGAACAGTTTGTAACGGATCTTAGAGCCATCTGCAATCCTTGAAATATTCCAAACCAGCATCAACAGGGGAACCGATCTATCCATTGGTGTGTCCGTCAGTCCGTTTGTCTGAGGAAGCGCAAACTAGTCTCTCAGTTTTAAAGGTATTTTGATGAATCGTGGCACACACTGTTTTAATTGCAGTACTCTGTAAATAGGTCGGAACGAGCCGCATTGGAACGGTATATTGTATAGTTGTTAAAAAACCTATGAAGAACCCTTTTAAAGTCGGACAACTATCCTATATGCTATTATAGAAACGATCAGAGTAGATAAAAACCTGCTAGAGTATAAAATCTTCAGATTACCGGAAGTAGCCTTTCTCTCTGGGTTTAATAAAAGAAACTTGATTTTAACAGAATTTTTTTAATAAAACATTGAGACACAATATCAGTCTGATCTACAGCTGCGGTTAAAATAATAGCACTATGGCAGGTGGAAAGTTATCTTGTTAAAAATGTATTTTTTGTTAACTTTTTTTTAAATTTTACTGCATGAAAATAAGTACCATATGTATTCTATCGAGAAAAGCATTTTTACTGCCTGAATTGAACGTTCCCATTTGTTTTTGGCTACTTAGTGCAAAATTTCGCAGTAACAAAAATAGCACTAATCACTTATTTGCTGATTATAATTGGTAGAAGTAATTTTTTGCTTATTTCCGACCAAATTTTAATATTAAAGTTGTGTTAAGGGTTAGGATTGAGTTTTTTCAAAAGGAAAATAATTTTTCTTGCTATGGGTCCCGGAGGACATTTTCCCGACGAAAAAAGAAATCGAATCAAAATATGATCTCAGAAGGAAAATTGGTGCATAGTCGGATGTTCAAATAAAACGATCCGCAATGCAATGTTACTTGTTGAAAAGGACAAAACACGTGGAGGTATGATACATTGGAAAAAAACAATCATGGGTCAACATGATTACACGGAGATATTGAAAAATGTCATATCGCCATATGCCGTATATAAAATGTCTTTAATTTGGGTATTCCAACAGGGTGATGATCATTAACATACAAGCAAGAAAGCTCGCAAAAGGTACGAGGTTTGCATTTAATATTTCGGGATTGGGCAACCCTCTGTTTCAATCTGGCAACTGACAGCTCTATAGTAAAGCTTGACGTTTTTGATGTTATACATACATACGTATTCAAAACGTTTTGACATATGTATTTGTCTATTTGTGTTGTATACAGTAACTAAAGATTCATCTCGCCCAAAAATTGGTATTAAATTGTAACATTTTCGTGAGATTATTTTTACAACTTTCCACGTGGAACAACAATGCATCTATGAACATAATTCACTTTTTAGCGATGAAGCTCCATCAAGGACCAGTGTTTATCGATGGTATGGTGAATTCAACCGAAGTCGTAGCTCACTCCAAGACGAATTTCGTGAAGGGTGTCCAAAATCAGTTGTTGTTCCGGAAACCATTGATGTTGTGCGCTAACTGATATTGGAAGTTTGTCATGTTATGTTGATTGGTCGGAAATGATGAAATGAAAAATACGATCGCGGTGCTTCGAAACACGTCTATGACATCGTAGCAGGTGATGAATCGTAGATTTACGCGTATGAGCCCGAAAGTTTCAAGATGAGCCAAATCCAAACAAATATGCTCGCGCACGAAGTACTTCCAAGCAAAAGATCGCCTGTTTTTTCGAAAAAGTTGGACATGTCGCAATCGTACCACTAGAACAATTCAGAACAGTCAATTCGAAGTGGTACAAAACTATTTAATTGCTTGGTTGTCTTCCAAGAATTCAGGAAAACCAACCGCCGAAGATGGATTATTGTTCACCACGACAATACATCGGGTCAAACAACTGCATTTTTGAGCACTCAAAACATCGATTTGATAAGTCATCCGCCGTATAGTCCTGACTTGGCACCGAATGACGAGATAAAATGAGAGGTCAACGTTTTTCAACACCTGAAGATCACGTTGATGCGTTCAGAATGTTTTGGAGATATCTCAATCAGAGTGGCAAAAATGGTTTAAAAGCATGCAAAAGTGTATAGATCTTAATGCTTTGGTCAACCTTATGGAATGGCCTGCAAAAACACCGGATTTGAATCCCAATGAAAATCTTTGGGCTGACGTTAAGAAAAAGGTTTCTAAGCCTAAACACAAGAATTAAAAGAATTTTTAAGCGGTTTCGAAAGACTCTTGGAACATTATTCCAATAGAACGGTGTCAAGACTTGGTTGACTCCATGCTTAGACAATGTGTAGTTGTAATCGCCAATAAAATACACAAAACTTAATAAAATATTTATATTCCTAAACCTTTTTCCTTTAGATATAATTTATTTCCTAAAAATTTAATTTTGTTTTTTATACCCTTGGACCATTGAAAATGGTCAAAAAAGGGTATACTTACTTTGTGCAAATGTGCGTCGGAGACCCCATAAAGTATATATGTATATTCTTGCTCAGGATCACTAGCCGAGTCGATTGAGCCATGTCCGTCTATCTGTCCGTCTGACCGTCTGTCTGTCTGTCTGGATGAACGCGCCGATCTCAGCTATAACAAAAGCTAGGGACACCAAATTTAGCATGAAGATTCCTGTATACCATACGCAGATCAAGATTATTTAAAATTTGAAATAACACGCCTACCGCCCCCGCAAACCACCAATTTTGATTTACATTGCGATTTACATTCGAAATACTCATTTCTTAACGTTCTGCTTTAGCATAAATATAGATAAAGACCATATTAACTTATCCTCCAAATTGCAATCCGATCGGACAATGAACACTGAAGTTATTAGATAAACCATTTCGACCCTTCGACCAGCAAAGAAGTTGTCGATGACGTCAGAACTAAATTACTTGCGTAGGAAAGAAAAGGACAAACGATGCGAGCGCGAAGCGCGAGCTGTTTCTCGACTCATCTTTTCCATGCATATGTCAATTACCGAAAATACATGTGCATAAATATATACTAATACTCAACCAATAGGAAATCATGAACAATGTAATATGTATATATATATAGGAAGAACCGAGGGAGAATCATGACAAAACCTGCAACCTGGCATTGCCTAAAAAAATCACAAAATCAGCTGAGCAAATACGGTATTGAAGAAATAAATTAATTGGGCGAAAAGCTATATATTGTATATACATATGTATACAAAAGTTTTAATATAAATTACTTTAATTTTAATATGGGAATATTTCGACTATACATATATCAATAAAATAATAAGAGTTGTTTTTAGGGGTCCATAGTCATTGTTAGCTAAAGATATTTATAAAACGTATTTTAAAGTAAATTAATTTAAACTCTCTTTTAAATTAACAGGCAATTCATGAGGAAAATTTACTTCCATACATTGGTGCAAAATCGATTTTGCAGAATAATGATATAAAGGATGCATTTGAAAAATATTTAAAAAATGTTAAAATTTATAATGACAAACCTGATGTACGTGAACCAGAATTCATGTTTTATAATGATATCGACGCCAAATTAAATGTTTATAAAGTGAAGCCAGCTATATTTGATCTATTTCTCACAATCGCTATTGCTATTTATCTTTTTACTGTATATTTTGCAATCCAACTGTTTCCTCGTTTTTACGAAGGTATTTCGAACAAAGAAAATAAAACCATTGGTTATTTTGGCGGAAAATCACAAAACACTTTAAAACGTAAATAATAGTAGGACTAACTGAAAAACTAGATCATTTTTGTATTGTAATTTGTGTTAACTTTACGTTAACCTAACATTAAACGGGAGAATTATTACAGCAACAAAGTAATTGAAAATAGTATGATAACAAAGATCACTGATATGTACATTCAATGATTAATGTTCAATTCACTGTTATTTTTTAAGGAATAATTTGTTAATGTAAATTGAGTATGAACAGAAAATAAATAAATTCGATATATTCAATCTGGTTGTGTGAATGCCATTTTTGAACCCTTAGAGGATATGTTTGTATTGTCCAAAAATTTGCAGCGCACAGGAAGACTGATTCCCGAACTATGCAGAGAACATATATTGTAATATATTTCGACTGATCATCAGAATCTGACTTTATTCTGTAGGTATATCAAACAATTAAACCTGCAAAATGCCGGTGGTAGATATTTCAATATAAGTGTAGAAATAACGAAACTCGGACTAGTATTACATATGGCTCCCATAGGAACGTTCTGGTCAAATTTTCATCGGTTCTTCATTTTACGAGATAAATGTTATCTGTTTAAAATATTAACATTCCCAGTAATACCCAAAATCCGACATAGTAATCAGAACATTTAACAGGTAACAATTTATTTTCAAAAACAGCATTTTCTTTTCCTCTAGATGGTTTCTGGCAGGCCAACATGATCCTTAACGGCGCAAGAACAAAATTTTTTGGAAAAATAAAATCAAAAAATAATATCAGGTTACCCATGATTTTTTTTCATCGAACTAAAATTTGAATTTGTTGTTTTCCAAAAACAGTCGTTACTAGTTAAACTACTAAGTAGATCTTCGGCTTGAAGACAAAATAGTAAGTACCTATGTACAGTGGCGTGCAAGTGCGAGTGCATGTTTGCAAGGAATACATATTGAGGCATATAATTTGTTCATAAACAAAGCAAAGTAATTCAACCTTTTTCTATATTTTTCTTTATAGCTTAACAATATTAAATATGAAATAAATCAACATTCAAATCCTCGAAATGAAAAATAAAAATGCAAAACCAAAGGTTTTCAATATTTTATTTATATTTTGTACATAGCTGGCAACCTATTTGTGTTGTATAAGTATTTTCAACTAAGTTGTCATTACTTGTATTAGAAGCGTTGAAGCTTATCATCTAAACGAAAAAGTACTGTGTACAAAGACGAGCTTGGGGAGTTGGTAAGTTTTTTATCTCGTCGCTCCTAGAATTCTCAACAAGTTCTAGCAGTGCAGGGATGAAACCCTTTGATCACTGTGGCGACCAGCACTGCCAACAACCAAAACTCGGGAGAGCAGCGACGCGACGTCGACGCCTGACAGACAGTGACAATCGCCCAACAGGGAGAGTGAGAGGACGACCAAGCAGCGTGGTGTGCCGAGTACAAGAATACCAATTATACTGAGTAGCCTTGTGAATAAATAGCACAAAAAAACATAAACTATAAAGCGTGTTAATTAATAATTAATAAAAAAAAAAGAAGAAGAAAAGAAAAGAAGAGAAAAACGCGCAAAATAACAAGTAAGCGAATGGCGTGATTTAGGCTGTGCGTATGTGTGTGATTGAAGTTCCGGTAAAAAACCCGTTTTTGAGTGTGCCAACCTGCATATACATAAAAATAATAAGGAGAGAAGGAATAAACGGCGTGAGTGCAAATTGGCTGCCAACAGAAACCGACTTTGAGCACAAAGCGGAATGAGTGATTTGGCATGCACTGGGTAATCAACTTGGGTTGTAAAAAGAAGTTTAAAGGTCGGGTGGAGCAGACTTCCATCCACATGTCAAAGAAAGAATATTTTTTTTAAAAAAAAAAGGAAAACAACTAAAGCCTAAATGTAAATTGGGGATATTATTGAACTAAGGCTGGGCCAGCTACAGTCAGTAGCAAACTCTCTACCTGGTGCACTGGTTGACCCCACCGATGAAAATAAGGAAAACATCTGCCAAATCCTCATCGACCATCTAAATAAACACTTCCCACCGAAGGAGAACTCAACGTTTGAGAGACCTCTATTTAGAGGTATGACTTTTTGAGACACGTCGCAGCCACCAAGAGACTCCAAACAGGGACGCACATAAGATCGCGCCTAGTGAACCAGCCAGTATTGGCCCAATGACAAGGTCGGTCTGCAACTCATCGATGCGCTGTAAATTTTCTTCGTTGAGTTTATTCAGGCAGGGGAGACTTAGCACGGTTTGGTGTCGTGCAACTTTTATATTTAAAGCTGCTGCTAAGTCAGGGTGTTTCTTGGAAAGGCCATTGAAGTTCAAGTAGCTGGTGCCGTTGATCTTTGACGTGTGTTGGAATGCTAGATGTGTCCCATTTAGCTGCTGCTCTGTCTCCTTATCGAGGCTCACCATAGAGGGGTTGTCATTGATTATTATGAGATCTTCATCGACAATGGCCACCGGTGTTGGATGGCTCGGTTGAGTGTTGCAATGAGCAATGACTCCAGCATGCAATTCGCTGGCGCAAGTGGAATTATTATCTTCCTTGCAGAACATGGCCGCTGGTGACCCATTGCATGATTTGAGGGGTCGAATGACTCCTTGGCAATCAGCTACCGTGTCCTCGGGTATTTGCAGTGATATTCCAGCGTGTGCGACAGGGAGAATTGTAACCTTCTTACAAACATACTTAGGTTTAGGAAAATTGATTATAAAATGTATTATTGGACTACTTGCTAAAACTTTAATACTAGCTACGCTAAGTAGTTGAGCTACACTAACATCTGTGAGACTTTCATTCAAAATCGTGTTCAAGTCATTATTATCAATAATAGCTGGGTTTAATATCTTTGCCTTAGCCAAAGTGGCCGCAATCATAACATTCTACAATTCAAGGGTCAGCATCCTATTTCTTGCCAAAAGCGTTTCATAGAGATGAGCCGAATTGACTTCTGACTTTTAAAATCTCGTTGACAGTGTTTGTGAGCGCATTTATTCTGTCCTGGACCGCTGTGTTGATTTTAATCTGCCTGTTGTTGGATTGTATTACGTCATGTTCTGTCATTCTGGTCAGTTGCAAGTCGTCGTGGTCAGGTGTTCCTGCTATGATTTTTAAGACTGAACCCAGTACATTGAGGCTTCTAGCATGCCTGTGGTAAACGTTTAAAATTGACAAAAGAGTCGTCAAGTATTCTGTATCTGTTATCAAAATTTTCTTCATGTGCGATTGGGGAAATAGGTCAGTCATGTCCATCGTCTCTTGAACACACCGTTCGTACTCTGTCAAGTTAGTAATGTGGCTTACGTAGGTGGTCTCGTTCCAGATTATGGCTACTCCATCTATGATCGGGATATAGCTGCCATGAGTGTAGTCCGTTAGCCTTGAGTCCGTCAACGCCAACCAGTTCAGAATTGAAAAAGTATGAAGTAACTTTAAGTGAACTTAAATTAGATTTATTTTCCAGATTTTTTTAACCTATCGTAGGTTGTCCTTGTGGACCACCCTCCCCTTAATAAAAATGGTTGTTCCTAGATCTGCCTCAACCTTTTGCTCATCTCCCAACCTTCTATTTGTTTTCACCAGCACCTTTTCGCCAACGTCAATGGTTCTGTTTTGCTTAGCAGGGTTGTTTCTCTGAAGTTGTTCTTGCTGGGTTTTCAACAGTCTTAGCCTTATTTCATTGCTTAAATCATATTTAGAGTGAACTACGTCAATTGGTGTCTTGTTTGTGACAGAGTGGATTGATCGGTTGTACTTAATACTAGCTAGAATGATCAATTCAACAGTGTCCTCTATTTGGCGCTGTAGATGGGCCGGGATTATGTTATGGGTTCTCAGATGTAGATTAAGTCGGATCAGCAGGCATTTTTCGAATAGTTTCGAAATACATGAGAGTAGACTTATTGGTCTGTAAGATGAAGGGAGTGTGTGGTCCTTACCAGGGTTTGGAATCAATATGATGATCGATCTCTTCCATCGTTGTGGAAAATAACCAAGTTTGGTGATGGCATTAAAGAGCTGGGTTAAGTAGCGAACTGCAGAGTGTGGCAGCTCGATGATCATTTCCGGTGTTATAAGGTCGCAGTCGGGCGATTTTTTCGGGCTGAGATTGTCTTTGATTATTTTTATTACTTCTTTTGTACGAAACACAGTTGGGGTGTGTTGCTGGTGGCAGTTTACGGGTGAGGACGGTAGCGCGAATGTGTTAGTAGCCTGGTTTGGCGTGAATACATTTTGTAGGTGAGCGGCAAATGCGGTGGCTCTGTCTGTATTACTACGGGCCCAGCCGCCTGAGGAAACCGGCAAAACGGTTTCAGTCGGTGGGCGTAGAGTTGAGTTGACTCTCCACAGTGACTTATGTTTTGTGCCTGTTGGTGTGAGTTGCTCTATATAGAGTTAAAAGTTAAATGGAAAAATATTGAAGTAAAGCTTTCCATCGATTACGACGTTAAGCCCGTTCAGTAACCAGTGAGACGAGTCCCTGCAGCTCTTTTGACAAGGTCATGGAAAAACTTAGGGAAGACCTGCTTTGAGACATAATAGAACCAGTCACGGGCCCAAGTGCTTGGATATCTCCCATCGTCCTTGCGTTTAAGGAGAACGGGGACAACAAGTGGCCCTTGATGAATCGAGCTGGGAAATAAGGACGTTTATAACCCCAAGTGGACTTTTCCGATGTAAGCGTTTGATGTTTGGAGTAAAAAAAGAATGTTCTACTGAATAGAGAGAAGTGCATCTGGAAGACACGAAAATTGAAATTCCTCGGATATATTTTATCCGATAAGGAAATAAAAGACGACCCCGAGAAAATTGATGTCATACGATCTTTCAGAGACCTAAAGAACAAAGAGGAAACACGGAGCTTCTTCGGTCTGGTAACCTACGTCGGGAGGTTCATCCCGGTCCTTGCAAGTCATACAGATCCTCTAAGGAAGCTGCTGAATACCGAAAACAAAGTCACCTGGGGCGAAGCCGAGAGGCGTGCCTTCAACATCAGCTATCATATTTCGATCCAAGGAATCGAACACGGGTGATTGCGGATGCTAGCCCGGTTGGGGCAGTTTTATTGCAATTCAAAGCAGACAACAAACCATTAATAATTACATTTGCTAGCAAGGCCCTGTCGAACTCGTAACTGATCACAATCCCTTAGAAGCTATTTTCAAATCAATTTCAAAGCTCCGGCTCCTGCGACTTCAGGCATAAAGGTTTAGCGTTATCTATAAATCCGGAAAAAAAACATATCAGATACATTGTCTCGACTCTGTCTACTACCTCCGGTAGAACCAATCTATCTCAGCACGGAACACAGCATCCTACGCCTCGTGCAGAGCTCCGTCCCAAGATCTATGACAATCCCTGAAATAGCAGAGTTTCCCGAATGGGATATGGGTAGCATCAGATTTTCTAGGTCCTTTACCCAACAATGAATATGTTCTGGTCTTTATTCACTATTGCTCAAGACATACGGAAAAAACGGTATACTTTAAATAAGTTTTAGCTTTTTTTAAGCATGGAGTATCACTGCAGTACAGAGCTATCGGAATCGATACAGTGAAAGTCCAAGCCAACAACAAAGGTGAGCTCTGGCCATTGTGCAAATCCAACCTTACAGTTGACTTTCACGAGAATGTGCTAGCTCAGCATCAAACGCTCAATGGCCACAACGTTGAGCAACAAAGTGGCACCACATTCGTTATGCCAACTGTTCGAGGTGAGGCGTCAGCAATCCCACTCTACGACAGCAGCGCAGCAGCGACGTTGGATCATGTTAGGGCTTAGCTAGGTTTAGATTTTATTAAGGAATTCAGATTTAATTGAAGTTTCAATAAGAGCACTTCGTGCCTTCAAAAAACAATAACATTAAGTACTCGCTTATCACTACTGAGCTCATCGGCCAGCGTTATGGAACTCAAATATTTTTATTGGCGCCTAACGATTGTAACCCTAAGCTAGTGAATACTATCACAAACAATTAAGTAAAAACTAATTAACCAAAGTAGTGAACAAAAATAAAAAAATCGCATAGTACAACGACTTGTTTATTATATTCTCTGCATGCAAATTTCAGTTCTCTGTGGAGTTTATTTTGTTTTTCTTTGTTTTAATCGTGTCGGCTCCAACCGGCAGAGTTTTAAGTAACGGCTGTTTGCCTCTTTGTGTTTTGTTGTTCAGATTCCGATTCCCATTGCAGTATACTAAGTCCCATAACGTGCACTTACTGGTCAGTCGTAGTGACGCATGAGCGCAGAAGAAGATGAGTGACTGTGCAGTTGTTGCTTACCGTTTCTCGTACCACAATGAATATAAGCTCAGAACATTGGGAACCGCTATGGACACCGCAATTCAAAACGCTATATGAGTGCAAGCAGAGACTTTTCACAGACAGATAGACAATTAAGCGGGACAGCTTATACACACACATGTTGTCTTGCTAAGGGTACAAGTGAATCAAGATGCAGTTATTGACGACAACGTCCCATGCGAAGAACCGTTAGACGTGGTGAAATGCTTATCAGAGTTAAGTGGTTCCCGGGAATATATGTGTATTGGCGAAAAGCAACGTGTGCTGCGTATAAAATTTTAGAAAGATACAACGGTAGCTAGTGGTTAGACTACCAAGCAGTTTCGATAATAAGAGCCAAAATTCGCGACTCAGTGGGGTCCGCCCTTGCGTCTTTCAATACGCCTTTTAATTTCGAAGCCATAACAACAGATTAGATTTCATCGACAGTGATAAGCGGCCTATCCATGTCATCCAACAGGAATTCCGCACGCGTAGACAGGGAAATTTGACCGAAAGTCGCATTCTATTCACGGTTGAAACCATGTCATACAAAAGTTCATCGTATCAATATTTGGCGTAAAGCGCGCAAGGAGAAATTCTTACGAATGCTTGAGACAAGGATCAAGGCTTTTGCAGACCTCGACGAAGCTCTGCCGTATAACGCGTCGGTAGTAGATACTTTATGGACTGACGACAATGCCCCAATTTATTCTAAGCTATATCCATACCCTATGGGCGTGACAGATTTTGTCGATTCATAGGTGAAAAGCCTCCTCAAAAACAAAATCATAAGAAAGTTGCGGTTGCCTTACAATAACCCGATATGGGTCGTTGATAAAAAAGACACTGACGAGTCGGTCTAAGCGATACCACTGACTTTATAATGCAGGCAGCTATTGAGTAAATTAAATTTTGATTTAATTCAGAGTTCAAAAAATAATGTGTCTTTATTGTTTCGGTTTTGATTTAGAACTAACTTAACACAAAAAGAGTTTATCATAAGAAAGCTGCTGCTGTTGAGAGCCGCCGCCGTCGCTGCCGCTGTTGTCGCTGCCGCTGCTGTCGCTGCTGATGTCGGGTTCAAGCGCACGTGGCGGATGTTTAGGCTACGCTGGCCAGTAGTCCCACGGTTTTGGGAATGCTGACCAAGTGCACGTTGTGTATGTAACTTTGCCTCGTGAGAGGTTGCGCTTCTCGTTGTTGTGAACAAGAGTATTGTTAACTACTTTAAACGCGGACGTCCTCACTCGCGATGTACAGCCTCTTTTGTGTTGTGGTTGGCCTAGGGTCTTCTTTAGGGGCTGCTGTTTCTTCATTGGTCACCTTGAGGGTTGCATGGCGACTTTTCCTTCCGATTATGAATCGTGCTAGCAGTACGACCAGCAGAACTATGAGTGTTGCTGACATTGTGAGGTTTGCTGTTATGCTGAGGTTGTGACTTCCGCTCAACCGTTCCAGCTCCTTTGTATTGTTTATTTTGACTTCCTTTAACATTTGTAGAGATAATACTTCGTCTACTTTTGTTTTCTCTGCCATTAGTTGCAACAGAGGTGGTGTTGCTTCGACGGGAGTCATGGTCTTTGAGATTTGGGTGTCATCTCCAACTCTTATAGTTGCGCTTTCAAACTGTATGAGGAACCTCCTCTTCAGGTCCATCTCTTCCATATCTATTTCGATTGTTCCCACGAAGTTGTTTAACAGGAACGTGCCGGTGAACAGCTCTTCATGGTTGGACCCGTGTTGGCTATTTATTATTTTACATTGTGGTATTTGGTTTTTCAACAAGTGCGTGATACATTAGTCGTCGCTTAAATCTACTAAATTATTTCTATTACAAATTATTTTGTCATTGTGGGTTTCGCATGGTTCTTTCATTCCTAAAATTTGCTGATTGCATCTTACTAAATTTTCGAATTTTATATCGTTTATTATATCTCCTACTTTTACAGTTTTTAGTAACATTGGGACGCATAACTCATTTGCAATTAATGGGATATTGATCATGTACAAGATGTTTTTATTGTTAGTCGCTATTTTTATTTTAGAAAATTTTAATAATTCTTCTGGGTTTATAAATAGTATATCTTCCGTTTCTAAAACATTGGTAATTTTTCCTATTTCTACTTCTGACAGAATTAATAGGTTTATGGTATTAGTTTTCGCCCAGTCTATTGCGTAAATTAGGTTATTTATTTCTTCTTTAATGGCGTGGATCTTATATTTTAGTATGCTGATTTATTGATTTTTGAATTCTGGATTATCTTTTCTGTTTTTATGATTGAGTTTGTTATTTAAGTGATTTGGTTTAGTCTGCCGTTTAGTACCCTGTTTATTAGAATTTGTTTGTTATTGTTATTCATTTATTTTATTTGTAATTATATCGTAATCATTATGGTCCGGCGTGCCAACCATTTCCAATCTGTACCCAAGATTTCTATTGACCTTGTTTTCCTTTGGAATGGCCTGAGCCTTCTGTGGTTTGCTTCTGCTTTCGAGAGTTCGAATCCGAGGAATGAAGGTTATAGATTAGTTGCTCCTATTTCGTTAACTTGGTTTGAAAGGTTATGGAACGCTGTTTCATATTCGTCCACATAAAACACATGAATGATCTTGAATGTGCCGTTTTAAATTGCTGCGATGCCTGTTTTGATGGAAATCAGCTGTGAGTCTAATATGGTCGTGATGCCAAAACATGTTGGCAAGAAAAGTAACCTGGAAAAATATCATATTATACCCTTGGACCATTAAAAATGGTGATTTACACTTTGATTTACATTGCGACTTACTCATTTCTTAACGATCTGGTTTAGTATATATATAGATAAATACTATATGAACTAATCCTCCAAATTGCAATCCGATCGGACAATAAACACTGAAGTTATTAGATAAACCATTTCGAACTAAATTACTTGTGCATGAAAGACAAGGACAAACGATGCGAGCGCGAAGCGCGACCTGTTTCTCGACTCTTCTTTTCCATGCACATGTCAATTACCGAAAATACATGTGCAAGTTATCACCCTCAGTCCCTCTATATTCACTATGGAAATTTTAAACAGTTTTCATAGCCACTTGGGAACCCATTTTTCGCTCTAGCGCTATCCCATTGCGTCATTCCATTTAAGAAATCTATTCGCACTCTTGCGCCAGTCTCTTAAAAGCATAAACAATATCCGAAGCCCGTCATCGGTTTTCGTTAAACAAACAATCTTTTCCAAGAGGCAGTTATTAAACTACGCAGTTCAAAGACGTAAATATTGATCTCTTGGTCACTTATCACCCATCCTAATTAGAACCGTTCAAATGTCAACAAAATTCTTGATCAAGAGCTTATCATAAACAACGCTCTCATGATCTGCGTTTCCACGCTCTATTGTAAACAAATCTTTCTTCGCCCAAGCGCGACATTAATTTCACCACGAACGAAAGCTTTGGTTCCATTTCCGAAAGCTCTTGATCCTCTTTTGAGAGAAGCTTTGACAATACTTTAGCTTAAGAATATATCTGTAACATTAGTCCTAATTTTGCGATCAATAAAGACGGAAGTGTTCTTCCTACAAAAAACAAATTTTTTTTCCATCACGCGTTCGCGAGTTGGTTAATTTGCATACATGCAAACACTTATACATACTTAATTTGTGTTCACACACACATATGTAAAAAAATTACAATATATACAACTAATAGCGTGATTGATCGGTATGCATGAATGCAAGTATTTACTAGCTTTATTATATTGTATAGACATATTATTATTATTATTTAATAATTTATATATTGACTTTTTATTAAATAAATATTAATTTAGATTTCACGATATATTATGAGCTATCATATCGATAGCTTTTAATATATATATAACATATCGATATATATTTTATATGTTTTGCATATAAATTATATTAATATGTGTAAATTATATTATATCCCCACGTCTATTGAGTATATGTTTGAAAAAAATTTACGAACATTTTATCTACTTTGTTTTTTTTAATATATGTATATTTTGTAATATACAATAGTATATTAGATTCTTTAGATCATTATTATAAATTTAAGATTTCGCGCACTTTTTAATTGCGGCGATAAATTATTGGCAACGTATCAAACGCTTCAGTGTTATTTTAATTTTTAGTTTGTGATTGGCGTGTTCGGTGTCGTCGTCGATTGTCGATTAACATTTGTATTTTCGATATTAAATATAAAATAATATATAATTAATTCGCGTGTTCGTGGTACATTTAACATTTAATGCTAATTAATATAAGTCGAGTATATAATAAGTAAATCCTCGTGTGTGATTGTTATGCGTTAACGGAACATTTTTTATGTGTATGAATGATTGCGCTCTGCTCGGAACGTGGCGCGCAATTTTAGAAAAGTGCGGTACACAGCGTAACGTATTTTTGTGCAAGCATACATATATGTGTGTATAGACTCTTCTGAAGTGTGTGTGATTGTGCGTGAATATCGGTATCGGTTCTTTTTCGCGATTCAAATTATTATTTCTTTAATTTATATTTCTTCTTTTTCCACACTTTGTTTATTTTTATTTTCTTTATTAAATTTTATTATTATTTGTTCTATCATTAGATATTTATTTTCATTTAATAATATAATTATTATATATAATATACATATATTTATTTAAATATATGAATATAATTATAATATATTATATACATGTATCTATTTAAATATATGAATATATTTATATATATAAATAAATATACTAACTTTATATTATATATATAACTATATATTAATTTTTGATAAATATATATTCAAATTAAATTAATTAATAGGAATTTTATTTTTAACAGATATATTATTTTAACACTTATATATTAGAAGATGCCTAGACTTACGAGAAAGTCAGATATAGATTTTTCTGAGCAGGAACGAGTAAATAATCTAGAGGCACATAGAGAACGTTGGAAAAATTTCGAATTTAGGGGTTAGAGATAGTCAACAGCATCGAGTCCGCAGAAGTAATAGAACATTTAGGGCCGTTGAGTAATTACCGGACACAATTCTTCACGCTACTCGTCGGGCTTCTTCTTCAGATTACAAGAACAACTTGCCGACACTTCGCGTCGTTCGAGGCGCAGGCAAGATGCTGAGTTTCGATCTCAGGAAAGAGATTAGGATGCAGTTCGTCGCCGTGTTCCATGAACTGATCATTCAACTAGAAATGCCGAACAACTTGCCAATACTTTGCGTCGATCGAGGCGCAGGCAATGTCCACAATTCAGGTCCAACGAAAGCGGACGAGATGCTGTTAGAAGGGCGATTCAGCGACAAAATCAGGAGACGCGAATTTTAGAAAGGGCAATAGATAGAAGTCAAAGGTCTCAGGTTAGAAACAATCCTATTCGCAGGATTGTTGAGCAGGCACGCAATACTAGTGCACGCCGCAGTGCTCGAATTCGAGCTCAACGTGAGGCCTTTGAAGCCCATAGGAATATGTCGCAAAGAGTGAGTCTATATAGGAGTAATTGCACCAATAGGATAGCAGAGAATAGGAGAAACGCGTCCCGCAATAGAGTGGACCGTGCGAATACCCTTCTAGATGATAGGATATCGCAGGTTAAAACTAGTTTAGATTTCCTAATAGCCAATTTAAATAAGACAGTCAAGCAGGGACCCGATCAGGTTTGCATATGTTGCAAAGGTTTGTGGTTTCCACATCAAGTGGACAAAATTTTGCATGAGGTCATAGAGGAAAAGTGTAGTGAGGCAGATAGTGTAGATATTTTGTATCTTTCCTCTATGTTTCCATCCCATAATATTAGGTTTAGCTGTTGCAAAACCTGCAGCCGCAGTATTAAGTCAGGGAAAAAGGCTTCTATTACAAATGGCCTAAATTTTCCGGAGCTTCCGGAATACCTGAAAGGCTTGACGCCTCTAGAAGAAAGGCTGATTTCTCCCCGTCTTCCTTTTATGATCATAAAGCGTCTTGGATGTGGACGTCAAAGTTCCATTAAAGGAGCAGTGATCAATGTGCCAATTTCAGTTGCAAATGTTGTAACTTCCCTTCCCAGGGCATTTAATGAAGCCGAAGTAGTTCAGATCCATCTTAAGCGTAGGATGGAGTATAACCATGATTTCATGGTTAAAACCATAAGGCCCTCAAAGATAGTTGATGCAATTCGGTATTTAGTGAACACAGAACTTTATAAGAAGCACCAGGTTACTATAAATGAACAGTGGTTGTCTTCTTACTCTGCTGAGACTTTACCATTTCTTTCGTCAGCAGACGACAGGGACATTATGTGTCCAATGTTAGAAAAGCCAGCACAACCTAATGAGCATAGAGTAGTAGAAGAAGAGGTAGAGTTGAATCCAGGAGGTCAAGAAACCTTCGTGGAATGTCCCTGTTAAGAAATAGATATTTCTCGGATTGCTATAGCACCAGGAGAGGGTCAGCGACCTCTTGACATGATAACCGATTGTGATTCAGAGGAGCTGGCTTTTCCCACAATATTTGCAGGCATTAAAAGGAAATGTCAGGAAAGTTTTACAACTATAGTTAGATCAGAGCTTAGGAATTTTGATAGAAGAGGTTGTAGAACTGATAAATTATTTCATAACTTCAAAAAGTTAGAAATGATTAGCATTAGGAATAGCACATCAATTTGCTTACGTAAGCACTCTGCCACTCAAGGCATTTCGGCTGCTGAATAGGTTAATACTTCATGATGATGGCTATAGGCTTTTAAAAGGTATTCGCACGTCTCCTGCTCATTGGGAGGACGAGAAAAAGAAAATGATGGCTATGATTAGGCAGGTAGGGCTTCCAACTTTGTTTATAACATTTTCCGCAGCGGAAACTAGGTGGCCGGAGCTTTTAGTCTTGCTATGTAAAAATGTAGACAAGCTAGAAGTATCCGAAGAAAAAGCGTTAAATTTGGGGTTTAATGAGAAAGCGCGTCTCATTAGAGCAGACCCAGTGACCTGTGCCAGATATTTCGATTTTGATATAAACAGGTTTTAAAACTGATGAAAAAGGAAGGTGGTGTCTTTGGTTGTCACCAGGTCATCAAGTTTTATTGGCGAGTGGAGTTTCAGCAAAGAGGCTCTCCACATATACATGGCATGTTCTGGCTGAAAGACGCCCCCAAGCTCAACCTAAAGAATGAGTCCACATTTAAGCCTGTGAAGTCCTTTATTGATCAGTTTATTACTGCTGATTCTAGTTGCCCGGACGTTGCTCCATATTTGGAGTATCAACTCCATAGTCACAGGCACTCTAGCAGGCGAGAAATTAGGTCAAAACAAATTTGAAGATTTGGTATCCCATACCCTCCCATGCCTCAAACAGAAATTTTCCTACCTTTAGAAGAAAATGCTCCAAATTTGGTCGAGCATCGTAGGAATTTCGAAAAAATTCAAAGTCTGCTCGACTTCGCATTTGATCGTGAAAGTGTAGAAAATTTTAACGATTTTAACAACTTTTTGTCCCACGATCAACTTAACCTTAGTTATGAGGGCTACATTAATGCTGTAAGAACAAGTACCAAAAGTTTTTTTGAAGCTTAACGCTTATAACAAGCACCTCCTTTTGTTGCAGCGAGCAAATATGGATATTCAGTTTTTTTAGACCCCTACGCTTGCTGCAGCTACTACTACTACTAGTACGTCGTTAATTAAATAAACAAGTCTCAGAGAGGTATCTCAATGTTGATGCGTGAGGCAATCAATGAGATTAAAGACAATAACAATGTAACTATTAAGCAAAAGTTACAACATTTAGGTAACAAATTTATATTTGGCACTGAGATATCCGCTCAGGAAGCCGTCTACTGCTGTTTAGGTATGCATTTGTCCGCCAGCAGTAGTTCCAGAAAAACGGGTCAGAATGCTGAAATCTAGACAGCAACTTCAAAATCTGCCCAAAGACTCTAGGGAAATTTTTTACTCAGGACTTCTAGATCATTATATTCAGCGCCCAGACGCTTTAGAGAGCTTATGCCTAGCAGATTTTGCAGCTTTTTATAGCTACAGCTAATCAAAACGAGGAGCTCGCCAAGAAAATGCAGATGACTTTGACGATGATGTGCCTAGGGCTTCTGAATCAATAGTTTACGCTCTTCACGATAATAGTGGCTTCATCATGATTCTCAACTATCGTAGTGGTGATCGGCTGTGCTTTGATTTCGCTCCTCTTATTTTATTTTTTAAACTCCAAATTAAGGTGATTTGCTGTATTCATTGTGTTTTGAATTTGTGTCTGTGCTAACAAGTGAGATTCACTGGTGTCTGGTATAACCACTAATATTGTGTTTAAAGTAGATTTTATTCTTCATTAACTGATGCGTCTTTAGCGTCTTGTTATTTTTGTTTTTGTTTCTATTTCGCACTCACACGCTCATTCTCGCTTGCATTGGTCTCTGAGTGTGCTGCGCTGTGCTAAGAGTTATTGTTGTGTTGTTGCTCTTTCTTGATTCCGTGTCTACACTTTCTCGCGCTCTCGCTCTCACACTTTCTTATGCTCTCTTGTTAACTACGCTATTGTTAGTGGTAACCAGCTGTGTAACATTAGATTACTTTTGCTTTCTTGCTCTTTTTTAACTTTTTCCTTTTGGAACTTATTTTTCGTATTTCGCTTTAACATTTTTGTTTGTTTTTTTGGTGTTCCCTACCATATTTTTTGTAGGCATATTAGTTCGCAATAAAAATGATGGTGTGCTCCGCAATTTCTTCCAAATGCAAGGCCGATTCAAAGCCAGACTTTGTTTGTTGCTGGTTGTGTGATAAATTCTATCACATAAAATGCATCGGCCTAACAGCACGAATGGCCGTCAGCCGTCAGAGACAGTAAGGGGAATCACATGGAACCCTAGCTTTGGCTGAGGTATGTGCCGTCCTTGCTTCTACTGTCGGAAGTGCGGCTATACTCTCCACGTGAGGGCGGCTGGAAGCAGGCCCTTAGCACGGTCATGTCTCTGCTAGGGGTGCTGACTAACTGTAGTCGGGCGAAGATTGTGATTCTATAAATCACCGCAATCCAAGGCGGAACAGCATACGCCAAGGGATGCATGGCCGGGGGGTAGCCCGGTCGTTAGTATGCGGACTCTGGATACCTGTCGCCCTCCAGTTTCATCTAGACTTCCCACGGCACGCGGGCTATGCCGTGGGCGACCTTCCCTTCCCGCCAACTCGTGGGTCCAAACTATGGATACAAATTTTATAAAAGATAAGTCCGATGCGACTTCGACAGCATCAACCCAGGGCGAGGCCTTAACGGCCGACCCCAACAACAGCACTGCAGCCAGTGGTCTGCTGGCTTCCACCCCCAATACCACGGGTCTTGACCCTGGTGCTTTAGGGGACCCGGACAGGCCACGGACTCCCTTGGACGATGAGTTCGCCAGTGCTGACTTCTCGTCCAATAGCTGCTCAGGCCGGCAGCAGCTCGTCGAGGTGATGTCCTCTGACGCTGAAGCTGACGCTGACCTGATCAGCCTCGCTGACGCAGAGGTCAGGTCGCACGGAAGCAGTCTCTTAGATACAGAGGCTGCGACTGGACTCTGAGAACGCCTTTTTGAAAATGAAGACCCGTGAGAAGAGGCTTTTCAAAGCCGCACTCGCAAAGGGTTCGAGCAGAGCAGAAGCTCTGGCTATCGCCACCGCGCCCCCCGTGGAAACCAAGGCCAAACGGACGCGCGCTGACGATACCGTCCTCGAACCGCAAGGGTCTTCAAAGAAGCCCAAAAAGACTCATGTGGAGTCCACAAAGCCACCTCTCAGCCAGGTGTCAAGCAGCGTGAAACTGGGCTTCACTTCGGCTGACTCAAAAAACCCGCTTTCACCGGAGCAAGTAGCCACGGTGAAAGCTAGCATTGCCAAGGCTCTGCTGCTTCATCCCACATCGGGTGCCAGTCCAGGTTTCGAGGGTTGCATACCTCGAAATGAATGGCTGCTCCTGGTGTGCGAGGATAGCCGCACTGCCGACTGGGTCAGGGGAGCCGTTGGACACATCAGGTCCATCAGCTCCCTTGACATTAAACTACTGGAGGAGTCAGAGTTCCCCAAAGCTCACCTCATTAGAGGATACTTCCCCAGTAGTGCTGGAGTCACACCCGCCGATATTTTGCGATACCTTGATATCCAAAACGAGGAGTTGTTCTCGACAAAACAGTGGCGGGTGGTCCAGCATACCCTCAACGGTACTGCGACCCACCTCGCGATGTTGGTCGACGAGGAGTCGTATAAGGCTCTGACGGAGTGCAACGGGAAGGTGAAATTCGTCTTTGGACGAGTCAAAAATCTCCTGAAGAACTCCGTCCCCAGAGCCTCTTCCTTCCCGGCCCGTCCCCCATCCCCCTCTCCAACCATTCCCCCCCCCTTCCATCGCCCCTCCGGAAGCGTCAAAGGTGGCCCCTACCTATGCGACAGCAGTGGCTGCCGCCCCGGTAGCGTCCACCAGTGCTGCGGCCGCAGTGGCGCTGAAAGCCCCCATCCCCAAACACCCGACCATTCTGGTCTCCGCCCCCAACCCCTCAACGGGCCGCACCAGGCCGGTGGCTGGCAGCGGACGCCTCCTGGCCCCTGCCAGACCCACAGTCAGCGCTGGGCGCAAACAACCCGCAAGGGCACCTCCCGCGACTGGGATCGCTAGGCGACCTCCCCCAAGCTGCTCAGCCAGACTGCCGAAGGGCATCCGAGGCAACGACTCTCGGGGGGTAAGGCATGTGGCCTTGTCACTAAGGCGCTGAGAGAGGATGCGGAGCGCAACTAGAGTGCTCCAGGCGAACCTGCACCACGCCAGAGGAGCGTCAGCCACCCTGTGCAGGGTCGTTTGTAAAGAGGAGATTGAGCTGGCTCTCGTCCAAGAGCCATGGTTAATAGGTGGCCTCGTCCGTGGACTATCATGCGGATCATGTAAGTTATTATATGACCGTATGGGAGGTGCCCCTCGCACTGCTATACTGATCAATAACAGTGTGAGACACTTTCCTTTAACCAACTTCATTCACAGAGACCTGGTGGCAACGGCTATGGAGGTAGCCACTGCTGATGGCGTCCGGGAAGTGGTGATCGCCTCTGCTTACTCCCCGGGCGATGTGGATGACGAGGTTCAGCGGCTTGTGGGATTCTGCCGCCTTCACAACAAGCCGCTCGTGATTGGCTGTGATGCCAACGCCCATCACACAATCTGGGGGAGCAGCGACGTCAACAAACGTGGTGAGTCTCTCCTTGATTATCTAATGTGTTGTCATTTAGACATAGCGAACGTCGGGTGTAAACCGACGTTTATTAATTCTATTAGGGAAGAGGTATTAGATCTCACCCTAATAAGCAACTCAATTGCGAGTTCGCTTATAAACTGGCGGGTCACAGACGAAGCCACCTTGTCGGACCATCAGCACATCAGGTTCTACCTTCCTGGCCAAGTCGAGATCCGCCAAAACTCCTTTTGTCCTAAAAAGACAAATTGGGAACTCTTCAAAGGCTCTGTGGCTTTGAAAGCAGACATGTTGATCAGCAATCCTAACTCTGTCAGTGAGATAGAACTTGCTGCCAACCTGCTCCAAGATGTGCTTATTACGTCCTTTGACGGAAGTTCGGAAGACACTAACGGTCAACCGTAAAGTTCCTTGGTGGAACGAAGAGCTGGCTGCTCAAAGAAGGAAGGTTAGAAGCCTTTTCAACAAGGCCAGATCTAACCGTATAAATTGGGACGTCTATAGGGACGCTCTCACAAACTATAATAAGAACATTAGACGCTCCAAACGCGATACGTGGCGCAGCTACTGTGGTAGCATAGAATCTCTGCCAGAGGCAGCGAGACTCCACAAGGTATTAGCCAAAGGATCGTCTATTGGTATAGGGCTTCTAAAAAGAGCAGATGGCTCTTTCACTCAAGATCGTAGAGAAGCACTTGAACTTTTACTACAAGTTCACTTCCCAGGTTTCGTGGCCAACCCAGATCTCTCCAGTCACGTTGACGCCACCTGGTCACCTGACTCACGTGGAACCAGTTTATCTGGTACCATCTTCGATCCTGAAAAGGTCAAATGGGCTGTAGATTCCTTCGCTCCCTTCAAAGCCCCAGGGTGTGATCAAATCTTTCCAGCCCTTCTCCAAAACAGTCTGGATCATATCCTCGATCCACTGGTCGGCCTTCTTAGAGCCAGTCTCACGTGGGGACACATACCCAACTCTTGGAGGAGAGTCAATGTGGTATTCATCCCCAAACAGGGGAATCGTCCTCTTGACCAGCCTAAGTCCTACCGGCCGATCAGCCTTACCTCCTTTCTGCTCAAGACTGCGGAAAGGCTCCTAGACTTGCACATTCGGTGCTCTCTGCAGGAAAACAACCCTCTGCACCCCACGCAGTTCGCGTATATAGCCGGTAGATCGTCAGAGGTCGCTCTCCACAAATTAGTGAGTAAGATCGAAAAGGCCTTCGTATCAAAGAACATTGCTCTGTGCTCTTTTCTTGATATAGAGGGTGCTTTCGATAATACCGGCTACGGGTCTATCTCTGCTGCGCTTGAGCGCAGGAATATCGTCCGTCCCATAATCCGGTGGATTGACGCCATGCTCAAACACCGGACTATCTCCTCTACCCTGGACACGACGACCGCCCATATCAGTGCGGTTAAAGGGTGTCCCCAGGGAGGGGTTCTATCCCCTTTGCTCTGGTCCCTAGTAGTTGACGAACTACTAATCATACTCGCAGAACAGGGCGAGGAAGCGATTGGCTATGCCGACGACCTGGCTCTCGTAGTGAACGGGAACTTTGCCAACACCGTGACAGAGCTGATGCAATCAGCTCTGAACACGGTCAGTAGATGGTGCAATGATGTAGGTCTTAGCATCAATCCACAAAAGGCAATCATTGTTCCCTTCACTAAGCGATACTCCATTGACATTGGTCAATTACATATTGGCGGCTCTCCTGTGGAACTTTCCAACGAAGTCAAATATCTAGGGGTAACCCTTGATAAGCGACTAAACTGGAACTCCCACCTGCATAACACTCTATCAAAGGCCACTCATGCCATGTGGGCATGTAGAAGGCTTTTCGGTAGAATATGGGGTCTCAAATCCTGCACCATTAGGTGGCTTTTTGAGATGATGGTAAGACCGATCGTAACCTACGCTGCTATTGTGTGGTGGCCCAAGGTTACGCAGGTCACTGCCATCAATAAATGCACGAAATTGCATAGGCTGCTCTGCCTTTCCTTGACGGGTGCACTCCGCACCTGTCCCACTGCAGCAATGGAATCGATTTTGAATCTGACTCCGCTGTATATCCGTATAAAAGAAGTTGCTGCTATGAGCCTTCTTAGAATCAAGCTCCAATCTGGGCTTCTAGCTACCGAATCTAAGCATGCTAGCCTACTCAAAGATATTCCTGGCTTAGAGATCTGCACTAGATCAGATTCTATGACCAAGGAACTCTTCTTTGGTGCAAAATTTAGAACCCTCATCCTGGACCGCAGGGTTTGGGATGCTGGCAACCCCATCAGAGACCCAAATGGTATACATTGGTACACCGACGGGTCAAAGACTGAACAGGGGGTTGGAGCTGTAATACATGGTCCCAACTCCAGGACCTCGATTGCTATGGGCAACTGGCCCACAGTTTTCCAATCAGAGGTTCACGCCATTGAGTTCTGCTGCCGTTTTATCCTTGAGAAGGGGACTAGAGGAGCGAAAATATACATCTTCTCGGACAGCCAAGCGGCCATACTAGCCCTCTCCTCAAAAAGAGTAGGCTCGCTTATGGTGGCTGACTGCTGGAATTGTCTCCAGAGGCTGTCAATAAGGAATAAAGTCACCCTAATTTGGGTACCTGGGCACTCTGGCTTCCAGGGCAATGAGCTGGCGGACGAACTAGCGAGGGCTGGGTCATCAGCCACCTTGCTCGGCCCCGAACCCTTCTGTGGCGTGGGGTGGTCTACTATCTCCTCCCTTGTGAAAACCTGGGCTGGAAGATTGACTGAACGCTACTGGTTCTTCCAATCAGGGATGCGGCAGGCTAAAGAGCTTACCAATCCCAAAGTTGATCGAAGGACCAAGCTACTCTCCAGGAGAGACCTCTATCTCCTTGTTGGCTACCTAAGTGGCCACCACCTGGTGAACTACCACCTCAAAAAATGCGTTTGTCCTCGGACGCGGAGTGCAGGCTCTGCAAAGAGGACGATGAAACTACTAAACACATTCTATGTGACTGTCCGGCCTTGGTATGGACAAGGAGGAAACATCTGCACGTGGAAATCGCAACTCCAGAGCAGATTGTCCGTTCCTCGACGAAAGATATAATAATAATAATAACAGCACGAATCAAAGACTCCCTCAACAACAATGAATCTGGCCTGAAATGGTCATGGAAAGTTTGTCGGGTGAAAGAGCTAACTTTGAGTAAAATGCTTAGGGAGACTAAACTGAAATTTGAAAAGCTGCGTGCAGCATTTTCAAATCTCCAATCTGAATTTTCAGATATGGAAACTCAATTTAGTTTCGAATGTTCCGATGAACCTTCCGCACTTCCACCGGCAACTCCTTTACGTATAACATCTCCAGTTATTGCCTACTCAACCCCTTCTACGTCTCCTAACATTCCTCCAGCCGCCCCGGCTGTTTTGTGCGATCCACCACTTTTGATCGTCACCTCTCCAGTCGCGCCTTTATCCAAAAAGAATCTTCAAAATTCTTTTGATAACACTGCCGTCAATACTCAAACGGTTGTTTCAAACGTTAAATCGCTTGTCGCGGTTAAGCCCAAGAAACATGTTTTCGTTTCACGCCTTGCACCCGATACTTCGATTGATGATGTAAAATCATTTAATAAAAATACCTGCAGACAATTTTCAATCTGTTTGCAGCGGAACCTTCTGGCCGCCTGACTTAATTGTAAAAGAGTATTCTCCAAAACAAAAAAATCGAACTGCGGTACCGCTTCCTTCAACTTCTCGCGCCTCTTCTTCTTCTAGTGGAACATCAAAAAACCAGTAGAGATATCCAATCTTTATTTCGCTTATCAAAACGTTAGAGGCCTAAACTCTAAGCTCTCTAATTTGTTTTTGAATAGTGTATCGTTCGATCATCAAATTTTAATATTTACCGAAACCTGGTTAAAACCTGATGTAGAAAACTGCACAATTTTTCCTAATAGGTACACCTCCATCAGATGTGACCGTTTATCACGAAATGGAGGTGGTGTTCTTATAGCTGTAAAGTCAGATCTTCCTTCCGAACTTGTTCCATTAGACCACGGTTCTTCCTTAGAATTTTTATGTGTTAAAATGACGATGTGTCAAATTTTAATTTACATTACCTGTTCATATATTCCTCCCTCATCTGATATATCTGTCTACCTAGACCATCTTTCATCTATCCAATCTGTTGCCTCCAAACTATCTGATAGAGATTATCTGCTAGTTTTTGGTGATTTCAACTTACCAAAAGTTACTTGGTCATCTCAATCCGATATATTGGTGCCCTCTGTATTTAACTCTTTTTTAAATGGCCTCTCGGAGCTATTTTTTTTATCAAATAAACACTGTTCCTAATTGTAGTGGTAGAATGCTTGATTTAATTTTCTCTTCTGACATTTTACTAAATACTATCTCTGGAATGAATTTCTTAGTTCTACCTGAAGATCCCTATCATCCTACATTGGACCTGGTTCTAACTCTGCCAGCTTCTATGCAAACTGCAACTGTTTCCCCTATAATAAAATCACGTTGTTTTCGTAGGACCGATTTTCAAAAATTGAATTGTTTAATTTTGATCTTATTACATGCATTTCATTTTTTTATTCCTCTATGAACTTATTTTTTGATCAATGTGTTCCTGTTACTTTTCCCGTAAAGTCCAATAGGCCTCCTTGGTTTTCACGTGAGCTAGTAAGGGTGAAAAATTTGAAATCGCGGTATTTTAAAAAGTTTAAATTAACTCGTAATCCTTTTGATTTTACACGTTATATTGCTGCAAGAGCAAACTTTATTGCTCTGAATGCAAATTGTTACAAAAAGTATTTGCGTCGCTGCCGTTTGCAGTTTGCTCAGGACCCAAAGCTATTTTAAAACATTGTTAACTTAAAACGTAAATCAAGTAGATTTCCTCCCTCTCTATCATACGAAAATAAAGACGCAACAGATGATCAGGCAGCCGACGATTTGTTTGCAGACTTTTTTCAATCAACTTATTTAACTGAACCTTATAGTTCCCTTTTACATCCATACCCTTATAGAATAGAAAGTTTTAACACTGTCTTCTATCCTTCTATCGACATAACCTCTCTACTAAATGATCTTAAATCGATAAAACCCGTTTTTTCTCCTGGCCCTGACGGGATTCAAGCATGCGTACTTAGATTTTGTGCTGATTCGATTTTGAAGCCAATTCATAAGCTATTTGACTTGTCACTATCCAATAGTTATTTCCCACCTATTTGGAAAAACTCTTTTTCCATTCCTCTTCACAAAAGTGGTTCTAACCATGATGTGAAGAACTATAGATATATTTCCAAATTGTCCGCAATTCCTAAGATTTTTGAAAAAAATTTTACGGCTCAGTTAACTTTTATGTGTAAATCTTTAATTTCACCCCATCAAAATGGGTTTATAAAGGCAAGATCAACAGCTACTAATCTTTTAAAATTTTCATCTATTATCAATCTAGAATTTCGGAACAAAATGCAAACTGATGTGGTCTATACTAACTTCAGTAAAGCATTTGACTCCGTAAATCATAATCTCTTAATTCATAAGTTAAATTTGATTGGTTTTCCTCAAAAGCTCCTTCTGTGGATATCTGATTATTTAACTAACAGATCTCAACGAGTTCTTTTTATACCCTTGGACCATTGAAAATGGTCAAAAAAGGGTATACTAACTTTGTGCATGTATGTAACGGGCAGAAGGAGGCGTCGGAGACCCCATAAAGTATATATATTCTTGCTCAGGATCACTAGCCGAGTCGATTGAGCCATGTCCGTCTGTCTGGATGAACGCGCCGATCTCAGCTATTACAAAAGCTAGGGACACCAAATTTAGCATGAAAATTTCTGTATACCATACGCAGATCAAGTTTATTTTCAATTTGGAATAACACGCCTACCGCCCCCGCAAACCGCCAATTTTGTTTTACATGGCGATTTACTCATTTCTTAACGTTCTGCTTTAGCATATATATAGATAAATACTATATGAACTTATCCTCCAAATTGCAATCCGATCGGACAATGAACACTGAAGTTATTAGATAAACCATTTCGACCCTTCGACCAGCAAAGAAGTTGTCGATGACGTCAGAACTAAATTACTTGCGTAGGAAAGAAAAGGACAAACGATAAGAGCGCAAAGCGCGAGGTGTTGCTCTCGTTAAAGAATGTCTTTCTGGGCCGATCTTAGTTACTTCTGGTGTTCCTCAGGGCAGCCACCTTGGACCATTGCTCTTTAACCTTTTTATTAACGATCTTCCTTCAATACTCCTTCACTCTAACATTGTTATGTATGCTGATGATGTGAAACTCTGTTTGACACACAATGATCTTGCAAATAACCTTCTTCAAACAGATCTTGATTTGTTTTTTGAATGGTGCAGCAATAATGTGCTGCATCTTAACTGTTGAAATGCAAGGTTATGTCATTTTACAGAGGTAACTATCATGTCATCAATTATAATCTTAACTTAACCCCACTCTTAAGAATATCTGAAGTAGCTGATTTAGGTATCCTCTTTGATCATAAATTGAAATTTGATCGTCACATTACACAAATTGTCAATAAGGCATTTCGACTACTCGGGTTCATCAAAAGATGGGCCAAAGAATTCGAGGATCCTTACACGACAAAGTTGCTTTACACTTCTCTTGTTCGTCCAACTCTTGAATATGGGTCTTGCGTGTGGTCGCCGCAATACCATATTCACCAAGATAGAATTGAGTCTGTTCAAAAGCAGTTTCTACTCTTTGCCTTGCGCAGTTTTAATTGGGTTCCGGGTGTAGACTTACCACCATACTCTAGTAGACTACTTCTAATTAACCTACCTTCTTTAACTAACCGTCGTATTATATTAGGCGTTATGTTTATTGTAAAACTAATAAAGTACAATATAGATTCGCCTACTCTGCTTACTCAAATTAATTTCTGTATTTCTTCTAGAGTTACACGTAATTTTATTTTTTTTAACTGCATCTTGCATGATCCCTTCCGAGTTCTCTGTGCTGACTAAAACAGACTGTCTAGAGTGTTTAACGTAGAGTTCTCCCTTTACTCTGTTAAACTGCCTATCCTTAATCAATTACCACTACATGCTACCAACTAATATTAATCTACCGATCTGATTGGGTTTTACTGGGTTTTCCCCAATCCTTTGCAGCAAATGTTGGATCGAGAATTCTTGTTTCGTTATCCCCAACCTAAATTTAAAAATATATATTTTTAAATAATTTTAAATTTTTGACATATTGCAAAATTTAATTTTAAAATCTAAATTATTTTCTTTTTTTAAATTTCCAATTTTAATTTAATATAATCTAATTTTAATTTTAAGTCGACTGATTTAGTTGACGTTAAATAAATAAATAAAAAATAAATAAAAATCAGAAAGAGGACCACTGCGTGCATAATTAGGTATAGGAGATTTAATGTCAATACAGAAACAAGTGACTATTTCAGAGAGCTAAAAATGCTTTACGCCCCATGGCGAGATGAGCATTTGGATTTAGTCACACATGACTGTGAATTGTTCTGTAGGGAAAATCCGGAGTTAGTAGAGAACAATCGCAGAAAATATAATTTACTAGATGATAGGGAACTAGAAGATGCTCTGAGCCACTTAAGAGAGGAAGCAGGAAATAAGAATAATCAAGTAGAAGAACAGGAAGTATTGGATGAGTGCATAAGTTCGTGCCCGATTTCAAGTGCAAACTAAAATTGAAAATTTTTTGAAGAAAGCGCTTTTATTAATCAATTATGTATTCGCCATCATGTTCGGCAATCCACTCCCAACGTTCAACCAATTTACGGATGCCTGAATCATAGAAATCGCGCGGTTTCTCGTTGAAAAAGGTGTCAAGGTGGTTTTTGACCTCTTCCACATTTTTAAATTTTTTTCCATTCAAATTATTCTGCAGCAATAGTTTAGTTTTAGGATTGCCTGAAATAGATCCACATCTAATGGTTTTAAATGTGGATGGAAATATTGATATGAATGATGAAGATAGTAATGTCCGTTTTATCAAGCTTCCAGCCTTAGTTGCTCAGGAAAGCTTAGCTAATATAGTTAGATCTCTTAATTTAAAGCAGAAGCAATATTTCACACATGTTTTGTATAATGCCAGAATCAATACAGTCTTTTATGAATTTGTTTGAGGCGGTGCCGGAGTCGGAAAGAGTCGACTTATATCAGCAAGTTTTCAGTCATTATCCGTTATGTATAACAGTATACCAGGAGCTGATCCGACATCTGTTAAAATCCTCTTATGTGCACCAACAGGAAAAGCAGCATTCGGAATTTGTGGTTCGACACTGTATTCCATGTTTTCACTTCCTGTCAATCAATCTCGCTCAGCACCTCTAAGGGCTTTAAGCCATTAGTTAATACCCTTCATTCAAGGTTAATCGGTCTTAAATTAATTATTATTTATGAAATATCAATGATTAGCTCTCTTATGTTTTATTATTTAGATTCCCGTTTGAAGCAAGTTTTCAAAAATACTTCTCCTTTTGGTGGTGTTTCTATCATCGTATTCTGTGATCTGAGATAGTTGCAGCCGGTAGGAGGTAGTTGGATTTTCGATCCAAATACCGCTGACCCTTACCATGAAATATTTGGTACGTATCTTTAGGACCTTTTTTTGTATTTTGAGCTTCCAGAGATAATGCGTCAACGTGACGATCAGTTTTTCGCTTCCGCCTTAAATAATATGGCATCGGGTTGTATGACAGCCGATGATATTGTCCTTTTCCAATCTAGAATATGCGAACCATCGGCAGTGCCCGATGATGCAATTCATCTGTTTAGTAATAATAATGAGGTAGATTTATTCAATGTAACGAAACTTAACTCAATTGCTAATGAGCAATTTTTCTCTACTGCTGAAGATTTTATTAAGGCAGGCCATTTGGAACCAGCTAGGAAACAAAGAATATTAGAAAAAGTGAAGGGTTTTAAAACTTCCGCTACACAGGGACTCTGTACGTCTCTTCTCCTAAAAAATACTGCCAAGTACATGATGACGGTCAATGTAGACACAGGAGATGGATTAATAAACGGGGCATCAGGTGTGTTGATTCAAATAGATTTCAATACATCCAACACTCCCAACATTTTATTGATGAAATTTACAGAGGAAACTGTAGGAGAATCTGCGCGTTCGAAGTGTACACATCTTACAGATCCTTCATGGACTCCTATTTGGAAAATTGTTCGCAGTTTTCAATATTCAAATAACGCACAAATCAACATTGACCGTTGGCAGTTTCCAATTGTACCTTCTGAAGGCATCACAATTCATAAGAGTCACGGAGCTACGTATGGCAAAGTGGTAGTCCATGCTAATTCCAGAATGCAGCGTGCTGCATTATACGTAGCTTGCAGTAGAGCAACTACTGCTTTAGGATTATTCATTTTTGGGAACTTCGTTCCTCCTTAGTCTTCCCAAAATAATGATAAAGTGAAAGCCCAATTGAAGAAATTGCGGACTGAAAAACTACTGTGTACTCATTACGATTATTTAATTAACAGTTCTGCCCTTAACATTTTCTTTCATAATACTCAGAGCTTAAATTCCCATCTTGAAGCTATTCGATCGGACAAGCTGATGCTTCAGTAATCAATATTATGCTTCGTGGAAACTTTCATAAGCAATGAAACTGTAGAAATATCTGGGTTCACTATTGTGGTTCAACTTGAATCAATTAGGCCTTTAACAGGCATCATAATTTATGTAAAGAACGAGCTAGTAGATACAGTTTCCCATACCTTTAGCAGTAGAAAAACTTTTGGCTCAGTAGTTTTTGAGTTCGGCATATTTAGGTTTGACGCCATAAGTTTTCTTATATTATATAAAAGTCTAGACTTTCCTCTGTCCGCATTTAAAATAGAATTTGAGGAGATAATTCAGCAATTTTCTCGATTAGGTGATTTAGGGGATAGCTTGCTAGTTTTAGGAGACTTTAATTTGTGCTGCAAAACCTTTAACAGGTGTAGGAGTATTTATAATTCTTTGATTAGCAAAGGATTTAAGAGTTTGTTAGATTTGAAAACTTCCACTACCAATATGGATACAGATATTGATTGGGCGATTCCAAATATATTAGATAATGAAAAGATTAGTGCTGAGACTTTTAATGTTTTGCATAGCCATCACAATGGGATATCTGTTGGTATTCAGGATAGCATGAGTTTGTAAAGTTTGGAAAAGGTTAGAAATTAAGAAATCTAAATGACAGGAAATATGTAAATATGTATGTAGACATATTTTAATAATATTTTAATTGAATTATCTAATCGTTAAGTATAACCATTGAATGGAAAATTGGTTTGATAATTATTATTATTTTTATACCCTTGGACCTTGTTATCGATATTGGCCAATTTAAAACTTATAAAGAAATACCGATATCTACTGCTCACACCGCTTTAGGAAATTGCGGCGATAAATTATTGGCAAAATATCGAAATTGAAGCAAGGTGGCAGCGCACTCCAGTATTATTATTAATTTATAGCTTGCGATTAGTATTATACAATTAAATACTTTTTATGGCAACATACCTCCAAGGGTATCCCACTGTCGCGTGCTGCTCGACTGTTGCTCTCGTTTTATATTATTTTTATGAATTACTATTCCTGAACGAGTTTTAATGGTTGTGTTTTTGTCTTCTGCAACTATTTCTTTTCTGTATTTTGGCAACGATTTGGAACCTAACCTTTTATCGATCCTAATATAGACTACGTCACCTTCGTTGTATGGTTTTATGGGAGATTTCTTTTGATTGTGGTATAGAATAGTTTCTTCCTGTCTATTTTTCAAATTTTGAATGACCTCTTTCCGTGCCGAATCTAGTGTTTGGGGGTCTGTGATTTGTCGGTGACCGAAAAATATGTCTATTGGTTAAGAGGACAGATGCATTGTACTCCTTATTAGATTATTTCTTCGAATGTGGCCGCGCCAGAGTCTTTGCTTAAGCACCTCATAATCTCTGTTAGAGTCGAGTGGAATCTTTCGACTTGGCCATTACTGGTAGAGGAATAAGGTGGTGTCGTGTAGATAGTTGCTTTTAGCTGTTCTTGCAGCAAAAATGTTATGTTGGCGGAGTTAAATGCTTTCTCGTTGTCCGTAACGATCAACTGAGGCATACCGAAGGCTATCATCATTTCCCTTAGCGTGTGTTTCAAGTCTTCTGAGGCTTTTGATTTTAGCAGTTTAATTTGGGCGTATTTAGAAAATTTGTCTATGGCTGTGAGTACCAATTGCTTTTGTGTGGTGTAAATGTCTGTGTGGATGACCTGGCCGGGATAAGTAGGTATCGGAGTTGGTTGGATTTCTCCATTGTTCGGGTGTCTGTCATACTTGGATAATTTGCAAGTTTCGCATGGTTTCGCTGTCCCTTCAGTTTTTTTTCGGAGGCTTGGCAAAAAGAACTTGCTTATTATTTGTAATTTCTTCTCTACTGCGTTCCTATGTTCCCTCATATGTTCTCTCGCTACTTTGTCGTCCTGTTCGTCTTTCTCAGTTATGTATTTCACCTATTTTTGTGTGTACCTGACCTTATACCCACTGAAATAAATCGGATAGATGTTATGTATTTTTCCCATGATTCTCTCTGCGGTAAATAACCCATTTACAAGTTTTGGATCTAATCAATCCTTTAGGATCCGAATTAGTTCTGCTTCTGAATGCTCTTTCCTCTTGACGATATGTCGGTGGTAAGTGGGGAAGGGTATGGAGAATTCTTCGGACTCCTCCTCTGAGGTTAGCAGTAGTAACTGGTTTTTGAAAACGTTGATCGGTGCATTTTCTACTGGTATCAGTTTATGTGAAGAGCTCTGATCGCTGTGAATTGTGGCTGTTGTAGAGTTCACTTGCGTGCCTACTGGAATTCTAGACAGGGCGTCTGCCACTACGTTGGAGGTGCCTGGTTTGTATCTAAGCTCGTGGTTGTACTCTTCTAGGTGGCTCTTCCAGCGTTTCAGTTTCGTATTATTTTTTTTTTGCGTTCTGAGCAAAGGTTAGGTGCTGGTGATCGGTGTATATCACCACCTTGTTAGGACCGTATAGGTACATACGCAAATTCTGAAGACCCCATACTATCGCTAACATTTCTTTTTGCAGCGTAGTTTTCTTCGGGCTTCGTTAGGGTGCGGGAAATAAATGTGATGGGGCGAGAATCTTGTTCGAGGACTGTACCGATAGCATAATTTAATGCATCGGTAGTTAGTTGGAACTCTTTATTAAGTTGAACACATCTAGTGCTTCCTTATCTCATTCTATTTCAGTTCTGTTGGAGATGTTTTTGGATGCACGTCCGTTTTCGCCTCTAAGTAGAATTGTGAGCGAATGAATCTTCTGTAGTGACCGTAATTCCCTTAAGGTTTTTGGGGCCGGAAAATTTGCAAGTGTTTTCACTCTTCCGGAATTTGTTTTAACGCCATGCTTAGAAATAGTGAATCCTAAGAAATCGACTTCTTCTTTGAAGAATTCACACTTATCTACTCGTATTTGGACTTTCATGTTGGCCTTACTTAGTGTTTCGAATATGGTGCTTAAGTGCGAAGAGTGTTCGGACTCGGACCAACTGAAAACTATGATGTCGTCGATATACAAGTAATATATTTTTCCTACGTGGTTTCGTAAAATATCGTCCAACGCTCTCTGGGACGATAACTCGTATTTTCCACCGTTTATTGATAATGCCGTATTTTCTATGTCTTTTGGTTTTAAGGGGATCTGATGGAACCCACTTTTTAGATCTAAAACTATCCGAAATGGTGACAGAGTTCAGCTTTCGATAATCTATGACTATCCTATACTTTCTCTTTCCAGACTTAGCTTTTTTAAGGATAATCCATACTAGAGCGTTATATGGTGACCGTGAATGTCTCATTTGCTTTTCGACCTCTGGTCTCAATGAGGCGGGGTATGGGTAGTGTTTGCTATACACCGGTAAATCCGATGAAGTTCTTATCTCTGGGTATGGCATTTCATACTCGGATTCCCTATGTGACTCTGGCTCTCCAGTGGTAATGGGAAAATGCCTCTTATATTTGGGCACGGGACCAGACTGGTCTTGAGGAGAGGGGCGTTTCCCAGCTAATTCCCTGTGGTCTGTTCATGTAGTCGATTTGTTTCGATCGGACAGAGTGATCAACTTTCATGGGTACCGGTTTTGGGTATGGTTTCGGTGCGGATGGTCGGGGAGATGCTACTTGCTGCTGGCCCTATGTGGGTAATTGATATAAGAGTTCTGTGGCGGTAGTCTAAAAGGCCGGAATGCAGTATTTTGATTAGCACCGGTCGGAGGCATTAAATGTTGGTATATTGCTGGGATTGGGGTGTGATAAAGTCGTGGGTCGAAGTTCCCCCATTGCGTGGAACTGGCGTTCTGTAAAGGTTTTTGGGTCGCTAACCTAGTCATTTGTCTTGGCGGTTAAGGTGGAGTTGTTGTCTAATCTTCGGCGCAAATGAATTTCTTTGCTCCTGGTTCTCTAGACCACACAAATGCAATGCGTGGCTCAGATCTTTCGGTTCCTTTATGGCTAATAGGCGTGGCAAGTCTTTATTAAGGCCTCTCACGAATGTGTCAAGTGCCTTGCCTCGGTAGTTATCGGTTAGCGCTCTAATTACTTCTGGTGACTCCTTATGGGGCCCGATTTAATTCAAAATGAGAGCTGATGGTAGACTGCCTGATAAAATTCGGAAGTGGTCATGCGGCCTTGGCTTAGCCAGAACATCTGATACTCGAGAGTTTTTAGATCTCGTTTATCAGCATAGTGTGCCGTAAGACACTATGAAATGGCTTTCCAATTCATTGGCGTATTATATGATTCTAGAACCGCGTGTGCCTCACCAACTACCTTGGTACGTATAGCTAAAGTCATTAAGTAGAATTTGTAGGATTCTTCTTGTCCTTCTTTGATAGCCATTACGCGGTCGACGTTCTTTTTCCATGAATTAAAGGTAGCTCTGTCTCCCTAAAACTCCTTAATGAGTTTCGTTAATTCTGGTACCCCACCGCGTTCTTCGCCTGTCCTGGGTCCTACTAGTGGAATGTCGCTAAAATTTTCGTGTCCAAAATTCGGGCTGAACATTTTTTTGCTCTCTAGCGTCTCTATTATTAGTCCATAATCACACTTTTTATTTCGGAGGTAGTCGTAGGGGTGCTGGTCCCCGGTTGTCTAAAATCAGCCGCTTGACTGGGCCAACCGGCTATACCTAGCCCTGCCATAGCAACGGTTAATCCGCCTGGCATTCTCGAACAAAATTTGAAGTACGAGGAAGTATTCGTTTTGGAATCGGAGAACTACTCTATTCTGTTTGATCTTGGAATGCACGAAATTTACTTTTTTATTTTAAAGCTTTTCCTCATTTTTTTTTTTTTAAGATTTTATTTCTTGAAGACCAGTGGATGGTCTCATCCTTATATCCTGGAGTGTCCCTTATGATTCGCAGGATTGGAATGTATTATACTGCGATTGCAGTCTCTTTTAGTCGGTTGTTTTTCTACAGAGTTATGAGTTATATTCGATTATTCACCTTTTATTTTACTATGCTTAGAGGAAAGGGGTGTATATTATCGAATTTATTGTAAGATTGTGTATTTTTAATTTTATTTATTTATTTATTTAGTTTTTCTTAAGCTTTTGATTTGGTTCTTTTTAGTTTCTAGGAAGATTTTTCTATATTACTTAACAACTACGCTTACAGGTATAACATAATCCGGCAAATCTGTTACTACTGGCTCTGTAGATTTGTTCCTTTTTGTCCTGCGGCAAAGCGGCGGTGCGGCAGGTGACTGGGGATCCTCGGTAGCACTACTGTAGTTACCGTCTGCGAACTGTTACAACAGACGGAGTCGGCGGTAAAAAACGAGACTAGTGAGTTCTCCTTTTAAGGTCAATCGCGCTCGCAGTGCTCGGCTCTTGTGAGGTATTATGTTTTCGGTACACTGTGTGGCGATGGGGCACTGGTACTTAGACGTGAGGTACTCTGTGTGGCGTTTTGGGGCACTGGTACTTAAACACGATGTCTTTTTTCTTGTTCGGATGTTCTCACGGTCCCTGCTGGGGCGCCAATTAAATTTTGATTTAATTAAGAGTTCAAAAATAATGTGTCTTTATTGTTTCGGTTTCGATTTAGAAATAACTTAACACAAAAAGAGTTTATCATAAGAAACCTGCTGCTGTTAAGAGCCGCCGCCGTCGCTGCCGCTGTTGTCGCTGCTGGTGTCGGGTTCAAGCGCACGTGGCGGATGTTTAGGCAACGCTGGCCAGTACTCACACGGTTTTGGGAATGCTGACCAAGTGCACATTGTTTATGTAACTTTGTCTCGTGAGAGGTTGCGCTTCTCGTTGTTGTGGAGCAGGAGTGTTGGTAGCTAGTATAATAAATCCGTACATTTGGTAACGCGAGAAAACTCCGTCGATTTATTACTTGCCTCGTTCTCCGACACGCAACAGAGGGTGGTGAGCAAAATAAAACAGACAGAGGCCGTTCAGAACGACAGGGCAAACAAGGATCGACAAAATATGACGTTCAGTGTGGGCGATAAGATATTGGTAAAAACCAACAAGTTGACACCTTTATTCATGAACTTGTAGAAACGGACTTGGGGACAACATAGAACAATCTCCGAACTAAGTAATAGTTCAGATAATAGAATAAGATATATTAGCAGGCTCTCCACTAACCCAGTGTTTTCATTTCCTTTGATTCTGCTCTTACCTTTGACTTTGCTCTTGGCCTTCACATTAAACGCGGTCCGTATCGCGGATTATTCCCGCTTTGATTACATCCCCATATCAGATAGAAATTCACTGGTCTGGGGGTCGTAAGGGTATCTACGCCATACGATGAACTTGACCGAGTTCACACGAATGGTCGAGGATGTCCGTTGCGTTCCCTCAGTCACATATGCGGAAGTTATTAGAAGTTGACATAGAATACGTAAGAGCCGTGTTGGGTCTGTGCCATGGTGTTATTCAACCACCTGCGAGTAAAGCGGCGCGATATCAATTATAATAAATCCATGACCCATTTCGATAATTTTATCTATTATAAGTTGAAATAGAAAATTGCTTAACATTTTATAGGATTCGATTCGTTCTTATAAAACATTGCTTTTTAAACAGTGGGAAAAACTCCTCAACACTTATTACTTATGTTACAGAAGTGTTACCCTACATCTGACTCTTCAGAAACAAATGTTTGTCGGATCGAACGGGCTCAGGAACCGAACCTTGAACTATTGTAGATAGCCAAATGAAGCCACGAACTTCGAAATCGTAAAGAGAGCATAGGATCGTTTTACGTGTTCAAAAAATAAAACAGCAACAATAAGCTAAGTCTGTGGGAATTTCAAAAAAATTAATCGGGTAAAATTTAATATGATAATTTCGAGATGAAAAAGCTTTCCGATTGACGACCGCAGCATTTCTTTATTTTGACTAAAAACAACAAAATGCTGATGATGGGCAGATTGGACCAGTGATGGTCCCAAATGGGTTCTCAACCACCATATTCTCACGATTTAGCTCCCAATTATTTTTTCAGTTTCCAAAAGAGAAATATTTGGATTAATTAGGAAAGTATTGCGGATCGAAAAGGTAGAAACTCACAATACTTGGTGCTTCGCTTTTAAAGAGAACTACATTGAAAATAAATAGGAAATTGAAATTTCCGGGACATTTCTGACCGATTTATGATATTTTGCAACATATTGCAACCAAATTTACTACATGATTAGTTTTTTTATGTAAATAATATTAACAACGAGTCGAGCGCACTCGACTGTGGGAGCCTTTGACTTATATTCCTTTAAAAAATATCTAATTATATGATACTCTTCACCCTTTAATATGTATATGAATTAAAAGAAGTCTTTTTATTATTATGTTAAAGAAGAATCTTTAATATTTTAATTCGTTTTTTTTCTAATTTCGTTGTAACCTTAGGAGAACAAATTCTAAACTGACTTTTTGGGGCAAGCTGCATCGAACCATGAAGTCCCGCTGCTGGCTGGAGTGCCGGCTGAATGCTGAGTCGGCGTCTCCAACGGGCGGTCAGGCTGCTTACGTGTGTGAGTTTCGGATTTCGGCTGCAACTTTGTCGCGACGGCATCCGGCGCAACAGCGTTGTCAGCAAACTCAAGCTTGCGCCTGTGAACTCTTCCCCTACTAGTTTGACGCGTCCTCGGGTTTCTTCTTTCTCATTCTGCGCCAGGCGCCAACGAGGAGTAGTAATAGGGCGATGAGTGTCAGGCAGCCATAGGATCGTAAAGACACTCCCGACTTAAGATCCCCGATATGCCGGAGATTCTTCATGGTTAGGTCATGCAAGAATGGGAGGCTTAGATGTTCTCTGAAGAGGGTGACGTTGACCACGGCTGACGTGGATACAGAAGGTTTCTTTTTCAGGATGCCTCGGTGGTTCACGTAACGGGTGCTATTTAGTGAGATGTGATCGTCGTAAGTCGCGAGGCAAGTTCCTGCGACTATCTGGCTGTTCCCAGTGCTGTCCACTACATTCATGGTCGCGCTGTTTATTACTGCAATGCCCTCGCCGATTACTATCACGAGCGCAAGGTGTCCGCGGCGTGTAGCGCGTTGTGCGACGGTCCCAGATACCAGTTGTTGGGTGCATGAAGTGCTTTGTAGTCTTCTGCAGAAAGTAGTGCTCATAGTGGCAGCGCAGTCACGTACAGCGAAGGTGTTTGTTCCACAGTCGGCCCCCGTATTACCTTCTTCTAATTCCTTTATGTCGATACTAGACAATAAGGGGGCTGATTAAATTAATTTTTGCAAGTGTAACAGTGAGGATTAAGTCCTCAAGGCTTGTAATTATCATTCTATTCTTTGCCAAAATTGTTGCGTAAAAATGTTCGACCTCTACATCTGGTTTCAAAATTTCTTTAAGAAACGGCATTAAGTCTCGCCTGGAATTTACTGTTCATCTCTATCTGCTTGCTCTCGGAATCTATTAACTGACCTTGTTTGAATTTTATTTGTTTCTAGTCATGAAAGTCTGGGGTTCTTGCAATTGCCTTAAGGGCACTACCTATCATGTTAATGCTATGTTGGCTTATCGGTGGTGAACGGTCAAAGAAGCTATTAAGGTGGCTATGTGTTGTACGTCAGTTTTCAGTACCTGTTTCCTGTGGTCCTTGGGTAGTTTATCTTTCAATTGCAATGTCTCGTCGATGTAAGTTTCAAAAGATGTCAAGTTCGTCGCGTATCCCATGTAAATGTACGAGTCCCGGATTGCTACGTCTCCGTTAACTATAGGTATGTAGTCCACGCGGGATTAGTCGTTGAGTCTCAATGTCGAGTCGGTCAAGGTCATGGTTGCTGTTGTTAAACTGAAAAGATATCTTAACCTAACCTTAATAAAGCCTACTTAAGATTATCCTTATGGAGCACCCTCCCTTTAATAAGAAACGTCGTACCTAGGTGTGCTTCCACTAATAGGGGTGATAGTTTATTTTCCAGTCTCTTATTGTTTTTTGTCCAGACCCTATCGCCTACCAAATACGACTTATAGACCCTATTTTTATTCATTTAGACAAGTGTCTTGTGCTGTGCTGATGCTAATTCGCACTGTACTGTCTTTGGAGGCTGCGTGAATTACGTCTATGCTTCTTTCGTTTGTCACAGAATGGATTGACCTGTTGTCCTTTATCGTTGCAAGAAGAATGTGTCCAATATCCTCTACCTGTTTTCCAAATTTATAAGAACGTGCTATATCCCCAAGAGTACTATGGAACCGCTCGGCCTGCCCATTAGAGGATCTATGCAAGGGTGGAACGTTTGAAATCTTAATGCCAAATTTTGGAAGTAGAAAGTTCAGACTAATGGCAATACTAGAATACAAAGAGTGCAAAGAACCAGCAGAGCGAACGAGAACAACAGAAGACAATAAAATAATATGGAAAACAAACTGATTTAAAAGCAAAAACAATTATAATAAGTACAATATCAGATAAACAGTTGGAATATGTTAGGGAGTGCGAAACGTCGTTAGAAATTATGAACAAATTAAACGAAATGTATTCGACAAAGTCAACAGCCCTGTAAATACTGTGCAGAGGGAAAATTGACGAAATCAAACTGAATGACTAGGAAACAGTGGAATAATTTTTCATAGAATTAGTAAATCAATTTAAAAACGCTGGAGACACCATAGATGAAAACGAATAAATGCGGTATTTGCTAAAAGCGTTACCAACAAGCTACAGTTATATTGGAGACTTCTTATACGTGTATATGATTCCGAAAGCACAACGAACGGTAGAATATGTAAAATCAAAAGTGAAAGAAAAAAGCTTGAACAGGGGTCCAGTGGAGAGACGAAATAACTTAAGCATATTTAACACCAAAACTAAAATAGACTGCTATGTGTGGCAAAACAGGCCATGTTCAAAGGGACTGCTGGCATGCTGAGCAAAATTTGAGAGGCGAAAACAGACAACAACAACAAGACAACAGGCGGTATCAGAACACGAATCAAAGAGGCGGTCGGGGCAGAGGTTAACATCATGGAAAGTGGTCGCGGACGTGGAACTGGACGTGGACATCATTCAGGAGACGGGAACCAAGGAAGACAACAACAAAACGGCGACAGCGTAAAGTCATCGACAATAAGAATAATACAAGACAAACAAATAATAAAATGTAAAAGCGAAAGTAGCAACGAAGCCGAAATATATTGGTTATTAGACAGTGGATGCACTGATCATATTATAAACGGTAGCAGATTATTTAAGAACTGTGTAAATTTAAAAAATCCGATTGTTATCAAAGTAGCCGATGGCAAACAATTTCAAGCGACGAAGATTGGAAATGAAGAATCATATTTTAGAACATGCAACAACAAAAATTTTTTCGATAGAAGAAAATGTATACTTTGTAAAAGGCATGAAACAAAATTTGCTAAGCATATCAAAGATAACTGAAAATAAATGTACAGTCGTAGCAAGAAATAATGATACAAAAATCTAAAAAAAAAAAAGAGAATTGTTGTCAGTTGCAAATAAAATTGATAGTTTTTATAGATATAATGTAAAAAGCTTTATGCCAAAAAATACAAAAAATATACAAATGTAACTAAATGAACTGAAAAAGAAAAATGGCACAGCGCACTAGGCCACGTAAATTTTTAATGTCTTAATAGAATTTTCAGAATAAAATGCTAGATGGTCTGCCTGAAAAAATCGAGAATATACAAATGAAATGTGGGAATTATATACAAAGTAAAATGTCAAACGAACCATTCGAGAACAACAGAAAGAAAACTAAAGAAACATTAGAGTTAATACATACAGACTTAAACAGGCCACACAGCACAAGTTATTGTGGGGGAAAATATTTTTTGACATTTGTTGACGACTTTAGGAAATGTATTGTATTAAAAATAAATCTGAAACTGCAAACTACTTAAAAGATTATGTAAACAACGTTGAAAATCAGTTCAATAAAAAGGTAAAACAAATTCAATGCGATAACGGGAAAGAATATATAGAGAAGAAGCGATGAATAGTAACGAAAGGAATGAATGGTAATGCAATGCTTAAATAAAAATAATACATGGCAAACTGTAGAAAAGCAGATAAACCAAAAAGCTGGTTTGTCAAATTTTTCAGTCAAAGACAAGCCACGTTCAGGTCGGCCAAGTGCAGTTGATGATGACGTTATCAAGACTTTAATCGAATTGGATCGTCATGTAACAGAGTGTGAGATTGGAGAGAAGTTAAATATACCACAATCAACCATAAACGATCATATACATATATATGTACGACGTCTTGGGATGGTAAAAAAAACTTGATATTTGGGTACCACATTGATTGAAAGAAATTCATTTAACAAATCGCTTAAACGTTTGTGATATGCATCTTAAACGCAATGAAAATTATCCCTTTTTGAAGCAAATCATAACTGGAGATGAAAAATGGATTGTTTACAATAACGTCAATCGAAAACGATCATGGTGCAAGCATGATGAGGCGCCACAAACCACTGCAAAGGCTGATATTCACCAAAAGAAGATTATGCTATCAGTTTGGTGGGATTGGAAGGGTGTGGTATATTTTGAGCTGCTTAAAAGGAACCCAACAATTAATTTGGATGTCTACTGTGAGCAACTGGACAAATTGAATACAGCCATCAAGGAGAAGCGACCAGTATTGGTCAATCGTAAAGGTGTCATATTCCACCAAGACAACGCTAGACAGCACACATCTTTGGTCACTCGCCAAAAACTGAGTGAACTTGGCTGAGAACTTTTGATGCATCCACCATATAGCCCTGACCTTGTACCCTCAGACTACCATTTAGTTCGGTCCTTGCAAAACTCTTTGAATGGTAAAACTTTTCATAAGGACGAGGACATAAAATCGCATTTGCTTCAGTTTTTTTGCAGTTAAAGGCCAGAATTTCTATGAGCGTGGAATAATGAATTTAAAGGAAAGGTGGCGAAAGGTCATCCAACAAAAAATATATAATTGATTAAAGTTCATTCTAAAACTCAAAAAAATGTTTTTACTTTTTTTGAAAAAATCACCGGTTTCTTTTCGGTTTGCAACATTAAAGATATTACTATCATATTGTTGTAAAAATGGTCTGTTTATAAATCAGATGGATGTCGAAACAGCCTTTTTAAATGGCTATGTAAATCAGAATTTTATGTGGATGAACCGAAAGGTTACGAAACAGGAGAAAACAAAGTTTATAAATTATTGTAATTAAGGCATGGAGAGCCCGAGAGCATGGTACGCATAATTGCACAAATACCTCGACAAATAAATTTGTAAAGAGAAAAGATAAAATTCAAATATATATTTGAGTATTTGTAGATGACATTTTGATATGCAGTAAGAACAAAACAAAAATAAGCGAAATAAAAGACATTTTAAAAACAAATTTACAGTGAAAGATTTAGGAAAAATCGGCAGCTATATTGGAATAGAAATTAATTATAATACTGAGAATAAGAAAATAACTTTTAATCAAAAAGAATATATTAAATCACTAGCAATTAAGTATAATCTCGAAAATGCTAAGCTATATGAAATTGGAATGGAAGCAAACTTAAGGCTAGATCAAGCAACTGAATATGATGAGAAAATTAAATACAGAAACTTGAATTATAATATATTAGTGCAGGTACAAGACCAGACATATTGTTTTCCGTAAATTACTTAAGTAGATATAAAGTTGTTATAATTCAAAACACTATAAATACGCAAAAAGAGTATTAAAATATTTATATAAAACAAGAGAGCTAAATTTAACATTTGAAGAGAATAAAAACGAGAGCAACAGTCGAGCGGCACGCGACAGTGGGATACCCTTGGACGTATGTTGCCATAAAAAGTATCTAATTGTATGATACTAATCGCAAGCTACAAATTATTCATAACACTGCAGTGCGCTGCCACCTTGCATCAATTTCGGTACGTTGTTAATAATTTATCGCCGCAACTTTCCTAGCGTGCGAAAGACTGCAAAAAGCGGTGTGAGCAGTATATATCAGTATTTCTTTGTAAATTTTAAATTGACCAATATCGATCAAATCAAAATCAAAATTAATATTTATTTATTTGGATTTTATGGTTTTGTATTTTTTACTGACCCTAAAATATGAGTTATTAAATAATAATCATATGTGCACGTACGTATATTATGAATACGAGGGTCGTTTGATAAGTCCGTGACTTTTTGTATTTGCCGCGCACCTGCTCTAAATACAACACTGCTCCTGTCAGCAGTTATCGATTAACAGCTGACTGTAAAATTTTGAGAAAGCTGCGTTTCTTAGTTTGCGTTTTATAGGCATTGAAAGCAGACGATCTCGTGAATTTTAACGAAAATGGAAAAAGTGAATTTCGTGTGCTAATTAAGCATTATTTTTTGCGTAAAAAATCCATCACCGAAACCAAGGAAAGACTTGATAAATATTATGGGGACTCTGCACCATCAATTTCAATGGTTAAGAAATGGTTTACTGAGTTCCGTTGTGGTCGTACCAGTACAAGTGATGCCGAACGTTCAGGTCGCCCAAAAGAGGTCGTCATGCCAGAAATCGTCGACAAAATCCATGGAATGATATTGGATGATCGGAGAATGAAAGTGCGTGAGGTAGCTGAGGCTGTAGGCATCTCAACTGAACGGGTACATCACATTTTACATGAATATTTGGACATGAAAAAGCTTTCCGCGCGATGGGTGCCGCGATTGCTCACACACGACCATAAGCGCAACCGTGTGACCATTTCAAAGGAGTGTTTGGCGATGTTCAACCGCAATCCAAACGAATTTTTGCGCCGTTTCGTTACCGTAGACGAAACATGGATCCACCACACCACACCAGAGACCAAAGAACAATCAAGACAGTGGGTTTCTCCGGGTGAACGTGCACCAAAGAAGGCCAAGGTGGGTCTGTCGGCCAACAAGGTCATGGCCACAGTTTTTTGGGATGCACAAGGTATCATTCACATCGATTACCTTGAAAAGGGTAAAACGATCACCGGCGAATATTATTCAGAGCTTTTGGACAGATTCGATATTGATTTGAAGCAGAAACGACCGCATTTGGCGAAAAAAAGTGCTGTTCCATCAGGACAATGCACGGGTGCACACGTGTGTAGTCAGCATGGCAAAATTTCATAAATTGGGCTACGAACTGCTACCCCATCCAGCATATTCTCCAGATTTAGCCCCCTGTGACTATTTTTTGTTTCCAAACATGAAGAAATGTTTCAAGCGACGAAGATTGGAAATGAAGAATCATATTTTAGAACATGCAACAACAAAAATTTTTTCGATAGAAGAAAATGTATACTTTGTAAAAGGCATGAAACAAAATTTGCTAAGCATATCAAAGATAACTGAAAATAAATGTACAGTCGTAGCAAGAAATAATGATACAAAAATCTAAAAAAAAAAAAAGAGAATTGTTGTCAGTTGCAAATAAAATTGATAGTTTTTATAGATATAATGTAAAAAGCTTTATGCCAAAAAATACAAAAAATATACAAATGTAACTAAATGAACTGAAAAAGAAAAATGGCACAGCGCACTAGGCCACGTAAATTTTTAATGTCTTAATAGAATTTTCAGAATAAAATGCTAGATGGTCTGCCTGAAAAAATCGAGAATATACAAATGAAATGTGGGAATTATATACAAAGTAAAATGTCAAACGAACCATTCGAGAACAACAGAAAGAAAACTAAAGAAACATTAGAGTTAATACATACAGACTTAAACAGGCCACACAGCACAAGTTATTGTGGGGGAAAATATTTTTTGACATTTGTTGACGACTTTAGTAAATGTATTGTATTAAAAATAAATCTGAAACTGCAAACTACTTAAAAGATTATGTAAACAACGTTGAAAATCAGTTCAATAAAAAGGTAAAACAAATTCAATGCGATAACGGGAAAGAATATATAGAGAAGAAGCGATGAATAGTAACGAAAGGAATGAATGGTAATGCAATGCTTAAATAAAAATAATACATGGCAAACTGTAGAAAAGCAGATAAACCAAAAAGCTGGTTTGTCAAATTTTTCAGTCAAAGACAAGCCACGTTCAGGTCGGCCAAGTGCAGTTGATGATGACGTTATCAAGACTTTAATCGAATTGGATCGTCATGTAACAGAGTGTGAGATTGGAGAGAAGTTAAATATACCACAATCAACCATAAACGATCATATACATATATATGTACGACGTCTTGGGATGGTAAAAAAAACTTGATATTTGGGTACCACATTGATTGAAAGAAATTCATTTAACAAATCGCTTAAACGTTTGTGATATGCATCTTAAACGCAATGAAAATTATCCCTTTTGAAGCAAATCATAACTGGAGATGAAAAATGGATTGTTTACAATAACGTCAATCGAAAACGATCATGGTGCAAGCATGATGAGGCGCCACAAACCACTGCAAAGGCTGATATTCACCAAAAGAAGATTATGCTATCAGTTTGGTGGGATTGGAAGGGTGTGGTATATTTTGAGCTGCTTAAAAGGAACCCAACAATTAATTTGGATGTCTACTGTGAGCAACTGGACAAATTGAATACAGCCATCAAGGAGAAGCGACCAGTATTGGTCAATCGTAAAGGTGTCATATTCCACCAAGACAACGCTAGACAGCACACATCTTTGGTCACTCGCCAAAAACTGAGTGAACTTGGCTGAGAACTTTTGATGCATCCACCATATAGCCCTGACCTTGTACCCTCAGACTACCATTTAGTTCGGTCCTTGCAAAACTCTTTGAATGGTAAAACTTTTCATAAGGACGAGGACATAAAATCGCATTTGCTTCAGTTTTTTTGCAGTTAAAGGCCAGAATTTCTATGAGCGTGGAATAATGAATTTAAAGGAAAGGTGGCGAAAGGTCATCCAACAAAAAATATATAATTGATTAAAGTTCATTCTAAAACTCAAAAAAATGTTTTTACTTTTTTTGAAAAAAATCACCGGTTTCTTTTCGGTTTGCAACATTAAAGATATTACTATCATATTGTTGTAAAAATGGTCTGTTTATAAATCAGATGGATGTCGAAACAGCCTTTTTAAATGGCTATGTAAATCAGAATTTTATGTGGATGAACCGAAAGGTTACGAAACAGGAGAAAACAAAGTTTATAAATTATTGTAATTAAGGCATGGAGAGCCCGAGAGCATGGTACGCATAATTGCACAAATACCTCGACAAATAAATTTGTAAAGAGAAAAGATAAAATTCAAATATATATTTGAGTATTTGTAGATGACATTTTGATATGCAGTAAGAACAAAACAAAAATAAGCGAAATAAAAGACAGTTTAAAAACAAATTTACAGTGAAAGATTTAGGAAAAATCGGCAGCTATATTGGAATAGAAATTAATTATAATACTGAGAATAAGAAAATAACTTTTAATCAAAAAGAATATATTAAATCACTAGCAATTAAGTATAATCTCGAAAATGCTAAGCTATATGAAATTGGAATGGAAGCAAACTTAAGGCTAGATCAAGCAACTGAATATGATGAGAAAATTAAATACAGAAACTTGAATTATAATATATTAGTGCAGGTACAAGACCAGACATATTGTTTTCCGTAAATTACTTAAGTAGATATAAAGTTGTTATAATTCAAAACACTATAAATACGCAAAAAGAGTATTAAAATATTTATATAAAACAAGAGAGCTAAATTTAACATTTGAAGAGAATAAAAACGAGAGCAACAGTCGAGCGGCACGCGACAGTGGGATACCCTTGGACGTATGTTGCCATAAAAAGTATCTAATTGTATGATACTAATCGCAAGCTACAAATTATTCATAACACTGCAGTGCGCTGCCACCTTGCATCAATTTCGGTACGTTGTTAATAATTTATCGCCGCAACTTTCCTAGCGTGCGAAAGACTGCAAAAAGCGGTGTGAGCAGTATATATCAGTATTTCTTTGTAAATTTTAAATTGACCAATATCGATCAAATCAAAATCAAAATTAATATTTATTTATTTGGATTTTATGGTTTTGTATTTTTTACTGACCCTAAAATATGAGTTATTAAATAATAATCATATGTGCACGTACGTATATTATGAATACGAGGGTCGTTTGATAAGTCCGTGACTTTTTGTATTTGCCGCGCACCTGCTCTAAATACAACACTGCTCCTGTCAGCAGTTATCGATTAACAGCTGACTGTAAAATTTTGAGAAAGCTGCGTTTCTTAGTTTGCGTTTTATAGGCATTGAAAGCAGACGATCTCGTGAATTTTAACGAAAATGGAAAAAAGTGAATTTCGTGTGCTAATTAAGCATTATTTTTTGCGTAAAAAATCCATCACCGAAACCAAGGAAAGACTTGATAAATATTATGGGGACTCTGCACCATCAATTTCAATGGTTAAGAAATGGTTTACTGAGTTCCGTTGTGGTCGTACCAGTACAAGTGATGCCGAACGTTCAGGTCGCCCAAAAGAGGTCGTCATGCCAGAAATCGTCGACAAAATCCATGGAATGATATTGGATGATCGGAGAATGAAAGTGCGTGAGGTAGCTGAGGCTGTAGGCATCTCAACTGAACGGGTACATCACATTTTACATGAATATTTGGACATGAAAAAGCTTTCCGCGCGATGGGTGCCGCGATTGCTCACACACGACCATAAGCGCAACCGTGTGACCATTTCAAAGGAGTGTTTGGCGATGTTCAACCGCAATCCAAACGAATTTTTGCGCCGTTTCGTTACCGTAGACGAAACATGGATCCACCACACCACACCAGAGACCAAAGAACAATCAAGACAGTGGGTTTCTCCGGGTGAACGTGCACCAAAGAAGGCCAAGGTGGGTCTGTCGGCCAACAAGGTCATGGCCACAGTTTTTTGGGATGCACAAGGTATCATTCACATCGATTACCTTGAAAAGGGTAAAACGATCACCGGCGAATATTATTCAGAGCTTTTGGACAGATTCGATATTGATTTGAAGCAGAAACGACCGCATTTGGCGAAAAAAAAAGTGCTGTTCCATCAGGACAATGCACGGGTGCACACGTGTGTAGTCAGCATGGCAAAATTTCATAAATTGGGCTACGAACTGCTACCCCATCCAGCATATTCTCCAGATTTAGCCCCCTGTGACTATTTTTTGTTTCCAAACATGAAGAAATGTTTCAAGCGACGAAGATTGGAAATGAAGAATCATATTTTAGAACATGCAACAACAAAAATTTTTTCGATAGAAGAAAATGTATACTTTGTAAAAGGCATGAAACAAAATTTGCTAAGCATATCAAAGATAACTGAAAATAAATGTACAGTCGTAGCAAGAAATAATGATACAAAAATCTAAAAAAAAAAAAGAGAATTGTTGTCAGTTGCAAATAAAATTGATAGTTTTTATAGATATAATGTAAAAAGCTTTATGCCAAAAAATACAAAAAATATACAAATGTAACTAAATGAACTGAAAAAGAAAAATGGCACAGCGCACTAGGCCACGTAAATTTTTAATGTCTTAATAGAATTTTCAGAATAAAATGCTAGATGGTCTGCCTGAAAAAATCGAGAATATACAAATGAAATGTGGGAATTATATACAAAGTAAAATGTCAAACGAACCATTCGAGAACAACAGAAAGAAAACTAAAGAAACATTAGAGTTAATACATACAGACTTAAACAGGCCACACAGCACAAGTTATTGTGGGGAAAATATTTTTTGACATTTGTTGACGACTTTAGGAAATGTATTGTATTAAAAATAAATCTGAAACTGCAAACTACTTAAAAGATTATGTAAACAACGTTGAAAATCAGTTCAATAAAAAGGTAAAACAAATTCAATGCGATAACGGGAAAGAATATATAGAGAAGAAGCGATGAATAGTAACGAAAGGAATGAATGGTAATGCAATGCTTAAATAAAAATAATACATGGCAAACTGTAGAAAAGCAGATAAACCAAAAAGCTGGTTTGTCAAATTTTTCAGTCAAAGACAAGCCACGTTCAGGTCGGCCAAGTGCAGTTGATGATGACGTTATCAAGACTTTAATCGAATTGGATCGTCATGTAACAGAGTGTGAGATTGGAGAGAAGTTAAATATACCACAATCAACCATAAACGATCATATACATATATATGTACGACGTCTTGGGATGGTAAAAAAAACTTGATATTTGGGTACCACATTGATTGAAAGAAATTCATTTAACAAATCGCTTAAACGTTTGTGATATGCATCTTAAACGCAATGAAAATTATCCCTTTTTGAAGCAAATCATAACTGGAGATGAAAAATGGATTGTTTACAATAACGTCAATCGAAAACGATCATGGTGCAAGCATGATGAGGCGCCACAAACCACTGCAAAGGCTGATATTCACCAAAAGAAGATTATGCTATCAGTTTGGTGGGATTGGAAGGGTGTGGTATATTTTGAGCTGCTTAAAAGGAACCCAACAATTAATTTGGATGTCTACTGTGAGCAACTGGACAAATTGAATACAGCCATCAAGGAGAAGCGACCAGTATTGGTCAATCGTAAAGGTGTCATATTCCACCAAGACAACGCTAGACAGCACACATCTTTGGTCACTCGCCAAAAACTGAGTGAACTTGGCTGAGAACTTTTGATGCATCCACCATATAGCCCTGACCTTGTACCCTCAGACTACCATTTAGTTCGGTCCTTGCAAAACTCTTTGAATGGTAAAACTTTTCATAAGGACGAGGACATAAAATCGCATTTGCTTCAGTTTTTTTGCAGTTAAAGGCCAGAATTACTATGAGCGTGGAATAATGAATTTAAAGGAAAGGTGGCGAAAGGTCATCCAACAAAAAATATATAATTGATTAAAGTTCATTCTAAAACTCAAAAAAATGTTTTTACTTTTTTGGAAAAAATCACCGGTTTCTTTTCGGTTTGCAACATTAAAGATATTACTATCATATTGTTGTAAAAATGGTCTGTTTATAAATCAGATGGATGTCGAAACAGCCTTTTTAAATGGCTATGTAAATCAGAATTTTATGTGGATGAACCGAAAGGTTACGAAACAGGAGAAAACAAAGTTTATAAATTATTGTAATTAAGGCATGGAGAGCCCGAGAGCATGGTACGCATAATTGCACAAATACCTCGACAAATAAATTTGTAAAGAGAAAAGATAAAATTCAAATATATATTTGAGTATTTGTAGATGACATTTTGATATGCAGTAAGAACAAAACAAAAATAAGCGAAATAAAAGACAGTTTAAAAACAAATTTACAGTGAAAGATTTAGGAAAAATCGGCAGCTATATTGGAATAGAAATTAATTATAATACTGAGAATAAGAAAATAACTTTTAATCAAAAAGAATATATTAAATCACTAGCAATTAAGTATAATCTCGAAAATGCTAAGCTATATGAAATTGGAATGGAAGCAAACTTAAGGCTAGATCAAGCAACTGAATATGATGAGAAAATTAAATACAGAAACTTGAATTATAATATATTAGTGCAGGTACAAGACCAGACATATTGTTTTCCGTAAATTACTTAAGTAGATATAAAGTTGTTATAATTCAAAACACTATAAATACGCAAAAAGAGTATTAAAATATTTATATAAAACAAGAGAGCTAAATTTAACATTTGAAGAGAATAAAAACGAGAGCAACAGTCGAGCGGCACGCGACAGTGGGATACCCTTGGACGTATGTTGCCATAAAAAGTATCTAATTGTATGATACTAATCGCAAGCTACAAATTATTCATAACACTGCAGTGCGCTGCCACCTTGCATCAATTTCGGTACGTTGTTAATAATTTATCGCCGCAACTTTCCTAGCGTGCGAAAGACTGCAAAAAGCGGTGTGAGCAGTATATATCAGTATTTCTTTGTAAATTTTGAATTGACCAATATCGACAACTGGCAATATACGAGGGTCGTTTGATAAGTCCGTGACTTTTTGAATAAAATATATTTTTTTCGTCAAAGAAGCGTTTTATTTCTCAACATAATCTCCTTTTAGCTCTATACATTTAGTCCAGCGTTTTTCCAATTTTTTTATTCCTTCCAAATAATAGGTTTTCTCAAGGCCCTCAAAATAGTCGTTTGTTTCTGTGATGACCTCTTCATTTGACCCGAATCTCTTACCGCCGAGCCATTTCTTCATGTTTGGAAACAAAAAATAGTCACAGGGGGCTAAATCTGGAGAATATGCTGGATGGGGTAGCAGTTCGTAGCCCAATTTATGAAATTTTGCCATGCTGACTACACACGTGTGCACCCGTGCATTGTCCTGATGGAACAGCACTTTTTTTTCGCCAAATGCGGTCGTTTCTGCTTCAAATCAATATCGAATCTGTCCAAAAGCTCTGAATAATATTCGCCGGTGATCGTTTTACCCTTTTCAAGGTAATCGATGTGAATGATACCTTGTGCATCCCAAAAAACTGTGGCCATGACCTTGTTGGCCGACAGACCCACCTTGGCCTTCTTTGGTGCACGTTCACCCGGAGAAACCCACTGTCTTGATTGTTCTTTGGTCTCTGGTGTGGTGTGGTGGATCCATGTTTCGTCTACGGTAACGAAACGGCGCAAAAATTCGTTTGGATTGCGGTTGAACATCGCCAAACACTCCTTTGAAATGGTCACACGGTTGCGCTTATGGTCGTGTGTGAGCAATCGCGGCACCCATCGCGCGGAAAGCTTTTTCATGTCCAAATATTCATGTAAAATGTGATGTACCCGTTCAGTTGAGATGCCTACAGCCTCAGCTACCTCACGCACTTTCATTCTCCGATCATCCAATATCATTCCATGGATTTTGTCGACGATTTCTGGCATGACGACCTCTTTTGGGCGACCTGAACGTTCGGCATCACTTGTACTGGTACGACCACAACGGAACTCAGTAAACCATTTCTTAACCATTGAAATTGATGGTGCAGAGTCCCCATAATATTTATCAAGTCTTTCCTTGGTTTCGGTGATGGATTTTTTACGCAAAAAATAATGCTTAATTAGCACACGAAATTCACTTTTTTCCATTTTCGTTAAAATTCACGAGATCGTCTGCTTTCAATGCCTATAAAACGCAAACTAAGAAACGCAGCTTTCTCAAAATTTTACAGTCAGCTGTTAATCGATAACTGCTGACAGGAGCAGTGTTGTATTTAGAGCAGGTGCGCGGCAAATACAAAAAGTCACGGACTTATCAAACGACCCTCGTATCGAGTAATCAAAATTAATATTTATTTAATTGCATTTTATGGTTTTGTATTTTTTACTGACCCTACAATTCGAATTTTTAAATAATAATCATACACGCATGTGCACGTAAGCATATTATGAATATTATGAATATGTACACATGCATGTAAATGCTTGCATACATTCATATCGATCTATCACGCCACCTATTGGTTGAGTGCTAGCATATATGCACATGCATTTTCGGTAATTGACTTGTGCATGGAAAAGAAGAGTCAAGAAACAGCTCGCGCTACGCACTCGCATCGTTCGTCATTTTCTTTTCTGCACAAGTAATATAGCTATGACGTCATCGATAACTTGTTTGCTGGTCGGAGGGTCGAAATGGGTTATCTAATAACTTCAGTGTTTATTGTCCGATCGGATTGCAATTTGAAGGATAAGTTCATATAGTATTTATCTATATTTATGCTAAAGCAGAACGTTAAGCAATGAGTATTTCGAATGTAAATCGCAATGTAAATCAAAATTTGTGGTTTGCGGGGGCGGTAGGCGTGTTATTCCAAATTGAAAATAAACTTGATCTGCGTATGTATACCATATCTTCATGCTAAATTTGGTGTCCCTAGCTTTTGTAATAGCTGAGATCGGCGTGTTCATCCAGACAGACGGAAAGGTGGACAGACGGACATGACTCAATCGACTCGGCTATTGATCCTGAGCAAGAATATATATACTTTATGGGGTCTCCGACGCCTCCTTCTGCCCGTTACATACATGCACAAAGTTAGTATACCCTTTTTTGACCATTTTCAATGGTCCAAGGGTATAATATTGAAATACTAGACTGTATGGTAGAAGCAAATTATGCAGGAGATAATATTGATAGAAAATCCACAACAGGATTTATAATAAGAATGTATGGAAATATTGTATATTGGAAAGCACACAAACACGCTGTCACAAAATGTTCAACGTCTTCAGAGTACATTGCACTGGCAGAAGCAGTAACTGAAATATTATTTTAAAAAAACATGATATGCGAGACATTTACTATTAATAATGATAAAGCGGTAAAGATTTACGAAAATTTTTTCAGGCGCAGCACACAGGTGGCGCCCATAGGCCATAAATCAAAAAATCTAAGTCAAAATATTTAGGTAAAAAGTAACCAAATTAGCTGTTAAATGTCCAACCTTTTCCAGTCCAAACCGGTTTTCGCTGGAAATCTAACGGTTCCTGCTAAAAATAGCTTTCAAAGTTGTGAACAACTGTTCTTTTGCAAGGCAAAAATTGCATGCGTGCTTATTTTGTCATTCAAAGCCAAACTTCAAAGAGTTCAAACGTCAAGATTAGTGAACGGATTTTATTCATTTAAAATGGAATTTAAAGCTGAAGGTATTTACTTTAAATCCATTTAGTAATAATAAACTAATATGTTAAATCGTTTTAGTGAAATAATTGTTGTAAAAACCATTTTTTTTTTGTTCATTTTGTGTGCTCTCTTTTTCATGTTTACATAAACTTTTAGTTGTGACCCCCCTCGCTCCCCCCAATGTGAGTATTATCAATGTATTAACCAATGTTTTTAGATAATGAAAATGTTAAGTGTAGCTGCAAATAGTTGCAAATGTGCCTGTAATCTTCAATATACTAACACCGCCTTTATATTTTTAATGGTTAAAATCGCGACTCGAGTTGCTGCTTTTCCTTTGTTTTTGTGATGTTGCTTTTGTTTTCTTCATTTGTGATTGTGTTTGTTTGTGTTTTTATACACTTTTGTATATTTTTTTTTTTTTTTAATTTTTATCTTTTGATATTTTTATAGGTGATTCTTATAACTGTGTGTTTTCACGCAGACATATATTTCATCTTTGGTGCTCCGAAAAGGGCACAAATTTTGAAAAAACTCAGAGTGTGATTAATTTAGTAGAACTTGGCATTACAAACAATGATTGTACAGCCGATTTAAATGAACTTGAGAAATGTATTGGTTACATTTGTAAGAAAATAATTGAGTTCATGGGTAAATACAGGCGTAATAAGAGTTTTTTTGAAAAATATCAATCGAATTGGCTGAACACCAAAGAAAATGTTATTGTGTATAATAAATTCATTTAAATTTATTTTCGTTTATTGTTGTAATATACTGATTTGACTACTAAAAGTATTCTAAGGCGCTTTCCTTATATAAGCGCAACCTTATGGCAATCATTTATAGGGCAGCTATGGTCCGATTTTGATAAAATTAAAACAAGAATTCTAGAATAATACAGAATGGCCATGCCTCAAATTCTATGAAAATATGTTGAGAACTGGATACTCTATAATTTTTTCCCTAAAAATTTTCCAATCGTTCCTATGGGAGCTATATGATATAGTCGTCCGATTTGAATAATTTTTACACAATATTTTTAATATATTTTTCTAAATTTACTGTAAAAATTGCATAGTGATATCTCCACAAGAAGTATTTATGGCCGCCGCTCCATACAAGCCCGACCACTGTGCGCAGTAGCGATAGCTAAATTTTACAAAGATTTCGAAACACATTGAAGTGCAGTATCATTATGTTAACGAAAATGATGAAAAAGGTAGATATTGTAAAGACAGAATCTAGAATTAATATAGCAGACATGTTAGACAAACAAAGATTTATAAAGAATAGAGATGCTGTAAAATTAAAGTAATGAATGATGAAATCAAGACAACAAATTTAAGAGGCGTTTTGGAATAAATATGTCTGTCTGTAATGTAAATTTACATAAGAGTACATCAGCTGTTCTAGTTAAGCATAATGCAATGTAAGATAACATAACTAAGTCACTTGCTCATGGAATGTAAAATAAAAGGTACGAAGCACAAGTTCGTTATGAAAATAAATCAACACCCTTGAATTGATTTGACTTGAAAAGGCCTGTCAACGGACACCCAATGTGCCAATTCGACTTGTGTCGTTTCATGCTGTGACCGTGACTCATAGTCACCGTTATTCTCTTTCTGTGGTAGATTATTTAAGTTTTGTAGGGTCCTCATAGACTGGTCCGCGTAAACTTGATTGTCTTTTTGATTCTTGTGGAAGTAGGGATTCTTGCTTTGATAATTCCTTTCCCTGTTGAGAGTTCTGACGCCAGTTCTAAGACTTTTGCTGCAAATGTGCTTCTCTCATTGCTTCATTCGGCTTCTTGAGCTAAAGCTAGGGCTGAGGGCAGGTCTTTGGGTTGTGCCGGGAAAACTGCCCACTTCAGAGACTTTTTTAATCTTGAGACGAAAACGTGAAGCGCGTCGCTTCTTTACTTTTCATTTAATACCGCCGCAGTGACGGAATAGTACGTCGATACTCGATACTTACTCGTGGTGGTTGGACGTGTTTCGCTTTTGCTCCCTGTGTTTCTTAATAATTCTGTTTAATTGATCTGCTTATGTGCTTTCATTAATACTGTGGTATCTTACTAGTGCTAACCCTGTGAGTAAAAGCTTAAAGTAGCATACTAATCCTGCCTTATTAGTGAATTCGCTTACAAAAATTTTAATTCTTTTCACTTGCGCGTCTTGGCGTCAAGTTTTTTTGTTTTTGTTTTTACTAATATTCTTACACTTTCCTGCTCTCCCGCTCACGAAAGTAAATTTCGCTCTCTGAGTAAGTTGTGTAGTGCTTTTGTTGTAGACGTAACAGCTGCTGTTGTTTTGTTTACCTCGAGTGCTCGCTATATTTGCTTTTTTTATTCTCGTTCTCGCTTGCTTGCCTGTTTTCGGCGCTGTAACTGTTTCTTGCTCTCTCAAGAAATTTGTCTTAATACTCTATTGCTCTCTTCGTTGTCCCCTACTATTCGAAGGCATATCTATTTTATTAACATGGTGTCGTGCTCTGCAGCAAATTGCAAATGCTCTTCAGATGCTAATGCGGACTACATTGGATGCTGGCTCTGTGACAATTTTAGTCACTTAAAATGCTGTGGCCTAACTGTGCGGGTTAGAGATGCCGTCAACGCCAATGTAGGCCTCAAATGGTCGTGCGAAGCGTGCCGTGTGGGTGAATCCGATCTACGGAAAATCCACAATAAAACCAAACTCGGGTTTTATCGGATACGCACAGCTTTCTCTAATCTCCAATCTGAATTTTTGGAGATGGAGACCCAATTCAACGCCTTTACGGCTCTTAGTAAGCCACCTGCTCCTCTTAATATTCCTTTAGATTCAGTTACTACGAATCTAAAGACCACCAATCTACCTTCTTCCAAGGCTTCTTCTTCTGATCTTCTAAGTCTAATTTCCCCTATACCGTCTTGCTCTTCTAGTTGCACAAAAAAAAAAAAAACTAGCAGCAATGTTACCGCACCGAAACCTCTTGCTGCCCCTCTTGTGCCTACTCCCATTACGAGCAATGATAACAACGTAACGGGTAATGTTCCCGCAATCATGCCTGCTAGTCAGGCACCGAGTATAAAACCTCTGATTGCGATTAAACCCAAAAAATTGGTGTTTATCTCTCGCTTGGCTCCAGACACAACCATAGAAGATGTACAATCGTACATTCTCGAAAGGATGCCTGTAAATGATTTGATAGTTAAAAAATTCAACTTCAAATTAAAGCGCGACATTTCTTCATTCAAAATTATTCTCCCTGCAGAACAGTTTAAAGACGTTTGCGCAGCTTCTTTCTGGCCGCCCGACCTTATTGTTAAGGAGTTCACTCCAAAACAAAAAAGCCGAACGACCGTCACTCTTCCCACATTGGCCGTTACATCGCCAAGTGGACCTACAACAAGTGCAAAGTCCTCAAAAAACTGAAGTTCTCTTCTCTTCATGCCTTTGAAAATGCTAGGGGACACACAAATATTCTTTCCTATCAAAATGTTAGAGGCCTCTGTAGTAAAATCTCTAGTCTTTATCTTCATAGTCTTGCCTTTACTTCCCAAATTATTGCCTTCACCGAAACCTGGTTAAAACCAGAGATTCTAAGCTCTGAAGTCTTTCCAGATAGGTATACAACTTACAGGCTTGATCGACCTGACCGACGGGGTGGTGGAGTACTGATTGCAGTAGACTCCTCCATTATGTCGGACCTCTTACAGCCGGAGTTTCAATTCGACATCGAATTAATCTGTGTAAAACTACACTTTCCCGGTTTTTTCTTGTATATAACCTGCTCCTATATTCCGCCGTCATCGGAATTATCAGTCTACTCGCAACATTTGTCTGCAATTAAGACTATTTTTAATCTGTTATCAGACAGAGATCATTTCATAGTCCTGGGTGACTTTAATATCCCGGAATGTAATTGGACATCCATTGCGGAGGGAAACTTCCTTCTGCCCTCCCGGCAACATGATCTGTTTGACGGTTTGTTTGACATGTCTTTGTCGCAGGTTAATCATGTCAAAAACACTTTAAACAGATCGCTTGATCTATGTTTCGTCTCAGATCCTTCCAGGGTGATTTTAGACAGGGCACAACCTCTTTCCCTACCTGAAGATCCTTATCATCCCACTTTCGAAGTGAATCTCGACTTAAGTATTAGCTTTGTGGATAAAAGTGTAAAGCCGTGCAATCGCGTGCGCTGCTTTAAGAAAGCAGACTTTGAATACCTAAATTATTTAATTTCATATTGTGATTGGTCTGACTTTTATCTATCAACTGATATGTCAGTGGCTATCAACATATTTTATAAAACCCTTAACTCTGCTTTTGATATCTGTGTTCCGTTTTTCTATCCGACAAGCTCAAGTAGGCCTCCTTGGTTTACAAAAGAGTTGTCTCGCTTAAAAAACTTAAAGAGTAGCTTATTTAAGAAATACAAGCTGAAAAACTCACCGCTTGTCTTTTCCCGCTACCTAACTGCTCGGGCAAATTTTACCGTGCTTAACGCGAAGTGTTATAAAAACTATTTGACCAGATGTAGGATTCAGTTCTTTCAGAATCCTAAACAGTTTTATAGTTTTGTTAACATGAAGCGTAGGTCAGCGGGCTTTCCTTCTAAACTTATGTTCGATAACGCTGAGGCGAACACAGATCAGGCCATTGCCGATATGTTTGCCAAGTTTTTTCAAACAACTTATTCTTCCTCTACGCCAAACATTCACTCCTATCCATATAGCGTACCAAGCTCGAATGGCATCTTCACACCTTTACTGAATGAAAGTTCACTTATTAGGGATCTTCGATTGGTTAAACCAGTCTTCTCACCAGGTCCCGATGGTATCCCCGCCTGTGTACTTCGATACTGCGCCAACTCCTTATGTAAGCCATTGCTCAAACTATTTTCGCTGTCCTTAGTAACTGCCTCGTTTCCATCCATATGGAAGGAATCCTTTATCATCCCTTTACATAAAAAGGGCAGCAAGTCTGATGCAAGCAATTATAGAGGTATCTCTAAATTGTCGGCTATACCGAAATTCTTCGAGAATGTTATTACTCCTCACTTGCAGCATTTTAGTAGATCCGTTATATCCCCTTTTCAACACGGATTTGTGAAGCGTCGTTCTACCACGACAAATCTGCTTGAGCTGACATCCTTTGTGGTAAAAGGATTTCAGGAAAATCTTCAAACTGATGTCATTTATACTGATTTCAGTAAGGCATTTGACTCAGTCAACCATTCCCTTCTTGCACATAAACTAAATCTTCTCGGTTTCTCACCAAAACTTCTTAGTTGGATTGTGAGCTATTTGAGTGACAGAACCCAACGAGTCCTCTTTAAAAATACTCGTTCCTATCCCGTTCATGCCACATCTGGTGTTCCTCAGGGAAGCCACTTAGGTCCCCTGCTTTTTACACTTTTCATCAATGACCTCCCAACGGTCATACTTAACTCACGTACTCTCATGTACGCGGATGATGTCAAGCTCTGTTTTCAATTAAGAGACGACTCCTGTCATTCTCGCCTTCAATCTGACCTAGATTGTTTCTTTTCTTGGTGTCGTGCAAATCTCCTTAATCTGAACAGCTCAAAATGCAAGCTGATGACATTCTCACGTGCCTGCCCAAAGTACGTATCATACTCTCTTTGTGGTTGTACCTTGGAAAGAATTTCCCTGGTTGATGATCTAGGTGTCCGTTTGGACCGAAAACTCAAGTTTTCTGAACATATATCATCAATGGTTAATAAAGCTATGGGTGTACTCGGCTTTATTAAGAGATGGTCCAAGGAGTTTGACGATCCTTACTTAACTAAGACTCTCTTCACTTCGCTTGTTCGTCCAATTCTCGAGTACGGATCATGTGTCTGGAACCCTCAGTACACAGTTCATAGAGACCGCATTGAATCCGTACAGAAAAACTTCTTAATGTTTGCCTTGCGAGGCCTTAACTGGGATGTAAATTCAAGACTTCCTTCCTATCCTAGTAGACTTTTGTTACTTAATCTGACTTCTCTAGCTAATCGTAGAACCATGCTTGGCGTTATATTTATTAACAACCTTATCCAAGGTGACATAGATAGTAGCGACTTACTTAGTAGACTACACTTTTCTGTCCCTGGTAGAATCACCCGTAATTACCTTCCTCTAAAACTTCCCAATTGTAGCTCGAACTATGCCCTGCATGAGCCATTCAGGGTATTATGTTCGGACTATAATAAACTATACTTAATTGTAGCTAACAATAACAACTTGATATCTAGCTTAAAATTACAACTCCTCGCCCACTTATCTAGCATTTAGTCTTATAGTAGTACTTTCAACATACTGCATGCTTTAACACTCTACTCATAATTTTATTTGCATTTGGTTTTTAACACTAACTCTCCTGATCTGATTGGGTTTTTCTGGGTTTTCCCCAATCCTCTGCAACAAATGTTGGATCGGCTTTTCTTTATCCCAGTTTGCACATTTGCACAATTTTTAATTTTTTCCTTTTTTTTTACATTTAAGGTTTTACCCTTAATTTAAAATTACATCTAGTTTAAAATTTAACTTAAATAATTTAAATCTAATTTTAATTGTTTCTTTACTTTTAAAAAAGTCGACTGATCATAGTTCGACTATAAACTAAATATATAAATAAATAAATAAATTAATGTTTTATTCGTTAATAAGTTGAGTTTTTTATCGACTACGAAATAATAGTGGTCAAGCGTTTGTAAACAATAATAAGAATAGTGTATTTAAATTAATGCTGTTGTTGTTGTACGTTAAATAACAACAAAATTGTTTTTCTATCATATAGAGAATAAAATTATCTTTCAGAAAAATATATGTTTGTATGTGTTATCTGTATTATTTTCACATATATTGTGTGCTAAACATTGCATATGCATAAAAACACCAGCCGTGCAAATTAATAGTGGTCAGGGCTCGTAATATCTAGGGGCTCGTTGCAATGGGACTCTGGCACGAATTCTATTTCGCGGAAAATTTATATCTGTGGTGCAGAAATTGTAATTCTACTAAGCTGGTTTATCAGAGAGGCTATCCTGTCCTCAAATATGGTAAGAGGGCATGTTTGTCAAGGGCTGCTTGCCTACCTTTGCCTCTGGGCAACTTGTTCCGCTCTTATTATTTTTTTGTTTTTTCTAAAGACCGCTGCTCTAAGTACGAAGTTGTCAGTTCGTCGCTACTACTGTCGTCCGCGTTGTTGTGGGTTTGCAATGGGCGCAACATTAAAAGGTCAAACCGCTACGGAATTAATTTTAATTTTGACTTATAAAGGTTCTTTAACACTTAATGGCAACAGGCTTAATTATGCTTAAGTTTATTTCGTAAACAATACAATCTCACACTAAACAGCCCTGAGTATTCTTTTAATTATTTTATTTGAATTGTAAACAAATGAACATATCACTTACATTTTGGAATATGAAATATGAGCTTGAATTAAATGGTGTGGTGGCCGCTGCGGTATGTTATTTTTCAGTTGAAATTCCGTTGAACTCCGCCGGCCACTCGTATTTGTTGATTTGTTTTAATAACTCTCTCAGCTCTCTTGGCTGGGGTTTCATATTTTTTTGTTTTGTGGCGCTTTAGTCACTTCGTTTTGTTACAGTTTTAGTCACTAAATTCTGTTTTGTTGTGTGTGTGTGTCTATTTAATTTTTTTTTTTCACTGTTTTTGTTGTCTTCTTTGTAACACTTAATTTATTGCTGGGTGTTTCTCACTGTGTTTTATTTTGTTTTTTTGCTGTTTAAGTCACAAAATACGTTCTTATTGAGTTTGTGTGTTTTATTCACGTTTTGGTTGTTCACTTTTTTGTTCAATACCGCGACTCTTGGCGTTGGCAAAAAGAGTTATTTCGGTTGGACAATACGTAGGCGATTGTATGGTTTATAGAATAACTGGGTTATTTCCCGTTTGGGTGCTAATTAAAAGAAGGCTCTTTAATATTCTGTTAAAGAAGAATTTTTATTTTTTAATTCGTTTTTTTGGCGTTGGCGTTAGAACCAAAGGAGAACGAATTCTAAACTGCCATCTAGGACAAGCTGCATCGAACCATAAAGCAGCCGCTGCCACCTGTAATGCCGGCTGAATGCTGAGTCGGCGTCTCCAACGGGCGACCAGGCTGCTTGCGCGTGCAAGTTTCGGATTTCGGCTGCAATTTTGTCGCAACGGCATCCGGCACAACATCGTTGTCAGCAAACTCAAGCTTGCGCGTGTTAACTTGTGTATTTTGCACCTGTTTCCTCTTTTTTAGGAAGGTATTTCGACCAAAAAAAAATAAAACCATTGGTTATTTTGGCGGAAAATCACAGAATACTTTAAAACGTAAATAATAGTAGGACAAACTGAAAAACTAGATCATTATTGTATTGTAATATGCGTTAACTTCACGTTAACCTAACATTTAGCAGGAAAATTATTAAAGCAACACATTCAATGATTAGGGTTCAATTCACTGTTATTTTTTAAGGAATAATTTGTTAATGTAAATTGAGTATGAACAGAAAATAAATAAATTCGATATATTTAATCTGGATGTGTGAATTTCATTTTTGAACCTTTATAGGATATGTTTGTATTGCTCAGTAATTTGGAACGCACAGAAAAACTGATTCCCGGACTATGAAGTATAATAAATACATATGTATTATTCAGAAACAAAAGAGAACTCCATTTTGCTATGTTGACTGAAAATTATACATACCACAGATTTGATAAAGAAACAAGAGCAACAGTCGCGTGGCACACTTTATTGGGATACCCTTCGACCTATGTTTTTATGTAAAGAGTACAGAATTGTACGTTACTACTCATTAACAGAAATAACGTAACGTTGCATACGTGTAAGTTAACTAAAGTCAAAAAAAGCCCAAAATACATCAATCAAAACATGTAGGTGGGCACCATTTTTTTAAACTTATTTCAAGTCAGCGAGAATAAAGTAAAAATAACTGACTGGTTGTGCAAGTTGTTTTTCATAAAAAAAGAAAGTCTTGAGTTTAAGTTGGTGGACTTTAACCTTGATGTGCATTTTTTGTTATGAGCAGAGCTAAAATAGTCTTTTTCCCCTTCTACTTCCACTTGTCTTTGTTTTCGTGATTTGTCCAACGATCCATCGTAATACAATCCCTTGAATTTTGCAACGTTAATTATTCATTATTTATTTACATTGCAAGCCCATGTCATCTCCGTTCCGACGGTATAGAACCACTTCGCAACAGAGTAGTGATTCTTACTCTAATCGCGACGATCATAAGTAGTGTCAATCAGTTGTCCGAGCACATATCGTCCGGCCAGAGGTGCAGGCATATGCTGCCATAGAGATAAGAGACAACATTCGTTGTGACTAGCCGTTGGATGCAGTCAAATTTTTTGCCAGAATTCAGAACCATATGCTTTCTGGAGTCAGCACAGAGAACTCGGAAAGGGTCATGCAAGCTGTAGTTAGTATGACAAAGGCCAAGGATAGTGGCATACAATTACGAGTAACTCTAGAAGGAATACAGAAATCAATTTATATATATATTGTCCTTTATTAGCTTTTCAATAAACATAACGCCTAACATAATACGACGGTTAGTTAAAGAAGGTAGGTTAATTAGAAGGAGTCAAGGCAAATAGTAGAAACTGCTTTTGAACAGACTCAATTCTATCTTGGTGAATATGGTATTGCGGCGACCTCACGCAAGACCCATATTCAAGAGTTGGACGAACAAGAGAAGTATAAAGCAACTTTGTCGTGTAAGGATCCTCGAATTCTTTGGTCCATCTTTTGATGAACCCGAGTAGTTTAAATGCCTTATTGATAATTTGTGTAATGTGACGAAATCAGCTACTTCAGATATTCTTAAGAGCGGGGTTAAGTTAAGATTATAATTGATGACATGATACAATAGTTACCTCTGTAAAATAACATAACCTTGCACTTCAAACAGTTAAGATACAGCAGATTATGGCTGCACCATTCAAAAAACAAATCAAGATCTGTTTGAAGAAGGTTATTTGCAGGATCATTGTGTGTCAAACACAGTTTCACATCATCAGCATACATAAGAATGTTAGAGTGAAGGAGTATTGAAGGAAGATCTGTTATGTCCAACCTCGTATTGAATTTATATTTCCTAGAGATGTAAAATCTGGATATTATTCCAATCTTTGGAAAGCGAGGAAAGCAAGGAAAGAAACCCTACTCTCCTACGGGGCGCACTTCGGGGACACTACGGGTGTTAGTGTAGATCCCTCGTCTTTACCCACCCTACCTAGGAGTCCTTTTTGCAATAGTTTTTCGAACTCCCTTACCTAACATTACCATTTCATCAACCTTCAGAAATCATTAATAATTCTTTAGCATTCTATTTTAAAATTCATTATAATTGCTCATGAGTTTCTTAAAATATTCATAAATATAATATAAATCAAAGGTTGCATTTTTATATACCTAACTCTTTGTATGGCCAGAGTATTTTATAAAATAAACAGAAAAATTTTCTATAAGCATATGAGGGTATATTATATCTTATTAATGATAAAATTTATCTAATAAATACTATTTCATTATTCCTGCCAATGCCTGGTAACACCGCTAACTAACCATCTGATTAAATACCAAAAAAAAAAAACTATCGAGCAAATTCCATCTCATACATGTTATGATTTTATGGTGGGACAATTCTCACAAATTTTTATCTTTTTCTTATTTGCGCGGCGCGAGTGCTTTTTTTCTCGTTTTAATTCGCAAGTGACAGCAATTTAAAAAAGAAAACAGTGTCTACGGTTATGGATCGGGTAAGTAATTAAATACAATGCATACAGCAAGGAGAAATGTCTTGGTCTGCCCTGATCACTGTGACATACGATCAGCTGTTTTGTGTTTACCTTTCTTATAGGAATAAATTTATATTGTTTGCTTATTTTTCTTTTGCCATAATTAAATTTCCTCTTTAATGTGTAGTCGTAAACATAAAATAAGTATGAGTGCACTTACCCCCTTTTCCGTTGGGCCCAATGGATCGTTGGTTGGCTAAATGTTGAATTATGATTTATTTTATATACTATATACAATACGTACACACACCAGAGGCATATAAAACAAGCATTATATACTAAACAATGCTAAATTAGACAGTTCTCCTTGCTCTATTATGTATAGTATTCTGCGGGTATAAGTTACTATTTCCAATTTCCTTTTTATTTTATTTTAACTACCCTGCTGTTTTTTTTTTTTTTTGTTTTTCTAGTAAGTTAATTACTAGCCGCTTTTTTTCTTGCCGCGAAGCGGCCGCAGCTGCTAAAGATGTCTCTAGGACTGTAGCTCCAAATTAATTTTGCTTTTCGGGTTTTCTATATCGCTTCTTCTCCTTTTTTTCTTTTTTTAACCAATTTTCTTTGCCTGTGCCTTCGGTGTGTGTAGATAGTTATTTGTCTGTTGAGTTATATAATGAAGTGAGACTTCGCAAGTATTTTTTCTTTTTATAGTGAATTTATCTCCTTATATCGCTTTTTCCAGCGTTCTGCAAGGCTACTCCCAGAGATGATAACTCCGATCCTGACTAGCGCTAAGATAGCTAGCGGCGCCAACTCTTCTTTGCCCCAGATGTTACTGCAGGTAAGATGACACTGCGACCACAGGCCAGTATATAAATCTTTAAGATTTTTTTTTTGGTAACTAGCTTGCTTTTCCTTTTTTTTTTCCTTTTTTTTCACAGACCTCTAATCGTCTCGGAGGAGAATTTTAGACTGCGATGATCTAGCAAAATCTAGTGAATCGCCATACTTATTCTCCTCCTTGCTTCCTTTTATTTTTTTTTTTCAGACAGATTGCAACACTAGGTGGCTAAAAGAAGGATGACACCTACTACCTTTTCTTTGGAATTCACCTCTTACAAAATCCCCGTAAGTATGCAAAGTTGCAACGACCATATTATTAATTTATTTATTTTCATCTTACAGATTCCTGCTGCACTAGTTTTAATTTAGTTTTATGTAATTTTAAGAAACTTTAATATAATTTATATTTATAAGTTAAATAGATGTAATCTCTGTCCGTTACAGATCGTTGATAAAAAGGTTAAATAGCAATGGTCCAAGGTGGCTGCCCTGAGGAACACCAGAAGTAACTAAGATCGGAGGATTACAAGTTAATTTAAACTTTTTAAAATACAGCGATTTCAAATTTTTCAGCCTTACTAACTCACGTGAAAACCAAGGGGGCCTATTGGACGGTACGGGAAAAGTAACAGGAACACATTGATCAAAAAATGAGTTCATAGAGGAATAAAAAATGAAATGCATGTATTTAGATCAGAACATGAATAAAAAATGACCAATCATGTTCCAAAATTAAATAATTCAATTTTTGAAAATCGGAAAAACAATTGCAGTTTGCATAGAAGTTGGCAGAGTTAGAGCCAGGTCCAATGTAGGATGATAGGGATCTTCAGGAAGAACTAAGGGATTCATTCTAGAGATAGTATTTAGTAAAATATCGAAAGAGAATTTTAAATCAAGCATTCTACCACTACAATTAGGAGCAGTGTTTATTTGATAAATAAATAGCGCCGAAAGGACTTATTGCGGCGACCTTGCCCACTGGTTTATGTACTTGCGGCATATAATTAATATTACAGAAACGTAAGAATTCTAAATTGGAGTTCTATATTTCTACAGGTGCAACGACAGACCTGGAAAAGTCAGCGCTGTACAAAAGTTCCCGGAGCCCAAGACAATTTTCTGAGAAGCAAAAACTGGCGATTCAGATATCCCGGCTAAAAGAAGTTATTCGATCTAACGACCGACGCTTCAGCTCACGGTATAGGCGCGGTATTGTCTCAAGAAGGCCGTCCAAATACTATGATATTGAGAACGTTAAAAGACAGGGAAGTTAACTACGTGACTAACGAGCTGGAGTTATTAGCTATTATATGGTACTCAGCCAAGCTTCAGCCCCATGTATATGTAAAAGATATAAATATCTTTATCGACCATCAGCCTTTGACCTTTTCAGTAGCAGAACCCTAATGCAAAAATTAAATGGTGGATAGCGCGCATAGATGAGTCTAATTCCCGGACTTTTTACAAACCTGGAAAAAAAGAATCTTGTAGCGGATGGGTTGTCCAGACAATAGCTCAACGCTTTGGAAGAATAAGAACCCGAGTCCTGCGCAGGTACGACACACAGTGAGCTCTCCCTCACTCACACAATTAAAACAACAGAAAAACCGTTGAATTGTTTTCAGAACTTGATAACGCTGGAGGAAGCGCGCTTTCCTTTAAAACGCACTTTCATTTTGTTCAAGGATAAAAAACGACACACAATCAACTTTACCTGCAGAGAGGCTCTAGTGGACGTCCCCTCAGGGGCAATTGTGACAAAGGGCATGGATGCCCTCCATTGCGACTTGCATATGCTCGCAATGGTTCAAGACGAAGTGGTTCGGAGGTTCCCAGCCACGAAATTTTGGCTCTATAAGAACCTGGTAGTAGACACATTCGGGCCAGAGCAAAAAGGGAAATTCTCACAACCGAACACAATAATCATAGGACAGTGCAAGAATACGTTAAGCAAGTTCTTTCCGAGTACTATCTTCCGAAAATGGCAAGGCTCGCCAATGAGATAGTTCGAGATTGCGAATGCGCGAGGGCTAAATATGGTAGACACCCGAGAAAACAAGAGATTGGTGAGTCGCCAATACCGGCACACATAGGGGAAATGTTGGAGAATGACATATTCTTACGGTCAAAAAATTCGTTCTCACTTGTATCGACAAGTTTGCCATTGTGCAGCCCATTCAATCAAGAACTATTGGAGATATCAAGACAGCGTTGCTCCAACTTATGAACTTCTTCTTTGCACTCAGGACCAAAGAAAATGCCTATCGAGAAAACAGGGTTTTTGATTTGGGAGAAACGGTTTTGGTTAAATCCAACCATAGGCTTGGAAACAAACTCACGCCTCTGTGTGAGGAGAGAGCCGCAGAAGCGCTCTTGGAGACCACAGTCCTCATCAAGGGGAGGGTGGTCCACATGGACAATTTGAAGTAACAGTGTCTTCGAGCTCGTAATCACGTTTACCTTTTTTTTGTTTAAAGGTTTCACCCTCAGGGAATCATCCTCTTCCTTTCTGTATCTTTGGTCTCGGCGTAAATCACCGATTACTCGCGTGCAAGATACATTCCCGTTGTCGACGGAAGAATCCTAGTATGGGAGGAGTTCACCTATGTTAGATATTCGGTAAACCTCTCGGAATATATGCGCATAGTGGCGGAAACGGTCAGCTTGTTTGACAAGTTTCTAGAATCGCATATGAAGAAATTTTTGAGAGTGGACACAGCTCACTCGAGGGATTTGTTAGAAACATTAGGCACGTACCGCAGGGTAGCTAGAAGCGCAAACAATAAGAAATAAATACCAGAGTCCAAAATTAAATCAATCAACTAACAATAACCGTCAATTCAATTTTTAAAGCGATAAAAAGTTCACAAGTTGATGTCGGCCATTTATATGAGACATTGCTGGCTAGAAACAGAATGTTGATGATGGAATTGAAGAATCTAGTGTTAGGCATAACACTTGCAAAGCTTAACATTGTCATTGTCCCCCATAAGGAACCTTATGTCTGTTTCGTCCGTTAAAGTTCTTCCAACGCCCTATACTTCTAGGAAGATTACTATTGTATATTCCCCGTTGAGCCAAAAGGCTTCACACTACGGATAGATTATAACATCATAGCGGGATGCGACGGAGCAGTTTATACGGTCGAGAATACCAACACTTCACCCTGGGCCTCATTCTGTCGTTTATCGTCAGAGAGTTCATGCGCCAGAGAACTCCATGCAGAAGGTATGGCCGTAGGTAAGCAGTCTGGACCCAGTTACTTATGTACGACGGGGCTGTCATCATCAACGACCGATCTGCCAAGGTACAGGTCAAAAACGTTACAGAAATTTGGGTGCACGGGTGCAACTCGTTCAGCATCATAAGTAAAGCCCTTGGAGTTGCAAGATTTCCTCTATTGGACATCACTGCCTGCCAGAACGTGCTCAGTCTCCCTTACTTCGTCGTAAGTTTAGAGAGAATATCAGCGTCGACGGTGCGATCTTTACAGCATTTATCATTGGGGCAACAAGATGTGCGCACATTGGCGTTAGACTGATATGTTGGCGCATTGAAAGGGCAAGAAGAGTTTCAAGGCCGAGGGCGGCCTTAACTTAGAGGGGGAGTAGGTAACTAAAGTCAACGGTCTCTTGATTGCTGACCGAAATATGACTACGAGTGAATCTGCAGAATTAGCAGTTGATCGGATATTTTCGAGGCTTTTATTTAAGCTTTAGGGATTTTTTATATTCTGTTCATTTTCGTACTCGATTGCCACCGCTCCGCATGGCTCGAGAAGCTAATGCATAATCAAAAAGTTACCCAAATATTTAATTTGTATATGCATGCATCATTGCATTGATCAATGAAATAGGTATGTGTGTATGTGTTTAAATGTTAAATGTGCATAGAAAAGAGAAAAGAAACAGATCGCGCTCCACACGCATTCTCTTTCGTATCGCAATGACGTCACGCCTCGTTTGTATAAAAAAGTCCAACATCTGTGTTTTTTGTCCGGTCGGATTGAAATTTTAACAGACCTACATGATCGATTAATCGGCTGGTGATTTTGAGCAAGAATATACGAGGTGTGTTCAAAAAGAAAGGTGGCTTTGTATTTTTAAGAAAAAATATTTATTAATTTATCAATATTTATGTTGTCTCCTTCAAAGTAATCCCCCCCAGATACAATACACTTATGCCAACAGTTTTTGGGCCAAATCCGATGAATATGGTGGCTGAGGCATGATTGTGGTGTTGTTTTTGGCCAAAAAAAACTATCTCAAGCAAAGATGAGTGAGCAGGGGCATTATCGTGATGCAAAAGCCATGAATTGTTTCTCCACAATTCTGGACCTTTTGCTGGACGCATTGCTTCTCGCAAATGGCGCATAACTTCAAGATAATACTATTTATTGACCGTACGACCATATGGTAAGAACTCCTGATGCACCACACAATGGTAATCGAAGAAAACAGTGAGCAAAACTTTGACATTTGATCGAACTTGGCGTGATTTTTTCGGTCTTAGCTCACCTGCGCTCTTCGATTGGGACGATTGGGCTTTGGTTTCGATATTATAACCATATACCCTGATTCGTCACCAGTTATGACCCTTTTGAGTAAATCTGGGTCATGGCTGACGTTATTCAACAGCTCTTGAGCGATGCTCATGCGACGGTTCTTTTGGTCAAAATTTAGCAAAAAATCACCGAGCACGCAAAACAATTATAACCTTTACGCCTCTCACAACCAAAAAAAAAAAGCCATTCACTTGAATCTTGGAACTGATGTTCGGGAAGAGTGTACCAACATAACAAAACAAAAAAATCGATAATCGAAAATACATTGTCCGCGAAATTTGAAAAGTCATCTTACTTTTTGAACACACCTCGTATGAGTGTGCTTCGCTAACTGTTTGTACTTTCCCATAAACTTATTAAACCTTAATATTATTAATAATATATTTATAATATATTAATATGCAAAAGGAATCAACTGCCTTCAGGTGCCCGGGTTTATATAATTTAAACTTCATTCAACTAGTATTTATTAAAAAAAAAAATTGTTAAAAGTCTCAGTATTTTAATATTTTGATAATTATGTTATTATTCTCATTTATAGGCCATGGATTTTAAAAAAATGCATTGTGTTTGTCGGAACGTAATTTTACGTAACCGAGAGAAGGAGGCATCTCTCAAATATTCTGAATCAGCATCAACAGCCGAGTCGATTGAGTTATGATTGTTTGTCTGTCTGTATGAACGTCTGGATCTCAGAAACCATAAAGGCTAAATAAATAACAAATACCTCTTTACAAGCAACTAATAAACTCAACAACCAAAGTTGTATATCACACATGACAAGTAACTTGCACGGGCGTTCTGTTTCATTTAAATCGTAGTATAAATAAATAAGATATGATACGAATTAAACACATTTTAAACATAAGTTCAAATCTAGCGTCAGACATACAGCATTTTATTAAACTTTTTTTCACAATGCAACTTTGCCAAGCGCTAAAGTGAGCCTATGGCCCAGTGGTTAGAGTGCTGAACGGCAATCAAAAAAGACTGTGGTGTTTTGTGTGTGTTCAACTCTTCATGTGCGACGGGTGCAACGTTCCAATGCATTTATTTATATTTATTTTATTTATTTTTTTTTGTCCTTATAAACTAAAATAATAGCTACATTCGAGCGGGCTGTGATATACCCGCTACCCTACATGTTAAATTATGCAATAAAATTTTAATTGAAAATAGTTTTTTATTAATTTGATTCCATTGGATTAAATATTGCATAATAAATATGAAATAAAATTTTAATTGAAAATAGTTTTTTATCAATTTGATTCCATATTTATTATGCAATATTTAAGACAAACTAATTATATTAATCATTTAAAATATAATAGAAATCATAACAAATATTTGTAAATCAATTTTACTTTTATTTCAATAAGCACGCTTCAAACAGACGCGTGTCAAAAGTAACCAATGAGTTTTTCATTGCCATCCTTCTTTCCGTATTTTGTCTTTGATGATTCCTATTGGATTTTGCAATTTTGTTTGCACTCAATTTTTTTGCAATAAGAATACTAGAACATAACAACCCTGTTAAATTATGAATGAATCACCATGAGTGGAACGGCCATACATACCGTCTGCATATTCACATGTATGGTGCCCACTCCAACACACATCATTGCACACATGAATGTAAATCCAATTGAATTTGGAGTTTCTGTTGTGTTCCAACGAAAGAAACAAACTTCCGTTAGTTGGTATTTGTATAAGTTAATTATTTGCAAATAATCGGCTGCGCTGCCCTGGTGAGTTTGCATATTGGAGTTAATTGTTCTTAATGGTAGCATTATTGTTGTTAACTCTTTCCCCTCAAATTTATGTTTGTCCTCAAGCGGTCTCTAGAAGTAGGGAATGTTGTTGAACTGAGGTAGCTGATGTTGTGTCAGTCAAAGATTGCTCGCAAGTTGATGGTGCGGGGATCGCGGTGACTTTTGTTTCCATTCCCGGTGTGGGTCCTAGCTGGAAGGTTATGCTCCTCTGCCTTTGATGTGCAAGCCCAGGATGAGAATAAGAGCAATGCCAAAGAGCGTTAGCAGGGTTATGCTGTTGACCGTTGAATGGGCTTTTATTTGCCTCAGTTGTCCAGTGTTATTTATATGAAACGCTTCCAGTGCTTCGAGTGATAGAACCTTAAGACTTTCTTTTTCCCCAGCTGTAAACTGCACAAGAAGCGCTCCAGGAGTCAATACTGTTGATTTCTGAACCGCTTGTTGTCGATAACCATCGAGTCATTTGATACTTGAACTAGGTAGGTGACCTCTAGGTGATGCTCTGTGTTGTTCCAGATTACGTTTCCATCGTAGTCGTTTAGTATGATGATTCCGTCGTCGACTTCTTCTATTTTAAATACGTGGTCGACATTGGTAAAACTACACAGCACTTTCTTTCCCTGAACTAACTATGGAATTGAATTTGAATTTTTTATATTAACAATATTTTTCTTATCGCATATTTTTATATATTCTACTATTTTAGAAGTATAGGGAATGCCATACGTGAGGTTTGGGGAATGCCATACGTGAGGTTTTCGAAAGTAAAAATTTCTTGAAAGTATACGTGTATAATTGAATTGTTCTTTATAATAATGTCTTGGTATTGTATTTCGTCTATGTTTGGAAATTTTACAATATTCAAAAGTGTTGTTTTATTATGTAGAATTAAGATTTCGGAAAACTCCATAATTTCTTCCATTGATAAGGGGTGGCATGTTATTTCTTTTACAATTTTCTCTATTTTAATTGATTCATCTTCATTTAATATAAGTGTGTTAACGAAGTTTAGTCATGCCCACTGAATGACATATTTAATGTTAATAATTGTTCCTTTTAAAAATTTAATCTGATTGTGCAAACTAATAGCCATCTCGATACTAACTGAACTGCTTTTTTGAATAGAATTTGTGAGAGCGTTAGATATTGAAGAGGGTTTATTTATTCTTTCTTCTAATCGTTTGTTAACGAAGACCTGTTAGTTATTGTTATCAATGAGATTATCTAGGTTCTGTTCTTTCATAACCAGGTCATCGTGATCTGGAGTACCCGTTATGTACTACCAACCTGACCCTAACCAAGGACCTAGATGTCCGAAAGGCTGTAATTGTTTGGAATGTGTGAATAGTTGTGTTTATCTCATGGTGAAGGGTAGCCTATAGTGGACTGCGTTTAAAGCTATTTTCCGTATGTTCATGTAAAATGTCTAGTGCGGATTGGATTTGGTCGAGGTCAATAAGAAGTATTATCTTGGTCGTTGAAGTTTGTAACTTTCTGATCTCCTTGGTTATTGTCAGTATTTGTGCGTTAGTGTAGTTCTTTATATTCATCGTTCCACTGACATCGTTCGTAGTACATATTATCATTCTGAATCATTTTTTATAGCTTTTATGTACTGTTTTTCCCGATTCAGTTATTATTGTAGTGTGCTTGTTTTCCTTAACTGTTTCTTTCATATATCTTGGGGAAAGCTTCCAACCAAATCTAGTGTTAACCCTTACGAATATTTCTTCTCCAGGTTGCTAAATACGTATTTCCTTTTTGTTTTTATTATGGTTTGTTGATCTGTCTTTTGTTTATTTTTAAGTCTTTCAATGTTATCTTGTCTGGTTGTTTCGTATTGGTCTGGATCTGTCGTCACTCTCCGAAGAACACTTCTCATGGTCGCTTATTTGTAATTGAATGAAAACTTTAGTTTCACTCGTAAAAGTTTCACTTTCTAAAAGTTCCTTGAAATGTCTCTCTGAGCCCTCTTTCTTGAGGCACCTCATTATTTCTGAAAGTGTTGAATAGAAGCGTTCTATCTGACAGTTAACGGTACTCTTGTATGGTGGGGCAGTATAAACTTCTATCTGTAGCTGTTTCAGCATAAACTTAATTAATTGGGAATTGAAAGCTTTTTCTTTGTCCATAAGGATAAGTTTAGGGACTCCGAAATAAAATATTATAACACGCAAAGTGGTTCTAAAATCCTCTATTGCTATTGAATTTGTCGGAGCGCGACTCTTCGAATTCTGGGAATTGTTTCTATGATTTCACATTCTGATGAAATTGTAGCATTGTGGTGCAATTCTGACAAGGACTGCAGCATGTGGTTGTCATAAATAGTGTGTTAGAGAGAGATGACAATATAGTGAACGCCAGTATGTATAGACATGAGACAATATGAGGAAGAAGGGAAAAGTAAGAAAATCACTTCAGTGGAGTTTGACTGGTTGAATTGATCGGAACTTGCTGTGCTGCTGCACCAAAATTACAAAACTAATAAAAAAATGGATACGACTCCCCTATTGCTGACATCAGTGGGATCGTTGATACGACGGCTGCCATTCTCATGAACGGACGTCCAAAACCTGGAGAGAGCTTTGCCCAGTATGGAAGTCGCATTGTCACCTTGTTGCTGTCTAAGTGGAAGGCCAAGGATTTGGAGGAGATTGCGGTATCGGTAGTGTTGGCTCACATGGCACAAATCGATAATAATTTGTTGCGTTGGTGTTTACGACAAATGTGGCTACGCGCAATGAGCTTCAGCAACAGCTGCAAGCCTTCAAGAAACGTAACAACGAAGATGATTCTGGCCCAGAAAAGAAGAAGTTAAGAATGTAGTCGCAGACCAAGTGCCATTTTTGTGGGAAAGTTGGCCACAAATTCGCCGAATGCCGCGCTCGAAAGGAAGGTACATCAAACACAAAAGGAAGAAGCTACAGCGGGAGCCACACGCCTGGGTTAAAAGATCGTTCGAACATAAAATGTGTAAAATGCGACGAAATGGGACATGTGGCTTCTGTATGTCCCAAAGGCAACAACAAATACATCGAAAAGCGAGTTGACGTATGCAAATTAAGTGAGCCAAGTGGATTATTCTTTCAATTGGGTGAGCCCTTTCCATTCTTTTTCGATTCGGGAGCCGAATGTTCTTTGTTAAAAGAAAAATTAGGTAACAAATTAGCTGGCAAGAGAATTAATAATCTAGTTATTTTAAGAGGAATTGGGGACAATATAGTTAAGAGCCACTTGCAAATACTATCAGCAGTCCAAAGGTCTCAATTTAATTTAGAAATTTTGTTTCATGTTGTAGTGGATAACTATTTAAAGCACGACATAATGATTGGCCAAAACATATTAAAGCTTGGTTTCGGCGTATTGATTGCATCTGATAAATTTAGTATTTACAAATCCAAAATTGTTAATGCCGTTCAAAATAATGCACCTGAGAACAGTTTGGAAATACTTTTTGACACCAATACAGAATTAAGTGATAATGATAAATGTAAATAAAGAAATATATTGGAAAAGTATGCCGATAGTTTCGTTTCGAAAAGATAGAACAAATGCTTGAATCTAATGTAATTCGTCCCAGCAGTTTTCTATTTGCAAGTCCAATGTTATTAGTCAAAAAGAAGGACGGTAGTGACAGGTTGTGTATCGATTTTCGTGAGCTAAACTTAAATACGATTTCTGATAAGTTTCCATTGCCACTGATTTCGGATCAAATAGACATGGCCAGCGGATTTTATCAAATACCGATTCATCCTGATTCTATAGAAAGAACAGCATTTGTGACTACAGAGGGTAAGTACGAATTTCTGGCCATGCCATTTGGTCTAAAGAATGCATCGTCTATTTTTCAACGTGCTATTGTTCAAGCTTTGGTGGACTTAGCCTATTCCTATGCAGTTGCTTACATAGACGATGTGTTGGTAGTTGCGAATACAAAGGAGGAAGCATATGAGAGGTTGAATACAGTGCTTAAAGCGTTATCAGAGGCAGGGTTCTCGTTCAATATAAAAAAATGTAATTTTCTTTGTACAGGAATAGAGTACTTAGGATGCTACATCAAGGATGGAGAAATTAAACCAAATCCTCGTAAGATAGAAGCTCTTTCTTTTTTATCTCAGCCAACCTCGGCAACGCAGTTAAGGCTGTTTATAGGTCGTATTTCAGACAATTTGTTCCACGATTCTCAGAGAAGATGAAGCCACTGTATCAGTTAACCTCTAAGCTGAATGCTTTTCTTTGGATGGAGGAACACGAGAAGATTCGGCAGAATATTATCAAAGTGCTTATATGTGACCCTGTACTGACCATATTCGACCCTGAGCTTCCAATTGAATTGCATACTGATGCCAGTGCAGATGGCTACGGCGCTATGCTCATGCATAAAATAGAAGGGAAACACAGAGTAGTCGAATATTATAGCAAATGCACGTCAACATCGGAAGCCAAATATCACTCGTATGAGTTAGAGACGCTAGCTGTCTATAATGCAATGACATGATTTTTTGTGATTTGTATTGGTGATCGGCTGTGTTTTTATTATGCTCCGCTTATTTTATTTTTTTAAACTAGAAACTAACGTGATTTGCTATATTCATTGTGTTTTAAATTTGTGTACAGTGTCTGTGCTAACAAGTGAGATTCACGGGAGTCTGGCATAACTACTAAAATTGTGTTTAAAGTAGTTTTTATTCTTGTGTAACTGACGCGTCTTGCTATTCTTTGTTTTTGTTCCTATTACGCTCTCCCACGCTCATTCGCGCTTACATCGCTCTCTGAGAGGGCTGCGCTGTGCTAAGAGTTATAGTTGTGTTGTTGCTCTTTCTTGTTTTCGTGTCTCGCGCTCTCGCTCTCACGCTTTATTACGCTCTCTGGTATACTAGTAGTGGCAATCAGCTGTGTATCATTAGATTTTTCTGCTTTCTTGCTCTTTTTTAACTTTTTCCTTTTGGAACTAATATTTTGTATTTCGCTTTAACATATATCTTGTAGGCTTATTAGTCCGCAGTAAAAATGCTGGTGTGCTCTGCAACCTCTTGCAAATTCAAGGCCGATTCAAAGCCAGACTTTGTCTCTTGCTGGTTGTGTGATAAATTCTATCACATAAAATGCATCGGCTTAACAGCACGAATCAAAGACACCCTCAACAGCAATGATTCTGGCATGAAATGGTCATGCGAAGTTTGTCGGGTGAAAGAACTGACTTTGAGTAAGATGCTTAGGGAGACCAAATTAAAATTTGAAAAGCTGCGTGCAGCATTTTCAAATCTCCAATCTGAATTTTCAGATATGGAAACTAAATTTACTAATTTCGAATGTTCCGATGAGCCTTCCGCACTTCCACCGGCAACTCCTTCAGGTATAACATCTCCAGTTATTGCCTACTTAACCCCCTCTACTTCTACGTCTCCTACGTCACAATGATCCAGCAAATAACCTTCTTCAAACAGATCTTGATTTGTTTTTTGAATGGTGCAGCAATAATGTGCTGCATCTTAACTGTTGAAATGCAAGGTTATGTCATTTTACAGAGGTAACTATCATGTCATCAATTATAATCTTAACTTAACCCCACTCTTAAGAATATCTGAAGTAGCTGATTTAGGTATCCTCTTTGATCATAAATTGAAATTTGATCGTCACATTACACAAATTGTCAATAAGGCATTTCGACTACTCGGGTTCATCAAAAGATGGGCCAAAGAATTCGAGGATCCTTACACGACAAAGTTGCTTTACACTTCTCTTGTTCGTCCAACTCTTGAATATGGGTCTTGCGTGTGGTCGCCGCAATACCATATTCACCAAGATAGAATTGAGTCTGTTCAAAAGCAGTTTCTACTCTTTGCCTTGCGCAGTTTTAATTGGGTTCCGGGTGTAGACTTACCACCATACTCTAGTAGACTCCTTCTAATTAACCTACCTTCCTTAACTAACCGTCGTATTATGTTAGGCGTTATGTTTATTGTAAAGCTAATAAAGTACAATATAGATTCCCCTATTCTGCTTACTCAACTTAATTTCTGTATTCCTTCTAGAGTTACTCGTAATTTTATGCCACTATCCTTGGCCTTTTGTAATACTAACTATAGCTTGCATGATCCCTTCCGAGTTCTCTGTGCTGACTACAACAGACTGTCTAGAGTTTTCAACTCCGAGTCCTCCCTTTACTCTGTTAAACTGTCTATCCTCAATCAATTAACACTACATGCTAACAACTAATATTAATCTACCGATCTGATTGGGTTTTACTGGGTTTTCCCCAATCCTTTGCAGCAAATGTTGGATCGAGAATTCTTGTTTTGTTATCCCCAGCTTAAATTTAAAAATATATACTCTTAATTAATTTTAATTCTAAACTTATTGCAAAATTTTAATTTCAAATTCTAAATTATTTTCTTTTTTTTTTAAAATCTTCAATTTTAGTTCGATGTAATCTAATTTTTAATTTTAATTTTAAGTCGACTGTTTTAGTTGACGTTAAATAAAATAAATAAATAAGACATTTTAGACATTATTTACACGGTAGAAAATTTGTTGTGTATACTGATTGCAATTCGTTGAAAGCTGGTCGTACAAAGGCCGAGTTGACTCCAAGAGTACACCGCTGGTGGGCGTACTAACAGACATTTGACTTTAGTGTAGAATATCGCAAGGGTAGCCTAATGGCTCACGTGGATTTTTTATCGCGAAATCCGATTCCCACAGTTTCAAGTGCCATAAGCAAAGTAGATGAAGTTCGTGTTGGTCTGGCGACAATAACAGATTGGCTATTAGCCGAACAGCAACGAGATGAGGGCATAAATAGAATCTTGGCTCAATTGAATAACGAAGACATAGAGGCAAATATAGATAAAACATATGAGGTCCGAATTGGACTACTATATCGCAAAACACAGCGTAATGGCAAGTCTCGTTGCCTACCAGTAATCCCTAAAGCGTTTACGTGGTCCGTAATAAATCATGTACACGAAGCTGTAATGCATTTGGAGTGGCAGAAAACTTTAGATAAGGTCTACGAGAAATATTGTTTTGAGCATATGACCAAATATGTAAGAACATTTGTGGAAAATTGCATGACATGCAAATTGTCCAAGCCTTCATCAGGCAAAATACAAATTGAAATACCATAAACCCAATTCCCAAGATTGACATACCGTGGCATACCGTTCACGTGGATATAAGTGGGAAGCTTAGTGGAAAGAACGATCTAAAGGAATATATCATAGTTCAGATAGATGCGTTCACTAAGTTTGTTCACTTGTATCTTACTCTAAATCTTGACTCGGGAAATTGCATTAAAGCTATAAAGTCAAGTATGTCTTTCTTTGGAGTTCCCAGTCGTATTATAGCGGATCAAGGCAGAAGTTTTGTCACATGGGTGAATTGTACGGGGACCTAGAAGGTCGAATTATACAATCTTCTTAAAATCTTTTATCTGTTTGTTTACTTCATTTTTCAGTGTCATTGGATAGTGATAGAATTTCGAGTAAACCGGAGTATTGGACGAGGCTCGGATCGTTGCCTTTACGTTTGTTGTCTAGGTCAGTTTTTGGTTTGGGTCTGCGAACAAGTCTGAAAATGACTTGAGTAATTCGCTTAGCTTGGCTTTTTGTGTGTCGGGCAAGTGGAATGGTCTCGGAATAATTGTGTTCACTGGTTTGATTTTTTTCTTTGATAGGGATCCAGATACCGTTTTTTAACGTCATAATATTTTTGCTGATTTTTATCTCTGCGCTTAATTCTTTGAAAATTCGTTGCCCAAAATAGCATCAAAAGACTTTAATGTGGGCAACAGAAAAAACTTTACTTTAACGTCCTGAATATTAAAGAGGTTCGCTAAAATATGGTGGGTAACTAGCGTACTACCGCCTACTGAGACAGCATTGAAAGGTGATTTGTTTTGTATTGGATTGTCAACGAATTTCGGCTGGGTGCAAATTCTGTTTGAACCGGTATCTATAAGTATTCTAATAAATTTTCCATTCCTCATCTTGCATACGAAATATGGAAGACAGGAATTCTATATTCTAAAAAATTTAAAGATGCTAGTCGCTTACGACTAGCGTTATTGTCGCCTTGTAACCCTCGTACGAAGGTGTTTAGAGCCTTATCTCGATACATTTTTGTCAATAACAGTTCTGATTCTCTTCCTAAACCCATACAACCGATCTTGTTAAGGATTAAAGATAGATGCTTACAAACTGTTTGATGGAATTCTTCTAACAATTGGCTGGCACCCTGTATAAGCATTGTCATTTGGTATTATGTGTTAATGTCGCGTTTGTCCCCGTAATGTAGAGTCAGACATTTCAAGATCGCTAACCAGTTCAATGGGGTATTGTAGGATTCTAGTGCCATGTCGGCATGTCCTACAATCTTATTACGTATAGTATGTAAGATACCATAGTATTTTGGAGTACCCTGGAAAGCACTATACGCCACTAAAATACGGTCTACTCCCTACTTCCATGAGCTCAACTCGGACGGATCACCTGAAAATTCTCGTATAGTTTTTACTATTGTCTAAGTCCCCTAAGTTCCCTGCGTGTTCTAGGGCAATTGTCTGGTCTGTAACGTTGCAAATTCTTTAGAAGAATTGTAGCGTCTCAATAAACCTGGCAATTGTTGTGGTAGGATCTCACTAATGGTAGCTGCCAATGCAGCTCTGTCTAAATTCTCAACCATCTTCCTATTCATGCTCTACCTGTCGTAGGCTACGTTCTCTAGCAGCTTCTGCGTTAAGTCGGGCATAATCAGGTTGTTCAGTGAACAATGTTCACGTTAGCCATAAATCACTAAATCAATCTGAATTAGAGTTGATAAGACAAAGGAGCAAATGATGGAGCTTATTTCGTAAAAGATTCTTTAAGTTTGAAATGTGATAGTAGGTTTGTTTTCTTCTGTGTGTATGGTTTTAATTTTTATTTTTGTATTTGCATTTGTATTTGAGTTGATAACCAGTAGCTGGTGTCTTCCTTCTAATTTAGAGGGTCGCTTCGGAATCGTAAAGTTGGAATAGGTTATATCACTTTTGTGATTTTTTGTTTGTTTTATCGTTTTACGGTATTTTATATAAATTACTGTCTTTACTTAAGTCTATATGTAGTGTTTTTAATTTGTTCGTTAGTTTTTTTTTTAATTTTTGGAACTACTACTACTACGACTACTTGGAATCCTGCGATACGTTCAGGGTTCAGGGGTGGTTTGTGGCCCTGCTTTCCGACCTTGGAGTCCACTGATGGTCAAATGAACAAGTTAAATTCGATCTGCCGGAGTTGATTTGAACGAACGAAAAATATATTTTTCGTGAGTTGAGCGTTCACTATCACTGTAGACAGGTTGCAGCAAATGTAATTGCACGCCGCAAACTTACAAAGCGTTTTGTTGTATCGTACGCGTACTGGTCCCTGCTGGGGCGCCAGTTAATTATTCGCAAAGTGCAAATAAGAACGAGAGCAACAGTCGAGCGGCACGCGACAGTGGGATACCCTTGCACGTATGTTGCCATAAAAAGTATCTAATTGTATGATACTAATCGCAAGCTACAAATTAATCATAACACTGCAGTGCGCTGCCACCTTGCATCAATTTCGGTACGTTGTTAATAATTTATCGCCGCAATTTTCCTAGCGCGGGAAAGACTGCAAAAAGCGGTGTGAGCAGTATATGTCAGTATTTCATTATACATTTTGAATTGGCAAATATCGATAACTTGCAATATATCGAGTGATCAAAACTAATATTTATTAAATTGCATTTTATTGTTTTGTATTTTGTTGCATTCTGCGAATCGGCTGTGTTCGTTTCGGTTTCGATAAACTTTCATCGATGAACACAGCTGCCCTGGTATAAACAACATCTGCCAACGGAGCAAGCAGTGCGAGCCTTTGCGAGACCTTGGGCCTGTTAACAGCCAATTCGGTCACTGACCCAAGGTTCCCGTTTTGTCAAGCGCCGTTTGACCCGTCGGTAGATGCCCGAATGCCCAGGCATATGACCGCCAACGTCTCCTTCTAGGGCGGCCGAATCGTCAGTCGCATTTGAGCGAGCGATCGGCGCAGTAAGATCTGCAGAAATATAAGTGCGTGTGTTTAGTTCCAATTGTAAATTATTTAATAACCAATTATTTTCTGTGTGTGTGCAGCAGCGATACCCTGGATTTTCTTTACAACAAACGCCCACCTGGTGAGTCCGTTCCTTGCGGGAATCCGCCAGAGTACCTATTGTCCCCCACGACGTGCAGCTCCCGTCCACGATTGTGCCGGACGAACAGCACAGCAGCAACGTTAAAGAAAGAAAAAAAGGAAGCCTCATTAGTCATAAGTATTTAAGAAAAAAAATCATTGTTTTAGTCTTAAGTTTTTCGTTAGTAGTTTGTCCGAATGTTAGGTCCACGTGGATAGGATGGTAGGGTATGAAATTTAGTAATAAAACTCACGTGTGAAATGAATAGCTGAGCACTTTTCCTAGGGGAGATGGAGCGGCCTTAGTTGGCCAGGAACGGGCTCGCCGATTTGGGTGATGCTCCGAAACTCCTGAGCAGGAGTGTCACATGGCTGGGAGGGTGCGCGGTGACTTGGCTGTCACCAATGGCTATTGTTGGTGTTTGGTCGTCCCTCGTAAAGTAATTGTGCCTGTAAACAAATCAAAATGTTTTAAAATGTGCGTTTTGGCTTGTTTACCTTTTGTTTTCAGTGATGCGTCTTTTGTGTAAATACCGATGGGTATCGATATTTTGGTGCGGATTGCAGGGCTGGAGGAAAAACCCCTCCCCTAGTGCTGCTGAGCTAGCTGGCGCGGCCCTATCGAGAAAAAGCAGTCCGTAACATAATGGCGCCCAAATTCAAAAAAGGAGCAAAGATGTAGGCCAGTCAAGTCTCTGCCGAAATCTTTGCTTAAATCGATAGTCAGCGGTATTGAGACGCCTCGCAGTAGCCTTGCTGATGTGACTCAGCCTATAACAAACTGCGGCACGTTGAATGTTCATATTCACGTTTGCGCAGGGAGTTGTGAACTGAGTAACATCAGTAAGTAGAGGTATTTGGATGTTGAGGCATGTTGCCAGGCAGGCCGCGAGTCGTGTTCTACCAGTAGTGGCGAAAACACTGTGCCGCGGACTTGCCCTGGGCCATGTCCAATATCCAGATGGGTTGCATGCAAATGTGACCGTTTTGTTTTCTGATTGTTTAACGTAGTAGATCGCCTGCCTTCGCTGGGCGTCCAGTTCCTTTAGTTCGGCTAATATAGCTAAATGAGGATTAGGTGACCCGTAAATGAGTAGTGCTATGCGCGATGCACCGCCTCACGGGCTAAGGGGACGCATTCCCAGTGAAAGCAGTGTTGATTGAACACCAGCCGCGTCCTTAACTGGCAACTGTCAACTTGAGTGACAGTTTGACCAGTTGACGAACGGCAGTGTGTTTTGTTTGTTTACACAACAACAGCCATAAGCGCGGAGTCGAATTGCGAGTCCACCGGCACTAGTTGTTCCATCTCCCAAATTTATTTCGATAACGTAAAAAAAAAACAAAGAAAATTTTCGTCTATATATTTATCATTTAATTATAACTTTATTCACTTATTTATTGTTTCATTTACATGTTCATTTAATTACAAATTTATTTGCCTACTTATATACATATATTTATTTCTGCTTTATTAATTTAAACTTATTTAGGGTGTCTAACACATAAATTTATATCTTTATTATTATATACATTTCATTTGGCATAGTACTATTTAATAATTTCATTTAATAGTCACGTTATTTAGAATTATTTAGAAACATACACCATATCTTTGTTAATAGTATTTAAGATACATGCTCGCCTGCACACACACACAATTATTATTATCTTATTTGTAAAATTTTGAACGCATCGCCCCTGGTGGTATACCCTATAAAAAATAAGTTAAATAAAAAAGTTAAAATGAATGAAGAGAAAGATGTTGGCGGGCATTACCTGCGGTCGAGGGGGTCAGTACCAGAGGCGCGGGAGTCAACATGGTCCTCTGATGGAGACGGCGCAGTCGGTCCTCAGATGGCGTTGGCAACGGGGGGACTCCTTCGAACGCCGAACAGGATAGCCAAAATCAACAGCCAAATGCGTGCAGAGCTCACGACAGAAGGCAAGGAAGGGGCAGTTCCAGAAGCATCCGGGAAACAGCCAGACGCCCTGAAAGAAGATTTGGACAGTGTGGTAAAATCGGCGATCAATGTGGCATTAGCAACCGCAACACACACTTACCGGCAATTTCTAGACGCGGAAATCGGGCAGGCTTTGAAGGACCATCTACGTCAGAGCAATATAGAACTCATGAAAATGGTGAACGACACCGTTAGGCCTTTGATTGCCGCGACGGCGCCAGTTGAGCGACCGGCGGAGCCGGATCCGATATGGGATATGCACGGCACATCCAGAGAGGGAGCGCAAATCCTCCAGGGAGCCATTCCCAAGTGCAGTGCACCCCAGGACGCACGCGCGCCAATGCGGCCACCCAAGATTCCGCCGAAAGAGTTGGCAAGAGACAGCAGCAGCCCGGAACAGTGGCCGAGATACACGGAGAGACACCGACAGCGCCAACAGCACGTACTGCCAAACGAATACCCAGCACAAGACTATCCACGCGGCGAGGCTGAATACGCGAATGTCCCACATCCGATCTCCTATGCCCGAGTGGAGCGGTGGGGGTTATCCTTCGACGCAGAGGACCGATACAACTCCGTGGAAGACTTCATCTTCCGTCTGGAGTTCCTGCAAAGGCAATATCGGTGTCCATGGGCGGAAATCCTGCGCACCTTCCACATTCTGCTTGCCGGGAGGGCGAGAGAATGGTACTGGATCCACATAAGGCATTCCACGATTAACAGCTGGATACAGCTGCGTCAAGCTCTGCTTGACCGATTCCGTAGCCACCAAACGGAGCACGACCGGATGCACGAGCTCCTGCAACGGGAACAGCAGGCCGGAGAGAGCGTAGAGGACTACATCCACCACATGCGGAGACTAGCGTCACGACTCAGCAAGCCCATGGCGGAGAGACACCTAGTAAAGATTATAAAAAAGGGTCTTAAAGAGAGTGTCGCACGCTATGTCTACGCGATGGAAATATTTACTGTGGATGAGCTACGGGATGAGGCAGCGGAAGTGGAGCGCAGTTTCGGGCGACGAGGACGCACTCCTTATGCGCAACAGACAGCGCCTCCCGCCCATTTCAAGCCCCGTGTCCATGAGGCGATTGTACCAGATGCGGAGGTGACGCCAATCCAGGATGTGGAGGAGCTGCGCAAATGGCAGCCGAAGGCTCTAGATAGGCCGGTGTGCTGGAATTGCGGCGTGGCTGGCCACATGTTCCGAGATTGCAAATCGGCAACATGACAACTGTTTTGCTACCGATGCGGCAAGCCAGGGACGGTGACGCCGAAATGTCCGAATTGCGCGGGAAACGGACGCCCGGGTGTGGCCAAAACGGGAGACACACGCCCGTAGGAGAAAGCCCCGCATTTATTCTTAAGGAGCCTGAAAGGAAGGTAGTAGTTAATAAGGATACAAGTAGGATAAGGACGACTATACCACTAGAGGAACGGATGCGAAGGTACCTGGAAGCCAGAAGCCGAATATTCAACGAACATCAACTGGCAGGCATGCGGCTTGTATCTCGCAAGATACAAAGGGCACGACGGCGCTTCCGGCAACGACGGACGAGGCGCGGGGAAGTTGCGGCAGCAGTCGTACGTAGTCAGGCGAACGATCCAAGACCATTCGCTGAATTAAAAATATGTGGCGAGCGGGTCCTGGGATTGCTCGACACAGGAGCATCTGTCAGCCTACTGGGTCATGGTTCCAGGGAGTTGCTGAACAGCATCGACGTGCCGATGACCAGATACTTCTCCAAAGTACGCACCGCCGCAGGAGAGGATCGGTCCATAATCGGCCGAGCGGAGTTGACTGTAGAATATTTAGGAAAAATTAGAAAGGTCAACTTTTACATATGCCCATATTTGGAGCAAAAAGCTTACCTGGGAGTCGACTTCTGGCGACTCTTTGAACTAGCACCCGAAATTATCGGACGAGAGGCAGTAGAAGGCCAGAAGAAAGACGCCGCAGAGCTCGAAGTCCAGGATATGGAGCACTACACGGAGGACGCAGCTGACGAGCACAAGTCAGACCCCGAGAAGTGGGAACTGTCTCCGGAACAGCAGCAGCAGCTCGCAAGCGTGCAAAGGCAGTTTCTTACCTTTGAACAACATGGTCTCGGCAGGACTCAGGTCGACACTCACTCCATCGAGTTGATAGACGGAGCCAAAATTTTTAAGGACCGCCCGTATCCCATGTCGCCGGCACGGCAGGCAGTCACCGAGGAGGAGGTCGATAAAATGTTAGCGCTTGGAGTAGTCGAGGAGAGCAAGAGTCCGTGGAGCAACCGCACGACGATAGTGTCAAAGCCTGGAAAAAACCGATTCTGCTTAGATGCAAGAAAGTTAAATGCAATTACAAAAAAGGACGCTTACCCGCTACCCAGCGTCGAAGGGATCCTTTCCAGGTTGGACCAGACGGTCTATATTTCTAGCGTCGACCTCAAGTTTGCTTTCTGGCAGATAGAGTTGGACGAGAAGTCGAGGGAGTATACCGCGTTCACGGTGCCAGGACGCCCCTTATACCAGTTCCGCGTCATGCCGTTCGGCCTATGCAACGCAGCCCAGCGACTGGTCAGGCTTATGGACAAGGTCATACCCACAGAGATCAGGACGAATGTCTTCGTATACCTGGACGATCTGTTGATCCTCGCACCGGATTTCGCGACGCACCTGCGTTATCTTAGCCGTGTAGCACAGTGCCTAAAGGAAGCAGGGTTGACAATAGGATTAAAAAAGTCCAATTTCTGCTTTAAAAGCGTCAAATACCTGGGATTCGTGGTAGGAGGAGGACTCTTGCAGATGGATTCCGACAGAGTTGAGGCCATCAAGCGTATACCAAAGCCTAAGACCATGAAGGAAGTGAGAGCATTCCTGGGAACGGCCGGATGGTACCGTCGTTTCATCCGAAACTTCGCGATCCTCGCAGCTCCACTGACGGAATGCCTGAAAAAATCAAACAAAAGGTTTGTTTTTAGCGCCGAAGCTGAAAGGGCGATGCAGGATTTGAAGGATGCACTTACCACAGCTCCAGTGTTAGTCCACGCAGACTTCAAGCGGCCATTTTACATTCAGTGCGATGCGTCGCACATGGGAGTCGGAGCAGTGCTTTTCCAGCGCAATGAGGCGGGACAAGAGCAGCCGATTGCCTTCTTTTCGGCGAAGCTCAACGCACACCAGGTGAATTACACCGTCACCGAGAAGGAGTGCTTGGCAGCGATTATGGCGATCCGAAAATTCCGACCGTACGTCGAGGGAATGCCCTTTACCTGCATCACCGACCACGCGAGTCTTAAATGGTTAATGACCATGAAGGATCTTTCGGGCAGGCTGGCCAGGTGGTCACTGCAGTTACAGGGCTATGACTTCGTCATAGAGCATCGCAAGGGTACGGACAACGTGGTAGCAGATATGCTCTCACGTAGCGTGGATGAGGTCCATATGGCTCCCACCGATCTGCTGGGTTTCGAGACCACGGCGTTCGGTGAGGACGAGTACCAGGAATTGGTACGAGAGGCCGAGCTGAATAAGCGGTGCCTGCCAGACCTGAAGACGGAGGATGGACTGTTGTTTAAAGGAATTGCGCAGCCATGTCTCAGTGAAGAAATCGAAGGGTCAGGATGGAAATTATGGATTCCATCAGCCTTGACAGGAGCGTTGATCGCACGGGCTCACGAGGACCCGACAGCAGCGCACGGAGGACAAGCGAAGACTCTGGAGGTTCTCCGCCGTCAATACTATTGGCCGGGCATGGCCGTGCAAGTTCGGGACTTTGTGTGAGGATGCGAAGTCTGCAAGGAGACAAAGGCACCGAATCATCGAATGCAAGTGGGAATTGGCGAGAAAGTGGACACAGAGAGGCCCTTCCAGAAAATATATATAGATTTTCTGGGGAAATATCCTCGGTCGAGGAGAGGACACGCCTACATCTTCATCGTGGTGGACCACTTCTCGAAGTATACCTTCCTTAAGGCGATGCGAGAGGCGTCTGCAGCGCACCTTATAGAGTTCCTGGTCCACGAGGTGTTCTTTAAGTTTGGTGTACCCGAAGTCATCCACTCAGACAACGGAAAACAGTTCGCCGCTAAGATGTTTGAAGAAATGGTTGCAGACTTTGGCATTAAACACATCCGAACACCAGTGTACTCACCATCGAGCAACGCAGCGGAAAGGGTGAACCGTAGCGTGTTGTCGGCGATCCGCAGCTACTTAAAGGAGGATCACCGGGAGTGGGACGCGCACTTGCCGGAAATAGAAGTCGCTATCCGGAACTCCATACACGCGGCGACGGGAGAAACGCCGTTCTTTACGGTTTTCGGCCATCACCTCTACCTGAACGGTAAATGCTACCGATTGGCTAGGAAGCTGAGGTCCATGTGCGACCATGAGATGGACGGTATGGCGCACAAGGACAAAATGGCCATCATCCGAGCGATTGTCTCGAGTCCGAGACAAGCTCCAAGACTCATACGAGGTGAGCAAGATGCGCTACGACCAACGGGCAAGAACCTTCAACGCCACGCCCGGCCAAGAAGTTTATCGGCGGAACTTCGTGCTCAGCGACTTCTCGAAGAACTTCAACGCGAAGTTTGCGAGGAAGTTCCTACGGGCGCGGGTAGTGAAGGCGGTCGGAAATAACGCGTACCTCCTTGAGGACCTGCAAGGGCGACGCCTTGGCGTATATCATGCCAAAGATATACGGGCGTGAATCAACGCTGGCTGCTGGGAGAACATCACTCGCACGGAAAACACATGGCGACCCTGGAAAAGGAAATATGAGTTATATAGCAAAAGACAATGGACGCGTATCGCATACTTGCCCAGATAGCAGACGCTCGATTTAATTCGACGTGGGCCCCGCGTTGTGCGCCTGTTGGACTGCTTGGCAAGATTTATGCCGGCCCAGCGAATGCAGAATGCCCCAATTATTTCGTCACTTTGCAGGACCTCCTACGCCGTTCGAAATCTTGGGTGCTGTTGCATTCTGCGAATCGGCTGTGTTCGTTTCGGTTTCGATAAACTTTCATCGATGAACACAGCTGCCCTGGTATAAACAACATCTGCCAACGGAGCAAGCAGTGCGAGCCTTTGCGAGACCTTGGGCCTGTTAACAGCCAATTCGGTCACTGACCCAAGGTTCCCGTTTTGTCAAGCGCCGTTTGACCCGTCGGTAGATGCCCGAATGCCCAGGCATATGACCGCCAACGTCTTCTTCAAGGGCGGCCGAATCGTCAGTCGCATTTGAGCGAGCGATCGGCGCAGTAAGATCTGCAGAAATATAAGTGCGTGTGTTTAGTTCCAATTGTAAATTATTTAATAACCAATTATTTTCTGTGTGTGTGCAGCAGCGATACCCTGGATTTTCTTTACAACAAACGCCCACCTGGTGAGTCCGTTCCTTGCGGGAATCCGCCAGAGTACCTATTGTCCCCCACGACGTGCAGCTCCCGTCCACGATTGTGCCGGACGAGCAGCACAGCAGCAACGTTAAAGAAAGAAAAAAAGGAAGCCTCATTAGTCATAAGTATTTAAGAAAAAAATCATTGTTTTAGTCTTAAGTTTTTCGTTAGTAGTTTGTCCGAATGTTAGGTCCACGTGGATAGGATGGTAGGGTATGAAATTTAGTAATAAAACTCACGTGTGAAATGAACTGCTGAGCACTTTTCCCAGGGGAGATGGAGCGGCCTTAGTTGGCCAGGAACGGGCTCGCCGATTTGGGTGATGCTCCGAAACTCCTGAGCAGGAGTGTCACATGGCTGGGAGGGTGCGCGGTGACTTGGCTGTCACCAATGGCTATTGTTGGTGTTTGGTCGTCCCTCGTAAAGTAATTGTGCCTGTAAACAAATCAAAATGTTTTAAAATGTGCGTTTTGGCTTGTTTACCTTTTGTTTTCAGTGATGCGTCTTTTGTGTAAATACCGATGGGTATCGATATTTTGGTGCGGATTGCAGGGCTGGAGGAAAAACCCCTCCCCTAGTGCTGCTGAGCTAGCTGGCGCGGCCCTATCGAGAAAAAGCAGTCCGTAACAATTTTTTACTGAGCCTAAAATATGAATTATTAAATAATAATCGTATGTGCACGTAAGCATATTATGAATATTATGAATATGTACACAAGCATGTAAATACTTGCATACATTCATATTCATTTACAACGCCACCTATTGGTTGAGTGTTAGCATATATTTATGCACATGTATTTTCGGTAATTGACATGTGCATGAGAAAGAAGGGTCGAGAAACAGCTCGAGCTTCGCGCTCGCATCGTTTGTCCTTTTCTTTCCTGCACAAGTAATTTAGTTCTGACGTCATCGACAATTTCTTTGCTGGTCGAAGGGTCGAAATGGTTTATCTAATAACTTCAGTGTTTATTGTCCGATCTGATTGCAATTTGAAGGATAAGTTCATATAGTATTTATCTATATTTATGCTAAAGCAGAACGTTAAGAAATGAGTATTTCGAATGTAAATCGCAATACTTTATGGGGTCTCCGACGCCTCCTTCTGCCCGTTACATACATTTGCACAAAATTAGTATACCCTTTTTTGACCATTTTCAATGGTCCAAGGGTATAAAAATAAAAGAAATTGGACATCAAGTTGAAGTATGACTATTGATTAAAATCCAATTAGCAACTAACTACCTAAACTGTCCCTAGCAAGCTGTGTGTATTGAACTGTCGGCTGCGCTGCCCTGGTTGCAGAAGATCGACGTCGGCTTCGATGCTTTCAATAGATCACGATATCGGCTGACGTTATGTTGGTTGAACTGGTACAGTCTTCTTAGAACCACATGCACTGGTGGGAGCGGAAGCGTTTGCCAAACAGATTCTTAGTATTTTGCTTGGTATTATGCAGACGCTGAGGTGTGTTCAAAAAGTAAGGTGACTTTTCAAATTTCGAGGGCAATGTACTTTCGATTATCGATTTTTTTGTTTTGTTATGTTGGTACACTTTTCCCGAACATCTGTTCCAAGATTCAAGTGAATGGCATTTTTTATTTGGTTGTGAGAGGCGTAAAAGTTATAAGTGTTTTGCATGCTCGGCGACTTAGTATTTTCCCAGATCTGCGCGCAGAATTTATGACATTTTTTGATATATTTTTTTTTTTGGTAATCTTAGCTCTTATAGTCTCTGAGATCAAGATTGACGGACATGGCTATATCGTCTCGGCTAATGATGCTGATTAAAAATACATATGGTTTGTGCGGTTTGGCACGCCTCCTTTTGCCTGCTACATACATATTCGGTTGGTAATTATATTAGTAATTATACCTAGGGAAAGCGAGTATAAAAAGAGTTAAAGGATGTAGCGACTATAAATAAATACATACAAATTAATTGTTTTAGTAACGTTTCACGTCCGATTAACAAGTCGGTGACTTGAAATTGAAAGACAGAGTTATTTTCGAAGGCTTTTTATTATTAGCAGTGCGATTGCTGCTGCTTTAACATCCAAAAATGAACTGGCTACACAAAATTCTATTGTAAAACAAAACAACAATATACGGTGTTTCCCAATTTGAATCTTATAACGTTGAAGTGCCGGGACGAAGTCCCGAATTCCAGCTCTGGAACGACGGTGACAAACCGTTAAACGCAAAAACGTCCTCCTCGAGGTACTTCGAGAACAGCCACCTATAACCTTTGGGCTCTATTGCTTTTTATAAAGAGGTAGAAATAAATCTTGATGAAATAACGATATCCAGCGAATTCGTTATTGGCACAGCCGGTAGGATAGCAAGTGAAAAGTTTACAACTCGTTTATAATCAATTAGTGAAAAGTGGCCACTGTACGCCACACACAAATCGGCCTAGTAAAAATGTGAATAACACATCAACAGTTAATAATTAAATAGAGAACTATAAAAGTGTAAAACCAAACCAAACCCAACATTCAAGCCAAGCGAGGTTTAAACACAACAAAAAATTACCCTAAACTCAAATGCAAATCTTCAAACTAACACTGCGGCAAACGAACAAATTCAGCTTCTCTCGGAGTAGTACCTTAACCAAGCCTTAAGCCTGATCAGGCTCAACGCCTTCATTGGAAGAATTGAGTTTATCCTTCCTTTTAACGTTGCATGAATGATCTGTTAAAATATCTTATCTATTCAAATGAAATTATTACTTATTCAACTTCATTGGAAGAACACATAGAATCATTTAAAAAAGAAGTATTTGAAAAGCTACGAACAGCCAACATCATAATGCAATTTGATAAATGTCAATTTCTGAAGAAAGAAACTAAATTTCTTGGTTACATTATCGAAACCAATAATAAGATCCAATCCGAATAAAATAAATTCAAATACAAATTTCACGATACCAAAATCCACAAAAGGATAAATTTTAAACTTAAACTAGGGTAGACGAGAAATAAAGGGATTCAAAATTTGTTGCGGGTATTTGGGAAAAGCCAGAAAAACCTCAATTAGATCAGGACTGTTAGTTATTAATAAGATTAACATTTATTAAAAAATTTTTAAAATTAAAAAGACATGTCCAAAATCGGCCGAGGGGCAATGCCGCAAACGAGTAGTCCGACCGCCGAGAATGAAGTGGAACGAAATGGATAGAGTATAAGTTTAATAAAGGTGTTTCGAGGAAAGTTAGTTTAATTACTTATAAGTAATTAAAAGTTTTAAAGAAGCTACAGAGTTAGTATTAGAAATGATACAGTACAGTTTGTTGTAGTCCGAACACAATTCCCTGAAAGGCTCGTGCAGGGCATAGTTCGATCTACAAAACAAAAGCGTAAGGCTGACGGCAGAGTGCGTGCGAGAAGCGAAGCGAGAAGCTATGAACAAAGCGAGAAGATTGCAGAGTGAGAGCTTTGCAAGAAATGAGCTACATTGCTCTCTTTTAGTTATTAATGTGAACGTGATGGATTCGGACCAGGAATTTTTTGCATCAAGCGCAACAATTAACTTTCTGTTAAAAAAAAAAAACTGGCGTCCACCCTCTTAACTGCAATAGAAATGAAAAAGGATAATTCAATAATTTTACGAAACCACCCAGATAAGTTCTTTGACTATGCGCGGATGTCTAACCAGGTCAACACTATCAATATAACCTTTCATTAGATTATGGATAACGACTACACCAAACATGGTTCTACGGTTAGATAAAGATAGTAGATTAAGTAACTTAAGCCTACTAATATAGAGAGTCTTACATTTACATCCCACTTAAGGCCACGTAAGGCAAAGATGAGAAAGTTCTTTTGTACAGATTCAATGCGGTCTTTATTAACAGAGTATTGAGTATTGAGGACACCAAACGCTTGATCCGTACTGAAGTATTGGACGAACTAGTGAGGTATATAGGGTTTTAGTTAAATAAGGATCGTCAAACTCCTTAGAACAGCTCTTTATTAAGCCGGTGTAAGATACAAGCTTCGGACTGGTACGTGAGAATGTCATCAGCTTGCATTTGTAGCTATTCAGATTTAAAAAGTTTGCACTGTACCATGAATAAAAGCTATCTAGGTCAGCTTGAAGGCGAAAATGACAGTAGTTGTCTTTAAATTGATAACAAAGCTTAATATCATCCGCATACATAAGAGTATGTGACCGTAATGACCAACGAAAGGTCATTGATGAAAACGTACAAAGGAGAGGACCTAAGTCGCTTCCCTGTGGAACACTAGATGTGGCATGAATAGGGTAAGAATGATTATTTTTAAAGAGGACTGTTTGATTTCTGTCAGTTAAATAGATCACAATCCAACTAGAAAGTTTTGGGGAGAAACCGAATAGGTTAAGGTTATGTGCAAGACGGATGTTATTCCAACAAATTTGTCGTCGTTAATCGACTTTTCATGAATCTCTGTTTGAAAAAGAGATATAACGGATCTACAAAAATGTTGCAAGTGGGGAGCTATAATATTCCCGAAGAATTTCGGTATAGCCGAAAATTTCAGAATTGCTGCCCTTTTTGAACAAAGGAATTTTAAATGATACCTTCCAAATGGAAGGAAAAGAGGCAGTTTCTAAGGACAGCGAATAAAGTTTGAGCAGTGGCTTATTAAGTGAGTTTGTATAGTACCGAAGTACGCAAGTGGGAACACCGTCGGGTCCTGGCGAGAAAACTAGTTTCACCGAAAGAAGATCCCCAAAAAGTGAGCTTATCGGTCATAGCCTGATCTGTATCTGCATCAGCATTTTCAAATAACAATTTAGAAGGAAACACCGCAGACTTATTCTTCATGTTAACAAAACTATAAAACTGTTTTGAATTCTGAAAAAATGGATTTCAACAACGCGCTCAGCACGGTAAAGAGAAAGGGGAGAATTATTTACTTTAAATATTTTAAATAAACTAGACTAAGTTCTTTAGGCATGACAGCTCTTTTGTAAACCAAGGGGGCTTACACGAGCATGTCGGATAGAAATATGGAACATAGTTATCAATGAAAGAGTTAAGTGCATTATAAAATATTTTTATAGCAACTGACATGTCAGTAACGATATAACTTCCAAAATCAAAATGTATGTCGAAAGTGGGCTGGTAAGGATCTTCTGGGTCCAGAGTAGATCCACACTAGACTGATCAGAGGTAAAGCATAGATCCAGCGTTCTGGAGTTGTCCAATTACTTTCAGGAATATTAGAGTCCCCAAGGACGAAAATTTGATCCCTGTCTGATAACAGGTTAAAAATGGTCTTGATTGCAGATAGATTCTGCAAGTAGACAGAGATTGCCGATGACGGAGGAATATAGGAGCAGGTTATATAAATAAACAAGTAAAATCCGTAGTCGTCTTGCCTTGTGACGTCATAAGCAGACAAATCTGGGGCAAGCCGGCAAACAAAAATTTGTTTCCTTTGTGGAACTCCTAAAACTTTTTTAGGCACTCCTCAGACACAAGGTCTGTGGGCTTGTTTACATCCGGTGGTCCGAAACTAGAACTTGCCTTTTCTAACTCTTTTATCTGTGACACCAGCTGAGAAACCACAGTGGACTCATCGTATACAAAGACTTCTCATTACGAGCGGATTTTTTTGCGTTTTGGAGACTTAGCCAAAAGTTTGGGGTTGTAAAACGTCGAGTCCAACGCACAGAACCTTTTGACCATTTCATGAAATGTGGCGGAAAGCCCTCTAAATCCGTTCCTTGCCTGCCGCATAAACATGATCATGCCATCTTCCACCTCCCGATATGTGTCACAGCAATAGCGCAGACCAGTTCGCTTGGCTACAGCATCAACCGTTATGGCTGTGTATCCAGCACAATCCTACGTTGTAGGGTTGCTCAAAACGGACAATACCATCCATTATAAAGGGGTTCTACTGTTCTCAGAAAAAACAACCGCAAATTTAAATAAGAAGAGAAGATAGTGACCGAGCGTTAAAGAGAAATAACTGCACGCACCAAACTAGTAGAGAACAAATACAGAAATGTGTGAGCGTGAGGAAACGTTAGGCACACACATTAAGTGTGAGAGGGAGAGTATTAGAGCTTGAGTAAAAAAAAATACAACAAACTAAAGTTAAAAACACCAGGCATGCACTCTCGAAAGTGAATGAGAATTACAACAGAATGTTCGTGAACTTTAATGTTAGAAATCAATGACGATTGTTTGTGCAAAAAGAATAATAAGCGCGAAGCAAAACAAAAACGCGTCCGTTTACTTTGAAGCAACGAAAGTTCCTGGTATTGCTTTCTTAGACGCCCGATTGACAGTACGTATGATCGTCGGTCGCTCAGAACCCTGCGTTGGCGCATCTTGAAAGTCACTTTGATGGTCATCTTCTAGACCCACATCTTAATGTTGTACGTTAGCAGTCAGCAGGCAGTCCATAACAGCTTCATAATCATTGGAATTGCTCAAGAGTCTCATTCGAGTTCAACAATCTCACCCCCGGTTGCCAAACAATCTTTTCTTCATGTATAATTATTTTGTTTGATGAATATAACGTCACGGGTCTCGATAACTTTCTGCTTATAAAAAAGACTTTCTTCTTCTCGTGTGTTTTAGTCAGAACAATGGTTTTGGCTCCAAAAACTCGCAGATGCCCAACATATGGCTTTCTATCTGCCCACACTTTAAAAGTTGTCAAATTAAAATCTTAAATTTGTCGAAAACTTCATCTCGCGATATGAAGAAGTACACGAACATATGTATGGATCGGTCATCGGAGAATGTCACAAAATAGCGAGCTCCATCGATAGATTCTCAGTTCAGAACTTCTGTGGCGTAATTTTCACTGGCTTTCGAAGTATGTTGCCATAAAAAGTATCTAATTGTATGATACTAATCGTAAGCTACAAATTAATCATAACACTGCAGAACGCTGCCACCTTTTATAAATTTCGGTACGTTGCCAAAAATTTATCGCCGCAATTTCCTGGCTCGTAAAAAGCGGTGTGAGCAGTATATATCGGTATTTCTTTGTAAATTTTAAATTGACCAATATCGATCAAATCAAAATCAAAATTAATATTTATTTATTTGCATTTTATGGTTTTGTATTTTTTACTGACCCTAAAATATGAATTATTAAATAATAATCATATGGGCACGTACGTATATTATGACTATTATGAATATGTACACATGCATGTAAATACTTGCATACATTCATATCGATCTACCACGCCATCTATTGGTTGAGTGTTAGCATATATGCACATGTATTTTCGGTAATGGACATCTGCACGGAAAAGAAGAGTCGAGAAACAGATTGCGCTACGTGCTCGCATCGTCGTTTTCGTCCTTTTCTTTCCTGCCCAAGTAATATAATTATGACGTCATCCACAACTTGTTTGCCGGTCAGTGTTTATTGTCCGATCGGATTGCAATTTGTAGGATAGGTTCATATGGTATATTGCAGTATTTATCTATATGTGTGCGTTAAGACATGAGTACTTCGAATTTAAATTGGAAATAGTCGGTTTGCGGGGGCGGTAGGCGTTGTATATAAAATTGAAAATAAAAATGATATGCGTATGGTGTATCTATCTGGAATCTTCATGCTAAATTTGGTATCTCTAGCTTTTGTAATAGCTGAGTTCGGCGCGTTCATCCAGACAGACGGATATGACTCAATCGTCTCGTCTAGTGATCCTGAGCAAGAATATATATACTTTATGGGGTCTCCGACGCCTCCTTCTGCCTCTTACATACATTTGCACAAAGTTAATATACCCCTTTCTGACCATTTTCAATAGTCGAAGGGTATAAAAAAAGAGCGATAAGGCTTCGCAATGCAATAAGGTCGCACGAATAAGTGGGAACACAACATTTTCTTCAACATTTGTGATAATTTCATTTAGAGTTTTCGAATTTTCGTCATATAGGGGTAGGAATCGAATAGGCAAAATATTAAATAGGAATAAGCAAAGTATTAAAGATGTGAATTGGACAGATTATTGTCGGTGATGTCTACGGTTGGTAAGGGGGTGCGGTGTTAGACGTCATAATTAGTGGTGTCGGTTCAATGTCCAAAAAAAATACTTTTTTGTAGGTTCTAAGCTTGTCACCACGTTCGTGTATATTGCAGTGTCTCAGATTTTTAAAAAAATTGGTATCGCCTCTTAAAATCATCTTTTATCACTTTTTTCTAAAATGAGCCGCGGAAAACCTTTAACCGTTTTTGAAAAAGGTCAAATAAAAGGCTATATTGAATCTGGCTTAAAACACTGTGTAATAGCCAAGAAAATCGGTCGAAGTCAAAACGTTGTGAGTAATTTTCTCCGTAATGAAGCCGACTATGGAAAAAAAATGAAAGAAGGAAAAAAATATGCAACAACACCATCTCTCTGATGGCGACTTATTCTACGAACTGCCTCAAATTCTCACCTTTCTGCTGGAATTTCAAAAGGCTTTTCCTCAGTTTTCTGAGAATTATGGTCATATTCAATGAACGTACCAACATGAAAACGCTCCCATCCATACGGCTCGGATTATAAAACAGTGAATTAAAGACCAAAACGTAAAATTGCTCGAGTGGCCGCCTTACTCCCCTGACATTAACATTATTGAAAACATTTGGGGACTTTTGTCCAGGAGAGTGTACGAAGAAGGGAGACAATTTAGTGACACTGGGACCCCAGTTGAAGCAATTAAAAAAGCCTGGCCAACAATTTCACTAAATGGAATTAAAAAATATTATGATTCCTTACCAAACCGTATGTTTGAAATAATTAAAAGCAAGGGTGGCCATACCAAATACTAAATAGTGCTAAAACAGTGCTCTTTATTATTTTAACTATCCAGTGCCTTGAAATTTTGCTTTATACTAAAAAATGTATACTTTATTAAATAGTTTTAGTGGTCAAACCTATTCAGTTGAGCCAAAAAAAAGGAAATTTTTTGTTTTTGAAAAAAAAAATAAAAATGATATAAAAACAAAACTAAAAGATCAGAAACTTTGCCATTTAACAAATGACTGATCTACTCATACATACAAATTTATTTCGCTTAAATCGGATTGCATATAACTAAGATACAACGTTTCAAACCTAAACAAATAGTCAAACCTATTCAGTTGAGCGGCACTGTATAAAGACAAATTTCGATGTAGTAAATTTGATTACAATATCTTAACAAATAACAAAAATCGACCGATGGTTTGTATGAAAGCTATATGATATATCGTTCCGACTTATTTTCAACATGCAAAATCTCCAAATGAAGGCTCCTGAAATGTTTAATGTTTGCGAATAACAATTTTTGCACTTCTTCAACACCCAAGGGAACCATTTCATTGCTACAGGTGACTACAATGCCAAACACATCCACTGGACATCACGCTTCATCACCCTAATGGAAAACAGTTGTATAAAGCCTGTATAAGGCCACGGATTATAGTACTATATATTGTATAAACTAAATACAAGATTTTCTTTGTATTTATTATATTTAAAGAAAGCAATTTAATTTAATTCAATATTATTATTATTAATATTAATTTTATTTAAATAACCACTATAACGAACGAATTCCGCAAGCACTCCTAAAACACAATACACCTTCAGCGGGCAACTTTTATTAAAGTTTATTAATAAGAGATAACACAAATTGCCTCGACTATTTAATTATAAGTTATTCATTAAAATTCGCAATGAAAATTGCTCTTTATTTGGATTTAAATTTCGTGTACAAGTATCTAATTGTATGATACTAATCGCAAGCTACATATTAATCATAACACTGCAGTCCGCTGCCACCTTGCATCAATTTTGATACGTTGCCAATAATTTATAGCCGCAATTTCCTACCGCGCGAAAGACTGCAAAGAGCGGTGTGAGCATTATAATATATCGGTATCTCTTTATAAATTTTAAATGGGTCAATATCGATAACTGGCAATATATCGAGTTATCAAAATAAATATTTATTCAATTGCATTTTATGGTTTTGTATTTTTTACTGTCCCTAAAATATGAATTATTAAATAATAATCATATGTGTATGTGCACATATTATGCATATTATGAACATTATGAATATGTACACACGCATGTAAATACTTGCATACATTCATATCGATCTACCACGCCACCTATTGGTTGTATAAAAATGTATTTATGAATGTATATGCGTACACAAATTAAGTATATATGAGCTTTAACATATATGTCGCAGTTTCGTTGTTATTCGCCATAATGCTAGCGCAGTGAGTTTCGATCGCACTGAAGTACTACGCACAACTGCCTTGTGTCGCACACTTCTTCTACGTGCTTACCATCGAACCACACTCGGCGTCAGCGACAACACGCTGGCGCCGCGCTAAATCGGTTCTTCCCAAAACTACAAACTACAGGCAACCAATAACTGCGCAAATAGAGGAATGTCACATTACGCGCTCGCATCGTTCGTCCCTTTCTTTCCCTTGCACAAGTAATATAGTTATGACGTCATCGACAACTTGCTTGCTGGTCGGAGGGTCGAAATGGTTTATCTAATAATTCAGTGTTTATTGTCCGATCGGGTTGCAATTTGGCGGATAAGTTCATATAGTATGTAACTATATATATTCTAAAGCAGAACGTTAAGAAATGAGTACTTCAAATGTAAATCGCAATGTAAATCACGCTGTAGGCGTGTTATTCCAAATTGAAAATAAACTTGATCTGTGCATGGTAAACGGGAATCTTCATGCTGAATTTCGTGTCCCTAACTTTTGTAATAGCTGAGATCGGCGCGTTCATCCAGACAGACGGACATGGCTCAATCGACTCGGCTAGTGATCCTGAGCAAGAATATATAAACTTTATTGGGTCTCCGACGCCTACTTCTGCCTGTTACATGCATTTGCACAAAGTTAATATACCATTTTCAATGGTCGAAAAATATAAAAAGTGTCATGATATGGGTATGCGGCATATGCAGTCATACATAGTTTCGTCGCTGAATCCGAATCCGGAGTCAGAATCACGTCTGCACTTTGATCAGGATTCTGATGTGGGTATATGATATACATATGTCTTAATATGTATTTTGACCTTCTCAAACCCGAAGTCAAAATTGGTCCTTCACGTCTAAGTTTTGACTGAACCTCAAAAAACTCGAAACATTTTTGAAACCTTAAAAAAATAATGGGTAATGACCTAATTGGGTCATGCGATATATGTTTCCATATGTTTTTTGACCTTCCAAATCCGTATCCGAAACCAAAATCCGCCTAGCATGTCTAAATTCCAACCCATCCTAAACATTTATTGACCGCGGATTCGGATTTAGCGACGCAAAATACTTGTACTGCTTATGCCACATACCCAGATCATGGCACTTTTTTTTTGTTGGTCTCTGTAACCAATGCCGGCGATTAAAGATTGGGTCTGGCAAGCGGGTACCCCCAAATAAAAATGGACGAAAGGCATAGGTCAAAAACCACCTTCACGGCAATTGGAGGTCATTACGAAGTTAAGAGAATGCCGCTCGGGTTAACAAACGCCGCGGAAATCTTCCCATAGCAATGCTAAAAGAATAGTTTGAAAAATGTTGTTCAGTTTATCTAGATGCCATAGTCGTTTTTTTTTTAATATAGTGGAAAGATTTTAGTTAAGTCCATGGTACCATTCGGCCAAGTTTGAGGTATGTTTATCAGTTGAAGATGGGGATCTTGAGTGAGAATTGTCTGTTAAAATCTCGACCGTCAGGGAAACCAGCAGTGAAAGGAAGCAGAATCGCCGAGAGGTCGAAAGTGTAGTTATTGAATTGGTCAGTGTCAAGGTAGGAAGCATTAACGGAGATTGTCGTTATGGACCACCGTCCCTTTAATAAGAACGGTCTTTCCCGAATCTGCCTCTATCTTCTGTTTCACGTATAGTGGTATGACATTGTCACCCAGCCCCCTGTTTGTCTTTACTAGCACTTTTTCCTCCACTTCAAATATGACATTCTGTCAAGAAGAGTTATTCCTGTCTAACTGCTCCTGCCGGATTCTTTCAAGCCTTGCAACGATTTCGGGTGCTATCTTAGAAGCCGTATGGACAATCATGATCGGTCTCTCTAGTCACTGAAGAAAGGTTTTATTGTACTCCACAGTTGCCTGATGAAAACGTTATACAATGTCGTCTATCAACGTTGCAGCTTTAGACATCTAGCAATTTCCGTCAATGTTCCATGAAACCTTTCTACCTGCCCGTTCGAAATACAATGTATGGGCGGGGCATTCACGATGTCAATGCTGTACTGATTTTTTAACATTGACCGAATCGTGTCCGAATTAATAGTTGGCTAATGGTTGAACCAAAGCGAATTTTAAAAACATGTCGACCGCTGTTAGAAAGTGTTTCACAGCAGTTGAGAAGATTATATCCCATACTCGTGAGGGAATGGGGGTGACACCTAGCTCCTGCTTTTTTCGATTCCTATCTATTTAGCTTTGTCACATACCTTACAGCTTGCAACTACCTCAGTCGCAAGTATGCCCATGAGCACTGTCATGTTCCGCAACTGTGATCTCTTTCTGTGGCCGAAAAGAGCCTGACCAACTTGTCTTGGACACGTGCCAAGACGGGCAACTCGCACTGAAAGACGTTTACTTAGTCTGGCTTAACCACGTCTTTAACCGTATCGAGAAGTGATTTCCAATCGTTAAAGGTGACCTAGGGACAAGTTTTTACGTCGAACAGAATGAACCTTCGTTTTGAATTTGCGGGTTATTCTTCAAGAATTATTTGGTTTCTACAACAATTCAACGGCTTTTCAGTGGCCTCAATTGCATGGGTTAGAGAGATCTAAATATAAGCTGTAGCCGCAACAGACTTTGCCCGACTTATGTAAAAATATAGCACCGATTTCCACCTCTTGATCTTTGAATTAGGGCTCCGATCTGATATCGCAAAGATTAGGAGTTGGTGCCGAAGGTTATTCAGTTCCCAGGCTATTGCCTGCGATTCTCGTTCGTTTGTGGCGTAATTGAGCTCGCTGTCTTTCAGAATTAGTGAAATCATGGTTATGGGTCTGTTACCCTGGGACATGACCGCACATATGCCGGATAAAAAAGCATCGGTGCTGAGATGGATTGGTTTCGGGAAGTCTAGGTATTGGAGGATTACCTAAACTGACGCAAGGATATTACTGAGTTTGTCGAATGCAGCTTGCTCGGCTTAATCAAAGGCCAATGGAATGGTCAAGGACGTTGCTATGGCCGTGAAGTCTTTGAAAAAGTTCCTATAATAACTCGCAAGACCCAAAAAGGATCTCAACTCAAACAAGTAACTTGGTTTTTTTAATTCTCTAATTGGCCGTACTTTTCCCGGGCTTGTCTGGGTACCCTCTTTGGTTACAACAAAACCCCGAAATGCAAAACTCCCTTTAGAAAATTGGGAATGCTGTTTTGACACTCTCATGTTTGCGTCTTGAAGGATTTTTAAGACCTGACCAATGTTGTAGAAGTGTTCCACTTTGTTCTCGGGAAAGCAATAACATCATCAACATAGATGTAGAAAGTCTTTCTGATAAGCTCACGTAACACATTGTCAATAGCCCTTTGAAAAATGCTCGAAGCGTTCTTGAGGCCCAATGGCAGACGACGGAGGATACCGAGTTCATTGTACACAGGCCGAATAGTCGCGACAACATTAGTGTTGAAGGGAAGCTTCTTACTTGGGTCCGCGAAAGCCCTCCAATTTTCTAACATCATTTAAACCTTGCTTTTGACCTCAATGTCATCTATTTTAGTGAAATCGGCTTGGGCACACTTAAAGAATTTTTAAGGTTCAGTGCCACCGTTGAACCGAATAAGGTTGTTTTTCAATTCAAGGGTTGCGTAAATTAGCGAAAGTTGGCCGAACCCAATTATTCCGTCAAAATTAGTAAGTCCGAGTACATGAAAGAAAGGGCTGGTGATACCAAAAATGTTGAGGAAACTTTTGTGACTAACGCTGTTAACGCCATGCATGGACTTAACAACAAACGGGGTTTTTACAGGAACCAATGGAGGTAAGTTTGCATCCTGTCTTATGTAGCTCTTTGAAGCCTCGGTGTCAATCAAAAATTTTAACGACCTCCCTGCTGCTGATCGTTGGACGAACGGGCGCCTACAAACTCTGCTAAAAAATTGAGAGCATCAATCCCATATCCTGCTTTATTATCTGCATCTATCTAAAATCGTTGACCCTCTGCGAATTGGCTGGTCGTTTCTCCGTATTTTGTTATTTGTTCCCTCCAAACAACGGCTTGGTACAACTGCAGCTTGTCGTTGGCTGCCGGAACCTAAAGGCTAAGTCTACCTTCATCTTCTCGACCTGGTCGTGTTTTTTATCGTTTTTATTCGGATGGAGCTCCTGTTCTCTAGAGAAGTAGAGGGTTTTCCCAGCTCTGCTAAACTCAGAGTCTGAGTGCGCCTGCCTCTGATTAGAACGGCTTTCGAACTGCCCAATAGCCGCAAACATATCCCGATCATGATTCGATTCTGTCTCGTAACCCATAACTAAAGCCGACGGTAAATTCTTAGGGTGGGCTGCAAAAAGAACGTCAGTAAAGTTTCTAAGCAGTCCGGTCACAAAAACCCGAAGTGTGTCGGCCCTGTGCTTCTCATTCATGTAGCGTGCCTGGTCCGCCTCGTGAGTTATGGCGGTGTTATTGGTAAAGAGGGTGAGTTTTAACTTCTTCATAGAATTGTATGAAGTGTGGCAAGCTGTCGAAGTGTGGCAAGCTCCTGCTGGAGCAAGTGCAGCGAACGCTTATCTGAATAAGTGAAATCTAGTCGGCCAATGATGGCGTTCAAAGTTCAAGATCGTATTAAACGAGGCAAGAACTGCATCAGCTGAACCTCTGATTCAATTGCCAATGATCAACACAGCTTGGTAATGCTTTGAGCTTCTTTCGTAAGCGGCCATCGGCGCTTGACTAGGAAAACTATTAAGAAAATCATTAAAAGAAAATAAATTTAAAAAATTATGTAATTGTCTAGAACAAGGAGTTTGATCGCTAGGAAATAGAAATTGACCCGCATCGCACAAAACTGCATACACATAAAATTCATGTTAAAAGTGTTTGTTGTATTGTTGTATTTTGGTTTTTATTATATTGCCCTCATATGTTTTTATGTAAATACATAAATAATCTAACATTAAACATTTATCTAACACAATATATTCATAGGGCCCAAAGGAGGAGGGGGGTAAGTGCACTCACCCTGTTTTTTGTGTTTTATATTTTAATTAATGGCGCCAATTTAAAATTACTCACTAAAAGTAATAAATGAACACAACACAAACTTATTCATACATGTAAACATAAACACAAAACTTAGGATCATACGGAATTAATGATCTCTTGCGATTAAGACAGTTTTCCTCTGTTTTTATGCATTCAATTACTTACTAAATATATGCACACAATTCCTTACTTTCTTAGCACTAATTAAAGCACACGCGAAAAAAAAAAAATATTTTAAATTTTTTATCATTTTGGTGGCTGGCTCGAGGTCAAAATCAGAGTTTAAAATTAATATATTATTATTTTCGTTCAAGAATCGTCTAGTTCGTCCCACTGTATCTATTATTGCACGATCCCTTTCATTCCCTCTCATTTTTGTGTTCTTTCACAAGCAAAGAGAAATGCGTGCGTGATGTTTCCTGGTTCTCTTTGTTTTGATGTGTCTGCACCAGTTCTTCGCCGTCTGCGATCTAATTGAAGAGCGGAAAATTTATCTTCTCTATTGGGAGAGCAAATTTCGGGCCTTTGGCAAGTAACGCTTGTACGTCTTGCGGAAACTTTGTCGTCGTCTTACTGTGCAGATCACTACTGTGCAGATCCGCTCATCCAAGTGTCGTACAAGTTGCCGGATTACTGTAGAATCTTCCAAGCGGAAGTCTTTGCTATAAAGAAGGCTGCAGAACTTGCGACAACACTCAACAAGAATCGGGTCAGCATCTTTGTCGACAGTCAGGCGGCTATCAAATCTATGCAATCCTATGTCATCAGCATTAGATGCATTAAGCAGCCGCTCGAAGGTGCGCATCTTTTGGGTTCCCAGCCACCAGGACATTGACGGAAACGAGATGGCAGACAGGCTAGCGAAAGAGGGTGCCGAATCTAGACAACTGACAGTTGAAGACCTGAAGAAGGAAGAAGGTGGCACAACACAAAAAACTGTAAGATAACCCGCACTATGTGCAACAACGCAAACGCGAAATTAGCCCAATGTGTCATTCAGCTCCCGAGGAGAGACTGTAGAACAATGATGGGTTTACTCACGGGTCACTGCCTGGCCGCAACTCACGCTAAGAAGTTGGGCATCACCGACAGTGACGAATGCAGGAAATTTAAGGTACCAGAAGTAAAAGAAACTCTGGAGCACCTCATCTGCGACTGCCCCGCTCTTATGACCTCGAGAGCGAAGCGCCTTGGACGCCCGCTGCTTGCATCACTGGAAGATGCAGCGGGCCTGGCACCCCAAAAACTCCTGGCTTTTGCCAAACTAACCAGCATACTAGACTGGGATAATTAAACCAAGAAATTAACAGCCTACATCACTTATCCGGCCGCACTAAGGATCATACTGATCTATGTGAGGCCCCCACTTGGGGGCTTGCCGATATAACCTAACCTAATATTTTAGTGTGAAAAAGGTAAATGTGTCTGAGATTTTTGTATGTTTGCTTGGTTGTACATGTCGTCTAAAAATAAATTATTACACCTAGTTGTATTATGTATAAATTTGGGGATAATTCGGGCTTTCATACACTTCAATAAAAATGTTATATTTAACTTAAGTTTAGTGTGTTTCTTAGTTATAGTTTATAGTTTCAATCGACAGCGGTGCTTTTGCATGTTGCATAAGGAAGAGTTTTTATAAGAGCCCCCAAGAGCTGGTTATTACAAAACGAATAAGAACAGTTATTGGTTACAGTTTGATAACCCATTTCCATAATATCACTATTTTTGGAAAAAAATGAAAAAAAGTTTTACCAAATCCTAGATGCGGATCTATTGGTTGGCTACAACCTATTGAAGGATATACTTTCCATTATTGACCTTTTAAATGAGACGCTTGCTTATACAATAGCAGTTAAATTGAAAAAATTAAGTCCAGCTGAAGATATGGTTGGGAATCTGCATTGTTCAGATGTAAGCTTGAACATGACCTTTGATTTGAACTCTCAAAAAGAAAACGACTGAACGTTGTTTACCCTACTTCAAGTGTGCGACATTGAGTTATCGTCAAAAGGTGACGAAGATAGCCTCAATACTCACGGTGATGAAATCGTTACTAGCCCAAAACGTAAGAAGATTGCAAAAAAAACTGTAAGGCGTCAGTATCCTCTAGTGCCATTTATCCACAACATTCAAAGCAAACCACTACATAAATGTTACGATAGATTAAGAAAGTCTTGAACAACAAGTAGTTCAAAAAATACTTCCAAAGCATTCACAAATTCATACATCTCTGCCTTTTAGAACAGATATAAACTGCGAAATTAGAACCATGGATGACAATGCTATTAACAACAAACAGTATTCATATCCTCATTCCGTTAGCAGCTTTGTTAACTAGGAAATCAATCGTATGCTCAGCGAAAATATGATCAGGCCTAGCAATTCCCCAGTGTAGGTTGTAGGCGAGAAAGGCTGCAATGAAGACGGAAGTAAGAAAAATCGACTAGTGATCGATTTTAAACGATTTTAAATGAGAGTGGGATACCCTTCCACCTATTTTGACATAACAAGTATCAACATTTTTTGTATATACTACTTAACATATCCTGCCTATATAATCTATTGTCGCCGCATGAATTAACACGCCAATCGAAAATTATAACACTGCAGCGCGCTGCCATCTTGCAACCATTTCGATACATTGCCAATTTTTTATCGCCGCAATTGCCTAGTGCGCGAAGATTTAAATTGTATATGATCAAAAGATGCTAATATTCCTTACAAAATGAATATATATTAAATAAAGCAATGTTGATAAAATTATGTTATTTTTTTATAAGAAATGATCAGACTATAAAATATATACACGTATTAATATAATTTATTTGAATAATGTATTAAATATACTTCCACAATATTTAGACATATTTATGTCTGTACATACATAGGATCATATGATTTAAAACAAAGCAATGCACACACACCAATACATACATATACGAGTACTTCTCGCTAAGGAATAACTCGTCGTTAGAGTGATGTTTATTCATAAATTTGTTCCGTATTGACTAAATAAATTTTGCAAAATTCATACTACGGCTGAGGCAACAAAACAGAGACCCAAGAGATCTGTCTTAAAGACAAAGTAATAGACGCATAGGCAACAGCGGTACTAAAAAGAAAACTGTTTAAGAAACTCACTGGATCATATTTAGAGTCTACTCGCCACCGGAAATTTTTCAAAGCAGGCACAAAGTCGCAGCCGCAATATCCTAAATTATATATGAATAAATCATAGTTTTTAGTAAGACTGACGAAGACCACGACGAAGCCGTATTGTGGTATTTTCAAGGAGCACAAAACCCCGATGCCAAGTGCATTTTTAAGTCCCCCAAGTTTAAATTTAAATAGCAAATCTGGCCGATAAAACCCATCTTTTGAGACGACTGCTAAATAACGATGTGACATTTACAAGCTCAATAAATGAGCAAATTGCCTTCAAAAAATTTAAATCAAATCTGAATAAAATCCCTTAGTTCAATCCAAAATACAAAACGCAGTTAGCCGCAGATGCCAGTCCGTTTAGGTGCTGTATTGTTACAATTTGATGGCAAGAACAACCCAAAGATAATCTCTTTTGTTAGTCGGAGTTTATTCGATGTGGAAAAACGCTAGTCACAAACCGAGAAGGGGAGTATAGCCATGGTATGGGCGGTTGAGAAATTTGTTATTACCTGGTTGGGTTAAATTGGAACTTGTGGTGGAGCCGCTCGAACGCGATTTTTATAACGATGTCAAGTGCACCAGCACAAATCGATAGGTTCCGTCTTCGCTTCCAAGCTTTCAAATTTCAAGTTAAGTTAGTTGTTGAAGGTATATGTACATGATTGAGTTATTAGATCGAAAAGGAGAACATAGCCGATATTTTATCTCGGCTTTGGGAGTAACGTCTAGGACATTGCTATAACAGCAAAGGCGAGCAAGGTGTACTTCAAATTTTCAAAAATGCCACAATCCCAACCAGAGCATTTGTAATGAAGCCTGAAGAATGAGTCATGAAGCACATTATCTTCAAACAGTTTGTGTCCATTCAGACACGAACTTTCTCAAATTGGATCATGATACGGGGAACCTGCATAGTCATCCTATTGGCGATGAGACAAGCAATCTTAAAGCTAGCACATGAAGGCCATCCTAGTGAGTCGGTCTTGAAGCGGCGACTGCGATCCAAGATATGGTGGTCACAAATAGATCGGGACGCCGATAATTTAGTGAAAGCCTACATAGACTCCTGGTTCCCAAGCTTAAAGCCCAACGCCCTAGAGCTGCAAAACCATCGATGGTACCATCGATATAATCGATGGTTGAGAATTCATGAAACCATCGATTGTTTTTTATACCCTTGGACCATTAAAAATTGTCAAAAAAGGGTATACTAACTTTGTGCAAATGTATGTAACTGGCAGAAGGAGGCGTCAGAGACCCCATAAAGTATATATATTCTGGCTCAGGATCAATAGCCGAGTCGATTGAGCCATGTCCGTCTGTCTGTCTGTCTGGATGAACGCGTCGATCTCAGCTATTACAAAATCTAGGGACACCAAATTTAGCATGAAGATTCCTGTATACCATACGCAGATCAAGTTTATTTTCAATTTGGAATAACACGCCTACCGCCCCCGCAAACCGACAATTTTGATTTACAGTGCTAATTACATTCGAAGTACTCATTTCTTAACGTTCTGCTTTAGCATATATATAGATAAATACTATATGAACTTATCCTCCAAATTGCAATCCGATCGGACAATAAACACTGAAGTTATTAGATAAACCATTTCGACCCTTCGACCAGCAAAGAAGTTGTCGATGACGTTAGAACTAAAAAATTACTTGTGCATGAAAGAAAAGGACAAACGATGCGAGCGCGAGCTGTTTCTCGACTCTTCTTTTCCATGCACATGTCAATTACCGAAAATACATGTGCGTACATAACACTCAACCAATAGGTGGCGTATAGATGAATATGAATGTATGCAAGTATTTACATGCTTGTGTCCATATTCATAATATTCATAATATGCGTACGTGCACCTATGATTATTATTTAATAATTCATATTTTAGGGTCAATAAAAAATACAAAACCATAAAATGATATTAAGTAAATATTAATTTTGATTACTCGATATATTGCAAGTTATCGATATTGGCTAATTTAAAATTTACAAAGAAATACCGATATATACTGCTCACACCGATTTTTGCAGTCTTTCGCTCGCTGGGAAAATGCGGCGATAAATTATTGGCAACGTATCGAAATTGAAGCAAGGTGGCAGCGCACTGCATTGTTATGATTAATTTGTAGCTTGCGATTAGTAATATACATTTAAATACTTTTTATGGCAACATACGTCCAAGGGTATCCCACTGTCGAGTGCCGCTCGACTGTTGCTCTCGTTTCATAATCGATATATTACACAAAAGCTGTGTGCTGTAACGCTCTTACTTTCTTGTCGGTTTCTAAACAGTATGGACAAGGTAAGTCTCCGAAATCGCAGTTGTAGCCTTATTTTGTAATAATTGTATTGCATTTCAGATAAAGGAAAAAGCTGCACCCTCCCTTGCAAACGCAATAAACCTACATCTAATGTTTGGCAATATTTCAACAAAACGAATAAAATGTTCGCCAAATGTCGACTGTGCGGAAACAGTTACAAAACATCTGGAAATACTTCAAATTTGTCGGAACATCTGAAGCGTAAAATATGTTATTTTACTCTTAAGAAATGAAATTTATAATTGTTTTAGTTACTAATAAATGAAATGAATTTATATTTTTGTTATTAATTTAACTTTTGTATGTACAGGGGTGGTCAAAAGTATTTACACAACGTGCTTTTTTTTCAATTGTCAACTTTGATCGCTTAATGCTGCTGCTTTTGTACTCAGAAACGAACATAACGGTATTTGTCGTGCTTCTACATCTATACAGAAGCAAACGAAAGTGGAAAAAATAACTGTTCATAAAATGCTAAAAATAGAAGCATTGAACTGATGCTTGTCTGTTGTCGGAAGTATTTATACACGATATTTACGCGTCAAAATTATTTACACACAGCTTTTTTAATTGATTTTTGCGTTTTTTATTGAACTTACTAATCGCAAGCTACAAATTAATCATAACACTGCAGTGCGCTGCCACCTTGCATCAATTTCGATACGTTGTCAATAATTTATCGCCGCAATTTTCCTAGCGCAAGACTGCAAAAAGCGATGTGAGCAGTATATATCGGTATTTCATTATAAATTTTTAATTGGCCAATATCGATAACTTGCAATATATCGAGTAATCAAAATTAATATTTATTTAATTGCATTTTATAGTTTTGTATTTTTTACTAACCCTAAAATATGAATTATTAAATAATAATCATATGTGCACGTAAGCATATTATGAATATTATGAATATGTACACAAGCATGTAAATACTTGCATACATTCATATTCATTTACCACCCCACCTATTGGTTGAGTATTAGTATATATTTATGCACATGTATTTTCGGTAATTGACATGTGCATGGAAAAGAAGAATCGAGAAACAGCTCGCGCTTCGCGTTCGCATCGTTTGTCCTTTTCTTTCCTACGCAAGTAATTTAGTTCTGACGTCATCGACAACATCTTTGCTGGTCGAAGGGTCGAAATGGTTTATCTAATAACTTCAGTGTTTATTATCCGATCGGATTGCAATTTGGAGGATAAGTTCATATAGTATTTATCTATATATATACTAAAGCAGAACGTTAAGAAATGAGTAAATCGCCATGTAAATCAAAATTGGCGGTTTGCGGCGGCGGTAGGCGTGTTATTCCAAATTGAAAATAAACTTGATCTGCGTATGGTATACAGGAATCTTCATGCCAAATTTGGTGTCCCTAGCTTTTGTAATAGCTGAGATCGACGCGTTCATCCAGACAGACAGACAGACGGACATGGCTCAATCGACTCGGCTAGTGATCCTGAGCAAGAATATATATACTTTATGGGGTCTCCGACGCCTCCTTCTGCCCATTACATACATTTGCACGAAGTTAGTATACCCTATTTTGACCATTTTCAATGGTCCAAGGGTATAATTACACGCGACAATACGAACTTGATAATTTATGTACCGCCCCATACTCCAAAAGATTTGCACTGCTGGCAGTGTCCTCAGTGGTGGACATGCCACTCGAACCTATCGAAAATGAAATAAAAAAAATAAAGCCACCCTCAATTTACACACGGAATTAGAGCACAAGCGGTCATGTAAACTCACTGATTGGGCACATTGGAAAGGATAGTTTTCATATCATTCCCCTAGTGATAGGTCCAACTAATGAACCAGAAAACAAGCCTATTAAAAAAACGAGATACAGCCAACATAAACTGCTGCTCTTTCTGCACTGTAGGATTACAGTGGAAGAGCAATATAATGTATTATGCATGAACTTCCCAGAATACGACCACACGAAGTCGTACTGCACACTACACTCAATGTAGGCAGTTTGTAGAGATCTTTGCGACTCCGAACTTTTCATAACAAATAAAGAAAGTACTAACGAGAAAGGTGAAAGTTACAAGGAGCTGAAAAGCCGTCTTTACCAAAGAATTAGCACTGCGCGGCCATATCAGGTAATAACTACACCAACGAAAACAAATCCGGCAGTAGTATTTTCGAAGACAACAATGGCATGGTCTGTACTCAACAATAATAAAATAACATTTGCAAACGACCTAAAATCAGGTATGATGTCTCCAAACAAAAAAATGCAACCTCCCCATGAAGCACACTCAAAACTGGACGCAACAAAACTATAAGCCAACAGAACAGCAGGAATCAAATACTAAAAGCATGCTGCAGGCTTTGCAAAAGTGCATAATGGAGTTTATGTCCTTTATGCGGACCACCATCCAAGACACCATAATCACCTCACACTAGCGGCCGTATACTGTGTCCGCCACGCTTTACAGTACTGGAAAATCAATTATTGGAATCAGGAGACAACACTGCTAAACTCTCTTTGAAGATCGCGCCTCGTGAACTCAAAAAGAAAACAGCTCAAGAAAACTATTACTAAAACCACCAACTAACTTAACCATGTTTCTCCTGGGAGTCCTACATACTGGCCATCAGTCCTAAATAAACTGCCAGACTTCATCGAAAAATATTCTTAAAGTTTGCTAAGAATTAAAGCAAACGTACAGCTATCTGACTTCTTGCCTTCACCCAAATCAAATTGGCTCAGGTATAGAAAGTTCAGACATTGAGTGAAGTCCAGAACTCATCACAGAATATGATATAGAGAGTTCCACACGAATGGCAATATTCTAGTTCTCCAAAACAAAAGCTAAAAGTCGCCACACGGAAACTGACCAACGCACTGAAACAAGAAAAGGAATATGCTCAACCCCGATATATAGAGCAGTTATTACCAACACCCAACTCTTCGCCTACTGACTGAAACCGTTTTGCCGATAAGGAATATCTCTAGCGGATGGGCTCGTATTGACGCGGACAGAGCCACGATTTTCGCCGCTCACCGGAAAAATGTGCTTACGCCAAACGAGTTTACGAGTTTTCGTGCTACCGCCTTCCTCCGATGACTACCACCAGCAACACATCCTAATTGTGTTTCTTCGAAACGAAATAACAAAAATAATCTCAGCCCCAAAAAATTTCCCGGTGGCGACCCTATAACTTCGAAAATGATTATTGGGCTTTCAGATTGCAGATTTTCAATGCCAGCTCCAAACTTGGTTACTTTTCAAAACGATGGACAAACAAACTTCTAAAGTCAGAAAGTGTGGAGTCCCTTGTAACAAATTTCAAACCAATTTAAAAAAACTTTTCACAAAAACTAGTTCTCATTAAGATTATTAAATTTGTTGTTAGTTCTCATATGAGAAGATTCAATTCAAGCCAAATTATTAAAAAAAAAGTTTGTTTTAAGATAATATTACGCCTCTTTTGCCTCTATATCAATGGAATACATTTCGCGAATGCAAATATAGCTATAGAGAATTGCTGCAGACGTTTTGTGAAAAGTTTATTATGGTCGAACAATAAACATGGAAAATAAGTTGCTGAACTTCTCTTTCCATTTTATTTTATTTTATTGAACACGCAAAGAACATAGCATGTTGCCCAACCACATACTTTACCAACGAGTCAAAATTTCATTTGTAATCAACGTCAACGCAAAATGAACGTTAATTTTCTTCGATACGAAACAACGCGTTTTTCTTATTTGTCTCTCCGCAACCCATGGAATTGCACGAAACCAATGCAAGCATCGATCGGCCACGGTCAATTACCCCTAACCCGACACACAAAACTATGCCAAAAACAAACGACAGAGCATGTTCTTGCTCACTGTCAATACCAACCAAGAGCCAAAGAGAAATGGCCTTACACACGTTGAAATCGTTAGCCACTGCATTTGCAAGAATTACAAATACAGGGTCCGTCATCTAACATTTTTTTTTTGAACTAGTGGTTATTTTGAGTGTGGTAACACTGATGATACATCTGATTTGACAGAAAGTTTGTTTTATCCTTCCGCTGAACGAAAATGGTTGTGTATACGATTGAGGAACGCGTTAAAATAGTGCAGATGAGCGCTTGGCCGAAGACCCGGAATTTTACCAAAAAATCATCTTTTCCATCTTGGCGGCTACGGAAATCGAAGAGGAGGACTTGGACAACATTTGGTTCCAGCAAGACGGCGCTCCGTGCCACACAGCCAACGTTACGATCGATCTTGTGCGCACTGTTTACGGCCGCAAACAATCAGAAATGTCCTCAAAAATTGGGTCGCCCGTATGGCGTACTGCAAAGCTAGCCGAGGCAGCCATTTGAACGAACTTCAGCAATCAACCCAAAACAACTGGAATCTGGAATGGATCGCTACATTCAAATAAAAAAAAAATTGAGCTCACAAAATTCGGCGGCGAGAAAGATCATTCGGAACAATCCAATTCAGCGGACTGAGACCTAAGAGTATAACAACAGATTTGGAATACGGGCTGATAACGAAAACTCCAAAGAAAAGGCTCCATCCACGAAACTTAAGTCCAAGTAAAAACCGAAGAGGGCTTTAGGACTCTTGCAAAATATTTAAATGAAAATAACATAAACCACAACACTTACCAACTAAAATGTAGCAAGGGTCTTCAAGGAAAGCATTACCGTAGAAGAACCATACAAGTGCAAAGGCCCCATCGAATTCACAAACTGCCAAAAATACGGCCACACAAGAGCTTAATGCTTAATGTTGAGTTCTAATCACCTGTGGAGAGCTCCATGACTCTGCTCATTGCAGGACAAATAAAAGCGATCCTAGTTCCAAAAAGTAACCACGCAGCAAACTACAAAGTATTCATCTCCGAGTAACGTCTGCACACCTCCATAACGCACCGAATACTACTAGTATACTCTCATAAACAATCTCAGACGTCTTTTTCTTCATCAGTAGGATATCCTCATTTTACCCAGCGATCACTTTTCAAAATGTGCTAAAATCGGGACTTACGAGGGAGGTGTGTTCAAAAAGTAAGGTGACTTTGTATTTTTAAGAAAAAACATGTATTTATTTATCAATATTTATTTTGTCCCCCTCAGATACAATACACTTATGCCAACGGTTTTTCCAATCTTCAAAGCACTTCTTCTTCAGTAGGATATCCTCATTTGACCCAGCGATCACTTTTTAAAATGTGCTCAAATCGGGACTTACGAGGTGTGTTCAAAAAGTAAGGTGACTTTGTATTTTTAAGAACAAATATTTATTTATTTATCAATATTTATTTTGTCCCCCTCAGATACAATACACTTATGCCAACGGTTTTTCCAATCTTCAAAGCACTTCTTATAAGCACTTTTCGGTATAGCCTTGAGCTCTTCCAGCGATGCAGTCTTTATCTCCTCAATCGTTGCAAATCTCCGTCCTTTCATAGGTCTCTTTAGTTTTAGGGACAAGAGAAAGTCACATGGGGACAAATCCGGTGAATATGGTGGCTGAGGCATGATTGTGGTGTTGTTTTTGCCAAAAAATCTCTCAAAAGCAATGATGAGTGAGCAGGGGCATTATCGTGAAGCAAAAGCCATGAATTGTTTTTCCGCAATTCTGGACGGTTTCTTCGTATTGCTTCTCGCCAACGGTGCATAACTTCAAGATAATACTGTTTATTGACCGTACGTCCATATGGTAAGAACTCCTGATGCATCACACAATGGTAATCGAAGAAAACAGTGAGCAAAACTTTGACATTTGATTGAACTTGGCGTGCTTTTTTCTTGGCTCACCTGGGCTCTTCGATTGGGACGATAGGGCTTTGGATTCGATATCATAACCATATACCTATGATTCGTCACCAGTTATGACCCTTTTAAGTAAATCTGGGCCATCGTTGACGTCATTCAACAGCTCTTGAGCGATGCTCATGCGACGATTCTTTTGGTCAAAATTTAGCAAAAAATCGCCGAGCACGCAAAACACTTATAACCTTTACGCCTCTCACAACCAAACAAAAAATGCCATTCACTTGAATATTGGAACAGATGTTCGGGAAGAGTGTACCAACATAACAAAACAAGAGTCACCTAACTTTTTGAACACACCTCGTATCTCTAAGTACCATGCAAGACTTTATGCTAATATCAAAACTTTCCAAATAATCAAAGGCTGCCCTACGAATATCATTGTGGAACACCAATGATGTTTGAACGCCCTGAGACTATAAAGTAGATTAGCAGATTAACATCAACGAGAACAAACTGAATTAAATATAGAAAATATATGAGTTCACACATTGAGCTGAGCCCAAGGCTAAACTTCGACGCCGATATTGAATCCGCAGCAAATACCCTGGAGAGTATTTCAGTTGCAGCTGCCCGCATCTGTTCACCGACAGATGCGACGGGAGTGGTTAGTTCAAAGATCGCCAATCATAAGAAAAAGGTTACAAAATGCCTCACGTAAAGTCTCCAATGTACACAACCAAGAAGAGAAAAACGCCCAACATTGCTATATAGAGCAACTATCAATATCTGGTAGTAGAAACAAACAATGGAAAGCTTATCCCAATTTAAATGGCAGAAACTATTTCAACTTTAAGAAATATCGCAGGTGAGCTACCGCACTTTCAACCCACCTTCATCATGTGTTCCTGCCGAATGCTATCACAAAACTCGAATATTTTTCAGGGGAATGGAAGAAATCGATCATAAAAATAATACCAAAGGCATGAAAATACCATTCTGTTTCTTCAGCGTACAGGCCTATAAGCCTATTGTCTTGTCTTTTGAAGCTTTTCGAATAATGTCATATAACTTTGGAATCATTGAACAAGTCATCAAATAACATCAGAAATACGAACTGCTTTCGAAAAACGGAAATATTGCAATGCGGTATTTCTGGATGTCCCTCAAGCATTTGACAAAGTCTGGCAAGATGGTCTTATGTTTGAAATTAAAACAATGCTCCCCAAAACACCCACAAAATTCTAAAGTTGTAATTCTACAACAAACCTTTGCAACTCTGATATGTCCGACGACAACGCTATAAAAACTGCAGTTTTCCAAGGCAGCGTACTTGGACCCACGCTATACATCCTTTATGCAGCAGATATACCCCTGAAGCAGACTACCAACAACTTATAAGCTTGCCGACGACACAGAGATTTTAAGTCCAAATGTCCTGTAGAAGCAACAACTCAACTCCCTAGTCACTTAGTGGCCGTGGAGAAATGGTTATCCGACTGGCGAATCAAAATAAATGAATCAAAGATACTGGGAACAAATACTGTGGCACCCTCGTATATCCAAAAAGACGCAACAACCGTCCGACCCAACGCTGACCAGTTTAAAAGACTGTTAAATATTGTATATAATAAAGGTTCATAAACTTATTGTTAGTCTTCTGAGAAGATTCAATAAATAAAGCAAAGTTAAAAAAAAAACAAACCGTCGCACGTAGAAATTGAACCCAGGACAGCCTTCCACTCTAAACATTCAGTCATTGCAAATTTCAATTCGTATCATATCTTTCTGATTTATTGTCCGATCGTAATGAGATTTTCACAATTCATCCGTACTAAGTTATTTGTAATGTCATACAACTTGGATTATTGAGTCATTGGTTGTCGTGGTTTGTCGTATTGTTACCTTAACGTTATAGTTCATTTCATTTGCATCTTTCATAGCACAGTTGTATATGTACTGAATATTCCACCAAATGTTTGATATTGCAATATACAAAGCTGCTGCAAAAGCACTTCACTATTCGCCCAATTAAAACAGTTCTAAACGCACTGCAGAGCCCTCAAAGGTCAATATACTATATATCGCACAATTACTAAGCAAATAGATGGAAAAAGCGACCCTGTATGCGCGCAGCGCTTTACAGTGCTTGGCGACTTATTGCAATTGTTGTTGTAATCTTTGTGTTTGTGACACCGAATTATTACAATGATATGTAATAACTACGTACTTTATGTTTGTACATGGCACTAATTTAGAATCAAAATTAGTCCAAATTATTGTATAAGTGAAAAAATAAATACTAATAATTATATAAATCGTAGTTAAAACGAGGAAGAAAGGCTAACTTCGGCATGCCCAAGATGATACACCGTTCAGCAAAAATAATATAGTATGTATGTATTTGAGTAACTTCACCATTTCATTCTTGACTTTTATGATATTACAGTAGAAGTACGCTGGGTGTCCTCTTCAAGTGGCAAGCAGCGTATGCTCAGACCATTTCAATACCAGCGATAAATAATGGTGCAAAATTGAAAAGCTATTATATTACATATTTTATGTATAACTTTGATTTGCACTAATAAGCTAAGTTATATCTAAAATCAGAACTTTTCTTCCTATGGCAGCTATATGTTATAGTGGGCCAATTTATATGGCATTTTATATGCATATTGTATATATAGTATCATATTGAGAAATAACAAAAATCAGCCGATATTTTGTATGGCAGCTATGCGATATATCGGTTCGACCCGGTTCCTTTTGACTTATTTACAGCGTGCAGAAATAAGAAGCTTGTGTGCCAAGTTTTATAAAGATAGCTTCAAACCAAAGAGTTAAGCTTACGTTTGCAACCGACAGACGGAGACGGACGGACAGACACGGCTAGATTGACTAATGGTGATGCTGATTCAGAATATATATACTTTATAGAGTCGGAGATGATACCTAAGGTGCCCACAATTAATATACATTCTTCAAGGGTAAAATGAAAAGATAAAAAGCAAAGAACATTGTCTATCCGCAAGTACTCCTATGAATTAGTTTAAGGAATAGCAATGCACTCCGGGCTAGCTATGTGTGAATTAAGGTCGTGTACAATAAACACTCAGGAGTTGGATCTCACAGCGGAGCGCGTAATCAGGGGGCGGTGCACCCGGAAAATTGTATGGCAGCTAGTGCGTTCAGCCTTATTTATAGCGTGCATGTGTGCCAAGTTTCATCGTAGCTTCAAAACTAAGAAACTAGATTCCTCCTTTGTTGATGCTGATTCAGAATATATTCATATTCCCTATAGCAACGGCGTGAAACCCCTTTTTCATAACCCACGAATATAGGGCACGAAATTCAGCAATGAGGCTGGCCTAAAGTACACCTGACAAAGGCTTAAAGAATGGTGTAAAATCAATTAGATTATATTTTAAAATTTAGTCGTACCCGCCTCTGCTCTGTAGGATCGAGTACATGTCTCTTCATGTGCGTTGCAAATTTCTGGCTAAAATTAATATTGTATATAAGTTAAGTAAAGTTAACGTCGCTATGTCGAGCGCATGAAATATGACGACGACGGCATTCTGCAATGTATGCATTATGCCGGACGTCGTTACGTAGCTGGCAAACTTTGTTTATTTGCATGGCCACTACGAATATGAAACCGCAACAATGTGTTTCGTTTCCATCTTAGCTCCTAATTTGAATTTCTGTATTCGCAGCTTTAGTTTGATTTCGTGCTCCAACGCCACAGCTCCGCTTGGCTTGTGAAATAAAGAATTAATATAAACTCCTTGTCTTTCATTGTCGCGGCCCCGCTCGGCACCCAGACTCGAATAGCCGCGCGCGATTACGCCGGCCCAAAATATTTAATTGGCGCCCAACCAGTGGTAATTACACCACGAATCGAAAATAAAAAAGAACAAATCTAAAACAAAGTGATTGAGTGAGCAGTTAACGGCCGCACAGTGTCAATACTAAAAGCTAAAAGTACTTGCGAGCAAAAGTGTGCCGTGTTCCAGTAGTTGCGCAAAGCAACAACAACCGTTCAACGATTGCTGACCTAGGCCACTATAGGCAGCGACAGTGACACCAACCTCCTCAATTGTTATAATTGACTGAGGTGCGCAATAGCGCTATTAATTCAAAGTACATTGTTCACCGAAGCCGCTGGAGCTCTTCGGGCAGCGACATATCGCCAGATCAGCGCTCAAGCTATCTGGACAGCAGAGACGGCAGCGCGGGAGGCAGTGACAGCACAACAACAGAACACCACACTACACCATACAACCCAAAAAATGTAAGTGGGCACCTTCTTTTAAGCTGTTTTTAAATCTGCAAACTAGATATAAATATATGAAAGTAGTCTTTTGCAAGTGTCTTTGCCTAAAAGTTTTAACACGCGCGACGATTCATGAGAGTAATTGTGAATTAACTTGACGAGAAGAAGTTGGCTTTTGGCTGCAATGATAATTTAAATAAAAACACATTTATTGAAAGCAGCGTATCAAATGCACGCGCACACAAATTCTTTCTTTTTTTTCCGTCTGCCTTTGTCTCGTTCGTGTTGTTTTGTCGTTCAACGTAATACGATCCGTGGAACTTTGCAAATTGTTGCCTCTGTCCTCAAGCGTTGTGTTCGAGGTTTCGTTGTTTTTATTGGAAGCATATGACTTCACAATTCCGTCACTATAGAACCCCCCGCTGTCGGTCTAGTGATTTCGACTCTGATTGCGATAATCTTATTCGGCTTCCAGCGCCGAGACAGTCAGTTTTAGCGCCCCCCACTCCAGGAAATATGGATCCAGACCAGTTGAAATGCGTAGTACAGGCAGCTGTCACCACTGCCTTAGCTCAGCAAGCCGCTGCAAATAAGGCCCTGCTTGACAGAGTCAACGAAATGTCTCAGCAGTTGGCGGCAGTTCATGTTACGCCGCCAGAGGTGCAAGCCTATGCACCCATAGAAATAAGCAATGATATCCACTGCGAGGAGCCATTGGATGCGGTCAAATGCTTGCCCGAGTTTTCGGGCGCACATGAATCATACGTTTCGTGGAGACAGGCGGCCCTCGCAGCCTACCACATTTTTCGGCCATACAACGGCAGCTCACGCCATTACCAGGCAGGTATAATTATAAGAAATAAAATCAGGGGGGCCGCGGTTGTTGTTCTGGCCTCTTTTGGCACAATACTTAACTTTGACGCGATTATAAGTTCATGTAATCGAGCAGGAGTTGGGCACGCTGAGACAAGGCAGCATGTCTCTACTGCAGTATTACGATGAAGTCGGCAAAAAACTGACATTGTTGACCAATAAAGTCAATATTTCATACGAGCCGGCCCTAGCAAAGGGCCTCTGTGGAAAGTTCCGCGAAGATGCACTACGTGTGTTTGTTTCGAGACTCAAGCGTAGTCCCACAGATGTGCTCTTCTCGGCAAAGCCGAGGGACTTGCCGTCGGCGCTCGCGCAAGAGGTAGAATCGAACCATGAAAGATATGCGTTCGCTGCCAGCTTCGCGAGGAGCGTAGAGGAAAAGGAACACAAGGCAAGTGCCCAGCAGCGAGCCAAGCTACCCCAGCAGGCGGAAGCGCAAACAAGTAGGTCAAAGAACCCACATTTTAGTAGGTAGCATAAGAAGCAAGGCCAATCCGGCCAGCGAAATGCTGAGCAGCAAAATCGCGCCAGTGCTTCAGAACCAATGGAGGTGGACCCTTCGCTGTCAAAGTTTAGACAGCCAACCCAGGCCTCCGCTGGCATCAACAAGCGGTCGCCATGTCCGATCGCACTAACCATAGGAACAAGCAGCAAAGGGTCAATCATGTAACCCAAGACGGTGGTCAGGGGCAGAACTCGTACGCCGAAGCCGCCAGCGGCGCTGTGGCACAAATCGAGGACGATGCTGGAAGCGATTCGGACGCCCTCAATTTTTTAGGGGAAGATCCCTGCTACCCGTCATCAGACGAAGAGTAGCAGGGCTGGATATGAGCTTCTTAATCGATACCGAGACGTCTAAGAATTACATCAGACCGCACAAGTGCTTGCGTGGCGTCCGTCCGGTTAACTCGCAATTCAGCTTGCGTTCGATCCATGGCTCAACCACAGTCACACAAAAATGCTTTGTTGCGTTGTTCAACGTGAAGGCAACATTCTTCATTCTGCCAGACTTGTCAACCTTTGATGGGATAATTGGCCTAGATTTGTTAGCTCAGGCTGGGACGTCACTCTGTTTGGCCTCCAGTCAGCTCAAATGGGGTACGGAAGTCGAGAAAATCTCCTTCCACAAATGCGCTGATGTCAACTTCACCGATGTGGATTGCTCAGACGTGCCCGCTTCAGTGCGGGAGTCTTTTCGAAAATTGTTAAAGACCAGAAAAAAGGCCTTTGCAGACCCAAACGAATCACTGCCATACAATACTTCGGTCGTTGCTACTATCAGAACAGTGAGCGAAGAGCCCATCTATGCCAAGCTATACCCATATCCCATGGGCGTAGCAGACTTCGTCAATAGGGAGATCCAAGATCTTCTAAGAAACGACATAATTCAAAAATCGGCATCCCCCTACAACAACCCCATATATGGTAGGTAGTAGATAAGAAGGGCACCGATGAGGCGGGCAACCGCAAAAAGCGCTTGGTGATAGATTTTCGCAAACTCAATGAGCGAACTATCCCCGACAAATACCCCATGCCGAATATATCGATGATACTAAGCAACATGGGCAAAGCCCACTATTTTTCGACCCTGGATCTCAATTCCGGGTATCATCAGGTCGTGCTAGCGGAACGTGATCGCGAAAAAACTTCTTTCTCCGTGAACGGGGGAAAATATGAGTTCAAGAGACTGCCGTTCGGCCTCAGGAACGCAGCCAGCATCTTCCAGCGAACAATCGATGATATCTTACGTGAACAAATAGGCAAATTTTGCTATGTTTATGTTGATGATGTGATCATCTTCTCGCAAGACGAGGAGACTCACATTAAACATGTAGAGTGGGTGTTAAAAAGCCTACAAGAAGCGAATAAGAGGGTAACGGTCGAGAAATCGCGTTTTTTTAAGAAAAGCGTAAGCTTTCTTGGGTTCATAGTCACCAGTAACGGTGCAACAGCGGACCTAGAAAAAGACAAGGCCATAAAAGAATTCACAGAGCCCAAGACAGTATTTGAAGTCAGGTCGTTTCTGGGCCTCGCAAGCTACTATAGATGTTTCATTAAAGACTTCGCTGCTATAGCAAGGCCCATTTCGAACATTTTAAAGGGCGAAAATGGAACTGTTAGTAGGCATAGATCAGTAGGCTCAGCTACCCTGACTATAAGAAGCCATTTGATCTAACGACAGATGCTTCGGCCTACGGTATAAGTGCGGTGTTATCCCAGGAGGGCCGCCCTATAACAATGATTTCAAGGACGCTTAAAGATAGTGAAGCCAACTACGCGACTAACGAGCGGGAGTTATTGGCGATCGTTTGGGCCCTGGCTAAACTGCGGCATTACTTGTATGGAGTGAAAGATATAAACATCTTCACTGACCATCAGCCTTTAACATTTTCTGTGTCGGAATCAAACCCGAACGCCAAAATTAAGAGGTGGAAGGCCCGCTTAGACGAGTTCAATGCTCGACTATTCTACAAGCCCGGTAAAGAGAACCTGGTAGCGGACGCCTTGTCCAGACAGCAGCTTAATGTGCTGGAACAAGAAGAGCTCGAATCTTGTGCAGCAACGATTCACAGCGAGATGTCTCTCACCCACACAATCGAGTCGACAGACAAGCCGTTGAACTGCTTCCAGAACCAGATAATACTGGAGGAAGCACGTTTCCCGTCTAAGAATACCTTTATTCTGTTCGGGAATAAAAGGCGCCACAGGGTCAACTTCGTCTGCAGGGAGTCTTTATTAGACGAACTGGTAGACATAATCGTCCCAAGGGGCGTAAACGCTTTCTATTGCGATTTACACACGCTCGCAATGATACAGGATGAGATAGTGCGGAGGTTCCCAGCCACGAAGTTCTGGCATTGCAGGAACCGCGTCGTGGACGTACTCAGATTTGAAGAAAGAAGGGAAATCTTAACTGCTGAACACAATAGGGCGCACAGAGCAGCGCAAGAAAATGTAAAGCAGGTATTGTCGGAGTACTATTTTCCCAAAATGGCTAAGCTGGCCAACGAGATCGTACAGAATTGCAGAACTTGTGCGAGGGCCAAGTATGACAGCCACCCGAGGAAGCACGAACTCGGTGAAACGCCGATACCGTCACACACAGGGGAGATGTTACATATAGACATTTTCTCTACTGACAAAAAGTTTTTCCTCACTTGCGTCGACAAGTTTTCTAAATTTGCCGTCGTACAACCCATCGCCTCGAGAACGATTGAAGACCTGAAGACACCGCTGCTTCAGCTCATGAACTTTTTCCCAAGGGCAAAGACCATTTATTGTGACAACGTTGAAATCGCAAACGATCGTGTCCATGCTTTGTAACAACTTTGGTGTTAGCATTACAAACGCACCACCACTGCACAGTACCTCCAACGGGCAGGTGGAGCGTTTCCACAGCACGTTGCTGGAGCTAGCCAGATGCATAAAGATAGACAAGGGCATGAGTGATACGGTCGAAATAGTTATGTTGGCCACTACCCAATATAATAAGTCGATTCACTCGGTCGTCAACAGGAGACCGGCTGACATCGTCCTAACACACCCTGATGAGCCACAGGTAGAGATCCACAATAGGATCCAGAAAGCGCAAACCGCGTTAATGGCCAGAAAAAACGCCTCGCGGCAGAATAGGGTATTCGATGTTGGCGAAAAGGTGTTGGTAAAATCCAACCGAAGACTCGGCAACAAGCTCACGCCATTGTGCGAGGAGAAAGCTGTAGAAGCGGACATGGGGACCACGGTCCTTATTGAGGGGAGGGTGGTCCACAAGGACAATCTAAAATGATGCGCTCAGTAGCGAGGTCCGTGTACCGCTTAATTTTAAATTTTTTAGCCACTTGGCGCAGTTGTAGTAGTTATAAGCTTAGCGCCATCCACGCGTATTATATTCTTAAGCATTTTTCTTTATTGGTGTTGGGTTCCCCCTTGTCTAAAAAAAAAATCAACTATTTAAACTTTCACCCACAGGACCAATCTTATCCTTCTCGTATATCTGTCATTGGCATCGGCACATATCACCGATTATTCGCGCGCCAAGTACATTCCGATAGTCGACGGCCAGATCTTGGTGTGGGAAAATTCTGCCTATGTGAGGCACTCCGTGAATCTTTCGGAGTACGCACGTGTGGTAGAGGAGACAATCCGCAATCACACATGAGAAATCTGCTGAGCGTAGATTCAGCACACCTCCGGGACTTGCTGGACGCGCTGGGTGCGCACCATCGAATGGCCAGAAGCTTGGACTTCCTGGGCTCCATACTAAAGGTCGTAGCCGGCACACCTGATGCTGGTGATTTGGAGAAGAGTAGGGTTTTGGAGGCGCGGTTGGTCGACGCGAACAATAGGCAGATAGAAATCAAAAGAAAAATCCAGAGTCAAATCAATAGACTAACTGCCACCGTCAACTTAATTCTGAAAACAGCAAAAGAATCGCAAATTGACACCGGTCATTTGTATGAAACATTGCTCGCGAGAATAGAAATAGAATGCTCATGATGGAGCTTCAAAATTTAATGTTGGCCGTGGCACTTGCAAAAATGAACATTGTTAGCCCAAATATTCTCGATCTCGCAGATTTAAAATCAGTTTGGCTGGAGGAGCCCACCAACATCCCCATAGGGGACCTCATGTCCGTATCGTTAGTAAAGGTTCTGCAATCCAGTAACGCATTACACTTTATCATTAAATTTCCGGTAATTAAGTTCGCCTGTAAGAAAATTTCTATTTTCACTGTCAGTCACGAAGGAGCCATGCTACGATTAGACGATGGCGTTATCGCAGAGCCAGCGCCACCTTCTGCCAGCTATCATCAGGCTGCTCATGCGCAAGAGAACTTCATGCCGGAGGCGCGGCGCACTGCGAAATACAACCTAGCAGCCTGGATCCCATCACCTACGTAGATGAGGGGATCGTCATCATCAACGACAGGGCCGCCAGGGTGCAAATGGACAACGGCTCTGAAATCTGGGTGCATGGTACGCACCTTGTTACCTTCGCCCGACGTGCCGTCATTAACGGAACCCTGTACGTTAACCAGAACGGAGTCCAGAACAGAGTACCTGGGGTAGCAAAATTCCATCTGCTGAATGTCACCTCCCACCAAAGCGTGCTCAGTCTCCCGTACCTTCATCGCCTAAATGAACGTAACTTAGAGACAATCCGGAGGTTCAGAGAAGAAGTCGACGCCGAACGCCCCCAGCGAGTGGCACTAATCGTGTTGCCTCCTGTTGTGCGTTGCCATTGTGGGCTGGAGTGCCCAGAAGGCCAAGAGATCCGCCAGACGATTGAACGTTGCGATCACCGAGTTAAGGTCGGCCGAGGGCGGCCTCCATCTTGAGGGGGGAGTAGTTAACTAAAGTTAACGTCGCTATGTCGAGCGCATGAAATATGACGACGACGGCATTCTGCAATGTATACATTATGCCGGACGTCGTTACGTAGCTGGCAAACTTTGTTTATTTGCATGGCCGCTACGAATATGAAACAGCAACAATGTGTTTCGTTTTTATCTTAGCTCCTAATTTGAATTTCTATATTCGTAGCTTTAGTTTGATTTCGTGCTCCAACGCCACAGCTCCGCTTGGCTTGTGAAATAAAGAATTAATATAAACTCCTTGTCTTTTATTGTCGCGGCCCCGCCCGGCACCCAGACTCGAATAGCCGCGCGAGATTACGCCGGCCCCAAATATTTAATTTATATACCTTCTGAAAGGGTATTAAAAAAGGTGTTAAAACTTTTGAGTATTTTTACTGTATGAAATAATTTGAGAGACACTGTACTAACAAACATTTGTAAATAGTGCGGTAGTACGTAAACATATGTACATGTGTATATATGTAAGAACATATCCATGTATGGGCTTGTCTATAAGTATTTATGTGCATCTATCGAGGCTCATATTGTATAGGTTATATACTTCGTTATACATGATATTTCATGAATTTTTGAATATGTGAAAAAATAATAGTCCTTGTTTATGAGTTAGAGACAGTTTTATGCAATGATATTTACCAATATTTATAAATTATAATTGGTACAGCACAAAGCTGCTTAAAATATTTGTATGGGGTTAAACCCCATATTAAAATAAAAAGCTCATACAAGAATTTTATATTTATACACACTCTTTTCCCCTACAATGAGCTTTCGTAAAAATATTGTAATTGTTTGTTGATAAAAGCACACATATATGTACGCACACAAGTGGATATTTTGGTGTACTTCTCCAGCAATTATTATACCTCGCACTACATACACAAGGGCTTTTAAGTTTTTAATCAGTTTCAACATAGCATATATGTATATGAGGGTTGTGGTCAAGAAGAAAGGCATTCTCAACATACATAGTTAAAACGTCTTCGGCTCCGATCCGATTGTTTCAAGTTATATATTATATTAAATCATATAAATACCTTTCAATTGTAAAACTATGTATGATGGAACTTAGCACACATATTTTTAATTGTTGACTGCTGTAATTAAATACGGAACTGTCCCGATGGTTCCGATATAAATATATCGTGAATTTAATTATTTGCGCAATTGCAATTAAATGGATTAATTTAATATCATAAAAATGTTCACGAAATAATATTGTCCAACTATGATATTCCAATTCTATTTTTTACACTAATAATATTTTAAAAGAATCAGAGAAATATATTCTACAAGTTTTATTGGAATAATTATAGGAGTTTGAGATGAATTCTTTTTCTGTACGTTGCAAATTACTGGTGGAAATGAATATACCCTTTACAGGGTATTGAAATAATATTTAACGCATCGTTTTGCTGTTGTTTATACGTATTTACATATGTACATATTTAACTGCTTAAATATATACATATGTATAATGCATACATACAGAAACACTTAGTACTCGATATCTCTTATTCGAGTTTTCATTACAGCAGTCTATGTTATTCGTTTTCTTGGTGAACACATGACTTCACTTTGATCCAAGAACAATTTTCATTGAATAGTCATTTATTATTTCTCGGTTTTATAAGATAAGAAACGTCCACACGTATGCTGCATATGTACGCGAACAAATTAATGTAACTATTTCTAGAAATAAATATTTATTGTGCTTCTAATCATATTCCGTGAAATAAAGAAATAACTATAATATAATACATATAATTTAAATATTATAAATGAGTATTCCAGTAATTCTTAAATTCTTAATTTTTAGTTATGTAACGAAAACAATCAGTTTTACTTTTGGTGCAGAGTGTTGTAGTGCAGAATCAGTATTATACAATATGCGTACATTAAACGTGTCCGAATTTGATGGTTGCTTTCATTTAGCGCACGATATAAATGCACGATTTCTAGATGAACTCAATACAGTGGATAAAATTGAAAGTCCTTTTGGCTTTGGCTTAAAAAGTAATAGAGAATTAACTTCACATATGGAGTTACCACATTGTGAGCAAACAAGTTTTATGAATGTTTCTCGCTTTTCCCAAACGTCTGTGACTGTATCGATCAACTCATGTCTCCTCCTGTTAAACAAAAATCTCTTTGCAGTTACGTGTAACTCCACTATAACAAATAACAATCTTTTACAAACCATTGGTTTTATTAACAAGTGCTGTCCTCGGGGTTTTATTTATACATCTGGAGTTAACAAGTGCTTTGAAAGTGAATCAAACTTTAACGTATACTCAACAATTTTCGACAAGCCCATGATTTTTATGGATTCCTTTGAATGTCCCAATAACAAAGTTATTGTTGAATATGTGGAATCAGCTGAAACTGTATTTCTGAAGGAAAGTCAGCTCGTATGGAGAGATAAAAGCAGAATTTTAGAGAAAAATGATTACTGTCTTGATGTAATCGATGAAATCAAAGAAAAAAAAACAAACGCTTCTTCTGAGAAGATAAGACAAACTCAAAAATTTATTATCCGTTCTTGTCAACAACCTCGACTTTGTAATTCATTACCTTGCATTCGCAAATGTTGCGGCGATGGTGAAATATATTATAAAAATAATATAACAACATACTGCAAAAAAGAAGATAACAACTTAAAAGTTCAAAGCTTAACAAGCTCGAATATAAGCGGAAACTTTACGGAATCTTCAGGTATATATTTTTTGTGATTAAATATTTATGATGTAATTACTTTTGTAATTATTTTGCTTTAAGGCTAGTATAATATGTAGGTTAGTTCATAATCCACTCGACAGTAGGATACCCCTCGAACTATGTTCATATAATATACAATATGCTGTCAAATTATTTTCACAGATGGTAATCGCGCAATCATACATTCCTTGTTAGCTGACACAAGCACTTGGTGTTATGCTCATACTTTCTTGAATAACTTAACAATAATGAAATATACATATATATTCTAGTAAGCTAACCTATAATAGTAATCTAACTATATGACGAAGTCAGAAAGTTATATCTTTTATACGGAGCTTAAAATATAAAAAAAAATATTTACATTTTATGGGGTGCACCACGTCTCATTCTGCCCTTTACATACATTTGCACAAAGTTAGTATACCCTTTTTATACCCTTGGACCATCGAAAATGGTCAAAAAAGGGTATACTAACTTTGTGCAAATGCATGTAACAGGCAGAAGGAGGCGTCGGAGACCCCATAAAGTATATATATTCTTGCTCAGGATCAATAGCCGAGTCGATTGAGCCATGTCCGTCTGTCTGTCCGTCTGTCTGTCTGTCTGGATGAACGCGTCGATCTCAGCTATTACAAAAGCTACGAACACCAAATTTGGCATGAAGATTTCTGTATACCATACGCAGATCAAGTTTATTTTCAATTTGGAATAACACGCCTACCGCCCCCGCAAATCGCCAATTTTGGTTTACATTGCTATTTACATAAAAGTACTCATTTCTTAACGTTCTGCCTTAGCATATATATAGATAAATACTATATGAACTTATCCTCCAAATTGCAATCCGATCGGACAATAAACGCTGAAGTTATTAGATAAACCATTTCGACCCTTCGACCAGCAAACAAGTTGCCGATAACGTCAGAACTAAATTATTTGCTTAGGAAAGAAAATGACAAACGATGCAAGCGCGAAGCGCGAGCTGTTTCTCGACTCTTCTTTTTCATGCACATGTCAATTACCGAAAATACATGTGCATAAATATATACTAATACTCAACCAATAGGCGTGGTAAATGAATACGAATGTATGCAAGTATTTACATGCTTGTGTACATATTCATAATATTCATAATATGCTTACGTGTACATATGATTATTATTTAATAATTCATATTTTCGGGTTAGTAAAAAATACAAAACTATAAAATGCAATTAAATAAATATTAATTAATAATTACTCGATATATTGCAAGTTATCGATATTGGCCAATCCAAAATTTATAATGAAATACCGATATATACTGCTCACACCGCTTTTTGCAGTCTTGCGCCAGGAAAATTGCGGTGATAAATTATTGACAACGTATCGAAATTGATGCAAGGTTGCAGCGCACTGCAGTGTTATGATTAATTTGTAGCTTGCGATTAGTATTATACAATTAGATACTTTTTATGGCAATATACGTCCAAGGGTATCCCACTGTCGCGTGTCGCTCGACTGTTGCTCTCGTTAAAATTATAAAAAACGAATTTCGGTTACTGTTAACTGTTACTTGATAAGTTAGGTATCAAAATGACTTGACATCTTTATTGTGGCCAATTGTTCCTATGGCATATACAGGGGTGGTCAAAAGTATTTACACAACGTGCTTTTTTTTCAATTAAATACTTCTGACAGCAGACAAGCATCAGTTCAATGCTTCTATTTTTAGCCCATGAACAGTTATTTTTTCCACTTCTTCTTTCGTTTATGTAACCGTTATGTTCGTTTCTGAGTACAAAAGCAGCAGCAATAAGCTATCAAAGTTGACAATTGAAAAAAAAGCACGTTGTGTAGATACTTTTGACCACCCCTGTACATATGGTATACTGGTCCGTTTTTGATGAAATTTTGTAAGCATATCTTCTTTATGTAACCACAAGAACGTTACAATCTGACATGCCTACCGCTTATTGCTTTCCCCCTCTTACATATGTACATGTCTTCTGAAGATAAAGTTTCTGGGCGCTGTTCGGAACTTTGGGCTCAAAAGTGACTTTAAATAAAAAGAAAAATATTTATATTATAAGAAAGCTTAAAAATTTGTTTTTTTTAGAATAATGAACAACAAATGAAATAAGTAAATGCAATTATTCCCATTTCGCCCATTGCACTTAAGGTAATAAGTCGAAAAATTTGGCATTTATTAAATTTTTATTGTTATTAATATTGGAATACAGTTTTAATTTTTTAATTCTAAATTACAAGATAGAAGAAAAGTAATTTAAAAAGATTTTTACGGAATACCATTACTTTTTTGCGCGCTTTTAAAGTCTGTTGATTGATTGGTAGTGAGCATCAGTGTTGCCAACTTAGCTATTTTCTAGCCAGTTCTGGCTATTTTTGATGACCGAAAACTAGAAAGTGTTCCATTTTGCTAGGAACGGTTTTTTCAGCTATTTTTATCAAAAGCTCTGCTAGTTTTTGCTATTTTTCATAATACAAAAATATTTACGTTTCGTAAAATAGTTTTGCAAAATATGGCCATAACTCTTCACAAAAAAAATGACCGGCAGCATATGCATGTATTACTTATCGATACGCGAGTACTTGCATGCTGTCATCTCTATTTTGCAATTCACATCGTTAGAAGTTAAAAGAATGCTATGCAGAAATTCGAGCACGCGCCAAAATGCCGAAAGAATATAAACAAAAAGCTCGTGATGTGTGGATAAACGATGAACGTTTTAAAACATGTATTAAAAAAGACGTGAATGATCCGTCAAAAGTGTTTTGCACTTATTGCAAGTGCACACTGAATGCAAAATTGTGGGATTTGAAATCCCATGTGGAAACAAAAAAACATAAGGGCGGTATTGCGTGCTTTAAACAAAATGCAACCATTGACTTCCCCAAACAGAATACTTCCCGAAAGTTCCTTACGTTTAATTGGCACCAATTTGTCATACAACGAGCAAGAAGTTGAAGTTGACGAAATTCTAGCGACATTTGTCGAATAGATATATATAAAATACAAACAAAATATGGTTTTCACCACTTCGTTTTAACAAATCAAGGTATTTTCAACTGTTTTTGATCTGGCTATTTTATGTTGCTATTTTTTGTGAAGGTTGGCTATTTTCAAGAGTCAACACAGCTATAACTATCGGCTCAGAGTTGGCAACACTGGTGAGCATGGAAAAAACTAGTGATGATATGTAAAAGAATTGTTAGTACGTGCTCCTCTATAAATTTGTATTGTAGTTAAATTATGCAATGTTATACTTCTCAGTATTTGTAGGTGTTTATTAACACCGAACACCACTGTGTTATGCAGAATGCTACTTTTGTGTAACACAAGGTATACCCAAGATTTAACTAGGTGGTGTTTTTGGTTCTTATTACAAAAAGTTGCTGATCAAATTATTAAAATTTCGAAGCAAGACATTAGTTGTTTATGTCAACAAGTCTTCATATATAAACTCTCATTTCTTAAATCAGCTATATGTTATAGTGGTTAGATTTTCATGAAATCATTTCAAATTATTTTTATCTAAAAAAGTCTAAAGGTTGTCTGGCTGGTTTACGATATAACGCTGTGATCATAAAATTAATAAAATTCAAAATTTAAATTTTTAATTCAACAAAAAAAAAAAAAAAAGCCGAAGTTTTGACTTTGAACGTATAGTGCGCTGTGCGATATCTACTTCTGACTATTAAATTTTCAAAAAGTATACCCATTTTTGTCCATGTTCAATTGGGTAGTTTGCAACTTAATTTTTATTATTCATAGTATCGATCGACTTATGTATGTATTGGACTGGGGAATAGGTTCGCTTGAATTTCAGAATTTAATTTAAAACAATCTCAAAAGTTACCCACCTGACCAAAACGATTTGCGTGATCTGAATATCTTGTTTATACAATGTTGCACAATGATTATATTTCTTAAATAACTTTTATGTTCATTTTCCGATCGCAACCAAATATTCAAATATTTTTTTGGAGATGATAATTATTGTGTTTATCAAAAAATAAACGCCACAAAATTACGCTTGGTATTCAGTTTTATCGATTACGTTGCCGGAAGAGGGCAAATCTAAAACAAACTTGACTTGCGTACACTATTTAAACTTTTTTTTAAAGGTATTTAACGGATGTAGATTTTTTTACGGACAGACAGACATGCACCCAGACAGGAGGACATGGCTATATCGACTCGGCTGTTGATGCTGATTATAGATTCTTAATAGTTAATAATAATAATATCCCTAATATACTAATATATAGTGTATCAAAAACCAGAAGCTACCAACAAATAATTATTTTACCTAAATTCATGATAAATTAGGCCATATCAGTAAAAAATAATTTGAACAAATTCGGTGATAGCTATCATATATCATAGCAAAAATGTATGGATTTCTGCACTTAAGTCTGAAAATATAAGCCAAACAAAGATACCCGTATTTTTCTGTTTGATCAAATTCGCACAGTTACGTGATTTATTTATTTTCAACGAGAACGCGTCATTCATTCATTAATATATACTCATATGTACAAGTTATAATCATTGAACTAAGATTATAGGTGTCCCCGGACTTCGTAAAAATGTTGGTGGCAATCCGCAAGGAAGCTGATTTTTTTGCTCACATGAGTTTTTAATATAACTTCTAAGAGGAGAATCCATTGATTAATACGAGAAGCATAGTCGCACTGAAGGTGACAGGTTTTACTAAGGTTTTCAATGTTCAGTCATTGTAGGTATGGCAGACTCAGAACCTCTGGATGTCCGGTGATGATTAAGAGTGAAAAGACCCATTTATTTGTACCTCATCTTCAAAACTTAGATGGAATGTGCCGTGGATAGCCACTAGCGAATTTTGTGTTTTCAAAAATTTTTTATTTATTCATGAATATCTATTTTGTCCCCTTCAAAGTAAACCCCATGAGATATTATATTATACTTGTGCCAACGGTTTTTCTAATCGTAGCGTAACGTCGTCCTTTCATGGGCCTCTTCAGTTTAGGGAACAAGAAAAAGTCACAGCGGCCACTGTGCAAGCAGGGGCGTTATCGTGGTGCAAAAGCCAATTTTTGTTCTTCCACAAATCCAGGCGTTTCTGGCGGATTGCTTCGCGCAAATTGTGTATAACTTGCAAGTAATATTCCTTATTGACCGTTCTACCCTGTGGCAAGAACTCATGATGCACCACGCACCAAAACTGTCAGCAAAACTTTCGCGATACTTTTTGAACACACCTCGTATATCAAGACCCCACAATCAAATACAAGCCGCCCTTTCGATAAGTCTCTTAGGCATTTGACTATCGATAAGGCGCCCATTTCAAAATAAAATTCCTTCTCCGACACGGCCATTCTGATAAATTACACACCCTCGTGTATAGGCTATACTTTACAAGAGACCAGAAATTCTCACACTGCAGTTTTAATTTTAATGAGGCAATCAACTTAATACTCTTACTCAATAACAACTTTGTTTTCCATTAACAAAATCTTCAGTATTCATTATTCATCTTAATACTTCTTTATTTATTTTAATATTTCAAATTCATAACTTTTTTGTTCCACATCATTCAGTTTAAGTCTTCTTAAAATAAATCTTTTAACTTTTCATATATCAAACTATTCTTTCAATTATTTTAACTTTTTATAATCCAACTAAAATCCTTTTTTTAAATTATTTTTGCAAGTTTTTTCATAATTCAACAAATTCAACATTTATTCTTTTAATTTTTTCATCTTAAAAACATTCTTTTCAAATCAAAATTTTCTTCTTTTTTTTTTTCTTTTATCTCGTCTTCAGTTATTCTCTTTTCTCATTTCTTTTCAAATAACCACATTGTCATAATAACACTCTAGGGTCAGGTACCGACACGTAGCCATCGATATCTGTGTACTTCCATACACCTTTCGCCCTTTTACTGTCTATTTCAACAGCTTCACTAATATCTCTTTCAACAGTTTCACTACGATCTATTTCAACAGTTTCACTACTGTCGCTTTCAACAGTTTCATCTGATGGGCTAACACCGATCTCCAGTTCGCTTGGCACCTGCCCATTTGGAAATCTTCTAAATCTTTCATGCGCATACTTATATCGTCTATTTCTTTTCACTCTTTAAAGTATATCCGTCGTTCTCCAATACTTAAGTAATCTCAAATGGACCTCTAGATTTAGCATCTAATTTATTCTCTCAATATTGGAATAATATTGGAACAAGGCCTATGGGACGAGCAACCTTTCCCATTAAAAATTCTAAAGGACTCGCTTTGGTTATATTATTAGCAGTACAATTAATAGCTTATTGCACGTCACCTAAGGCCTCTTCCCACGATCGAGAACAGCTGTTAGTAAATTCTTCAAGGTACTCATAACTCTCTCAGCTTGGCCATTACCCCCACTTGCTCCAGTTGCTATGAAATGTAGTTTTATCTTTTGTGAAGAGCAAAATGAAATGAACTTGGTGCCTGTGAAACTCCTTCCCTGATCAGCCACAATACGAATAGGGACTCCGAACAAGGAAATTGATGAGTTCAACGGGATTACACAAGTTTCTGCACTAAATGTGAAAGTGTGATAGAAATAAACATACTTGGTAAACGCATCAACCTGTACAACATATTCTTTAAGATCGCTTTTACCACTAAGCTTGCCTGATATGTCTATATGAATAGTATGACATGGAATGTTTACTTTGGGTATAGGATGTTATTCCATTTGTACTTTCCCAGAAGATGATTTGAAAACTCTGCATGTTATGCAATTTTCAACAAATCTTCGAACGTATTTGGCCATGTCCTCAAACCAATAGTAATCGTATACTTTGTCAAGCGTTTTCTCCCAGCTCTGCTGCATTATGGATTCATGTACTTGATTAATAACCGACCATCTAAATCCACGAGGCACTACTGGCAAGCAAAGGGTCTTGCCATTTCTTTGTAGGACTCTATACAAAAATCCAGCTCTCAAATCATATGTCTGGGGCAAATCGAATGAAAACTCATCATTGTTCTACAATATCTTGATCTTTCTGTTGCTCTGCACGAATCCACAGGATTAACCACAGCAAGAGTTTCTAACTCATATGAGGTATATTTAGATTCGCATAAACTTGTTGTCTTACTATAGTATTCCACTACATACGGTTTATTTTCAATTCTATGTAAGAGTATAGCACCATATCCAATTGCACTTGCATCGGTGTGCAATTCTATCGGATACTGCGGGTCAAAGACAATCAAAACTGGGTTATTAGTAAGAATGTGAATAATTTTCTACGAATCTCCTCGTGTTCTATGTTCCACTCAAACTTATTTTTCTCTGAAGTGAGAAAATATAAAGGCTTCATTAGCTGTGAAAATCGCGGAACAAACTGTCGGAAATACGATGCTAACCCAATGAATTGTCTTAAAATTGTCACTGACCTAGGAAGTGGCAAGGCATTCAAAGATTCTATTTTGCGTATATTTGGACTAATCTCACCCGCCCGTACTTCAAATCTTAAATATGCGGGGTCAAATCGCACGATCTCGGTCCATCGTAGCGTGTGCTAAGTGGCACGTAGCTTCATTAGCTGTGAAAATCGCGGAACAAACTGTCGGAAATACGATGCTAACCCAATGAATTGTCTTAAAATTGTCACTGACCTAGGAAGTGGCAAGGCATTCAAAGATTCTATTTTGCGTATATTTGGACTAATCTCACCCGCCCGTACTTCAAATCTTAAATATGCGGGGTCAAATCGCACGATCTCGGTCCATCGTAGCGTGTGCTAAGTGGCACGTAGCGCCGTCCTGTTGAAACCACATGTTGTCCAGATCCATATTCTCGATTTCAGGCCAAAAGATCGGCCAGTATCGCTCACCATTGACGGTGACGGCCACACCATTATCGTTTTCGAAAAAATAGGGACCAATCACGCCTCCGGCTCAAAATCCGCACCAAACAGTCACTTTCTGCGGATGCATTGCCACTTGGTGAACCTCGTGTGGATTGGTCTCGTCCCAAATACGGCAATTTTGCTTGTTGACATAGCCATTCATCCAAAAATGCGCCTCGTCGCTGAAGATGATTTTTTTGCCAAAATCGGCGTCAACTTCCATCTACTGAAGACCCATTTTCATAAAACAATTTTATGATTTGCACGTGCTGCTCGACACTGTAACCTGCCATGGTGGTTTGGAAGGACTGAATGAATATAACATACTGCATTTGACATCTGTCACTCAAACAACATGGCCGCAATGAGCTGTCAAAGTTCGAGCGTCCTTATTGGAAAACCCTATACTTTCCGTTAGGGGTACATTCCGTACATTCGACAGAGTTCGGATGCATAGGAACTTGATAATATCCACTTGCCATGTCCAAGCAGGTGAAGAACTTTGCACCGGGCAACCTGACTATCTGATCAGCTATTAAAGGCATCGGAAACTTGTCAGCAACTGTATTTGAATTTAAATTTCTACAGTCCACACAAAACCTGGCTGATCCATTCTTCTTCTTCACCAATAGAAGAATAGGGACTCGCGAAAGATGAGCTACTCGGTCCTATAACTTTGCAATCTAATAATTCTACATCTCTCACTGGGACTCAATCGATATGGTCTTCTCTGTACTGTTTCCATCTCATCAATCAATCGAATTATCATTTCACCAGAATTGACACGAGTCTGAAGCGTTCCCTTTATAAAATATCCTGGGTAGGATTTTAACAATGTTATTACTTCGTTTTCGTCTTCACCATATATGTAAATTGCTTTATAATATATCAATATAAATTTAGAGCAATTATTTACAGTTTTTGTTTCACACTTAATTATTTCCACTTCTTTACAAGACACTACTGCAGCGTATCCCTGATCCAGCACTCCTTGACCTAGTACAATATTTTTTGACATACAGTCGTCTGGTACTACATAAAATCTTACATTTATACTGTTTCCATTAATAAGAATATTATAATCAATTTGCATTGTACTATAAACATTGTCATTTCCGATACCCTTCAAATAAGTAGTGTCAGCTTAACCGTGCCCGGACTTTCAAAGCGCGGAGCGCTGAACTCAATTCTAGCGCGTCGGCATTGTTTATGCAAAGCTACTTAGTTGCTAGGGTGCAATATGTTACTTAGTTGTTAAGTGCGTTCCATCGATCAGTATATCTGTTATTGCCCTCCAGTTGCTGGGTTGAGTGTGGCACTGAGCGGTGCTTCCCACGTGAAGTATACGCACACATGTTTTGCGTCGTGACCGCTCGCAGAAGGTGACGTGGACTGCGAGATTCTTGCATCTGAACTGGGCTCTTGGATAGGCTATTAGTACATGAATACAATTTTCAGACTGGAGGACTGTGACTCTAGATGCTTCTACTAATTTGTTAATCTGCCTTTGTGTTTTTGGGTCCTTTGTGTTTTAAGGTCCCCTTACATTTTTTTCCATGCATAACGGGTCAGTTTGTTTCATAACTTCTTGTTGTTATTCACAAAAACCTGTTTTCCTACCTCAAACACATGGCTTTGTCTTGCTGGAGTGCATCTTCCGATGTTGTCTTGCTGGGCATTTACTAACCTTGTCTTGATGTTTAGGCAGTGTTCGTGGGATCCTGCGGGAACAATCTCAATCGGTTTTTAATGAGTGACTGAGTGCAAAATTAGCTCTATTGTGTCATTGATCTTCTTGTCCAATTTTAGGCATCTAGCGATTTCTGCCAAGGTGCTGTGGAATCATTATACCTGCCCATTTGAGCTAGCAGAGGCGCATTTACAATGTCAATGTAGCTGTTTTGTAGCATAGTAATGGTTTCGGAGTTGAACGCGAGCTCATTGTCGCAATAAACAGTTCTGGTATTGGGGAACATGTTTACAATCTGCAGCAGAGGGCCTGTGATGTTCAGGTGCCTGTCGTATTTTGCTTGGGTCCAGACCACGCAATTAGCCTTCACTCTTTTGGTTAAGATCATTTTAAGAAAATAGTAATCACGAAAGACTTGTTTGTCATTTTCTTGAGTGGCTCTGTGTCCACGCCTGTTCTCAGCAGTGATGATTTCTATCTGCTCGTTCTTTTTAGTTATGTTCAATACGACATTCTTCCAGTGTCGAAATTGGGTGGGTGGAAACTGGGCGATAAGGTCGTGTTGTGGAAGCTTGTTAGTGTGAGCAAGTCGCAGTGGATAGCGTTCACGACCTCGAGATTCAAGACTTCTTTCAAGAATTTTAATATGCTGCTCTTGTCAGTAAAACTGATCAAGTGGCGGGCTTAAATTCGAAACAGCACTAGGTTCCATTTGAGCGAAAAGCATGCGTCTTCTAGAATGATCAGGTTTCTGAAGCAGTTTAAGGGTTTATCCGTAGTTTCAAGCGAGTAGGTCAGAATAAGCTCGCTGTGTTCAAAGGGCTTTATGAAATCAGGGTACTTGAGTATGATATCTGCGATTGCTAGAATGTTGCGTAGCGTTTGAAATGCGTTGCATTCAGTTTCATAAAACTCAACGTAAGCCCATCTCTCCTTATAAAATATCAGTCATCGGACGAGCTATAGCGAAAAACCCTGTAGTAACTAGATAATCGCAAGAAAGATCATTCACTGTAAACGCTTTTTGGTGCAGCGTATTCCTGAATGGCTCTTACTTTTTATACCCTTGGACCATTGAAAATGGTCAAAAAAGGGTATACTAACTTTGTGCAAATGTATGTAATGGGCAGAAGGAGGCGTCGGAGACCCCATAAAGTATATATATTCTTGCTCAGGATCACTAGCCAAGTCGATTGAGCCATGTCCGTCTGTCTGTCTGTCTGACCGTCTGTCTGTCTGTCTGTCTGGATGAACGCGCCGATCTCAGCTATTACAAAAGCTAGGAACACCAAATTTGGCATGAAGATTCCTGTATACCATACGCAGATCAAGTTCAATTTGGAATAACACGCCTACCGCCCCCGCAAACCGCCAATTTTGATTTACATGGCGATTTACTCATTTCTTAACGTTCTGCTTTAGTATATATATAGATAAATACTATATGAACTTATCCTCCAAATTGCAATCCGATCGGATAATAAACACTGAAGTTATTAGATAAACCATTTCGACCCTTCGACCAGCAAACAAGTTGCCGATAACGTCAGAATTAAATTATTTGCTTAGGAAAGAAAATGACAAATGATGCGAGCGCGAAGCGCGAGCTGTTTCTCGACTCTTCTTTTCCATGCACATGTCAATTACCGAAAATACATGTGCATAAATATATACTAATACTCAACCAATAGGTGGCGTGGTAAATGAATATGAATGTATGCAAGTATTTACATGCTTGTGTACATATTCATAATATTCATAATATTCATAATATGCTTACGTGCACATATGATTATTATTTAATAATTCATATTTTCGGGTTAGTTAAAAATACAAAACTATAAAATGCAATTAAATAAATATTAATTTTGATTACTCGATATATTGCAAGTTATCGATATTGGCCAATTCAAAATTTATAAAGAAATACCGATATATGTACACTGCTCACACCGCTTTTTGCAGTCTTGCGCTAGGAAAATTGCGGCGATAAATTATTGGCAACGTATCGAAATTGATGCAAGGTGGCAGCGCACTGCAGTGTTATGATTAATTTGTAGCTTGCGATTAGTATTATACAATTAGATACTTTTTATGGCAATATACGTCCAAGGGTATCCCACTGTCGCGTGTCGCTCGACTGTTGCTCTTGTTTTAGATCGGATTTAGTTCAGTCCTTGCTTACTATGAAGCCGAGGTATTTTACGCTTTCTTTAAAAAACCTAGTCTTTTCCTGGCTTACTCTCATGTTCGCATCGATTAGGCACTTCAGTATAACGTGGATGTGGTGGACGTGGTCGGTCCTGTTTTCTGAGAAGATTATGATGTCATCTACATAGACGTAACATATCTTCCCAATTCGTTCCCTCAAAACGTCATCTAATGCTCTCTGGAAATGCTGCTTGCATTTTTAGTCCAAACGGCAGACGACAGAATTCATATTTGCCGCCATTTACCACAAATGTTGTTTTCACACGGTCATGTTCCGCGAGGTATATCCGATAGTACCAAGAATTAAGGTTGAAGGTGGTAAAATTTTTTTTAAGTTTACCCTACGCGGCAATGCATCATGCTACCAACTCATGGTCGGCAAGCCGACTCAGTATTCCTTGCAGCGGAAAAGCAACACTCCAAATAAGAAATGTCAGCTTAACCGCGGCCGGACTTTCGTAGAGCGGAGCGCTGAACTCAATTCTAGCGCGACGGCATTGTTTATGCAAAGCTACTTAGTTGCTAGGGTGCAAGATGTTACTAAGTTGTTAACTTGCACATGTATTTTCGGTAATAATCATGTGCATAAAAAAGAAGAGTCTAGAAACAGCTCGCGCTACAGGATCATATCGTTATTCCTTTTCGAACCAACACAAGTAATATAATTATGACGTCATCGACAACTTGTTTGCTGGTCAAAGGGTTAAAATGAATTATCTAAGAACTTTCGTATTTATTGTCTGATCGGATTGCAAGTTGGAAGATAGGTTCAGATAGTATTTATAAGTATGCTGAAGCAGAACGTTAAGGCATGATTACTTCGAGTTTTAATCGCGAATTGTCGGTTTGCGGGGGCGGTAGGCGTGGTATCCCAAATTGAAAATAAACTTGATCTGCATATGGTATACAGGAATCTTCATGTTAAATTTGGTGTCCCTAGCTTTTGTAATAGCTGGGATCGGCGCGTTCATCCAGACAGACGGACATGGATGAGTCTACTCGGCTAGTGATATATACACTTTATGGGGTCTCCCACGCCTCCTTCTTGCTATTACATACATTTGCACAAAGTAAGTATACGCTAACTAAGGGTCTAAAAATACATGCACAAAATTAACGAGGTCCAATGCCGCAAACCAGAAACCCGACTGACCGAAAATGAGGAACGAAATCGCGAAAATAATACACGAAAACAGAAGGATAGAATAAATGTGTAATATAGTTGTTTCGAGGTTAGTTAGTTTAATTACTAGGTAAGTGAGACAGAATTAAAAGTTTTCAAGAAACTACAGAGCTAGTGTTAGAAACAGTACAGTTTGTTGTAGTCCGAACACAATACCCTGAAGGCCTCGTGCAAAGCATAGTTCGATCTACAAAACAAAAGCGTTAGTGGTGAAAAATGACGACTACGTCAACAAGAGACTGAGAAATGTAACCGGCTCACCAGGTCAACACTATCAATATGACCATGGATAAGGTTATGTATAAAAACTATACCAAGCATGGTTCTACGGTTAGATAAAAATGGAAGATTAAGTATGTTAAGGAGGCAGAGATTAGAGAGTTGTTTTGTACCAATTCAATGCGGTTCTTATGAACAGAGTATTGAGGACACCAAATGCATGATCCGTACTTAAGGCTTGGATGAATAAGTGAGATTAAGGTAGTCTTTTTAGATTAGGATCATCAAACTCTTTAGACCATCTGCTTATAAAGCCGAACACACTCATAGCTCCATTGACCATATTGGAAATATGTTTGCTAAACTTAAGTTTCCGGCTAAGCCGGATACCAAGATTATCGACCAGAGGAATTGTATCTAAGGCAGAATCGCGAAGAGTATAAGATAAGTATTTAGTTCAGACTCGTGAGAATGTCATCAGCTTGCATTTAAAATTGTTCGGTAAAAACTATCTAGATTAGATTAAAAGCAAGAATGGCAGGAGTCTTAAAATTCATAACACAGGTTAATGTCATCCGCGTACCTAAGAGTACGGGAGTTACTGACGGAAGGTTATTCAAAAAAAGAAGAGAAGGGGACTCAAAAGGCTCTCATGAAGAACACCAGATGTAACAAGAACGGAGTTAGAAATGATATTTTTAATGAGAACTCGTTGAGTTCTGTCAGTCAGATAACTTAAATAGTGAAGAACCAATGTTTTACTAAAATCAGTATAAATGATGTCAGTTTGAAGACCTTTAACAACAAAGGATGGCAGTTCAAGCCAATTTGTCCTGTTAGGTCGATGTTTCGCGAATTCGTGATTAAAAGGAGTTATTATTAATCGAAAAAATAAGGAGATAAGATATTCTCGAAGAATTTTGGAATAGCCGATAACTTAGAAATACCTCCATAATTGCTTGCAACAGACTTGCTGCCCTTTTTAATAAAGGAATTATAAATGATTCCTTACAAATGGAAGGAAAAGAAGTAGTTTCTAAGGGCAGCAAAAAAGTTTTAGCAATGGCTTACTAAGGATAGGCTTACTAAGAAACAAAGTAAACAAGCGTCGGATCCTGGTGAAAAAAATGGGCTTAACCAGGTAAAGATCCTAAACAAGTGAACTTTCGTTCAAGAGTATTTTCAAACGACAATTATGATGGGAAAGCCGCAACCTTACGGTTCATGCTAACAAAATTATAAAACAGTTAAAGATTATGAAATAATTCAATTCTACAACAATTCTTCTACAAGTTAAATAGTTTTTATTACAGCTTGCGTTCAGCACCGTAAAATATGACCCAAAAATTAAATGGCGGGAAAGAGCAAGAGGAGAGATATTTGCTTTATATTTTTTAAACAAACTAGATTTTCTAGGAGTGACAGCTCTTTTGTAAATTACCGAGGCTTACTTGAACATGTCGTATAGAAGAACACGGGTATCAAAGAAATCGCTAACTGTATAATAAAATATAATAATTGCAACTGACATATCAATCATAGTGTAAAATATGGTTATTTAACGTTGCATAGTCTGCCTTTCTAAAGCAGCGTACACGATTAAACGTTTTTTTCAGTTCTATCGACACTTGGTACAAAATCGAAATTCCTTTAATTTGCTTACGATGAAGACGGGGACATTAGAAGGTTTTAGATCAGGGGCAGGCGGGGAAACTAAAATTTGTTTCCAGAGTAGAAGTACTCCATTAGGCTGAGTGGGTTTGTTCGCTTCTGGTGGTCCAGAAATGGAACTTGCCTTTGGGGACTCAGGTTTCCGTGGAGCGAATGAAGACTGGAAGCTCGCATGTATAGTATGCGAAACCATCCACACACACGCCGATGACCTGTTCGGATGCCGTAACAGTTTTAGTTTTCCCGATTATATCGTTTTTATTAAAGACGTGAACGACATAACCGGCTGTGTCATCGGAGTAATCGGCTAGTCCATTAGCGGGAGCGAAATGACCGCAGACGAATACTTTGCAATCCCAATGGATTTTTTGCGCTTATTTGACTCGTTCAATAGCTTAAGGCTATTGGTTGACGAGTCAAACACTGAGAGCTGATACGTCAGTTTACGAACAGCGCCTTAACGTTCCCGAAATCCGGTCCTTGTCGTTCTCCGTCACCTGACACATATCGCAGCAGTAGTGCAGACCGTTCCGCAGTAATCATCTGTTGGTAAGTTGTTTTATATCACACAATGCTAGCCACTGTTTTTAATTAATACACCGCAAAATTAGCACAGGGAGGAAAAAAGAGTATGCGAGAGTGGTAGGTATAAAGCTAAGAACAGCTGTAGAGTGAGAACAAGAGATAAAGATGCGCTTACGATAGTAGAAAGTAAGCTAACTACGTAGGGAAAAATCACAATATGTAATTCTAAAAATAGAAATGCACAAAAGACAAAATTATCAAATAAAAATGATTTGTATAATTAAAGGCATGCATCCGCGAAGTGAACGAATTGCTATTATTATTTTATTTTTAATTTATTTTTAAAGATTATTTAAACGGTTATTTAAGCGGTTGATTAGGAAAATAAAGGCAAACCTGTGGAGAGCACAAAGAAAACACAGATACATAATATAATCCACCCTCTTTATCTAACCGTAGAACCATGCTTGGTGTAATTATATCCTTTCACCATTGAAAATGGTCAAAAAGGGATATACTAACTTTGTGCAAATGTATGTAACAGGCAGAAGGAGGCGTCGGAGACCCCATAAAGTATATACTACTGTGGGCAAAAAGTAAGGTGAATTTGTTTGTAAAATGAAAAATCTTTATTCCTCTACATCAATTTCATCTCCTTCGAAGTAATCCCCTCCCGATAAAATACACTTATGCCAACGTTTTTTCCAATCCTCGAAACATGCCAAATAGTCCCTTTCCGGTATAGCCATCAGCGCCTTCTTCGATTCAGCTCTTATCTCCTCAATCGACTCGAAACGCGTTCCCCGGAGTGGTCTCTTGAGTTTTGGGAATAGCCAGAAGTCACACGGAGCCAAATCAGGCGAATACGGTGGTTGCGGAACGATATGCGTCGAATTTTTGGCGAAATGGTTACGAAGAACGAGTGCAGAAATTGAGCGTTTTTGGTACCAAACGAGATTTGACTTTTCGTAGGCCCAAATGGTCTTTCAAAATTGTTTTCACAGATCCTTCTGATATCCCGATCATATCAGTAAGGTCTCGAACAGTCAACCGACAATTTTCGAGCACTAATTCCTTCACTTTATTGACGTGTTGGTCAGCTGTTGACGTCGATGGTCGTCCGGAGCGCTTCAAGTCATCAACACGTTCTCGACCCTCTTTGAAGTCTTTGTACCACTTATAAACATTTTTCTGCGACATGGTAGAATCACCAAAGGCCTTCCGCAACATCCTCAACGTTTCCGCAGCCGAAATTTCATTCCGCAAACAAAATTTGATGGCACTTCTTTGCTCAATTAAATCAGACATTGTAAAAATCGAAACATGCACTCGTGGTCGTTTGGTAAATACAAGCGTAAATATATTACTGATGATGACATTGACATGAAATTTGTCCCAGATGTCATTAGCAGTCCTACCAACTCAAGAAAAAATAACTAGCCCGAAATGTTAGGCCCGCGAAGTTTTAATTGGAAATTCACCTTACTTTTTGCCCACAGTAGTATATTCTTGCTCAGGATCACTAGCCGAGACGATTGAGTCATGTCCGTCTGTCTGAATGAACGCGTCGATCTCAGCTGTTACCAAAGCTAACTATATCAAATTTAGCATGAAGATTCTTGTATACCATACGTAGATCAAGTTTATTTTCAATTCGGGATAACACGCCTACCGCCCCTGCAACCGACCATTTTACATTCGAAGTACTCATATCTTAACGTTCTGCTTTAGCACACATGTAGCACACATAATGTAGGCACATTCATATATACACGGTGTGTCCCAAAAATAACCGAACTTTTTGGATATGAAATAAAATACACATTATATTATCTTTGAAAGTTATTATTTATTCAAAATAGGTTCCATTTGACTCAAAACAACGTTTGGAACCATCAACCAGCGCATGCATAGATGTTTTTATGTCGTTTATAGAAATGTCCTTCAGTACCTCGTTTCCGGCTGCTTGAATGGCTGGGATATTATCATAAAATGCTCCCTGCATCTTGGTTTTCAGTTTTGGAAATAAAAATAGTCACATGGTGATAGATCAGGCGAATACGGAGGATGGTCGATGAGAGAAATCCCTTTTTTCATTAAAAATTCGTTCACTTTTTTGGTCGTCATTTAATTCATGTGGAACAAATCGCGCACAGACCTTTCTTTTCTCCAAATCTTCAGTTAAAATTCTCCAAATAGTGTTTTTACTCGTATTCAATTTCTCAGCCAACATTCTCGTAGTAAAATTTGCATCGATACCATGATTTCACGCCCTTTTTCCACCAGATTACTAGTTTCTGGACGTCCTGCTCTAGGGTCGTCATTTAAATCCTCACGACCATTTTTAAATCGTGTAAACCACGTATAAACTTGCGTACGACTCATACAATCATCACAATAAACTTTTTTCATTAATTCGTTTGTCTCAGCAAATTTTTTTTCAAGTTTGCTCTTTGTTCCATATTATTTTTGAACCATTAGCACCATTTTGCTTTTATTGAAATGGCTGTAACTTTTACATCTGTCATCCGACTTACATGAAGTTAGGTGCGTTTGAAAAAGGATGAATGTATCTTTTTGATGTTGCAAATTTTCAATAGATGGCGCTGTATGTTGTATGATTTAAATATATGTAAAGTTATTTTTGGGACACACCGTGTACATTTGTATAAGTTTTCCCAATATGAAATTAATAGTTTATTTTAATAAAGAAACTAGTTCCATGTTAATTTTATTAAGGTTTATTTAATTTAATCAAGACGGGATATTTTTTGTGTTAATCGGTTCGCAAGTTAACTTCGACTGCCCAAAATGTGCAAACCTTGCTGTCATCACGCGTTTCTTGCAGACCCTTCTAGAAGCGTCAGTTCATTTACCGTTCAAACGGTAAATCGCCTCGGCTAACGCGCTGCACATGTTCCATTCGGATAAGTCCCGCAATTTGAGTAAATTCGCTCTTAGATGAGTGCGTTCTGTGGATAACTGTTTTTGAGTGAATTCCAACAGTCGCAAATTATAACTCAATGTCACAGTGGGCTGAGAGTAATTAATTTGTGACTCAGGTTAGTTATGGGAACCTGAAGCCAACGTACTCGGGTTAACTCCTCCCTTCTTCAAGTGTGGGTCGTCCTCGGCTCGCTCTAGGGCTCTTTTTAGGGCAATGATTTTTTTATTTTGCTTTTGCTCAGCGCAACTCTTCTGTCAAGCCAAGAACGCAAAGATACCCGAGATGATCAGCACCAAGGTGACGGCGGCACTGATGATCGGTCTGGAAGTCACCTTCTGACGGAGATCGGCGACATGTCTCCAGTTCTCTAGCCCCTTTTAATGGAGGAACGGTAGGCTTAGATCCTTTCGGAACTCGGTGACATTGATCTGAGAAACGGCGGGAACTGCCGGTTTTTTCTCCAGAATCCCACGTCTATTTACGTGTTTTGTGCCGTTTACGGTTATTTCACCGTCAAAGGTGATCATCACGGTGCCGGTTGACCTTAACTCTGGTCTTCCTTTTTCAGCCACAAGCACGGTTGTATCATTGATGAGTACGACGCCTTCACCCACAACCATTATCGGGTCTAATTAAATCGATCGGGCGGCGCAGTGTGCTGGTATGCCTGCTACTAATTGTTGGGCACATGAGGGATCGTTTTTCCCTGCAAAATGTAGACTTCACGCCAGCGATTCAGTCTCCAACGGCGAGATCGCAGCTTCCGCAATCCGCAACCACATTGTCGTCGCTAAAGTCAATTATTTTATTGTTTTTTTTTTGAAACTAATTTTTCTTACAAACTAATTTAGGTGTTGGGTATTTAATTAGGAAATGTAAGTTTTCAATATTTTGGAAAACCTTAATAGTAGATACCCTAAGCAAATCTGTTATACTAAGGTCTGTGAGACTTCACTTATTATTTCCCTAATTCATTCAGAATTGTAGGGCAACCAGATTCAATTTAGCCAAAGTTATGGCCACAATTAAATTTTGAAGGTCAGTGGTGACCATTCGATTGTTGGTCAAGATTATTTCTTATAGATGATCTGAGTCTATCGCATTGGACCGATACATAGAATTTACCAAATTTATGAGTTCGTCCATTCTTTGCTTAAATTTGGAATTAATTTCGATCTGCCTACTCTCAGCCTCTATGAGCTCCTGCTGCTTGAACCTAACCTGTTCCCAATCATCGAAATCCGGATTTCCGGCTATTACCTTTAATGCCTTCCCCAGCACGTTAATGCTTCTGGCCTGCCTATGATGAACCCTCAGTGTTTCCAGTAACGTTTTGATACGTCTCAGGTCGTCCGTTAGCACGTCCTTCAGGTGCTGCCTTTCAAAGTCGTCTATGCAGTTTGCTGTTCCTGTCACGTAAACTTCGTAAGTTGTCACTCTGTTTCATTGTCCCGGTTGCGTGTCGTATCGTTGTCTACGAGGGTCGTTTGATAAGTCCGTGACTTTTTGAATAAAATATATTTTTTTCGTCAAAGAAGCGTTTTATTTCTCAACATAATCTCCTTTTAGCTCTATACATTTAGTCCAGCGTTTTTCCAATTTTTTTATTCCTTCCAAATAATAGGTTTTCTCAAGGCCCTCAAAATAGTCGTTTGTTTCTGTGATGACCTCTTCATTTGACCCGAATCTCTTACCGCCGAGCCATTTCTTCATGTTTGGAAACAAAAAATAGTCACAGGGGGCTAAATCTGGAGAATATGCTGGATGGGGTAGCAGTTCGTAGCCCAATTTATGAAATTTTGCCATGCTGACTACACACGTGTGCACCCGTGCATTGTCCTGATGGAACAGCACTTTTTTTCGCCAAATGCGGTCGTTTCTGCTTCAAATCAATATCGAATCTGTCCAAAAGCTCTGAATAATATTCGCCGGTGATCGTTTTACCCTTTTCAAGGTAATCGATGTGAATGATACCTTGTGCATCCCAAAAAACTGTGGCCATGACCTTGTTGGCCGACAGACCCACCTTGGCCTTCTTTGGTGCACGTTCACCCGGAGAAACCCACTGTCTTGATTGTTCTTTGGTCTCTGGTGTGGTGTGGTGGATCCATGTTTCGTCTACGGTAATGAAACGGCGCAAAAATTCGTTTGGATTGCGGTTGAACATCGCCAAACACTCCTTTGAAATGGTCACACGGTTGCGCTTATGGTCGTGTGTGAGCAATCGCGGCACCCATCGCGCGGAAAGCTTTTTCATGTCCAAATATTCATGTAAAATGTGATGTACCCGTTCAGTTGAGATGCCTACAGCCTCAGCTACCTCACGCACTTTCATTCTCCGATCATCCAATATCATTCCATGGATTTTGTCGACGATTTCTGGCATGACGACCTCTTTTGGGCGACCTGAACGTTCGGCATCACTTGTACTGGTACGACCACAACGGAACTCAGTAAACCATTTCTTAACCATTGAAATTGATGGTGCAGAGTCCCCATAATATTTATCAAGTCTTTCCTTGGTTTCGGTGATGGATTTTTTACGCAAAAAATAATGCTTAATTAGCACACGAAATTCACTTTTTTCCATTTTCGTTAAAATTCACGAGATCGTCTGCTTTCAATGCCTATAAAACGCAAACTAAGAAACGCAGCTTTCTCAAAATTTTACAGTCAGCTGTTAATCGATAACTGCTGACAGGAGCAGTGTTGTATTTAGAGCAGGTGCGCGGCAAATACAAAAAGTCACGGACTTATCAAACGACCCTCGTATGTCAGTAACATTAGTAACGAATTAAGCCTAGAAGAATTTAACATAGTCGAACCTTTTTTAAACCATCTTTATGGACCTTCCTCCCTTTTATTAGGACAGTCGTCCCGAGGTCAGCCTCCACAACCTCTTCTACATAAAGAGGAGTGAGCTTATTACCCAATCTTTTGTTCGATTTAACAAGCACCTTCTCCCCCACCTGGTACTGTTTGTCTTTTCTTTTTTTATTTTTACGTTTTATGCACTTATTCTGTGCCTCTTGGATCTTATTTCTGACTTCTGCCTCTAGGTCTGCTGGAAGCGATCGGACCAAATCGATCGGTCGCTTACCTGTTACTGAGTGTATGGTTTTGTTGTACTCTACCGTTGCCATCAAAATCAACTCTGTCGTGTTCTCGAATTTTTTTGAGAGCTTGATGCATCTAGCTATCTCGATGAGAGTGCTATGAAACCTTTCTACTTGTCCATTTGATGTGTTATGCAACGGAGGCGCATTCTGGATTTGAATGTCAAAGTTATTTGACAACATGGTTTTGATCGTCTCGGAATTTAATGATTTTTCATTGTCACAGAATATTGTTTTTGTATGTGGAAAAAAATTTATGAGTTGTAATATGGGGATTTTTACATCCACTATTGCTCTTGACTCTATCGGATATGAAATTGAAAACTTTGAAAATTTATCTACACAAGTCAGAAATGATTTCTTATCGGTTGAGAATATATCAATGTGAAGTGCCTGACCTACTCCCGATGGTATTGGTGTTTCTCCCAGAAGGTGTTTTGCTGGGTGCCTATCGTATTTAGCCTTAGAACAGATCCTGCAGTTCGCCGGGATCTCTTGCGTGAGTCTACCTATTTTTGGAAAAAAATAGTCTTGCATAATCTGTTTTACATTTTCCTGAGCAGTGCGATGGGCCCTGTTATGTTCAGTTGTTACTATCTCTCTTTGTTCGGTACCAACAGTTATATCTTGAACCCAGGATTTGCAGTGTCTAAATGTTGTCGAGGGATAACTTTCAACCAGTTTGCGTTGAATAAAGGCGAGAACTAGCAGACTGCAATGTATTGCATTTACTACATCTGCTTTAACTCGATCGTAACAGGTCTTCACGTTTAGAGAACCTGATAATGTGGCGTGTTTTTTCCTTAAAAACTATGAATGTCTTAACGGAAGGCGTGTCCGCTTCTTCTATTACTATTTGGTTTCGAAAACAATTCACCGGCCTGTCTGTACTCTCAATCGTGTAAGAGAGTGTTTCCTCACTGTGAATGGTGGCCAAATCTGTGTCGCCACCATTTTCTGGCGCGTTAACATGCTGCCGAGAGAGGGCATTTGCGACATAATTTTCCTTTCCCGGTTTGTAAATTATGTTCGCGTTGTGTTCGTCAACGAAAGCCTTCCAGCGTTTTAACTTCGCATTCGGGTTTCGATCCGACACAGAAAACGTCAGGGGTTGGTGATCGGTATAAATGTTAAGATTTCGCACTTCGTAAAGATAGTTTCTAAGAGTCCGCAGGGTCCAAACTATGGCCAAGAGCTCTCGCTCGTTTGTCGCAAAATTCTTTTCTCTGTCCCTTAGCGTACGAGAAATCATTGTTATTGGTCGCCTAGCCTGGGACAGTACCGCACCGAGACCATATGACGAAGCATCAGTTGTCAAGTCAAATGGCTTAGAAAAGTCTGGGTATGTCAGAAGTACGTCTTCCGAAGACAAGATTTGCTTAAGCTTGTCAAATGCCTTCAGATGTTCGGTGTTTAGTTCTATAGCAATTTTTTTCGAGTGGTTGGTACCGATCTTGCCGTTGTCTCCCTTGAGCGATTCCGTCAAAGGTTTCGCAATGGATGCAAAGCCCTTGACGAAGCAGCGATAATAGCTGGCCAGCCCAAGGAATGAGCGTAAGCCGAAAAGGGTCTTAGGAATTTGGTATTCCAAGATAGCCTTAACCTTATCAGAGGAAGTTGTTATTCCTCCATTAGTTACCGTAAGCCCTAAGTACTCAACAACTTGAAGAATTTTGACTTTTCAAGTGATTCTCTCATGCCAGCGTCGTACAACGCTTTTATCACGCGGTCTACGTGCTCGATATGATCTTCCTCGGTTCTTGAGAAGACAATCACATCATCTATGTAAACATTTTACCGACAAATTCTCGTACGATATCGTCGATTGCCCTTTGGAAAATGCTTGGTGCATTTTTTAGTCCAAAGGGAAGTCTACAAAATTCGTACTTTCCATTATTAACCGAAAAAGCAGTTTTTTGCCGATCTTTTTCTGCTAAATTTATTTGGTGAAAGCCAGATTTAAGGTCATGCGTTGTAAAATACCTGGCCTTGCCTAGGTTGAATAATATTGCTGAGATAGGTGGTATAGGATATTTTTCGTCCATCGTTACTCTATTAAGCTTACGGAAGTCGATTACCAACCTTTTCTTCCTGTTCCCTGCTTCATCCGTTCCTTTTTTATAAACAACCCAAATCGGGTTGTTATGTTGTGACTTGGATGGTCTTATTATCCCGTTTGCCAACATTTCTTTTACTTCGTTGTTTACAAAGTCGGTCACCCCCATTGGATACGGATAAAGTTTTGAGTAAACGGGTACTCCATCAGTTTGGATGGTGGCTTCCGTGTTTACGTTAAAAGACAGAGATTCGTTAGGGTCCGCGAAGGCATTCGATCTATTTCCGATCATATCTTCGAATTTTTCCCTTACGACGGGTGGTATCTCTGTTGTATTGATATTAATGTGATTGACATTTTTGCATTTCAAAAAGTAGATAGGCTCTTTTCCATTATCGTGTTCTATGAGGTCGCTTGTAAGGTCAATTTTCGCATTTACCTGTCTAAGTAGGTCAAGGCCAATAATGCCGTCAAAATCGGACAAACTATTTAAAACAAAAAAAAGGATTTTTCTCCAAAAAGAAAGATCTTGCACTTGATGTGGATTTTTGTGCGACCGTGAATTGACGTCACATGAAATTGTTCTTCTACTGGCATGAAATCATCCAGCTCTGGCCATGGTTTGACGTAATTCTTTGAAGGCCCTGTATCTAACAGAAGCCTTACCGTTCTCCCCGCTACTTCTCGTTTGACATAGGGTAGCAGGGAATTGCCCCTAAAAAATTGCAATTCTCATCGTCAGAGGCGCCAAAAAGCTCCTCATCCACTGCCCTACACTCCTCTTCTGCCCTTTCATTATACTCCCGTTCTTCCTGTTCTTGTTCTGACTGCTGGGTCGTATGATTGCCCCATTGCCGATTTTGCCCAGAGCCGTTTTGAGGAGTTGAGCCTCTGATCGGCCATGCTCTAGTTGGTTGACGCATGCGGGAAGAAGATGGGTCTATGTCTATGGGTTCTGGACCCGTATTTCGGACCTCTCGAGGACATTGCTTAAAACTGGCAGAATCTCGTTGCTGTGGGACCTGACTTGGATTGTTCTTTTGACCCCTAGAAAAATGTGGATTTCTTCCAACCTGTTGGTTGTCATAAGATCGATGAATTTGCGGGGGGATGATGTTGTTCCCCGGGCCTTTTGAGATCCACCTTCGACGTTTCTCGCGAAGTTTGTTGCAAAAGTATATCTATCATTGCCAGCCTCCGCTTCCTGCGCAAGTGTCAATGCAGTTGGTAGATCATGAGGTTAAGCTGAGAACACGGGTGTTTTTAAATTTTTGCGCAACCCGGAAATAAATATCTGCAATGCATCCACTCTAAACTGTTTGTTAAGAACTGCTGCCTCGCTACTTTTATTTGTCATAATAGTTTTATTTGTAATCAATGTCAATTTTTTCTCAATCTCGTCATAGTACTGTAACAAGGTCATGTCGCCCTGTCGCAATGTTTCCATTTCCTGTCGTATTACCCTTAAAGGTGTTTTATTTGCATAGGTGAAGTCTAATCTAGCCAGTATGGCCTTGAAATTCAGTACAGTATTAAACGATGCCAGTGTGGCACTCGCTGTACCCCGGATCTTGTTTCTAAGAATAGCTACGGCTTGATAGTGTCTACTGCTGCCATCGAATGGTTCAAATAACTCATACGCTGCCGTGGCAGCCTGACGCCAAGCGACATATTGTTCTTGTTTACCGTCAAATTCTGGAACGGACTTCACTATGTCCAATGGCTCGTCACATGATACCCCTGGTCTTATTTTTACAGCTTCATACACCGTCACTTCAGGTGTATTTGACACCTTAAGTCCCTGAACTTCTTTAGAAATCTGCAACAACTTGGCATCAAATTCTGCTTTCAAGGTGGCTGCCTGATATTCAAGCGCCTCTTTGACTGCTGCTTGCATTAAAGGTACAAAATTCTGCATACTTATTGCTTCTTCTCCCTGAGGTACTCCACCGCCTGGCATATATTTTCTTTTCTTATATTCTCTGTAACTCTCTATAAACTCTTCCTCACTAGAGTTAATATATTCAATGCTTGACATATGAGGTATAGCAATAAAAATGGGCGAACTCAAAACAACATTTAATGCAATTTTGGCTTGAAACAAAATAAATCTGGTTGCCAACAATATGAACGCTTAATGTATTTTCGTTTTATATATTTTTTATATGTTTTCGTTTTATTTAATTTTTTTGTTATTTACTTTCGTTTTGTTTCTTCTTTTACTAAAAATATGTGAACGTCTCACTTATATGTTTGTCCAAATATTTGTCGCGTCTTGTGGTTGGGCTGCGTTGATGTGCTGGCGTCGACGTGCAAGTGGCGGGTGTCGTGTTCGCTTTGCTTGGCTGCCTTAGCTAATTCACTCAGCGTCTTCCCGCTGCCCTATAAGCGGTTTGCTTATGGTGACAATTGGATTTTAAATTCTGATAACAGCGATGGCTGGATCTTTGGTTAAACAATTTGATTTGTATAATTTTTTTTGCTGTAGCTGGTCAATTCGAGGGCTTTTTGATAGCCGTATTTTACTTTTTTTTATACGTTCGTTTATAAGATGCACAGTTGCACAGTTTATTTTTTGGTTAGTGTTCCGGCGACGGCTGTTTATTGGTTGCACAGTTTTTAACAAATTTTTTTGGATTTGTAACTTTTTATTTAACGTGTTCACACACGGAGTCTATACTTTAAACCCGGTTGGGCGCCAGTTTTCCCAATATGAAATTAATAGTTTATTTTAATAAAGACACTAGTTCCGAGTTAATTTTAGTAAGGTTTATTTAATTTAATCAAGACGGGATATTTTTTGTGTTAATCGGTTCGCAAGTTAACTTCGACTGCCCGAAATGTGCAAACCTTGCTGTCATCACGCGTTTCTTGCAGACCCTTCTAGAAGCGTCAGTTCATTTACCGTTCAAACGGTAAATCGCCTCGGCTAACGCGCTGCACATGTTCCATTCGGATAAGTCCCGCAATTTGAGTAAATTCGCTCTTAGATGAGTGCGTTCTGTGGATAACTGTTTTTGAGTGAATTCCAACAGTCGCAAATTATAACTCAATGTCACAGTGGGCTGAGAGTAATTAATTTCTGACTCATGTTAGTTATGGGAACCTGAAGCCAACGTACTCGGGTTAACTTATACAAACAATAGGTGGCGTATTAGATCGATATCAATGTATGCAAGTATTTACCTGCATGTGTACATTTTCATAATATGTGTACGTGTACATATAATTATTAGTTAATTATAATAATTCATATTTTAGGGTCAGTAAACAATACAAAACCATAAAATGCAATTATTAAATAAATATTAATTTTGATTAATCAATATATTGCGAGCTATCGATATTGGCCAATTTAAAATTTATAAAGAAATACCGATATATAATGCTCACAATGCTCTTTGCAGTTTTTGCGGCTATAAATTATTGGCAACGTATCGAAATTGATGCAAGGTGGCAGCTGACTGCAGTGTTATGATTAATTGTAGCTTGTGATTAGTATCATACAATTATATACTTGTACGCGAAATTTAAATCCAAAAAAAGCGCAATTTGCATTGCTAATTTTAATTAATAACTTATAGTTAAATTGTCGTGGCGATTTGTGTTACCTCTTATTAATAAACTTTAATTAAAGTTGCCCGCTAAAAGTGTATTATGTTTTGGGAGTGTTTGCGGAATTCGTTCGTTATAGTGGTTATTTAAATAAAATAATATTAATAATAATAATAATATTCAACTTAATTAAATTGTTTTCTTTAAATATAATAAATACAAATACAAACTTGTATTTAGTTTATATATAGTACTATAATCCATGGCCTTATACAGTCAGCATCTGACTGTAGCGTTCGACTGGTTTTATACATAACTTTACACACTGTGTATTGAAACTGTTGACCTGGTTAGTCGGTTACAATTCTGTGTCACTTGTAGAGTTAGACGTAATTTTTTACCACTAGCTCTTCCGTTTTGTAGATCAAACTATGCCCTGCACGTGCTTTTCAGGGTACTGTGTTCGGACTATAACAACCTAAACTGTATTGTTTTTCACACTACCTGTGCAGCCTCTTTACTTTAAAAATAAAACTTTTAATTCTGTCTCACTTATCAATTAAACTGATTATTTCTTCAAGACTCCTGTATTACACTTCTCTTTTACCTATCTACGTATTCGCGTATTCTTCTCATTAATTTTCATTGCCTCTCTGTTGGTTTGGGCAAGTCATCCAATCCTCGGAAACAAATGTTGGATCAATTAATTCTTGTTTACCAAATTAAATTTAATTTTAAATATAAATTTTAAATTAAACTTAACCTGAAATTTACCTTTATTAAATTTTTTTTTTTAAATGTACTAGTTTTAAATGTATTATTAAATCTTAATAACTCGACAGTCTATGGTCTATTTAAAATGAATTTAATAAAATAAAATATGCAGTATGCTCTTGACGTTGAAGAGTAGTTGTGGTTTTTTATCTTTGTTCAGGATTTTGAAGACAGTTTTCGCATTACAACACTTATTATTTAATGCCTGCATTATCTCAGCAGATGTTACTTCAGACTCTGTACCACTGAAAACGACTGTAAGGCCCTTGTTAGTTTTCACTTGGTAAGTGTAGTAGTTTGCTGTTTTCGTTTAAATATTTTGCAAGAGTCCTAAAGTTCTCTTCGGTTTTTAAGTTGACCCTAGTTTCGTAAGCCCTCTTTTTGCATATATTCTGTGGAATTTGTCTTTTCCAACATGATCAATTATTTTGTTTACAATAACAGTTTTTCACTCGAATGTGTATAGGTACTTCGGCTTTTATTCGGAGGTAAATCCTTATCGTTATCTGCGAGTATTCCAAATCTGTTGGTAAACTCTTGGGTCTCAGTTGCAGTTGTTTTTTGTCGTTGAGAATGTAGTGGCTAACAAGGTCGACGTGTTGGTTATCGTAGGTTAACTCAGTTCTCTTGAGTTATTGATTCCGCGGATTGCGCAAAGACAAATATGAAAAACGCGTTGTTTCGATCGAAGAGAGGTGGTGTTCGTCTTGCTCACGTTGCCCACGAATGTTGTGTTGACTCGTTGTTAAAGTATGTGGTTTAACTCTTTATTAAACTGCTTTAAAAGAAAATGGATGTACAAAAGAAAATAATTTGCACAGCTTTTTAATACCCGACTATACATCGTATTGAGCGTCATTTCCCTGAATTTTGGTGGTAAATTGTTGTTCTTTTCACGTTTAACTGTGATTATTTTTTGTATAATTTCAGAGTACAGAGAATTAACACGTCCGCAATAAGTGACTTTAAAATTGTACAATGTCAAAGAGTAAAGGTGCTAGTGTGAATAAACTACAAAGGTAATGTTGAGTCTATCCTGAGACGAACCAAGGCAACAAATGAATTTTTGAGTGCAGAAAATTTTAATTATTTAATGAGGCTAATTTGAATGCGCGACTGAAATTTCTAGAACTAAACAATGCAGAATTTAGTGCTGTACAAACAAGCCTCGAGAAACTAGATTTTTTTGCACTTTCCGGTGATACGCGTATTGATTTTGTTAATTTGTAGTCTAATATGCAAACCACTAAAGCCTGACGAATTTGTTTCCGCATGAAACTTGCGTAAGCTGAGCGACCAAATGAATTCGGATCCTCGCGCGATATGTAATTTGGCTGCAGATTGGGAGATTCTGGATGCACGGTTAATACACATCGTGGCAAACAAGTTGGATTTTAAGACACGAGAAAGATGGGAGCAGCAGATGCTAACAAAAATGCATACTTTGCGGGATACTTTGTCAATTTGCCCAAATGCAGTCGCTTTTTATTTTGGACTCCAAATTTTTGTTACAAAGGCACTGGTCTCAAGCATTTCTCAGCCAACTGTCATCGTCAAATAAGCCTAATTATGTGCTGCATTCTACTGTCTTATTTTTTGTCTGGAGCCCATTATGTACGATCTATGTTGCGCTATTCTGGATTCAGCATCGCAATTAAACTTCATAACATTGCTGGTCTTCTAGAACTGCAACAATATCACTCGCCTACGTTGATATTAAGTTTTGCAGGAGGATCGGCTGTTAAATTGGACAAAGCATTGGAAATCGTCACTCGAACACAGAATGGCAGTTATCGAGCTTCATTTGCAGTTGTTTTGACGTTCACCATCACCGATTATCAGCCACACTTTTATATTAACACAACTGGGTGGAATATACCATGGAACATTCAACTTACAGACCCTCATTCCTAAAGGTCGCAGCGCGTTAACGTTTCAGAAATCTTTCCAGATGCACCACACATCTTCCACCGAATCTTGGCAATTTTTGTGCGCTTAACGGGCACCTTGGATTAATTTTGCTCATCATCAGGAAATTCAAAACCTCTTTTCGTAGCACCATACCAAAACTGTAGCCAGCTAGCGAGTTTCATTGGTGGTCAGATTCCACCATTGTTCTTTCCCGAAGTCGTGAGATATTATTTATTTATTTAATTTATTTAAAGTCCACTAAATGCAGTCGACTGAATAAGAATTACTTAGATATTATTAAAATAAATTATTTATAACAAGAACAACAGTCGAGCAGCACGCGACATTGGGATACCCTTCGACGTATGTTGCCATAAAAAGTATCTAATTGTACGAGGTACGAAGTCAAAAAGTAAGGTGACTTTGTATTTTTAAGAACAAATATTTATTTATTGAGCTCTTCCAGCGATGCAGTCTTTATCTCCTCAATCGTTGCAAATCTCCGTCCTTTCATAGGTTTCTTTAATTTTGGGAACAAGAAAAAGTCACATGGGGACAAATCCGGTGAATATGGTGGCTGAGGCATGATTGTGGTGTTGTTTTTGCCAAAAAATCTCTCACAAGCAAAGATGAGTGAGCAGGGGCATTATCGTGATGCAAAAGCCATGAATGGTTTTTCCACAATTCTGGACGTTTTCTTCGTATTGCTTCTCGCCAACGGCGCATAACTTCAAGATAATACTGTTTATTGACCGTACGACCATATGGTAAGAACTCATGATGCACAACGCCATGGTAATCGAAGAAAACAGTGAGCAAAACTTTGACATTTGATCGAACTTGGCGTGCTTTTTTCGGTCTTAGCTCACCTGGGCTCTTCCATTGGGACGATTGGGCTTTGGTTTCGATATCATAACCATATAACCATGATTCGTCACCAGTTATGACCCTTTTGTGTAAATCTGGATCATCGTTGACATCATTCAACAGCTCTTGAGCGATGCTCATGCGACGGTTTTTTTGGTCAAAATTTAGCAAAAAATCGCCGAGCACGCAAAACACTTATTACCTTTACGCCTCTCACAACCAAACAAAAAATGCCATTCACTTGAATCTTGAAACAGATGTTCGGGAAGAGTGTACCAACATAACAAAACAAAAAAATTGATAACCGAAAGAACATTGCCCGCAAAATTTGAAGTCCCCTTACTTTTTGAACACACCTCGTATAAATGAATTCAATATCTGCACTGCACTGGCGACTGCTATGCCCTTTATAATGTTTTAATGTTTTCTTGGTGATGTTTGGCAATAGCTCCTTCCCCGTTCAACGCGGACTTCCTCGGTCGAGGTGTTCAGCCTCTTTTTTGTTGTAGTTGGACTGGAGTGTTCTTTGGAGGATACGGTTCACTAGTTGGTCGCCTTGGGGATTGCTTGAGAACTTTTGCTTCCGATTATTAATCGTACTAGCAGTACAATAGAATTAGGAGCTTGGGTGAGATTGTAATGTTTGTTGTTATAGTGATATTGTGGTTGCCACTCATCAATTCCAGTTGCATTGTATTATTTATGTTGACATTCTTTTAGCATCTGTAATGATAATACCCCGTCTACCCTTGTTTTTTCTGCCATCAGTTGCAGCAAGGGTGGTGTCGCTTCGGTAGATGTCATGGCCTTTGAGATATAGATGTCATCTCAAACTCTTATTGATGAGTTCTCAAATTGGATGAGAAATGTCCCTTTTAGGTCCATGGTTTCCTTATCCATCTAGATAGTTCCCACGAAGTCGTTTAGCAAGAGCGTGCCGGTGAATAGTTCCTCGTGGTCGGATACATGTGGACTGTTTACGATTTTGCACTGCTCAGCAGGTGCGTAATGCATTTATCATCGCTTAGGCCAATTAGCTTATTTCAATTGCAACCTTTTTTTGCGTTATGGATTTTACAAGGTTCTTTAATTCCGAAAATTTTCCGATTACATTTTATTATATTGTTAAATTTTAGGTCATTAATTACATACCCTGTTTTTATAGATTTTAATAGCATTGCAACACATTCTTCTTTTGAGAGTTGTTGTCATTCTTATTTTTGAGAATTCTATCAGCTCTTCTGGGTTTAGAAATATGTCGGGTTGTCAGGGTTTGAATTATCGTTGTCTACAGAAACGTCCATGTTGGCGTTACTCATAATAATTTTTGTAAGGCTGTGCGCAATTAACGAGTTCACTTGCATCTGCTTTGGCCTCTCAAAAATTATTGTCACACTCCAGTTTCGTGCAGCCTGCTTCGTTTCTTCGTTTTGCATCCGCTTTTCATTATATCGCTATCGCACTCTAACCAAAAAGCGCAAGTGATCACGTTCAGCAATAGCTCTATTGGTCTCGTTCACACAGAATCGCATTCATAGATAACACAGGCCCACAAAAAACGAGAGCAACAGTCGAGCGGCACGCGACAGTGGGATACCCTTGGAGCCATAAAAAGTATCTAATTGTATACCATAATACTAATCGCAAGCTACAAATTAATCATAACACTGCAGTGCGCTGCCACCTTGCATCAATTTCGATACGTTGTGAATAATTTATCGCCGCAATTTTCGTAGCGCAAGACTGCAAAAAGCGGTGTGAGCAGTATTTATCGGTATTTCTTTATAAATTTTGAATTGGCCAATATCGATAATTTGCAATATATCGAGTAATCAAAATTAATATTTATTTAATTGCATTTTATAGTTTTGTATTTTTTACTGACCCTAAAATATGAATTATTGAATAATAATCATATGTGCACGTAAGCATATTATGAATATTATGAATATGTACACAAGCATGTAAATACTTGCATAAATTCATATTCATTTACCACGCCACCTATTGGTTGAGTATTAGTATAAAAAGGGTCATGATCTGGGTATGCGGCATAAGCGGCATATGTAATTCAGATCGCTGAATCCGAATCCGTGGTCGGATTTTCACCATCACGTCACCTAACCTCAAAAACCTGATAAACCTTTTGTTGTTTTTTGACCTTCCAAATCAGAATCCAAAGTCACGTTTTAATTTCAACCTAACCTAAAAAAATTCGAACAACTTTCAAAAAAATGTACACAAAAAGAGCTTATAAAATCAGAAAACCGATAGGGAAATATTAACACAAAGACCCAAGAACAAATGAACGCACTAATAAGCACAGTAAATATCCTAATAAAAAATGTAAAAACAATACAAATTAATACTGAACATTTGTACGACACCTTGCTTTCAAGAAATAGGATTATTTCTGTACTCGAAGCATTAATGATATCGGTCACTCTAACAAAAATTGGAATATTTAATCTCGAGATTTTAGACTCCAATGCTTTACAAAATATGGTATAATCAATGAAGACTACCAAAATTATAATGACAGACGTAATGGACTACCAAATTAAAGTTTTACTAAACAATATTTTTCTTCATCTTATAATAAAATATCCTAGGTCTTGCCTAGCATGCAAGAAAATATTCCTAAATCCTGTTCAACACAACAGCACTGTTTTGCGGAAAATAACATTGTAGCCGACTGTGGTAACCAGATAGCACCGATTGGAAATTACAACAATATTCTATAAAAAATTGGCCTACGCAACATGCGCATAACAGCTATACTCAGGAGACACCGCACACTGCGCTACTTGCCCTTGCTACCTGTTTCTCGACTCTTCTTTTCTTTGCACAGATCAATTACCGAAAAAACATGTGCATATATGCAAGCACTACATACTTAATTTGTGTACACACATGCATATATAAATTTGTATGCAACCACAAATGCACAAATTGCAAATCAATCATAACACTGAAGTCCGCTGCCACCTTGCATTAATTTCGACAAATTGCCAATAATTTATCGCCACGATTTTCTTGCGCGCGAAAGACTTAGGTATTCTTTATTAATTTTAAATGGGCCAATTTCGATAGCTCGCAATATATCAAGTTATCAAAACTAATATTTATTTTATGGTTTTGTATTTTTCACTGACCCTAAAATATGAATTATTAAATAATAATTATATGTGCACGCATATTATGAATATACTGGTGCTCTCGTTTTTTTTTTCGACCTCTGACAGAATTAATTAACTTATGGTACTAATTTTTGCACAGTCTATTGCATGGATTAAACTATTTAGTTCTTTTTTAAAAGCGTGGGTTTTTGTATGTTAGTGTGGTAATTTTTGTTATCTCTAAAGTCCTTATTATTTTTTATGTTTTTATTATTGTATTTGTTATTTGATTAATTTGGTTCAATTGGTCATTTAATACACTGTTTATTATTATTTGCTAGTTGCTTTTTTTTTATTTATAATTATCTCCTGATTTATATGGTCCGGCGTTCCGGTCAACCATTTCTAAGTTGTACCTAAGATATCTATTGATCTGTTTTTCCTTTGAAATGGCCTGAGCCTTCTTAGTTTCGAGAGTTCGAATGCAAGGAATGTGTACAGTGGATGTGCTGCTTCCATATCATGTTTCTTGGTTTGATAAGTTATAAAACGCCGTTTCGTATTCCTCTACGTCAACCACATGGATGATCCTGAACGTACCGTTCTGTATTGCGGCAGTGCCTGTTTTACTGGGTATCTACTGCGAGTGTACGTAGTCTAATATGATTGTAAGACCGATACATGATGGAAAGAAATAGAACCTGAAAAAGTAGCATGTTTTTATATAATTTTTGTGGAACACTTTTCTTGAACGAGTTTTAATACTTGTGTTCTTGTCTACTGCAACAATCTCCTTTATGTAATTTGGATGGTTTTCTCCTGTTTAATTCTTAAGCTTTGAGTAACATCTTTACATACGGAGTCTAGTATTTGGTTCTGTATTTAATGACCGATGAGCGAAAAATATGTTTATTGGTTTTGTATTCGTGGTTGAGTGAACCGATGCATTGTACTCCTGAACAGCTTAAAATATTATTTCATCGAATGTGGCTGTGCCAGAGTCTCTAATTAAGCATCTTCTACTTTCTGTTAAAGTTAAGTGGAATCTCTCGAATTGACCATTACTGGTAGAAGAATAAGGTGGTGTCGTGTAGACAGCAGCTAGTAGCTTTTCTTGCAGTAAACATTTTATGGTAGCGGAGTTTAGTGCTTTCTCGTTGTCCATAACGACCAACTTAGGTTTAATTTGAGCCAATTTAGAAAATTCATCTATGTCTGTACTAGTTGCTTTTGTGGGGTATAAATGTCTATGTGAATGATCTTGCCTGGATAAGTATGTATCGGAGTTGGTTGTATTTTCCCGTTATTTCGATGTCTGAACTACTTTGATAATTTGAAAGATTCACATGACTTTGCTGTTGCTTCTATTGTTTTTTATACCCCCTAAAATGATTCGGTTTTGTATTTTTCCCATGATTCTCTCCACGGTTAATAATCTATTTACCAGTTTTGGATCCAGTCGATCCATTAAAATCCGAATTAATTCATCTTCTGAATACTATTTCCTCTTGACAATATGTCGGTGGTAAGTAGAAAAAGTTATAGAGAATTCTTCGGACTCTTTAACTGCGGTTAGCAGTTAAAGCTAGTTCTTGAAAACGTTAATCGGTACGTTATCTATCAGGTTATGTGAAAAGCTTTGGTCACTGTGTTGAGAGCAAAGGTCAGGGATAGGATAGAACAATATCTTATTTTACTAAACGCAATACCTCTTTGTCCAGTTATATTCTAGTTCTGTTGGAGATGTTTTTGGACGTACGACCGTTTTGCCTCTAAGTAGACTTGTGAGTGGTATGACCAACTTCGCGAAATCGAAAATGCATCTTCTATAATAGTTGGCTTATTCCAGGAACGATCGTAATTCCCTTAAAATTCTGGGGACCGGAAATTTTTAGATTGCTTTCACTGTTTCGTCCTTCGTCTGGATACAGTGGTTGGAAGTGGTGGACCTTAAGAAATCTACCTCTTTTTTTGAAAAACTCGTACTTATCTATTTGGACTTTCATGTTAGCTTTATTCAACGTTTCGAATATATTGTAGCACTTAAGTGTAAAGCATGTTTGGACTCGGATTGACCGAAAACTATGATATCATCGATATACACATAGCATATTTACCCTAAGTGGTGTCGTAGGACATCATCCAACGCTTTCCGGAATATTAATGGCGAGCTCTTAAGACCGAAAGGAAGGCGGGTGAACTCGTACACGTATTTCCCACCGTTTATTGCAAATGAGTTAAGTTTTCGTTAGTCTATAACCATCCTATACTTCCTCTCTCCAGACTTAGCTTTTTAAGGATAATCCATAAGGGAGCGTTGCATGGTGACCGAGAAGCTCTTATAATGCCATTTAATAGCAACTGGTTTATTTGTTTCTCAACTTTTGGTCTCAATGAAGCGCGATACGGGTAATGTTGAATGATGATGATGTTCTTATCTCTTCTTCTACTCGGGCGATGTACGAGGGTCGTTTGATAAGTCCGTGACTTTTTGAATAAAATATATTTTTTTCGTCAAAGAAGCGTTTTATTTCTCAACATAATCTCCTTTTAGCTCTATACATTTAGTCCAGCGTTTTTCCAATTTTTTTATTCCTTCCAAATAATAGGTTTTCTCAAGGCCCTCAAAATAGTCGTTTGTTTCTGTGATGACCTCTTCATTTGACCCGAATCTCTTACCGCCGAGCCATTTCTTCATGTTTGGAAACAAAAAATAGTCACAGGGGGCTAAATCTGGAGAATATGCTGGATGGGGTAGCAGTTCGTAGCCCAATTTATGAAATTTTGCCATGCTGACTACACACGTGTGCACCCGTGCATTGTCCTGATGGAACAGCACTTTTTTTTCGCCAAATGCGGTCGTTTCTGCTTCAAATCAATATCGAATCTGTCCAAAAGCTCTGAATAATATTCGCCGGTGATCGTTTTACCCTTTTCAAGGTAATCGATGTGAATGATACCTTGTGCATCCCAAAAAACTGTGGCCATGACCTTGTTGGCCGACAGACCCACCTTGGCCTTCTTTGGTGCACGTTCACCCGGAGAAACCCACTGTCTTGATTGTTCTTTGGTCTCTGGTGTGGTGTGGTGGATCCATGTTTCGTCTACGGTAACGAAACGGCGCAAAAATTCGTTTGGATTGCGGTTGAACATCGCCAAACACTCCTTTGAAATGGTCACACGGTTGCGCTTATGGTCGTGTGTGAGCAATCGCGGCACCCATCGCGCGGAAAGCTTTTTCATGTCCAAATATTCATGTAAAATGTGATGTACCCGTTCAGTTGAGATGCCTACAGCCTCAGCTACCTCACGCACTTTCATTCTCCGATCATCCAATATCATTCCATGGATTTTGTCGACGATTTCTGGCATGACGACCTCTTTTGGGCGACCTGAACGTTCGGCATCACTTGTACTGGTACGACCACAACGGAACTCAGTAAACCATTTCTTAACCATTGAAATTGATGGTGCAGAGTCCCCATAATATTTATCAAGTCTTTCCTTGGTTTCGGTGATGGATTTTTTACGCAAAAAATAATGCTTAATTAGCACACGAAATTCACTTTTTTCCATTTTCGTTAAAATTCACGAGATCGTCTGCTTTCAATGCCTATAAAACGCAAACTAAGAAACGCAGCTTTCTCAAAATTTTACAGTCAGCTGTTAATCGATAACTGCTGACAGGAGCAGTGTTGTATTTAGAGCAGGTGCGCGGCAAATACAAAAAGTCACGGACTTATCAAACGACCCTCGTATGTTAGTTTCTCGTCGGGTTCGGTAAAAAGTTCGGTGTGATTCTTGATGGTGGAATCCGTGAGTTCTTTTATTTTTCTGTCATATTTTCAGTTCTGACTTTGATGTTGTTGACTGCTTAAGTGGGTAATTGTTTGACATTTTTTCGGAAATCCCCATTTATAATTATAATGTTGTTTTTGATGTCAATGACAGCGGTAAGCTGCTTTAGTATATCGTTGTCTATTATACTGTGGAAAGTTTTGACAGTGGGAACCAGAAACAATCTAATTGGGTTGTAATATTTAATAAACAAATGAAAAAAAGTATGGTGTAAAAGTATGGTTAAGTTTAGGTTTTGTTATTAGTTTTGTTTGGATATAATTTTGGTTGCATCCTGTGTCTATTAAGAATTTAAAAACCTTTCCGTCCATCATACCACACTTGATTTAGGGTAACGTAGAACTGTTAAATCTAAAAAATGTATATCAGTAACATCTGCGAGCGCAGGGGCATACTCCTGCTCATTCTCTTTTGTTAGTTCAACTCCGTTGCCCCTAGCTGGTCGGCATACTCATAATAAACTTGCTCGGACATTTCTGGTGTGTATGGCATTTCGTCGTACTCATTAGATTCCCTGTCTGACTTTGGCTCTCCAGTGGTAACATGGAATTGCCTCTGATATTTAAATAAATTTTTTTCGGTAGCATTTAATGACTATGCTTACAAGTATAAAATTGTCAGGCAAATTTGCTACTACTAGTACTTTAAATTTGTGTTTTTTTGTCCTGCGGCCCCTGCTCGGGCGCACGTGGCGGATGTCTAGCATGCGCTTGCCAGTGGTCCCACGGTTTGGGAATGCTGACCGGAGTCATAATGGGCTGGCAATGCACTTAGAGTCCATTTGGATGCATTAACACTAGCGGCTGAAATGCTTTTCATAATATTGTAGTGTTCTCTTAGACGCTAGACGAACTTCGATCCCTAATATATGGAATCTCTTTGTCCACTTTTAGAGAAGCCTAACGAGCCCGATGCTCTTAGGCCTGTTCACTTCTTAAAGGGATCAAGCTTCATTAAGTTTCCTTACGCATCTCAACGATGATCGCCTAAATCGGTAGCAGTAGGTAAAGTGCATGCAGTAAAATATCTGGAAAAGGTGAAGCACGGTATTTTCATTTGCTTCAAGAGAGAGGCAAATGGAAAGCAACATCGCCAAACTAGCAAGTCGGCAGCATTGCTCTGATAAAAGAAGACAACCTGCATCCGGTCAAATAGAAATTGACTTGCATCGAGGAAGTGATACCAGGAGAAGTATCGTCAGAGTCGCTATAACACACTTTCAACAGATCCATTGCCAAACCAGCTGTCGTGCCAAGCGTTTGGACTATGACCTAACCACAAAATCTGAAAAATCTTTAAAAAGATAGAGAATACAGACCTGGGCATGCGATATATGTTTTAACATGTATTTTGATCTTCTAAGCCCGAATTCAAGATTGACCGTACACGTTTAAGTTTCGGCTTAACCTCAAAAAAAACCGAAAAATTGTGGAATCCCCAAAAAAAAATGGGTCATGATCGGGTGATGCGATATATGTTTCTATATATTTTTTGACTTTTAAAAATCGAATCGGAAGCTTATTAAGTCTGAATTTACACTTAACATTAAAAATAAAAAAAAAAATAATAAAACATTTTAAAAATGTTAATTTTTGTCAAAAATTTCTGTTCTTAATCATATTATATTTTTAAGATTCTGACTCGAAAAAAGCGACGCTTCGGCATTGTCTAGGGAGTTTGAAGACCCTTTTTTAACAAAGTGCAGATCATTTGTTTGGTGTCCCCAGTACACAGCTTACAAGAACCGCACCCTTGGAAAAATACTTCCCTATTTATTTTTCTATATAAATAATATACAAGGTTTCATAAAATTGGGACTACTATAGAAACAACTGGCCAGAATACAGACAACATATTATCCAAAATTCTGTATGTCCGGCGATTGGAGTTATTGTATATAGCTGGCAGTGAAAGCTGGAACAATGTTATTCAACTCTGCACTATTTGTATAACTAGTATAGGAACCATTAGCGACAAAAGGAATTGCAAGATTATAGTATCTTAGGCCGAAGGCATCTTTCGGTTTTGGTTTTTTTTATACATACAAGTTTAATAGGCCTTAAAAAAAAGTGTCATGACCTGGGTATGCGGCATATACAGTCATATGTATTTTGTGTTGCCTAATCTGAATCCGGGGTCAGGATTTCGCAATTACGTCTAGACCTTGACCTTTTCTTCTCTATGCACACGATTGTTTTTTGCATTTAAACGCACACACATACATTTAAACATATGTGCTTAGCCAATGCAATGCTACATGCATAAAAACGTATTCATTTATAGATGTATACGGTACGGTTACGTAAGGTTATTTATATTATAAAGTAGAGTACAATTACAAGTATTCTTTACGTTGAAACATAGGCCAAAGGTTATCCAACTGTCGTGTGGCGCTCGAATATTGATCTCATTTTTTTGTGGGCCTGTGTATCAACGAAGCATAATGACAATCGTTGTGATTTACATTTGGACAATCTTCTAACATAAGCAGCTATGAAATATGTGACCTGTTCACGTGTCGAAAACCCATCAGATTCATTTGTATCCACGCCAGATAAAAATATATAAAACATTGTATATCTGAAAGCAGTCCCTTGAAATGGTTTAAGGTGTAAGCAAGCACGACGGACTAGCAATGAGAGAACTAAGTTTTCAACAGTTCAACAACAGTTTCTGTGAACAGTGAAGCAGGTGATCAGGGGGCGGAGTCCCGTATTTGTATAAAAACATTTTGCTTCAGTTATTAATGTAGCTTTCTTGATTTCTATTTTATAGCTAAACTCACCAAGTACATTAATTTTGAACTTATTTAAATATTGCAATGTAATGCCGAAGAAGTGCGAAAGTTCTGTTGAAAAAACTAACTACTGCCTACCTCGCGGGTGAACACCTAGCATTTTTATAAATATCTTAAAAACAAACAAATGGCAAAAATCGATATTTGCTTCATAAAAAGTGCTATTCAAGAGCTTTAACTTTCATATTTTGTAAAAATAAAACAAAGACTTTGTAAATGTTTTTTTTCAGTTCGAATACATAAGAGTGTCGTATTCGATACCAGATATAGGGGTATACAATATATTCTTTAAAAATAAATATCATATAATATAATAATTTAATAAATTTTTAAAAATTTTTTAGAATTCGGAATATTAAGTGGATTGGACTGTCCGAAATTTCGGCTGGACCCGGACTTGTTTCCTGAAGAGGCACACACAATAAGTTCAACCAACGGTTCACTCGTTATAACATCTAATAGAAAACAGTACTCTAATGAACAGTATTGTCTAGAACAAATAAATAACGCATCAGGCATTGATCAAAAGGTAATTTTCAAAAGCTATTCAAAAATCATTGGTTACATTAATGCAATTTAGCAACTGGAAACAAGTTTTTCCGTCTACAAAGATAGGTTATAAGATTAATATCAGCTTAGAGAATTCTTATTTGTCAATATTGTTTTTAACCAGTCGTACATTACTGACTTTATAAGGATACCCTTCGACCTATGTTACAGTGTACTTTTATTTTTTAAATTCACTGACATGTACATACTGTATGTACATGCTATTAAATTATTTTTGACACAACTCGCTCTTCGCGCTCACCTGCCTCCCTTTTTAATTGATCCATAAACTTGGTATTATGTTCATACTTTCTTAAATAATTTCTGTATTTATTATTCGATTGCAATTTGGAAGATAAGTAGGTGTATCAATTATCTTAGTATATGTCAAAGTCAGAAAGTAATATACTTGAAATGTCGCATACAAATCAACTTTAAAATTTTAATTGATTTATGATGGGCATAAAACGCAATAATTGAAATAATCTTGATCAGCGTATATTATATAGGAACCTTCATGAAAAATTTGGTGTCCCTAGCTTTTATAATAGCTGAGATCCGTTTGTTCACGCAGACAGACAGGCAGACATGGCTCAATCGACTCGGCTAGTGATCCTGGGCAAGAATATACTCGTATAAACTTTATGGGATCTTCTACGCCTCTTACTTAACTTCTATGGTTGACGAGTATAAATTAATTTCACAAACCGTTCTTTGTAGGAAGCGAACCCAGGACAACCGGTTCAGTAGACTTTACTCGGTACAAAAGTGTTTAATACTGCATTTGACTACATTCTTGTAGATGCAAAGGGCATTCTTTAAAATCAAATGTCTTCGTAATTTTCTGTCAGATTATCATTAAATTTTTATAAAACGTACAGTGTGTGTCATGTGATTCATACAATTGTGGTGTTAGGTATATATTGCAGCTTTAAAGTAGATTTCACTGATTAACAGAGGCGGAAAACGGCGTGTGGAATTCTAAAATCCACGTTAACAGCATGCAGTACATATGACTGTTGTTTTTAAATTTTGTTGTAATAAACAATGTGTTTTTTTTTACATCCATGGCTTTACCCTGGACAGTAAGATACCCTTCGACCTACATACTATATGTGGATATGATGTACCATAAAGTGTACCTAACTGTACGACAGTAACAGATCAAATGAAGCTTCACGCTCGTCTTCTTTCCTTGTTGGCTGACTACGGTAGTTAACGAGTTCTACGAGTCTTGGTATAAAATTCGTTGACTGTGGGTTTCATAGTTTCTGAGAAGTAGGCGCTCATACAGACAAAGGGACAAACAGAATGCATCAGCGCCTGAAGTCCTAATAAATTCAGATGCCTAAATGCAGGCAGTATATTTTTTGGATCGCAAATATTACTGGATAAAAGTTTTTATCAAATCAAAGCAAGGCGTGTGAGAGTTAAATAAAAAATAAGGGTGGAAAAATGAAATTTAAATATATCAACCAATAAATAAGTGAAGTGATGCATCCTTAAACATTTTGAGTGTTTCATTCTCGGCCCACTTTGACCAAAAGCTGTCTTTCTACCGGACGGCATTATAGCAGACGTATTGTATTTCTTTTGACCAATTGACACGAGCCTTTTTTGAGCTATATACAAATTGTGTGAGATTCAACGCGAACAAATTTTTTTGACGGTCAAATGCTCATTTGAATGTATTGAATGTATGCTGGTCCCACTAATGCCTAAGGTTGTCTCAATCTCACGATAGATCACATGACGATTTTGCAATATCAGTTGGTGCAGTATCAGGAGCAAAGCCAAACATGACCGTTGAAATCTGTAATTTGATATTTAAATTGATTTTTTAGATTTATTTTGCTAAACTAATTGATTTTGTTTCGATTTTACACCCCCACGCTCATTCGCTCTCACGTTTGCTTTGTTTTTTAGTACGTTACTCGTGTTAACTTTACAGCTGAAGTTGTTGTTTCATTATTGAAAATAGAAAAGTCTTTTTTTTATTCAACATAGTTCCCTTCAAAGGTAATACACTGAGTATAGCGACCGTCCAACCTTTCGATACCATTTTTGCTTCCTTTGCTTAAAAATAGACCTCAGTTTCGGCGATCACCTCTTCATTGGACGAAAATTTCTTCCGAGCGAGCATTTGAGAAGAGAAAATAGTCACTGAGGGCCAAATCTGGAGAATACGGTGGATGCGGAAGCGATTCGAAGCTCAATTCATGGATTTTTGTCATCGTTTTCACTGGCTTGTGACACGGTGCATTGTCTTGGTGAAACAATACTTTCTTTTTTTCAAATGTGACAGTTTCTTGGCGATCCTTTAAACGGTCTAATAACTCTATGTAATAGTCACTGTTAATGATCCTTCCTTTTTCAGGGTTCATCGTGTGCAGTCCACTCGGATGACTGTCGATTGAACTTCAGAATAAATTGATGGAGCCATGTTTCATCCTTTGTCATATACCGACGAAATAATTCAGGTTTATTACGCTTGAACATCTTCAAACACTGTTCCAAATCATCAACAAATCATTTCTGTTCAAAAGTTAACTAACGCGGCACCCATTTTGCACAGAGCTTTCTCATACACAAAAATTCGTGAATCATATGATGTAAACGTTCAGTTGATATCTTTAGAGTCCCAGTTATTTATTTCAATTTTAATTTACGGTCATTAAATATCATTTTGTGGATTTTTTTTTTTTCGTTCGGTGCGTCTTTGGTGTTCATTTCACCACGTGTAAACTTAGCATACCATTTCTCGATTACAGAGAAATCGTTCTATGATACAAAAATGGTATCGAAAAGTTGGAGGGTCGCTATACTCAGTGTATTACCCTTGAGAGCAACTATGTTGAATTAAAAACTCCTTAATGCCAAAAAAATATTTTTACTATGGTAGGCCAATCCATTACATCCATACTATCTGATAGGAATTATCTACTAGTTTTTGGTGATTTTAACTTAGCAGATGTTGATTGGTCGTCTCCATCTCATATTCTGGTACCTTCTATATACATTTTTTCTTAATTGTCTTTCAAAACTACTTTTATATCAAAATAATATTGTTTCTAATTGTATTGGTACAATGCTTGATTTTGTATTCTCTTCACTCTAATATCCTTATGCAAGCTAATGACGTGAAACTATGGTTGGCGTACAGTGATCCTGTAAGTAACTTCCTTCAAACAGATCTTTATTTGTTTTTTACTTTGTGCAGCCATAATTTGCTGCATCTTAACTTTTTCCAAGTCCAAGGTTATGTCCTTTTACGGGGGTAGCTATCACGACATCAACTATACTTTTGACTTAACCCTGCTTTTAAGAATAACCGAGGTAAATGATCTTGGTATTCTGTTTGATCATAAAATGAAATTTTATCGTCACATTATATTACAATAAGGCATTTCGAGTACTTTGTTTCATCAAAAGATGGACCAAAGAAATCAAAGATCTTTATACGACAATGCTGTTTACACTTCTCTTGTTTGTCCAATTCTTGATTTATGGGCTTGCGTGCTCCCACCGCAATACCATATTCACCAAGATAGAATTGAGTCTGTTCAAAAGCAATTTCTACTCTTCGCTTTGATTTGTTTTAAATAGGTTTCAGGTGTAAACTTACAACGTTATTCTAGGAGACTCCTGCTAATTAACCTACCTTCTCATACTGATCGTCGTATTATTATATTAGTTGTTACGTTTGTTTTAAAACTTATCAACTATAATATAAATTTCTTACTTTGCTTTACCAAGTCAATTTCTGTATTCCTTCTAGAGTTACTCGTAATTTTCTGCCACGTTCCTTCGATTTTGGTTACAATAATTATAGCTTGCATGATCCTTTCTGAGTTCTCTGTACTGATTACAATAGACTGTTTAGAGTTTTCAACTCAAAATCCTTTCTTTATTTTGTCAAACTGTTTATTCTGAATTACTTAACACAATATGTTAACAATTAACATTTATCTACCGATCTGATTTGGTTTTACTGGGTTTTCCCAGGATTAATTATATTAATTAAGAAAAATATTAATAACTTTAAATTTTTGATTCTTGATTCTTGGAGCGCAACTCGACAGTGGAATAAACTCCGACCTATTTTGATGGAAAAGTTATTTATTTATTAAGAGCAAACTTATAATGTAAAATTAGAGGTTAGCTTATTTCTTAGCTATGACAGCAGGGGTCTTCAGCTTCAGGGTGTGTATTCATACATTTTCATATTTACATTATTTTTTCTTATTACATAGTTAAATTTATATTTGGATGTTTATACTATTTATATATTTACATATTTACATTTTATTTAACATTTATAATTACATTACATTACTAACATTATTTTGATTGGTTAGATTTGATGATACAAATTTGTGGTTTTTAGGTATTTTAGTATGTGTGATAAGTTTGAGGGAGTGGGGTTAGATAGGAAAAGTAGGGGGTATGTGTTTTTAAATATTGTTTGTCTTGCATGGTTAAGTCTGTTGCAGGTGATGAGTATGTGTTCTGCCGACATGGTGTCATTACAGAGGGGGCATATTGGGCGAGATGAGTCGATGTAATGACTGTGGGTTAATTTTGTGTGTCCGAGTCTGAGCCTGGTTATTATAATTTGGTCTCTACGAGAGAGGGATAGTGGGTTGTTTTTGAGAATGTGATAGCTGTTTAGTTTGAGGGGGTTGTGTGTTTGGTACCACTGTGATGTTTTGGTTATGTTGGATTTTTGTTTTGTGAGACTAATGTTTTTTAAGTATTTTTGTATATCTTGAGTGTTGAGGTTGTCTTTAACAAATAGGGGCTGCCTTGATGCTTTCTTTGCCGTGGTATCTGCTACTTCGTTGCCAGCTATCCCTACATGCCCGGGCACCCAGAGTATTTTCAATTTGGGGAAAGTTTTTTGCATGATGTTGCGAACGTATGAGGGGCAGTGGTCATTAATGTTTTTTAAATATTTTTGTATATCTTGAGTGTTGAGGTTGTCTTTAACAAATAGGGGCTGCCTTGATGCTTTCTTTGCCGTGGTATCTGCTACTTCGTTGCCAGCTATCCCTACATGCCCGGGCACCCAGAGTATTTTCAATTCGACTAGGGTTATTTCGTTTTCTATTTCTAGAGCTCTTTTGCTGGGGATGTGCGTAAGGTTGCGAATGTTGTTTAGAGATGATTGTTTTCTAATAATGAAGGTGTTTGAGAAGTTGGAGTCGTTGGATTCATTCGAGAAGTTAGTGCAGAATAGCTCTGCTATTTCTGATTTGTTGGTTGTGTTTTCGTTTGAGTGTGGGCTTAGTATGCAGTGTGTGTGTTTTTGGGGGCTTAGGCCACAAAAGCGTCTGATGTTGTTCCATATAATTTTTGGGGGGTGTGTCTGGTGATATTTGTGAAGTAAAATTTTGTATACTAAGTCTTTTGGCTTCTTTTAAATGTCGTCTAAATATGGCGTTGGCTTTTTTGAATTGTATGATGTTGTCTGTCGAAATGTTTCTTTTTAGCTTGTGGCATTTTTTTATTTTGTCATCTCGAAGTTTCTGGAGGTCCTTGTTCCACCAGGCTACATTGTGGGGAAGGGTTTTGGGGTGGTTTTGGGGGATCGCTTTATGAGCGCTGGCTATTATTATTTTTTGTATTGTGGCTGCTTCTTTGTTTATGTTAGTGGTTTTATCTACCTGAGAGGAGTATTGCTCTGTGCGTTTACTAAATAAATCCCAATTTGCTTTTTCTGTGATGAAATTAGGTTTGTATGTTGTGTATTGTGCCTTTGTTACGTTAGTGTTGAAAAGTTGTATTGTGATAGGGAAGTGGTCGCTACCAAAGAGATCTTCTTCTTTGTACCATGAGCTGTCAATTTGCAGGATTGGGCTACTGAAGGTGATATCGATGTTTGTTAGTGAGTTGTGTGTGCTGAGGTGTGTTGGGGAGCCGTCGTTAAGTAGGATGTAATTTGATTGGGTAATAAACTTATCTATTATTTTGCCTCTGAGGTTGTTGCTATCTGATCCCCAGTTTTTGTGCCAGCTGTTGAAGTCGCCGGTGATAAGTGTGGGAGTGTTTGATGATTCTAGAACGCTTTGAATATTTTGGAAAGTAAATCTTTTGTTTGGTGGAATGTAGGCTGATATAAGTCTATATTTCAGTTTAGATGTGAACTCGGCACAGACTGCGTCGAAGTCTTCGTTAAGCCTAATTTTTTGAGTTTGCAAAGAGTTGTGTATTAAAAGCGCAACGTCCCCGTGAGAGGTTGAGCTGTTTTTTGTGAGAAGTGTGTAGTTGATTGGTGTTGGTATGTAGTTGGGGTTTGTAATGTGTGTTTCTTGAAGGGATAATATGTGGGGTGAGTGTTTCTTTATCAAAATTTGGAGTTGGCTGTAGTTATTTGTGTATTTCCATTGAATTATTTTAATGGTCATTTGGGTGTATGTTTAGGAATAATAGGAAAATATAGGTATTTTGTGTGAGAGTTGTTAAATAATTACAGCGTTTAGGCGCCCCCAAAGGGTTGTGTTGCCGATTGAGGGCACAATGTGATTGGGGTGTGGGTGGCGCCCCACTGTTGAGCGGCCATGAAGAGGACCCATAAGTCTTCTCCATGGCCGCTCGCCGATGGGGCCCCGCCCACACTTTGGTGTTTCATGTGTTAGATGCTATCATTGTCGCTGTTGTGTTTGTGTTTGTTGTTTTTAGTGGTTTTAGATTTTTCTAAGTTGAGTTTTGGGGGTTTCAATATTGTTGAGAGGGAGTTCTTTTTTTCTTTGGGATAGATTTTTAACTTTAAGTCTTTAGTTTTTTCGGCAGCTACGTTGCGTGAGTTGGCGAGAGTGTCGTTGTCCATTTCCATGTCTTGTGTGTGATGGTGTTGTTGCGGAGTTGATGTGGCTGTGGGTTGGTGTGCGTGCGATGATGTCTTAGTTGCGGCAGTGGTTGACGGTGTTTCGCTGCGTTGTCTACTTAGATGTACTTGCTGATGTATTTGTTGCTGATGTGTTGATGTTTGGTGTTGGTGTTGGTTTGGCCACCGTTGTTGCAAAGCTGTTGCTGAGATGTTGTTTGTGACGAGTGAAATAAACTGCCAGGGCAGTTTTGTGGTCGACTTTTTCAGTTTTAATTGCTACTAGCTCTTGCTGCTTTATAAAAGCTGAGCATTTGCGATCCATTGGGCTGTGCTTTGAGTCGGCGTCGGGGTTGTTTTTGCAGTTTAGGCAAGACAGCTTTTTTCGTTGTTGCATTGTTCGTTTTCTGCTGTATGAGATGTGGCAGAGCAGTTTTTGCATGTCTCGTCTGGGCTTTTGCAGGTCCGAGTTGGATGTCCGAATCGTAGGCATTGCTTGCATCTTAGTGGCAATGCTATGTATGGGCGAACTCGGGTATTTTCGTACCCTATTTTTCATGATTCTGGGAGGATGTGTGTGCCGAATGTTATTATTATAAGATCAGTTTTAACTAAGTTATTGTCTTGCTTTTTTAGAATTTTCCTAACTTCGGTTACGTTTTGTAGTTTTAGTTCGTTTAAAATTTCTGTTTCCTCTATGTTTCGTAGTTCGTTTGAGTAGATTACGCCTTTTGACGAGTTAAGCGTTTTGTGTTCGTCCGCGGTTACTTCCATATTTGCCATTTGTTTAAGTTTAAGTAATTTTGTTGCTTGCAAAGTGTTTTTTGTTTTAGTTAAAAGTGAGCCGGCGCGAGTTTTTTTGCATGATTCCACTTCTCCTCCACAAGTGAAGTCGATTGTTTTCTTAATAAGAAACGGTGAGACGTTTTCAAAAGTGTTGTTGTCTGCTCTGCTGATATTTATGTATTTTTGCATGCTTAGGTTTGTGTATTTGCGGTAAATATATGTTGTTGTTGGTACGTGGATGTCGGGTGGCTTGTCCATTGTTGGTGTTGTTTGGGCTCGCGCCCGTTACTTAGAGTTGTTCGTTTTAGTTGTTCTTGATTGTTGTTTTGTAGTGTGTTTTTTTAATTCTGTTTTGTGCACTTGTTTGTTTGCTCTTAAGCTGTTCAGATTTTGTGTGCGGGATCGTGGAAGTTACACGTCTGTTCTCGATGAGGTTTGAAGTGAGACTGTGACGGAAAAAGTATCTAACTGTTTGATACTCTCTACACTTTAAAAGATTCATATAACAAATTTGTTATTTACTACGTAACATAACCTGCTTATATAATCTATTATCGGCGCTCGAATTAACTTGAGTTTAAATTCTCGTAATCGACAATCGACGACGAATCGCAAGCTACAAATTAATAAATTAATCAAAACACTGCAGAAAATGTACATACGTGTATATTAAATAAAGCAAAGTAGATAAAATTTTGTTTTATTTTAAGCAGTGACCTTAAGGAAATGATAAAATTATATAATATATACACATATTAATATAATTTGTTTGCATAATTATTAAATATATATTAATATACGAGGTGTGTTCAAAAAATATCGCGAATTTTGAATTTTCGCGGGTTATGTATAATCGAATTTCAATATTTTTGTGGCGGTTTGTTGGTACTCATGTCTGTCACTTATGCCGAGAAGCTCGGCCATTTTGAATGTTCACTTAATTGTCGACAACTGCTTTGCTTGCACGTGTATTAAAACTATTAATGCTTACTGACATATGCACTAAAATTTTTTACTTCCATAATATTTAGACATATTTACACTGTACATATCATACATAAAAACATATGGTTTAAAACAAAACACACACCATTGCATACATATATACGCTTGATATACATACATATATGCAAAGAGAAGTGTGGCCATTTACTCTTCACGGTCATCGGTAATTTTTAAATTGGCCAATAGCAAAAGCTCTTAATATATTGAGGAATCGAAACATATATTTGATATTAATAATTGCAATTTATGGTTCCTTATTGACCTTAACGTGTACTGGCCCCATAATATTAATTATTATATCGTAATAAAATATGCACATATTTATAAATATACAATTGTACACACGCTTGTAAATACCTGCATTCATGCACACCGATCTACCATTATTGGTTGCATAAAAATGTACATATGCATGTGTGTACACAGATTAAGTATGTAGGGTGTTTGCATATAACTCAACAAAATGGTACTGGTCTACCCTTGCGACGGGTTCCGTCTCTTGGTCCAGTGAGGTATTTATTCTAAGTCTAATTAGGACGATTAGGTTGGGGAGCTTGACTTCACTCCCTTGATAATCTCTGGCCTTGTGGCTCAGCGATATAGTATTGATAAAAAAAATTGTATTTACGGCAGCGTGCCGGAGTAGTGCAAGTTTATTGGTTGAAATCTTTCACAAAACTGAATATAGTACAAATTTGAATATTAAGCTAAACCTAGATGTGGACCCATGAGCTGCATAAACGATAGCACAGACATTTGCAGCGTAGTCAAATATTATGCTATAGCAACTGACCATAATGGTCAGGCCATTGAACTCATGTGTCAGCGGAATATGCTTGGAGCGAATGGGTCAAGCTAAGTGCAGTGCAATACTTATGTGTTGACTTATATGCACATGTATTTTCGGTAATTGACAAGTCTCGCATCGTTCGTCCTTTTCTTTCCTGCATAAGTAATATACAATAGTTATGAGGTCATTAACAACTTGTTTGCTGGTCGAAGGGTTAAAAAGGAAGATAGCTTCATATAGTATTTATCTATATGTGAAGAAGCAGAACGTTAAGACATGAGTACTTCCAATGTAAATAGGAAATGGTCGGTTTGCGGGGGCGGTAGGTGTGGTATTCCAAATTGAAAATAAACTCGATATGCGTATAGTATACAGGAATCTTTATGCTAAATTTGGTATCCCTAGCTTTTGTAAAAGCTGAGATCGCGTTCATCCAGACAGACGGAGATGGCTCAATCGTCTCGGCTAGTGATCGTGAGCAAGAATATATATATAGGGTCTCCGACGCCTCCTTCATTTTCAATGGTCGAAAGGTATAAAAAATAATATTATTAAGCTCTATTAATAAATTTACTGTTATTTTCTTAATTATTCTTAATTTTAATGGTAATTCCTTTTCTTGTCGACCGCCATTCACTGGCAAAGCACTTCGTCAAGCCATCTACAGTGCTAACAACAAATATAAAAGCAGCAGAAACAGAAATTTCATATTACATACTATTAAATATACAATATATAAATCTTTATTGAAACAAAACTTAAGCGAAACTCAGAGACAATTTGCGTATAACACTGTTGCACCATACATTTTATTTTAGCACGTCTGTAGTCTAATGCGCGGAGTTTCGCACTATTTGTCTAACAGATGTCTGTTTAGATGCGCGCAATTGTCTGTGTGTATTTTGTAGTTTCGTCTTTGTTTTGTCGGTGTATTTATTATATGTAATATATATACAATATTATTGTTATATTGTATTATTATATTGTAATATCATTGTCTCGACGAAGTTCGGAGAGTGAATGTTATGTGCACTATCATAAGTGCAGTTTAATGTTCACTCCTCTGTTTCCTTAGTTTAAAGTCTTATTTGTGTTGTGATAATCTTGTTTTTAATTTTATTTTAGTTGACCCAAAATAAACTTAATCGCATGTCTTGGATTGCTGCTGATGCCGAATATTTTATATACATATAACATAATTTATATCTTGTGTGTCGATTTTTTATTTGTTTTGTTGAAAAAACATTTGAATGTATTAAAAGGCTTGTGGGCTATTTGTATTTCGATTTATTTTATTGTAGTAGTCTGATTTCTGTAGTCTTTCTGACAATTTAGATACGTACGTGAATGATCTGTATGATTTTGTTTGTTTGCTGGATCTCTTTTTTTCTCATTATGTTTACAGATTTATCCTTTATTCTCATTTTTTGCTTACTGTTTTCGTATTTGTTCTTTAATTTCTGTATATAAAGTCTGGTCTGATATTTCTCGCTGTATTCATTATCTTAATTTTCGGGTGACTAGAATAAAAATTGATGATTCGTCCTGATGCTGTTGATTTGTATACTATTTAAATTTTAGTATGTTTCTTTCTCTTATCATTAGTGAGCCCAAATATGGTAATCTGTTGTCCTGCTCTGTGTCTATTGAAAACTTAATATTATTGTGATAGTTAAATTTATCGAGTGAATGTGGGATTCCATTAGATTATATTATTGCAAATAAATCATCTTCATATTGTCGGAGCAGCATATTAGGATAAATATTATTAATAATATTAAATATTATACAAATATTATTAGAGTTAAATTGTTATTATTATAATATAAGCACATTGAATTGATAGAGTTAAGCTAGTTTAAGAGAAAGCATATTGTTGGAGCTCACAAAAATAAAATAAGTAGCTAAGTTAGGATGTAAGAGAACACATGGAGTGTCGTAGATTTATACTCTTAAGTTAAGACGATCGGCAAATGCCAACGGCGAATTCAGGGAGCGCGGTCGGACTGTGGCCCACTCTCGCTTATGAAAATAGAACTTAGTTTCGTTTGTGCACTGAAGCCAACTGCATTCTACTTGAATTAAAAATTATTGAAGCCAAACTCCGCGTCCGTTTTATTATTTCGTTTCGTTTATTTCGATTTCTCTAAAAAAGCTTAGAGATTTTTCATTGGCGCCCGAGCAGGGACTCGAGATTTGGCAATTTTTAATAAAAATATTTCGGCAGTAGTTGGCTTCGCGCGTCGTGTGTGAACACAAAATAAAAATAAAAAAAAAGTGAACGTTGCTGGACTGAGGTGTGCGCCAAAAGAAGTCGTCAACGTTGGACAATTAAATGGAAGCCAGTCGTCGCTCTATGTCTATAGATTCCCTAGACAGCCTACAGGTATTTAGTATCAAAAATTGAGCAAGTCTTGTTATTGAAACGACGAAATTGTCGAAAATAAATATATGAGTACATAATCGCATGTACTGGGCAGCTCAAATTTTGATACTTATTCTTTGAATATTGCATGCAAGCGGTGTACCTGCATATGTATATACGTGTGTATGTAATTGCTTCTACACACATCGATACATTTCCTGCGCCGACATATGTTATAAGCACATATGAGCAACTAACCCTAACAACATAGTAACATTGAAAACAATAAATACAAAAAGCCTTACGTTGCATTTCCTTATATTGATGGTACTAACCTGCTTGCAACATTGTTTATTTCCATATATCGTACATACTGGCATTATTACTGATCTTTTCGCGCGTTCACTTTGGAACGTTCGTTGACCCCGGTTCACAGCCAAGCTCATAATTTTTGTGTTCGCTTTCGCTTGCATTTCTGGCCAGCGGTATTTTATTACCCTGCACCCCGCGTTTTGCATTGCTGCCTACAACCGTAGTTACAGCAAATCTTTGACTTATCTCTTATCGATTGATTCTCGTTCGTTCGTCTTACATACTGCATTGATTGCGTGTGTTGGTAATTACATATCGCCCCCGCACCCCGCATATTCTATTGCTGTCTACAAACGTAGTTACAGCAAACGTTTGTTTGATTCTCTTTTCGCTTGTTTTTTCTCTTGTTTGTTTGATATATATAGCACTTAAAGTGCGTGTGTACATATTTTCTCATTTGCATTGCAGGCCCCGCACCCCGCATTAAACATTGCTGCCTACAAACGTAGTTACAGTAAAAGTTTATCTTGCTTTACCTTGGATCGCTTGGATCATTTTCGTTTGTTTGCTCACACAACGCATTGGTTGCGTGTGTGTGTATTAAGCAAGTTAGACTTACATAGTCAGCGTCGTTGCGAGGGTAGCTCACAAAGTTTGTGACACATTCTATTTTGTTAACTTAGTAAGCCTTTTTATTAAACATGTCTGAGTCCGAAAAAATGATTGAAGCCACAAATCAGCAAGACAAGTGCAAAATTATCACTATGTTGGCAAAGATTTGACAGTGTTAGTGCTGATATTGCTCGTATGCAAACAGCAATTAAAGCAAAAACCATCTCGACTGATAAAACAGAGATAGCGTGCCGATTAGAGCTTTTAGAAGGATACATAGGAAAGGCAATGGAGTTACAGGCTGAGATAGATAATTTAAGCCCTCTTAATGATTCTAGAGGTCCATTAGAGGATTTATGTGTCGTCACAAGGGCACTTTATATAAATGCATCCAAGCCAACGTCAGAGCCTAGACCTGAGCATAATTGCTCCATAGTTTCAAGCCAGCGTTCTCAGTTGCCGAAAATGCGTTTGCCAAAATTTAGTGGCAAACATTCAGAGTACAAAAATTTTATGTGCCTGTTTGAAAGTTTAGTCGATGATGACAACTCCTTGTCAAATGTCGAAAAGTTCAATCATCTAGTCTCGTGTTTGTCAGATGAAGCATTGGGGGTAGTTAAGCCGTATCAATTAACGGATTGTAACTACCCAAAGGCCCTCGCTAGTCTCAAAGCAGTGTATGACAACAAATGTCTTATATTCTTTGATACAGTTTCACAATTGTTTGACATACCTAGCATGACAAAACCATCTGCATCGAGTTTGAGATCGATCATAGATACGGTGTCTGCTATTTATTCTTCGATGTCGTCATTAGGAAACGACAAAGACATTGCTAATGCAATGATAATTCACATGGTCATGGCAAAGGTAGACCATGTTACCAAATCTCGTTTCGAAGAGCAGCTTGACTATGATACGCTGCCGTCTTGGGAAGATTGTGCTAGACAACTGAATAAACGGTATCAGTATCTGTATGCAGAAGAGTCAACGCGGGACAAAACAAAGTCGCGAGTTGACGCTAAGAAGTCCCATCAGTCTAAATCGTCCTTTGCTTGTACTGATGGAGGACGTTCATCATCGTCTGTGTGCGTTTTTTGCAAGGCAGAAACGCACAATATTTATTCGTGTCCATCGTTTGCTGCAGTCTCAATTATGCAGCGTTTTGAATTTGTCAAAGCACAAAAGCTGTGCCTTAATTGTTTGGTGGTGGGGCATACGGTGTCAAAGTGTAAGGCATCAAAATGTAGAATTTGTTCGAAACCTCACCATTCCTTGCTTCACAGGTATAGTACACCTGTTCAAGGTGAGACGCCTTCTCTTCACGCGACTGCTTCAGAGGCATATTTAGGGCATGTGCTCAATAATGAGCAAGTCGTTCTTGCCACAGCTGTCGTAAATGTACGGGATAGATTCGGTCAGTTGCATCCTGCCAGAGCCTTGCTCGATAGTGGTTCCCAAATAAATTTGATGTCTGAAAGCATGGCTTAAATGCTACGACTCAAGCGGGAGCCAACTTCATTAGCTATCTCAATGGTTGGTGGTGCAACAATAGATAGCAAAAATAAGATATGTGCTTCTATTGAGTCGCGCATAAATTCTCACAACTTTTCTGCTGACTGTTGGGTATTGAAATCCATTTCAACAACACAGCCTGCACATTCAATGGGTATTTCAAATTGGAAAATTCCCAAAAATATAAATCTTGCAGATCCAGAATTCTATAAGCCAGCTAAAGTTGACATTCTTTTGGGAGCAGAATTGTTCTACGAATTATTGTGCGTTGAGCAAATAAAATTAGGTTCTGAACTTCCGATAATGCAAAAGACGCTGCTAGGATGGATAGTAGCAGGCAAATGTACTGGACAAATGCCTAGGCATCACTTCAGTGGGTGTTTAATGGCCCAAACTAATTGTTCTCTCGATTCGTTAGTTAACCGTTTCTGGGAATTGGATCAATCTCCATTCGAATCGAAGGCTGTTCGCCAAACAGCTGAACAACAGGCTTGTGAACTGTTCTTCGAGAAAACTGTAAAGCAGTTATCTTCTGGTCGTTTCCAAGTGGATCTCCCTTTCAAGACCGATCCAAAAGTTCTTGGCCTGTCCTTTCAAACTGCTGAAAGGCGTTTTTTGCAACTTGAGCGTAAAATATCAAAGGATGCAGTTCTTAAAACTATGTACCATGACTTCATGAAAGAGTATTTAGATTTAGGACACATGTCCATGTTGAAGTCAACTCCTCTAGGACAGCATTATTATATTCCTCATCAATGCGTTCTTAGGCCTGAAAGTTCCTCCACCAAGCTTCGTGTAGTTTTCGACGCTTCTAGTAAGACGTCAACAGCTGTTTCGCTTAATGAAACAATGATGGTGGGGCCGACACTTCAGAGGGAGCTATATTCAATCCTGATTAATTTTCGGTTGAATAAGTATGCCGTAACTGCTGACATTTCAAAAATATATAGGCAGATAAATGTCTCTGAAAAAGACAGAAATTTCCAACTTATTCTGTGGAGAGAAAATACTTCACAAAATATTCAGGCATACCGACTTAATACAGTCACATACGGTACAGCTTCTGCACCTTTTCTGGCGATACGCTGCTTGTTTGAGCTGGCCAACATGCACGCACAATCACATCCTATTGGATCAGATGTGATTAAGAGGTGCTTTTATGTTGATGATATGTTGGCAGGAGCAGACAGTATACAAGAACTTAACATTATTTGCAATGAAGTTCAAAAGATATTGGAATCAGGATATTTCCCACTTGCCAAGTGGGCAACCAACTGTAGTGATCTGTCGTTTAAGACAAAGGATAGCGAAGAAGTGACTCTCAAAATTGATGACCAGAGTTCCGTGAAAACTCTTGGGATGCGCTGGGCACCTCAAGAGGATATTTTTAAATATCATCTCGATGTGGACAGTTTTGCCTCGGCTAAGCCAACGAAACGCAACATATTGTCTGCAGCTTCTCGTTTGTTTGACCCTCTTGGTTTGCTGTGTCCAATTGTTACCAAGGCCAAAATGTTGTTGCAGGAGTTGTGGAGACTGAAGATAGACTGGGATGAAGCTATTCCAATGAGTCTTCACACAACATGGAACAAGTTTACCATGACATTGCGCGATTTACATAAAATCCGCATCCCTCGGTACGTATGTCTTAATACGTATCAAAGGGTTCAGATACATGGCTTTGCCGATGCATCCAGTCATGCATATGGTTGTTGCATATACGTTCGAGCTTGCAACAACCAAGACGTTGGCATTACATTGCTCACTGCAAAGTCTAGGGTAGCTCCACTAAACGTGAAAACAATACCCCGACTAGAGCTATGTGCAGCAGTAAGTTTAAATTTCTGGTCGGATTCACAGATTGTGCTGTACTGGTTACAACGCGATTCTGGCACATTGGTGGCAAATAGAGTTGCAGAAATTCAGGAGTTGTCGAAAGGTATTGTGTGGCGTCACATTCCAACAGATGCTAACCCGGCGGATTTAGTATCGAGAGGAACCGACATAGACGAGATTGTTAGCTCGTTATGGTTCGATGGGCCAAGTTTCTTGAAACTGGAGGAAGACCAATGGCCTCAGCTTCACCAGATTGAAATAGCGTCGGAAATCAAATCTTCCGAGGACAAAAAAAGTTCTGTTGTATGTACTTTGGCAGAAACTACGCCAAATTGTTTTGTTGAGCTAATTAATCGTCATTCCAACTTTCCAAAATTGATTCGCATAATGGCTTATGTGCTTCGATTCTGTTACAAAGGGCTCAAATCAGACTCTCTCGTGGTGTCGGCATCAGAAAGAAATATTTCATTTCTAAAACTGATCGCCGTAGTACAAAGCACATCGTTCAAAAGCGAATTGAAATTATTGAGACAATCAATAGTTTTAGCACCAATGTTGCAATCGCTGAATCCATTTATTCATAAATTTGACAAAAATGGAATACAATTTGAGCTCATTCGAGTAGGGGGACGTTTGTTACACGGACCTCTCTCTTATGACGCTAAGTTTCCGCTTCTAATGACAAAGAGTTCAGAGTTTATTCAACTATTTGTCAGATATTTGCATCGTAGGCACTACCATGCTGGTCCAAAAGTTCTAGTTGGACTTCTGAGGCAGCAGATTTGGGTAGTGAATGATCGAAGTTTATGCACTACAGTTGTTCGAAACTGCGTACACTGCTTTAGATACAAGCCAAAATTATTGGGGCAAATAATGGGAAATTTGCCAGCCGACCGTCTCCGAGAAGGCCGCCCTTTTAGAGTATCTGGTGTAGACTTTTGTGGGCCATTTTACGTCAGCTATAGGATCAGGGGGAGACCCCCTGTAAAAACGTATGTTGCCGTTTTTATTTGTTTCGCCTCAAAAGCAGTTCACTTGGAACTTGTCACGGACCTATCCACTGATTCTTTTTTAAATGTATTTAAAAGGTTCATTAGGAGGCGCGGACTACCCGAGACGATGAGCTGCAGACGGCATTCCTGGAGAGCAAGGAGCGACTGACCGGTTACGCAGCGGAGCGAGGGGTGCAATGGAAGTGTATTCCCCCTCGAGCACCGCACTTCGGGGGACTGTGGGAAGCAGCGGTGAAGGCTGCCAAGCACAGGCTGGTGCGATGAGCGGGCAATGCGAAACTAACGCCGGACGAGTTGAGCACGCATCTGGTGGACGTCGAAGCGTTGCTCAACTCCAGACCACTGCTCGTCGACATTTCTGATGGAGGGCGTCCATCAACGTCTGTGTGTGTTTTTTGCAAGTCAGAAACGCACAATATCTCTTCGTGTCCATCGTTTTCTGCAATTTCAGTTATGCAGCGTTTTGAATATGTCAAAGCACAAAAGTTGTGCCTAAATTGTTTGGTTGTTGGGCATACAGTCTCTAAGTGTATGGCGCCAAAGTGTAGAGTTTGTTCAAGGCCGCACCATTCCTTGCTTCACAGGTATACTACTGATCAAGGTGAGGTATTTACACATCAAGCAACTGTGGCAGACGTGCATTTGGGCCATGTGTCAAATAATGCACAAATTGTTCTCGCCACTGCTGTCGTTGATGTTAAAGACAGATTTGGTCAGTTGCATTCTGCACGAGCCTTGCTTGACAGTGGTTCCCAAATCAATTTGATATCAGAGAGTATGGCCCAGATGTTACGGCTCAAGCGGGAGCCAACATCTCTAGCTATTTCGATGGTTGGAGGTGCAACAATAGATAGCAAAAGCAAGATATGTGCTTCTATTCAGTCGCGCATAAATTCCTACAATTTTTCGGCTGACTGTTGGGTGTTGAAATTCATTTCAACAACACAGCCAGGACAGTCCATGAGTATTTTAAATTGGAAAATACCCAAAAATATAAAGCTGGCAGATCCAGAATTTTATAGGCCAGCTAAGGTGGACATTCTTTTGGGAGCAGAATTATTTTATGAATTGTTGTGCGTTGGGCAAATAAAACTGGGTTCTGAACTTCCAACAATGCAAAAAACGCTGCTAGGATGGATAGTAGCAGGCAAATATACTGGACAAGTGCCTAGGCATCAGTTCAGTGGGTGTTTAGTAGCCCAAACTAATTGTTCTCTCGACTCGTTAGTTAACCGTTTCTGGGAATTGAATCAATGTCCATTCGAGTCGAAGGCTGGTCGCCAAACAGCTGAACAACAAGCTTGTGAACTGTTCTTCAAGAAAACTGTAAAGTTATCTTCTGGTCGTTTCCAAGTGGATCTCCCTTTCAAGACCGATCCTAAAGTTCTTGGCTTGTCCTTTCAAACTGCTGAAAGGCATTTTTTGCAACTTGAGCGTAAATTATCATGTACCATGACTTCATGAAAGAATATTTGGATTTGGGACATATGTCCATTCTGAAGTTAACAGCATTATTATATTCCTCATCAATGCGTTCTTAGGCCTGAAAGTTCCTCCACCAAGCTTCGTGTAGTTTTCGACGCTTCTAGTAAAACGTCAACAGCTGTTTCTCTAAACGAAACACTGATGGTGGGGCCGACAATTCAGAGGGAGCTATATTCAACCCTGATTAACTTCCGGTTGACTAAGTATGCCGTAACTGCTGACATTTCAAAAATGTATAGGCAGATCAATATTTCTGAAAAAGACAGAAATTTCCAACTAATTTTGTGGAGAGAAAATACTTCACAAAATATTCAAGCATACCGACTTAATACAGTCACATATGGTACAGCTTCTGCACCCTTTCTGGCGATACGCTGCTTATTTGAGCTGGCCAACATGCACGCCCAATCACATCCTATTGGATCAGATGTGATTAAAACGTGTTTCTATGTTGACGATATGTTGGCAGGTGCAGATAGTGTTAAAGAACTTAACGCTATTTGCAATCAAGTTCAGACAATATTGGAATCAGGAGGTTTTCCACTTGCCAAGTGGGCAACCAACTGTAGTGATCTGTTGTTTAAAACAAAAGCTGGTGACGAAGTGACTCTGAAGATTGATGAGCAGAGTTCCGTCAAAACTCTTGGGATGCGCTGGGCACCTCAAGAGGATATATTTAAATATTATCTCGACGTGGACAGCTTTGTTTCGGATAGGCCAACGAAACGCAACATATTGTCTGCAGCGTCTTGTTTATTTGACCCTCTTGGGCTGCTATGTCCAATTGTTACCAAGGCCAAAATGTTGTTGCAGGAATTGTGGAGACTTAAAATAGATTGGGATGAAGCCATTCCAATGAGCCTTCACACGACATGGAATAGGTTCACCATGACGTTGCGCGAGTTACACAAAATTTGCATTCCTCGATACGTATGTCTTAATACGTATTAAAAGGTTCAAATACATGGCTTTGCTGATGCATCCAGTCATGCGTACGGTTGTTGCATCTACGTGCGAACGTGCAGCAACCGAGACGTTGGCACTACATTACTCACTGCAAAGTCTAGGGTAGCTCCACTAAACGTGAAGACAATACCCCGATAAGAATTATGCGCAGCACTCTTGTTGGTTAAGCTGTGGCACCAAATTGCGACAACTCTAACCAAATTTAGCATTGGAAGTTTGAATTTCTGGTCAGATTCACAGGTTGTGTTACACTGGCTTAAACGCTATTCTTGCACATTGGGCACATTTGTGGCAAATAGAGTTGCAGAAATTCAGGAGTTGTCGAATGGTATTGTGTGGCGTCATGTTCCAACAGATGCTAATCCGGCGGATTTAGTATCGAGAGGAACCGATATAGATGAGATTGTTAGCTCGTTATGGTTTGATGGGCCAGGTTTCTTGAAGTTGGAGGAAGACCAATGGCCTTAGCTTCACCAGATTGAGATAGCGTCGGAAATCAAAACTGCAGAAGATAAAAAATGTACTGTTGTATGTACATTAGCAGAAGTTGAGCCAAATTGTTTTATAGAACTCATAAATCGACGCTCCAGCTTTCCTAAAGTAATTCGCATAATGGCTTATGTGCTTCGATTTTGTCACAAGGGACTTAGGACAGATTCGCTCGTGGTGTCGGCATCAGAAAGAAATATTTCATTTCTAAAACTGATCGCCATAGTGCAACGCACCTCCTTCGAGAGCGAATTCAAATTACTGAAAAAATCAGCAGTTCTAGCACCAATGTTGCAGTCATTGAATCCATTTATTGAAAAATTTGAGAAAAATGGAATACAATTTGAGCTCATTAGAGTAGGAGGACGTTTGTTACACGGACCTCTCTCTTACGACGCTAAGTTTCCGTTTCTAATGACAAAGAGTTCAGAATTTACTCAACTTTTTGTCAGATATTTACACCGTAGGCACTACCACGCTGGTCCAAAAGTTCTAGTTGGGCTTTTGAGGCAGCAAATTTGGGTGTTAAATGCTCGAAGTTTATGCACTGCAGTTGTGCGAAATTGCATACACTGTTTTCGGTATAAACCAAAATTGTTGGGGCAAATAATGGGACATTTGCCTGCTGATCGCCTTCGAGAAGGTCGGCCATTTAGGGTATGTGGAGTAGACTTCTGTGGGCCGTTCTATGTCAGCTATAGGATAAGGGGTAGACCACCTGTGAAAATGTATGTTGCCGTTTTTGTTTGTTTTGCCTCAAAAGCAGTCCATTTAGAACTTGTAACCGACTTGTCAACTGATGCTTTTTTTGAATGTCTTTAAAAGATTGATTGGGAGACGCGGACTGCCGGAGACGATGGTCAGCGACAACGCGACGAACTTCGTGGGAGCGAGCAACGTGCTGAAGGAGCTGCAGACGGCGTTCAACAGCAGCAAGGAGGCTCTGACGGACTACGCAGCGGAGAGAGGGATACAGTGGAAATTTATCCCCCCCCCCGCGCCCCGCACTTCGCACTTTGGGAAGCCGCGGTGAAGTCCGCCAAACACAGGCTTCTGAGAGGAGCGAGCAACGCCAACCTGACACAGGACGAGCTGAGCACGCACCTGGTGGACGTCGAGGCGCTGCTCAACTCCAGGCCGTTGCTCGTCGACAGCAGCGATCCCAGCGATGGAGAGGTGCTGACGCCAGGCCACCTGCTTATCGGACAGCCTTTGTTAGCGCTGCCGTCAGAGTGCGAGCCAGACGAGACCAGCAGGAAGCCAGGACCCGGATATTTGAAGCGGTGGCAACAATTGTCGGTGCTCAAACGGCACTTTTGGCACAGGTGGTCCAAGGACTACCTGCACAATCTCCAGCAGCGAGCGCAATGGGCCAAAGGCGAGGCCAACCTCGAGGAAGGGGCGGTCGTGCTAGTGCACGACGACAACACACCCCCTCAGCAATGGATAATAGGGCGCGTAACGCGCACAATTCAAGGGGAGGACGGCAAGGTCCGAGTGGCAGAGCTAAGGACGGCAACAGGCACTACTAAGCGCCCAATACATAAGCTTGCTCGACTGCCATTGGTAGAAGACCGGAGCTCGTCAACGGGGCCGGAATGTCGGAGCAGCATATTAGGATAAATATTATTAATAATATTAAATATTATACAAATATTATTAGAGTTAAATTGTTATTATTATAATATAAGCACATTGAATTGATAGAGTTAAGTTAGTTTAAGAGAAAGCATATGAATTGTTTAGTGTAAGTTTCTCTTATATTTGTATAAGCCGATCGGCAATTGCCGACGGCAAATTTGAGAGTGCGTGGCCAAGCTGTGGTCACCGCTCGAATTAGTATTGAAAATTCTGTGAAGCCAGCAGCAATTAAAGTTGTATATTATAAATCGAACCACCGCGTCTGACATTTTTTGTTTTGTTAATAACTTATTGTAGTTCGCTAAAAACGCTTAGCGAATTTTTCACATATTATATTTCGTTAGCAATCTAAACTTTGTAGTTAATTTATCCATTTTGTGGACAAACTAATTATAATGTCTGTTATGACTGATAAAGCAGGAGATCCCCTTGGCATTCCTTTTTGTTGTGGAATTTTTTTATATCCTTTAATAGTCGTCTGGGTGTGTGATGTATTCTTCTATTTTATTTCATTTTAATTTTATTGTCGTCAATGCAAAACCTATGGGGATACTAGGGAACAGAAGGACTACGGCGAATGAAAAGACCGTTTCAACATTGTTGATATTATTTTCATTCTTTTTGAATTCTACGGTATTTTCAGTGTAAAATTTTGAGTTGGATGTCAGGATTTTTAAAATAGCTAGAAAATATTGACAACCTGTAAGATTGGGCTCCAATGGACGATCATGGTCTGAGTGGCATATCTTCCTTGCTAATTTCTGGAAGTCCGTAAATTCTCGGTTGCATGGCTGTTGTTGTCATTAGTTTATTTCTTTCATACTTTGAAATTAATTGTTTTTTTTTAATAATTTATCTTTTTGTCTTTTATTAGCCCCTTATAAGTGAAAAAATTTTCTCGTCGAATCATTAGCATTTTGGTCTTGTACTCATGTTTTTTTTTCGTTGCCACTGTTTTGTTCCCTTGAATAAAAACAATGTTTTATATAAAATACCCGGCAACGGCAACCAACCCGAGACATGCGATGGAGTTTTTGTTGCAAAATCACATATCAACAAACATATCAAACAAACCGTCAAATAGGTCATGTTTCCGGAAAGGTAAAAGGAAGTTTTCCTTCCTGTCTAATTACATTCATGAATATTAAAGTCGCCAAGGATTATAAAGTGATCTTCGTCTTATAACCTGTTAAAAACAGTCATAATCGCAGACAATTGTTGCGAGTCAAGTGATATTTCTGATGATGATGGACTAAAGGAGCAGGTTACAAAGAAAAACAAACCGAGAAAGTGTAATTTCATACAAATTAATTCATTGTCAAATTGAATCTCCGGTTGTAAACTCTCCGACGCAGTGGTGGAGTCTACTGCAAACAGTACTGCATCACGTCGTCAGTCAGACCCGCAAGTTGTAAACCATTCTGGAAAGAGCTTAAAATATCTAGTTTTTATCTTGGTTTCAATAAAACCAATAACTTGGGAAGAAAAAGCAAGACAAGGTCTCCAGCATTAAGGAAAGAATTAAGGAAAAATTGATTTGGTTTTTTTTATATTCCACTTGGTGATATAACAATGAACGTTGAAAAGTAAGAGCAATTAAAGTATGTATGCTCAGCGGGGCTGGTGGTTCAATGACAGCAGGAGGCTTACTAAGTACCGTAAATGTGTTAAATTTGGCTTCCATTTATTGTAAAAAAATCCGATGGCAGATTAGAGAAGGCAGTGCATATCCGGTAAAGATCAAGTTTAGTCTCATTGTGAATCCAGCCACATTGCACGTTTTACAATACGATTTTAGCCCGGTCTTCTTGTTGACGGCGTCCGTAATCTACACACTTAGGCCAGAGCTTTTTGAGTGGCTAAAATTATCACAAAGCCAACAACCAATGCAGCGCTATTGTATTTAGTATACTCAGCACAGCGCAACATACTTAGGGATTGAAATTGAACGGGAACGCTGGAGAGCGTGGGAGTGTTAAACAAAACAAAAAATTTACTAATTTGCTCACAAGGTTATCACCACTATAAAGCACTGATACAATATGAAGTACGCAATTAATTGCATGAAATTAGAGAAAGTTTAGTTAAACAACGGGAGCAAAGTTAAAACACACCCAATCACCAAGATAAATTCTTGCCAATTTGGAATGTTAGAAATAATACTTAAAATTTATTCTCGCTAAATTTAAAACATTTGAGAAAACATCGTGTAGACGACTTGCAAATTACCCATACACTTATACATTCATACAATATACTATACACCATTTAAATACGACTCTTCTTAATAATCATGTATTCCCTCATATTATATTACATCAGTTTTGTTTCAAGTTTTTATACCTTTTGACCATTGAAAATGGCAGAAATAGGCAGAAGGAGGTGTGGGATAACCCACAAAGTATATATAAGTTAAGACACGCACCTGAAATTACAAAAGATCCGAACCATGTTTAATGCAATCGCCCTTCGAGCTTTAAGATAAGAGCGAAGCTTTGTCTTCGAACGAAAGCATAGCTTAAGAGGTTAGAGTTAGTTGTTCTCGGTCATCACCACGCAAATCACAGGAGTCTACTCATATGCAGACCTGGTCAGCCATCGCAACAAAGACTAAAAAAAATTCATTTTTCATAATTGGCGCCCAACTAGTCTTTAAACCTACGTTTGCCTAACTCAAGGAATACAGAACAACTGTAATAAACAAACATATATCACCAGATGAAAAGGAAACAGTGCTCACTCAACCGACTTCAACAGCGGGAGCTTTTCAAATGCAACAACTTGCTATTGTTAACATCATCAACACCGGAAGCACTAAATTTTTACATTTAAATAATCTCAGTAAAATTAAAACTATACATTTGTAAGTACAACGCCCATCGGTTAAATGATAAAAGCCCAAACTTTCATAACGACCTTTACACCGGTTAAGGTTATTGAGGACAAACAGATGAGTAGCAGCAACAAAGTTTGGAAAGGTGGAGAACACATTTGGATAAAAAAAAATGTAAGAAACGAGGAAACAGAGAATGTGGGTGAAAAAAAATCAAGCTTGCGAAATGAATTTATCAGCAGATAAGTTCAAAGCAATATTAGAAAGTGCCGTTGCAAGTCAAAAAGAAGTATTTGATAGGCAGTTACAAGAGATACATGAGCGTATAGGAAAAATTACAGTCAACACACCAGCAGTGGTAACTTTCAGAGATGTTGAAATTATACCGGGTATTGTGTGTAGGGAACCACTAGATATAATAAAGTCTTTGCCAGATTTTGAGGGCAAAAGTGAAACATATGTATCGTGGATAAAGGCGGCTTATCAAACACGGTACTGGCTTCGTTTGACACTCCACTTTTTTTTTAAACCAATGATCAATCGCCTTGATTTTACTTATGCCGATAAGGGACCAATCTACCTAATAGAGCAAAAGTTATCGACGTTAAGACAGGGCGAAATGACACTGACCGAATTCTACGACGAAGTTAAGAAAAAGTTGACGCTTCTTCTTACGAACAAGACAAAAAGGATATGCGATAGGACCTTGGCGATGTCACTTAATCGCAGCAGCAAAAAGATAATATAGTGGCACTGGTAGGATAGCGGGACCAAAGCTGCAAAGACTTAACCATTTAGAACATGAAGACGACTTAGCTATTACGGACGGTAACGACTATGAACAGGAGGCCTGCACAGCTGTTGAAGATATTGAAGATGAATGTATAAATTATGACTATTTACATTTTTTAGACAAAAGTCCGTGCTACCTTTCATAGAAAGACGGATTGCAGGGAGAACCATAAAACTATTGATAGACACCGGGTCTTCAACAACTCAAATACATAACGGCGGTACAAAAACAGTTTACAGTAGAATCGCTTTATGGTTACAACACAATAAAATATAAATGCTTAATCAAACTATTTAATAAAGATGTCCAGTTCTTCATTCTTCCAGACCTCTCAAGCTTTGACGCCATAATAGGACTTGACACCCTGACACAAACAAATGACACATTGGATTTGAAAAATAAAACGTTGAATATCGATAGTGCAGTCGAAACAATTAAATTTGTAAGGTGTAACAGCGTAATTTTTTCCGATATTAAAGACATGGTCGTTTCAAAACATATAGCTGATAAATTTCTAACAATGCTAAAAGACCTAATGGGTGTTTTTGCGAAGCCAAAGAGCCATATTGCCACAGGACAATCAACCCATATATTCAAGTCTTTACGCATACCCCATGGGTGTAGCGGATTTCGTGAACAAGGAGTTGTTAAAAGACGGAATGCGACCTTTGCGGTCACCTCATATTAATCCAGTGTGGGTAGTCGACAAGAAAGGCACAGATGAAGATGGGTATAAGAAAAAATGGATGTTTATAGACTTTCGAAAGTTAAACCAAATATGACCTCCATCCTGTTTACGTCGATGACGTTATAATTTTTCAGAACGACTGAGGACCGTTTAAATCATATTAGGTGGGTACTGGATAGACTGTTCGAAGCCATCATGAGGGTGTCTAAGGAAAAATCTAATTTTTTGTTGAAGAGAGTTTTGAATATTTGGGATTTGTGGTATCCAGTGGCGGTATAACCACCAATCCTAGTAAAGTTGGAGCTATTCGTAACTACGACGAACCCACAAATTTGTTTAATGTTAGATCCTTTTTGGGACTAGGGACTTATGATCGCAATTTCATAAAAGACTTTGCCTCTATAGCTAGACCCTTAAATGATATTCTCAAAGGGGAAAAAGCAAAAGTTTTAGCCAGTCGCTCGAAAAAAATATCTGTCAAATTTGACGATAAGCAACGTTCTGCTTTTGAATAATTTAAGAATGTTCTCGTGTCCGAAAATGTAATGTTGCTCTACCGTAATTACAAAAAGTCTCTAGATTTAACAACAGATTCTTCGGCTCCTGGCCTCGGAGCGGTACTATCGCAGGATAGCCTATTACAATGATATCTAGGACTCTTAAGGATAGGGAGCTTAGTTTTGCGTCAAATGTACGCGAACTTCTGGCCATCGTATGGGCTCTGAAAAGTTAGAGGAACTATTTGTACGGTTTCCAAAACCTTCATATTTATACTGATCACTTGCCGGTAACGTTTGCTTTTTAGGACAAAATGCCAAAAAATAGACGAGCATAACGCCAACATTTTGTATAAGCCAGGGAAGGAAAACTATGTAGCAGATGCATTGTCCAGACAGGTCATTCATGCTTTAGAAAGCGACACTCAGTCGAATATGGCGACGAGATTTCACTTTCGTATACCATTGAAACTTCGATAAGCCAGTCAATTGTTTAAGTAATTAATTACTTGTCGAAGAAGGCACAGCAGATTGTACTCGTTTGTTATATTCGGGAACAAGTCGAGACATGTGATACAATTCATAAACAGGGAATCTTTGATTTCAAGAATTCGCGATGTGGTTAAGAAACATGTAGTAAACGCAATATATTGTGAGTTGCCCGTAATGGCATTCATACAAAACAACCTTGTCGAAGACTTTCCAGCAACAACTTTTCGACATACTAAAAAATCGGTCACCGACATTTATAACAAATGTGAACAAAGGAAAATAGTAACCATCGAACACAGGGCAGCGCAAGAAAGTATTAAACAAATTTTACAGGACTCTTTTTTAGCGCAAGAAAGTATTAAACTTATTTTACAGGACTATTTTTTATTGTTGTAGGTAACTGCTCGGTCTTAAAAAAAGCCAAGTACGACCGTCACCCGCAAAAATAAGTGCTTGGAAGAACACCTATTCCATTACTTATTGGCGAAAATCTGTATATTGCTATTGTGCTATTTATATTGTGTATATTCCATTAACTCGCAGTCGATAAGGTCACTTGTATTTAACCGATTCAATGTCCAGGTAGAAAATGCACCGCCACTCCATAGTACTTCAAACAGGCAGGTGGAAAGGGTTCACAGCACTCTAATTGAAATAGCACTATGCCTGAAACTAAGAAGAGGTTGGATGACACGGTCAATCCTACACTCCAGGCAGCCTTAGAATATAATAAAACAGTCCATTCAGTCACTAATAAAAGGCCGATCGATGTTATCCATGCTATACCTCCTGAATTAGCAGAAGAGATCGGTGACAAGACTCGTAAGGCATAAGAGGTACAACTGAAAAGAATGAATGAATCAAGACGCGATAGAACTTTTCAGGTCGGGGAAACAGTCTTAGTAAAACTTAACAAACGGCTCGGAAATAAACTTACCCCAAGGTATAAAGAGAAAAAGGTTGAAGCAGACATTGCGGCAAGCGTCCTCATAAGAGGTAGAGTTGTTCGTAAAAAATTTAGGAATTTAGTAGTAGTAAATTTTGTTGCAGTGACTATCGCAAAGCTCACTATTCGGACACGAACTATAGAAAACTTATTATAGTTTTAAAACATTACTATATGGTTTGGTAAAAATTTAATTAATTAAATATTTGACAAGCATACTCCGGCCATTGTTGACCATTTATGACATTTCATACAAGAGGATCATTACCCCTTTAGTATTCATATATCTTAAGCTCGTGGTTAGAACAGTTCAGTTCAAAAACTTTGAATACACACAGCAAGCAATTTCCGATGTAAATACGAACCAAATAAAATTTTTTTTAATACAAATTAGATAAAACAATTACCCACTAAAGTAGCTAGGAAAAACAACTTTTTAAACGAGATTAAAAAAATGTACTAATGTTTATGATTTCTAAGGGCAAAACAAATTTAACCAATGAGCGTTCTACATAGATCATTTTAAGGAACTAAATATTATTGCCACTTATCAATTTCTTTATACTAGCTTGTATTTTTGTAGTTAGTAATTTACTCAACGAAGCATCAACGCATGGGAAAGCTCTTAAGTTTTGCTGGCCATAACCATTGGGATAACCGAACAAGCAAGCGCACTAAGACAATATCTTGGCGGTATCGAACGGTTCTATGGATTGGCAGCTGTACCACAAAAAATTGGCCACTTTATGGTATTTAACGTCTTTGCCATTTGTAAAACATTTGGACCTGACAATAGAATCTTAACTGACCATAAACCCAAGAAGAAATCTCCGTTTAAGAAAGGAAGGAGTTAAGACACGCACCTGGAATTACAAAAGATCCGATCCTTAATGCAAGCGCCCTTAGAACTTTATGATAAGAGCGCAGCTTTGTCTTCGAACGAAAGTATAGCTTCAGTTGTTCTTGAGACATCAAAAGCATCGATCATCACCAGGCAAATCACAAGAGTCTACTCATTATACGCAGACTGCGCATATTATCATAATAACCTTACATTTGGGGGCTCCTGCCGGTTTTCTATTCATGTCAGTTAATACTCTGAAAAGTGAACAAAGTTGAACAGGTGTGTGAAAATGAAAAGTAGTCAAGAATTGAACAGTCGTGAAAAGACAAAGGAAGTGTTTTCGTCTGAACAGTCATGGTTAATTTTTTGTTTTACCGTTACTGAACGTTGAAAATTTTAATACTCATATACACAAAAGCAAACGGGAGAAATGCCGAAACCGAGAAGTTCACATGCGATAGAAGAAAAAATGAACATTACAAGAAATGAGGATCAGTGTATAGCTGACAACGAAAAAGAAACGATAATGGAGCAAGAAAACGCAAAAAGCTTATTCAGTTGTTGGCATTCAAAGTTTATGTGGATGAACAGCGCGACAATCAATTAGAAATAACAGTAAATTATTTTGGAAAAGCGGTTTACGACTTTGATGGTGTTTCAATGCCTGTTGTTGAATAGTTCAAAATTTTTAAACACAATGCCTATGGGCTAAATGAAAAACAGCAATACGCGTAACTCGGAATTTATAAACAATTATGGAGAGTTGAAAGATAAATTAATTGATGAATTTCAATGCAGCTGGAATAGTGCTGATATTCACCAACAGCAGCAAGATCGAAAGAAGAAAAAACGGAATCCTTTCACGAGTACATGCTGAACATGAAAAAAGTTGCAAGTATGGGTGAAGCAGAAGAGATAGCTGTAATTCGTCACATTGTAAACGAATTGCATATCAAAAGCGAATTCGAATTGCCATGTATCGGTGCAAAACGTACAAGTAGCTTAAAGAGGAGAGTTATTTCTGATAGCATTCGACTTAAGACAATTCTTTTAAACGGTTTGCAGGTGGAGTGTTTAGTAGATACCGGCTCCGATGTGACCATTGTTAAGCAGAATATCGGAGACTAGTTGAGTGTGGACATTTTTTAAAACCACACCAACGCTACGTGATCCAGAAGGAAGTCAAAAATTAAAGCTGCATTTCAGTTCATGCTGAACATTGTTCCGGATGGTACCAGAGTGCCGTTTCGACAAGCACCCAGTCGACTGTCACCGAACGAAGCAGAAGCTGTAAAAAACAGGTCAGTAAATGGCTGCAGATGAGATTGTACGCGAATTATTTTCAAACGTAGCGAGTCCAGTGGTCGTGGTCAAGAAGAAGGAACAAACATTGAGAGTATGCGGCGATTATCGTAAGCTGAACAGCATGGTTGTTCAGGATTTGTTTGCAGTGCCACTTATTGAAGATTTTCTCTACAAACTACAAGCAGCGAAATTTTTCACAATTATAGACTTAGGATACGGGTTCTTTCACTTGCCAATTAAGGAAAAGAATAGACATCTAACTTTTTTTTTTTAACACGAAAAGGACTTTTTAAATTTAACAGGACTCTGTTTATATTAAAGAGGTCGCCACCTTCGTTCATTAGATATGTCAACCATGTTTTTAAAGCAGCTTTATATGAACGAGATTGTTATCTTCGCAAAGTCTGCAGAAGAGTATAAATGTTTTCGAAACAGCAGCCAGGTATGGATCAAATGGTAAAAGTGCAGTTTCTTACAGCAGAGTGTAAACTCTCTGGGTCATACAATGGCAAATTGACGAGTTTGGCCTGGAGAAGACAAGACATCAGCTGTAAGAGGATTTGCTTATCCTAAGAATATAAAAGGCGTCCAATCGTTTCTGGGTTTGACTGGATTTTTTCGAATGTTTATGCAGAGATAGCGCGCCCGTCAATGAATTTGTTAAGGAAGAACGCTGTATTTATAATTGATGACGCTGAAAATGAAGCAACGGACAGAGCTACATACCGACGCTTCCAAGGACGGATTAGGAGCTGTGTTGCTGCAGTGCTTGTTCGATGGATTCTCCAAATTCGTGTGGCTGTATCCTGTAAAGACGACAGGATAGGATGAAGTTGTGAAAATAAATGAATAGGTAAGCGTATTCGGATTTCCTGCCCGTATAGTAAGCGATAAAGGATCGGCGATTTGCTCAACAACAGGAGTTGCAAGACGCAAAGGTCAATTCGAAAGGGTCAGTCGCTCCATTATTCAAATTCTTGCGGAGCTGTCTTTAGATGAACTTGCTAAGTGGTTCAAGTATGTGCCACGTGTACAGATGACAATTAACTTGCACAAACATTCGTCAACGCCGTTATAGATTGCTTTTGGTACAAGGGTGTGTAAGAAGGTGGACGATCGTTTGCTAGACATGCTGCAGCAGGAGTTGATTAAAAAGTTCAACGAGGAACGACACCAGCTGCACATAGAGGCAACGCATAACAGTGAAGAGGCACAGAAGAATTATAAGATGCACTACGACAAGAAGCGTTGTACGGAGCAGATCTACAAGTTGGGCGACTTGGTCGCTATTAAGAGAACTCAATTAGTTGCAGGCCGAAAGCTGGCTAGCGAATATCTTAGACCATATGCTGTCGTTAAAGTCAAGAGAAACGAATATGATATATTGTCAATAAACGCCGAGGGAGCAAGTATCACGGCAACTATGTTAGCTGCGATAATATGAAGTTATGGAAATATGTAGCCGAGAACGAGGATATTTTGTCATCCGGGACGAATGAGGTAGATCAAGAGGCCCGAATGTAAGATGGTATACTTTAATGTACGTTTACAACCCCAGCAATTGAACAAAGTTGGCAATCTTGCCACCATTTCCGATGTTTTCAAGAGTTTTACAATGGCTAAGTGGACTATGTCTCGGACTCTAAAACCAATGATGTTGACCTATTCGGGGTTGGCTTGTTGGCGAGATCGACATGTGAAATGTTGTTTTTCATTAAGTAATTTGAAAGTTCAATAAATATTAAAGAGGGGCGGCGGCGGTACGCCTTTTAGTTTTTATGCTTTTATAAACTTAGCTGAATGTTGCAAAAATGTGGCAGTGGTGCTGCGCAAGTGGGAGGCTACGAATTTGGCAATTGAAAGTAGGCAAGCCGGCAATGCGAAGAACTTTACGAGGGTTTATGATCGCTCTTATATTTTAGCACTCATGTTGCAAAATATTGAGTGCAAGCTAAATTGCAATATCCAATAAAAATCAAATTGAACTTGAAAGGTTATCAATGACAAAATACGGAATGAGAGAAGACATTGAAAAATGCATTATTTACTTTAGATACGCGTCATTTTTGAAAACTGCTAAATAAAAAATAGTACAATTTATTTTGTAGTGTACATCCCTGGTTATCGTTAAGTTATCGAGATTAGTTCGTTAAGTCTCTAGTGACTAGCCTAGTCCTCTCTCAACAAACTATCGAACAGTTAATATCGATCAAAAAAGTGATTTCTAATATATCAAAGGCCTTGGTCGATCTCTTTTCTCATATGACGCCAAGCCAACTCGACCTGCCTCGACATATTGAAATTCAAACGAGAGCAACAGTCGAGCGGCACGCGACAGTGGGATACCCTTGGACGTATGTTGCCATAAAAAGTATCTAATTGTATAATACTAATCGCAAGCTAAAAATTAATCATAACACTGCAGTGCGCTGCCACCTTGCATCAATTTCGATACGTTGCCAATAATTTATCGCCGCAATTTTCCTAGCGCAAGACTGCAAAAAGCGGGGCGAGCAGTATATATCGGTATTTCTTTATAAATTTTGAATTGGCCAATATACTAAGATAACTTGCAATATATCGAGTAATCAAAATTAATATTTATTTAATTGCATTTTATAGTTTTGTATTTTTTACTGACCCTAAAATATGAATTATTAAATAATAATCGTATGTGCACGTAAGCATATTATGAATATTATGAATATGTACACAAGCATGTAAATACTTGCATACATTCATATTCATTTACCACGCCACCTATTGGTTGAGTATTAGTATATATTTATGCACATGTATTTTCGGTAATTGACATGTGCATGGAAAAGAAGAGTCGAGAAACAGCTCGCGCTTCGCGCTCGCATCGTTTGTCCTTTTCTCTCCCACGCAAGTAATTTAGTTCTGACGTCATCGACAACTTCTTTGCTGGTCGAAGGGTCGAAATGGTTTATCTAATAACTTCAGTGTTTATTATCCGATCGGATTGTAATTTAGAGGATAAGTTCATATAGTATTTATCTATATATATACCAAAGCAGAACGTTAAGAAATGAGTAAATCGCCATGTAAATCAAAATTGGCGGTTTGCGGAGGCGGTAGGCGTGTTATTCCAAATTGAAAATAAACTTGATCTGCGTATGGTATACAGGAATCTTCATGCCAAATTTGGTGTCTCAGCTTTTGTAATAGCTGAGATCGACGCGTTCATCCAGACAGACAGACAGACAGACAGACGGGCAGACGGACAGACAGACGGACATGGCTCAATCGACTCGGCTAGTGATCCTGAGCAAGAATATATATACTTTATGGGGTCTCCGACGCCTCCTTCTGCCTGTTACATACATTTGCACAAAGTTAGTATACCCTTTTTTGGCCATTTTCAATGGTCGAAAGGTATACAAATATTTTCAATTTAAATTTAATTTTATAATTTAACATGTAGGGTAACTGTTATATCACAGACTGTAGCTTTCCTTTTAGTTAATAAGAATAAAAGAAATAATATATAAAATAAATAAATAGAACAAAATAGAAATTTCCACCCGTCGCACTTTAGAATAGATCGCAGACCACAGTCTTTTTGAATTGCAGTCCGCCAGCAAAGCCATCGTGAACCATTTTTGTTACCATATTATGCAAATAAAAAATTTTATTGCTGAATGTCTGACGCTAGATTTAAAGTTAGGTCTTAGTATATGCTTAAGTATATACGTTTAAATGAGTTTAATTCTTAACATAGCCCGAATACTTATTTGTAGCCCGAAATTTTCACAAAACGCCTGATGCAAGATATTCGTCATGTGTGACATACAACTTTGGTTGTTGTGTTTATCTTGGTGTTTGTAAATAGTTATTACCGGCGTGTCCCGTATAAAAAAAAAAAAAATTGAGACACTTCGATACACACGAACGTTGTTGCAAAATTTGGTGGCTCTAGCTTACATAGTTTCTGAGATCTAAGCGTTCATACAGGCAGACAGATATAGCTCTATCGACTCATCTGTTGATGCTCAGAATTCAGAATATATGTATATGAGTATAAAAATTACGCATGAACTCGAAGTATTTCTTCATATTATGTTTTGCGTCTTTGCATTGTGGTTGTCCGTCGTTTTTCTGCAAGTACCGTTGGAGCGGGGCGACAACGACGCGTCGCCTGTTTAGTTGCACGACGATGCGTCGCGACGTTGCCGCCGAGTGTGGTTCGAGGTTTCGTATAGGCTGTTAGAAAACGAGTAGGGCAGTATGCTTGAGTGGTCGCCTGTGAAAAGTTCGAAACGCGCTACGCTCTAATAGGAGACGAAGATAATTCGACATCAGAAGTGGGATCGGGCCCTGTACCTTCAACAGTAGATGGACCATGGCGTACTATTATGGAAATCCAAAATAAAAATTTAATTGAACTTGTGCGGGCCATACAAACAACGGCATCTGATGCGGGGCAAAGTAAAGCGGTGCAACTACCCAAATTCGACCCAGACAAGGCAGGTGCAATCGCTTCATCGTGGTGTAACACCGTTGAAATTATTTTGAAAGAAATTGCATTAAAAGGCAGCGCGCTGGTAGTGGCATTAAGTTCGGCACTAGAGGGTAGCGCTTCTCAATGGCTCTCCCAAGTGTGTTACGCTGACACGACCTCGCTCGAGTTTAAAGAACTGTTTATCCATCGCTTTGACACTATAGAAACACCAGCCGCCATGTTTCTAAATATGCTGTCTAAACGACCGACTGACGGCGAATATCTTGCAGTCCATGCAAGCCGCATGGTAACAGAACTAACGACGAAGTGGCGCCAAATGGAAACGAAAGAAATTGCTGTGTCCGTCACTCTCGCGTTGCTGGAAAATGTTGATAACCGTTTGCAGCGTTTAAGTTTTACATCAAATGTTCGAACCAGAGGCGATTTACAGTCCGAATTGAAAGCGTTCACTTTTAATAAACGGAAAAATGGTTCCACGGAGCAACAAACAGAAACTTATCCTAAACGGCAAAAGCAGTCATCTATATAGTGTCATTTCTGCGGAAAATTCGGACACAAAATGATTGAATGCAGACTTAGGAAACAACAAAATCAGTTTGCCAACAACAAAGAACGACATGACAGACACGATGGTCATCAACGCGGAAAATCAAGTGTAACTTGCTACAAGTGCGGTGAACAGGGTCACATATCTACCCAATGTGCAAAGAAGGAAGCTGATGGGAGCAAAACATTCAACCGAGAAAAGCGAGTGGAGCAGTGCAGTGTTGCAGTACCTAAGGGATTCATAAATCATAGAGGCCAAATTTTCGAAATCACGTTTGATTCTGGAGCTGAATGCTCGCTGCTGAAAGAAAAGCTAAGTACTAAATTTTCTGGTAAAAGATATAATAATGTTGTTATGTTAAAAGGCATAGGCAGTAATGGAATATGTAGTACTGTACAGGTTTTAAGTAATGTAAAAATTGACGATTATTGCATTGAAATTTTGTTTTATGTAATAGGCGATGATCATATGCAAAACGATATTGTTATTGGTCGCGAAATATTAAATCAGGGTTTTGATATTGTCATTTCGTCAAACCAATTTAAAATTTCGAGAACCAAAATAATTAATTTGTGTACCAGCAGTGATTCAGCCGATATTGATACTGAACTTGATGAGCAGGATAAAATAAAACTACATTCGTTGTTGGCAAAGTACTCAAATTCTCTCATAAAGGGTATCCCATGTACTAAGGTTAAAGTTGGCGAAATGAAAATAAGATTAGTTGATCCAAGAAAGACAGTTCAAAGAAAGCCATATCGATTAAGCCCATGCGAGCGAGATTTAGTTCGAGAAAAAATTGACGAATTGCTGAAATGCAATATAATTAGAACAAGCTGTTCACCTTATGCAAGCCCTATATTGCTGGTAAAGAAAAAAAATGGTTCGGATAGACTTTGTGTTGACTATAGAGAGTTAAATTCAAACACAGTCGCTGATAAATACCCGCTGCCACTTATTCAGGATCAAATAAATAGACTTCGAGTAGCTTATTATTTTACATCTTTAGATATGGCTAGTGGCTACGAGGGTCGTTTGATAAGTCCGTGACTTTTTGAATAAAATATATTTTTTTCGTCAAAGAAGCGTTTTATTTCTCAACATAATCTCCTTTTAGCTCTATACATTTAGTCCAGCGTTTTTCCAATTTTTTTATTCCTTCCAAATAATAGGTTTTCTCAAGGCCCTCAAAATAGTCGTTTGTTTCTGTGATGACCTCTTCATTTGACCCGAATCTCTTACCGCCGAGCCATTTCTTCATGTTTGGAAACAAAAAATAGTCACAGGGGGCTAAATCTGGAGAATATGCTGGATGGGGTAGCAGTTCGTAGCCCAATTTATGAAACTTTGCCATGCTGACTACACACGTGTGCACCCGTGCATTGTCCTGATGGAACAGCACTTTTTTTTTCGCCAAATGCGGTCGTTTCTGCTTCAAATCAATATCGAATCTGTCCAAAAGCTCTGAATAATATTCGCCGGTGATCGTTTTACCCTTTTCAAGGTAATCGATGTGAATGATACCTTGTGCATCCCAAAAAACTGTGGCCATGACCTTGTTGGCCGACAGACCCACCTTGGCCTTCTTTGGTGCACGTTCACCCGGAGAAACCCACTGTCTTGATTGTTCTTTGGTCTCTGGTGTGGTGTGGTGGATCCATGTTTCGTCTACGGTAACGAAACGGCGCAAAAATTCGTTTGGATTGCGGTTGAACATCGCCAAACACTCCTTTGAAATGGTCACACGGTTGCGCTTATGGTCGTGTGTGAGCAATCGCGGCACCCATCGCGCGGAAAGCTTTTTCATGTCCAAATATTCATGTAAAATGTGATGTACCCGTTCAGTTGAGATGCCTACAGCCTCAGCTACCTCACGCACTTTCATTCTCCGATCATCCAATATCATTCCATGGATTTTGTCGACGATTTCTGGCATGACGACCTCTTTTGGGCGACCTGAACGTTCGGCATCACTTGTACTGGTACGACCACAACGGAACTCAGTAAACCATTTCTTAATTGAAATTGATGGTGCAGAGTCCCCATAATATTTATCAAGTCTTTCCTTGGTTTCGGTGATGGATTTTTTACGCAAAAAATAATGCTTAATTAGCACACGAAATTCACTTTTTTCCATTTTCGTTAAAATTCACGAGATCGTCTGCTTTCAATGCCTATAAAACGCAAACTAAGAAACGCAGCTTTCTCAAAATTTTACAGTCAGCTGTTAATCGATAACTGCTGACAGGAGCAGTGTTGTATTTAGAGCAGGTGCGCGGCAAATACAAAAAGTCACGGACTTATCAAACGACCCTCGTATTACCAAATTCCTTTAAATGCGAATTCAATTGAGTATACAGCGTTTGTGACACCCGATGGCTAGTGTGAGTTCTTATCTATGCCACTCGGGCTTAAAAATGCGCAGTCGGTATTTCAACGTTTAGTAATGCAAGCGCTCGGGGATCTTGCAAATTCTTATGCTATCGTCTATATGGACGACATCATGATAACTGCATCAACACAATGTGAGGCGTCAATAAATAAACAAGATTTGACCCCTAGAGCCCAACGTTGGTGGGCTTATTTGCAATCATTTACATTTGAAATTCAGTATAGAGAAGGGAAAAGAATGGCACATGTTGACTTTTTGTCAAGAAATCCTATCTCACCGAAGTCTACTAGTGCTGTAAAGGTGATTGAAGAGAAGAGAGTTAACTTAGCCGAAATTTCAAGCAACTGGCTCATTGCTGAACAGCGTCGAGACTCGGACATAGCCGAAATCGTGAGCAAATTAAAAGATTGTTCTCTTGCTGAAGATATTGCGAAAACCTATGAACTAAGGGCAGAAGTTCTTTAAAGAAAAATACAGAGAAATGGCAGAACACGCTGTTTACCAGTGGTACCGCGATCCTTCAAATGGTCTGTTATAAACCAGGTGCATGAGTTGATAATGCATTTAGGTTGGGAAAAGACACTAGATAAAGTATACGATTTTTATTAATTTGACAATATGTCAAAATATGTTAGAAAATTTGTTGACAATTGTATCACTTGCAAAATGTCCAAATCAAACTCAGGAAAAATTCAGGCCGAATTGCATCCAATCCCAAAAGTCAATATTCCTTGGCACACTATCCACATCGATATAACAGGAAAATTAAGTGCCAAGAGTGACCAGAAGGAGTATGTTATTGTTCAAGTAGACGCTTTTATCAAGTATGTCTATCTTAGTCATAGCCTTAAATTAGACAGTGAGAGTTGCATAAAAGCTGTTCAATCGGCCGTTTCGTTATTTGGAGTACCAAACCGAATAATAGCTGACCAGGGAAGGTGTTTTACGGGTGCAAAGTTTAGTCAATTCTGTTCAGATCAGAAAATAAACTTGCATTTGATTGCCACCGGGGTTATTCGAGCTAATGGTCAAGTTGAACGAACCATGAGCACATTGAAAAATATGTTAACGGCGGTTGAAACTGAAACGCAGTCTTAGCAGGACGTGTTAGGGGAGGTGCAGCTGGCAATCAATTGTACAACTAACCGTGTGACGAAGGCAAGTCCTCTTCAAATGTTATTGGGAAAAGTAGCACGCCCATTAGGATTACTTCCACCTGGTGACATAGAAAATGATGTTGATCTGTCAAATGTAAGAGCACAAGCTGAAAAGAATGTTTTAGCCACGGCAGTTTATGACAAAGAATGATTTGATAAAAATAAGGCAAAAGTTCTTAGACACAAAGTAGGAGATTTTGTGCTACTTAAAAGCGAAGAAAGGCATCAAACCAAGTTGAGTCCGAAATTTAAGGGGCCTTTTGAAATAATACAGGTTCTGGAGGGTGACAGGTACACTTTAAAGTCCTTAACCAATAAAAGAAATTATAAATATGCACATGAAGATTTGAGAAAAATGCCAGAGGGGCAAGTGCCCAAGGAGTTGAATGTGTGTGAAGAGAGCGAAAATGAAAATATTGAAGCCACTGAAGAAAGTGAAGCACACCAATAAAGGTGATGAAAGATTAACTGCTGGCCAAAGAAAATGGCAGAGTGACAAGACCAGATAAATAATGCAAGCACAAGTGCAAATCAAACTGATGTTTGTTTTGATCATGGCGTGTGGGGCATTGAATTTGTAATGTTGAATGAAGAAGAATAATTTATTTTGTTAAAAATTACATTATACTCGTAGTAAGAATTATGTAAAGATATTGGTTAAGAAGGCTTGATACTGTTTTGTGAAATTAACTTGATAAGTTTATACGAACTGAAATAGAAATATTAAATCTTTTGTTTATGAAAAAAATAAATAAATAATAATAAAATTATAAAAAGACAATTGAATGGAACACGAGGTCGTGTTAGAGTCAGGATGGCCGTGTCGGAGTATAAAAATTACGCATAAACTCGAATTATTTCATCATATTATGTTTTGCGTCTTTGCATTGTGGTTGTCCGTCGTTTTTCTGCAAGTACCGTTGGAGCGGGGCGACAACGACGCGTCGCCTGTTTAGTTGCACGACGATGCGTCGCGACATTGCCGCCGAGTGTGGTTCGAGGTTTCGTATAGGCTGTTAGAAAACGAGCAGGGCAGTATGCTTGAGTGGTAACCTGTGAAAAGTTCGAAACGCGCTACGCTCTAATGGGAGACGAAGATAATTCGACATATATATGTAGTTTATGGGGTCGGGGATGCCTCCTTCGGACTGTTACGCACATTTTTCTTCTAACAAACACAATAGAACAGAGAGCAACAGTCCACTATGGGAAAATTGACCCGAAAAACTGGCCAAAACCCATTTTCTAAAAGTCAGAGAATTTTAGGTGCAAAGCATTCACAATAGATCAGTCTTCAATGCTGCGTACCAGAATTTTCGATAGGTGGCGCCACTTCAAAGAAATCAGCTGATAAACACAGCTGTTTCAGTGACAAAGCACGTGCTTGTTAATTTACACAACTTTCAGTGCAACTTTTAAATATTGACATCTTTAATATTAAACAATCTACCAACAGTTTTTGAAATGAGTTATAATCAGTGTGGTTTGTATTACGTATTTGTGATAATCAAATGTTCAAAATACTCGTGTTGTCTTCAAAATAGAGTAAAAATGTAAGTAGTCTAACAAGTCCATTTTTTTTGCAATGTCTCATTTTTAAATAGAGTTTTAAAGTGAGTCCAGCGGAGTCCATCCGTGAACTATAGTTTATGTTGTAGCTTATTCAATTCTTGTTCAAATAGTTATTATTAAAAATGCCACTTTTAACCACTTTGCGTAAAATTTTAATTTTTAGACCATAACCTCAATTTTGATAAAGCAGAATTGTTTTGCAAGTGGGTCGAAGCAAAGGGGAAAAACATTAAGGAGGATGCTGTTTTTAATTTTATGAAAGCTGCCATACCAGGAAATAAAATAGAGCAGCATGTCAGTATTGTGGAGCATAACAGCAAAATATTTTGCTACCGTTTGGCTGCAATGTGAAAGAAGTGCAAATGTAACCTAGAGCATTTTCAGCGCAAGCATGCAGTGTGGTTGGGTTCGCAAACTGTAGTCAAATTATCGAAGAATATGAATCCAGTGGGACCAATGACCGCAACTGTTCATAAAATTCTCATACACGGAACTGATATTATCCAAAATACAATTCTTCCTGTCGGGTACTTTGGTGAGGAAGGAGCCGAATCGAGAAATAAATTTTATAAGTCTGATCGCTTACATCACGCTCGAAAATATTGTATAATAGGACACAAAACTTTACAGACGTGTTTAACCGAGCAATGGATTCTTCTGATCCAATTATTTCATCTGTGAATTTGGATAGGCGAATTCAGCGCCAAAAGAAAATGTGTATTCCTTCAGACGTCTTGCAACTTTTAGAATGCTCTATAAGAACAGATGAGATGGAGGATGAAAGCAGTTTTCCTGATATGAGTTTAATGGAAATTCCATTCAATATCGAATTGGAAAACGAAGACCAGGAAGTTGTATAAGTGGTGTGTATTTTGTGGAGAGCATATTTTATTCAATTTATTATTCATGGGTTTTTATTATAGGACTGCAGAGAACCTCTTTTTCTCCTTAGGGCTTGCCACGCCCACGTTTGTTAAATAAAACTGCTTAAGTATAAACCTACAATTTTTTTTTGTTATGGAAAAAATGTTATGTTGTTATGTTCAAAAATGTAGGTGACTTTATTTCCAAAAGGGGCGGCGCCACGCCCCCAATTTTTCTAGTAATAATAAATAATGATCAAGGTGACCCAATGCCAAAAACCGAAGCTTAATATCTCACTCCGTTCTTAAGTTATTAATTTTGGCCAGTTTTTGGGTCAAATTTCCCATAGTGCAGTCGAGCACTTTCAACCAATCTATCGATGTAGTGACTAGTCTTTGTTAACACACACATTCATATGTACATGCTTTCAAATTATTCTCTACAGATGGTGCTCGTCTGTCTCTCTGTTAACCGAGTACTTGGTTTATTGTCCGATCGAATTGAAATTTGGAGAATATGTAGTTCATATTTTATATGTCACTAACATATCGAGCTGAATTATACCCCTGATTTGTATTATTGATTTGACAGAGCGGTGGGCGTGGCACACAACATTTGAAATAAACTTGATATAGGAACCTTCATGCTAAATTTTGTCCGTAGCTTTTATAATAGCTGAAATCTGCGAGTTCATCTGGTCAGATGAACATTCGGCCAGACAGAAGCAGATAGCTCAATCGACTTGGCTAGAATATATATATAATACTTTGTAGAGTCTGCATGTTAGATACCATATATTTGCACAATGTTAGTATTACCTTTTTTGACCATTTTCAAAGGTCGAAGGGTATAATAACTACGATACTTGGCCCTATACAGTCAAAGCTTGACTATAGCCGTCATTCCACATTGTTTATGTTATTGCTGCTCTCGTTACTTGATATATGTGTATATAATAATTATAATAGGAGTAATCGGAAATGATTAAAATAGCTAAAAGTTTTAAAATCTTCGTCATGCAAAAACCAACATTCCTTGTTTATATATATGATATAATTTGTCCATTATGTTAAAACTTGGTTTCTAATATGTGAATTATTTTCAGAACAGTTCTATACTTTTTTGTGCTTCGATTCGAAAGTTGTGAGAAACGATCGCATACGATTTAGACTGTATCCAATCGGTCTTCTGATTTCGTGCTGTTTTTATGCTATAACCCTAATGGTGTATGTTTCTATTAAAAAACTACGAAACCTTCCAGGAAAAATTCTAATATGCCTGGTAAGCAGTCTTCTTTTTGCATATTTGGGTATTGCATTGGGACAACTAATGCCCACATCAGATAACAACTTATGCTTTATTTCTGGTAAGTACTACACTGATATTCTCGTCAAAAAATTTAAATAAAATCTGGAAAAAAGATAAAGGCACGCTCGACCTTCGCCTAGTTTTGAAAAACCGTTACCAATACACTAAATGTTACACTAAAGTATACCAGCAAACTACAGCGCATTTCTCGAAATTTTAGGCAATAAGATTTTGTTTTCAGTCCCTTACACTTAGGTCAATTCCAAATCAAGGAAGAAAATGAATAATGGAAGTTACTTTAGTCATCATAGCTTCGATCAGCGCGGGGCTACACTGCTAGAGCATACTGGTATGGAAAGCAAAAGCGACCGTAGACTTTATCTTTGGAAACTGTTATTGTACTTGTAACGGATTTTCAAAACAGAGCTAATGGTATATTTACTACTAACATTGTTTGGCACTGATAAGTTATTTACGTCGTATAAATAATTATTGATACGTGGGCTGTGTGCGTGATATCCAAGATTTCGAAAAAACTTGAGAAACTAATGGTACATAGGCCGTTTTATGACAATTTAGGTGTCGCCAGCTACCATAATAGTTTAATACTAAGCGGTTGTCGACTACTTTAATTATATTATAAAAACCAGCAGGGGTATAAAACCTTCTCCATGCCTTGTGGTTAATATATACCGTATGTATATGTCTGCCTGGCCATCCAACAGTATTGCGATATCTTAACTTCAGTTCACAAAATGTTGAGTTTAATCTTCGACCTATAGTACATACATACTTCAGACTGGAATATACGCGAGTATTGCGATTGCGCATGGCCTTGTCGTACAAATTCAGGCCAGACTTTGAAGTTATCATAGTAGACTTTGCCTGATTGTTACTTATGCTCAATCTCTCCTTGAAATTGATTCTTAGGTGTACGGTGGTATGAATAATTTTTCGGATATATATCCGATATATATTTCGGTATAAACAAGCAAAAAAGCTACAGTCGATGCGCCCAACTGAGATGTACCCTCTACCCAAGTCAGATTTTTAATTTAAATATATAACTTTTTTCGCTTAGCGTATTTTGATCTGAAAATCTTTTTGTTGCGAAAGAGCCGATGTTGCGAAACATAGAAATGCACCCGAAAGCGAACAACTTAAAGACAAAGCTTATATACAGTGTTGATATGCTATGATCATATACAATGAGTTTGCATACCATAATACATCCCTTAAGCCTCCTACAAGTTATTTCTTAAATATCTTTGATGTTCATTATCCGATCGTAACCAAATTTTCAGAAATGATTTGGAGGTTAATAATCCAGGCCCACAAAACAAAAGTTTCATGGTTTAGGTATGCGGCATATGCAGTTATATAAAATTTGGGTCGTTGAATACGAGTCAAAATTCAAAATTTTGAACGTTTTTCGAAAATTTGTTTGGTTAGGTTGAAATTCAGACGTGATAGGCAAGTTTTTGTTTCGGATTTGAATTTCGAAGGTCAAAAAACATATATCGCATGGCCCGATCATGACCCCACATTATTTTTTAGGGCTTCAAAAATGTTTTGTGTTTTTTGAGGTTATGTTGAGACTTGGTCGTGCAGGGTAAATTTTGACTTCGAATTCGGTATTAGAAGGTCAAAGTACATATTTAAAAAATGTATCGGATGCTCAGATCAGGTCGGATTTTCAAAAGTTCTTCAGTTTTTTAAGATTATGTCGAAGTCTAGACGTGATGCCGAAATTGTAACTCCGGGTTCAAATTCACCAACCCAAAATACATACAACTACATATGCCAGATACTCAGATCATGATACTATTTGTCTTTTTTTTTGTGGGCCTGTGTAATCTTTCCAATGTCAGGGAAAAAGAATTAATGTTATCAACTGAGTATAAGAGAGAGTGTAAATAGACTTATAGATAGATTTTTTAAATCTGGTTAAATACATACTATGTTTTTATGTTTGAGAATTTTATTTAATCAAGGAAACTACACTAGGAGCCCCCAAGATCATCGTTACGGCTCTCTGGCTGAGGGTATATTAATTTTGGCCAGGATCTTGCAACGCACCTTAGGATACATATCCGACCCCATAAAGTATTGTACATTGTTTCTGAATCAGCATCAACAGAAGAGTCGAACTAGCTATGTCCGTCTCTGCATCTGTCTGTCTGTATGAGCGAAACTATAAAAGCAAGTTTTTCTCAAACTATTTTCCTTTCCGCCTCTGTAAATTAGTAAAAACTATTTAGAAGCTACATTAATTATGTAACATGACTCACAAATAATGGTTGTAAATGTGTATTGAGTTAACAAATTAAACTACACGGGCTACTTGTCAACTCATTTGATGCCGGCTGTACTGATTACCATCTTGGCCACGGTTTTCTCGACAAGGTAACGTGTGAAGAAAAACAAACGTCGTCTAAATTAATGTATCCTCTGAAAGGGTATAATAAATAAAAACATTTAAGCTTGAAGCTGTAGTTATGTTAGTAGGACAAAAAAAAGAAAAGAATTTTACGAAAAACTCTAGAAAAAATTGGTTTTGTTAAGCAGAGAAGGGGAATCTATATCGTATTTTATTACTTTTACGATAACCATAACATCTTACATAATACGACGGTTAGTGAAAGAAGGTAGATTAATTAGAAAGAGTCTACTAGATTAAGATGGTATGTCTACACCCGAAACCCATTTAAAACTACTCAAACCAAACATTAGAAACTGCTTTTCAACAGACTCAATTCTAGCTTGGTGAATCAAGTATTACGACGACCACACGCAAGACCCATATTCGAGAATTTGATGAACAAGAGAAGTGTAAAACACTTAATCGTATAAGGATCGTTGAGTTCTTCGGTCCATCTTTTATTAAAAAAAAATGTACTCCAAATGCCTTATTGATAATATGCGTTATGTAAGACCAAAGAGAATACCTAGATCATTTGCCGCTCATATTCTTAAGAGCGGGTTAAGTTTTGAGAATAATTGGTGACGGGATAGTTACCTTTGTAAAATGAAATAACTTTACATTTCTAACAGTTAAGCCGTAGTAGATTATGGGTGCACCAAGCCAAAAAACACATCAAGATCTGTTTGAATGATGTTACTTTAGCCAAACTGAAAAATTCTTTATCATTAACTCAATGTTAAACATGGCGGGCTGCTTAACAAAATACTTATTTTTTGACTGACACCGTCCGACTAGTTTATTTATTTTCAGACGTCCAGAGTAAATATTGACTTTGGTGTGGGGTTTAAGTAATACAAATACATACTTCTCATTAATATACATATCTCATATACGGTTAACGATTCGATGTTTTGGAAGATCTTCAAATAGTTTTCAGTCCCTTACACATAGGTCAATTCTAAATCAAGCATACCACACACGCAGATCAGCAAAGTAATATTTCGATTCAAATTTTTAACTATGTAGAAAAGGTGCAACTTTTTGTTTTGGTATATATCTAGTCAATTAAATTACTAACCTTTTTTTTGAATTGCATGGAAGAAAATGAATAATGGAAGTTACCTTAGTCATCATAGCTTTGATCAGCGCGGGGCTACACTGCTAGAGCATACTGGTATGGAAAGCAAAAGCGACAGTAGACTTTATCTTTGGAAACTGTTATTGTACTTGTAACGGATTTTCAAAACAGAGCTAATGGTATATTTCTGTTGAACGCGCTTGAATATGGCTTTCATCTCGGTTTTTTGTGAAGCTGTGCAATCAGCGTATTACAATAAATAGTAGAAAATTTTTTGAATGTCCAAGATAACTCCCAATGATTCTGTTATAAAATATATACTGCATCACACATTTACTGATAATAATTTTTACCTTTATTAGGCTTTGCTATATATTTCTTTCTGATGGCCGCATTTTCTTGGATGAACATTACCTGTTTTGACATATGGAAGACATTTGGGTAAGACAATTAGAATTATTGCTCTACTAACTAATATTGCATTGTCACAAACCAAAAGTTTTATACCCTTTTTGGTTTTGGCTACAGAGGAGGAAACAGAAAAAATAAATTTCAATAGATGTTTTCTACGATCTTTATTCATTTATAGCTAAATTGTTATGCATCGCTTTCGGATATACCTAGTTTTTTTTTGGCCCTCTCTCGGGCGCGTATACGCCTAATTCTAAAGGTTTTCCGACGCGTGAACAGTTTGCATATAGCTGTCCGTGTAAAAAGCATAGATATCGGGTGCGCCATTATATCGTTATTGTTACATTGTATAAATCAAACCTTTGACAACCGATTAACTTTTCTTCCCCTGTATTGGAAATGTCGATCCAGTAAAATTATAACCATGTGTCGCTACACAAAAGCACCTTGTGACAACACTATTTGTCGTTTGGTGTAGAGTTTTTTAAAGCACGACACATTGGCCGGTCCTAATATTATTATTATTTAACTGGGACATGTACTGCGACATTTGGTTGGTATTGTGCCCCCTGGTATTGTACCCCCTGCTGCAGTCTAGTTATTGTAAGGAAATCCAAAATTTGTTCAGCACTGGTCGACTTTATCTCATTTATTTCGCTTGCGTGACGACATATTTATTTTAAGATCCAATGCCGGACATACAGTAAGTAAGTGCTCTGGTGTCTCTGGATCTACATAACTCGAAGAATCTGGATAGCTCATTACTCAATATTTCTTTGCTAAAATGACTTTTAAGGATTTCAATTGGGTTCCTACTCGGTTAAATTATCTGAGGTTTAAGGAACTTTGATTGCCGCAAGCCGGATGTTCGTTCTCATTCTAAGACACGGAACTTCACCTCCTCTGATCTTAGGTACTCCCTGATAGTGTTTCTGCCTATGTCGCAAAATGGCTCTCGAGTTTCCAACAGCCTACACAGGCCCCCAAAAAAATAAGTGTCATGATCTGGGTATGTGACATATGCAGTCATACTTGTATGTATTTTGGGTTGTTGAATATCGCCATCACGTCTGAACTTCGACATAACCACAAAAAAACTTAATAACCTCAAAATCCGAATCCAAAGTCAAAACCTATCTATCACGTCTGAATTTCATTTTTTCAAAATTTGTTAGGTAAGATGGAATTTAAAACTTGATGGGTAGGTCTTTTTTTCAAGCTTATTGCGTTATTTATTGAATCTTCTCTTATTGTGAGACTAACACAAATTATTTAAATTTTATTATATAACTTAGATTAATTACAATCTGAAATGATTGTATAAGTTAGAGACTAGGATTTTTTTGCTGGGCTGGAGAATCTTTGCGTTTCAGTCGGTTCCCACTGCAGACTCGCGAGAGGATTTTCGTGTGCGGCGTGCTTTGCTTGATGTTTATTCTTTCTCATCTGAATTTCCTCGTTGATAAGATGTATGTGGAGGTCTTTATGGATGCTTTTGCTGCATAAGCACCATGGTGCCCCAGTGATAGTTCGCTGAATCGTTGACTAAGCTCGCTGTATAATTTCAATGTTGGATTTTGAAGCGATTCCCGATAGTTCACAGCCGTATGTCCAAATGGGTTTCAAAACGGTATTGTACAGGAGTAGTTTGTATTCCAGACTTAGGGGAAATTTGCAATTAATAAACCAATGAAGATTGGCTGTTTTAAGCTTCATATGAGTCCTCTTAGATTCTATATGTCGCCGCCAGGTGAGGCGTCTATCTAGGTGAACACCGAAATATGTTACTACGTCTGATTGTGGGATGAATGTATTGTTTAGGGTACAGGGTGGGCAGTTTGTCTATTCAGTGAGAATGTTACATGTCTGCTTTTGGTCTCGTTTATCTTAATGCGCCAGTCCTCAGACCATCTTTCCACTATTATAAAATGACAGGTAAGGTGTGCTCTGTTACTTTTGCTAGGCATCTAGATTGGCTGAGTATTGCGGTATCGTCAGCAAACGTAGAGGTTGTGAGCTGATAGTTTGTAGGCATGTCAGCTGTGTATACTACGTTGGGGGACTCCAGCATTGAAAGTGGGGTCGTGTGAAGTCGAACTGTTATTACCTGATTGAGAACACTCTTTTGAAGAGATAAGATTTGAACACTTTGTGTATTTTCTGGGAAGCAGTTTTGTTATCTTTTACATTAGTCCTTCCAGCCAGACTCAGTCAAATGCTTGTGCAACATCTAAGAATATAGAATATATCATTAGGAAACATAACTATGACCGCCTTATTCCACCTTTGTAAATAGTATCCAAGTTTCGTATTAGTTTCGTATAAGGTCAGAACCGTTGGAGTTCAATGATAATTTTTGGTGTCGCTAAGTCATGTGCAGGTAATTTTTTGGGCTTAAGATATTTTATATTTTTTATATTTTTTATATTTTTTTTTTCCAGAGGAGCCTTGCAGTGGAACGACTGTTTCTGCCGGTGCCTGAATATTTTTGTGTGTTTTCCACAAAGGATTCTCTTTGCTGGTGGGTGATTGTTGTTCGATGTATAGATGCTGGGCGTCTGTTTCCTCAAGCTTAAGTGCGTTGGTTACTCTACGTGTTGCTATTTTTAGGTGGTTTTTAGCCTTTGGGGATCTGTGATTCTGCCATTTTCTTCTTAGTCTTCGTTTTTCAAGTACTAGCTGTTCGATTTCGAGATTTGTATTGGTATGTCTTTTGTGTGTGTCTGGAGGGGTAGAGGGCTTTGCTGCTGCAACAATTATCGATTCGGCCAGGCGGTCAACATTATCATCGGTAAATACTATTTGAGTTGGTTCCATGCGAGTACAAACATATTTCGCATACTTTGCCCAGTTGGTCCTGTTGCCTGTCAGCCTGTAGGGTGCTCAGTTATATGTGGTCGGTGCCTGAGAGTTAGTACAACTGGAGAGTGATCAGATGATAGTTCTGCAAGTTGATATTGCGAAGTCAATGAGATCCGGGAGGCCAATATGTAGGCCTACTCGGAGTCACTTAATCGAGCTTATTTTGCGGCTTAATGAGCGCGTTGTAAAGTTGATTTCCCTTTGAGGTCAAAAGGCGTGAACCCCAGTGCGTATGCTTAGCATTGTAGTCATCGGCTGCTATAAATCGCTCACCGAGTAAGTTAAAAAATTCCAAGAATTGATCCTCAAAAACTACAGAGCGAGTTAGGGAGTAAACTGCAGCCAGAGTGACGGGCCCGCTGTGGATGCATGCTCTTGGAAGTGGTTGCAAGTAGTCCATTTCAGTTCTATTAAACAGATGGTATTTGAGGCGACTTCTGATAAATATACCAGTGCCGCCATGGGCTTTGCCGTCGGGATGGTTTGTGGCGTAGAATAAGTATCCTGGAATATGGAAGTTGTGCTTATCTGTTAAATGTGTCTCGGAGAGGAGCATGACGTTAATATTTTTGTCGGATAAAAACTGAGTAACTTCGATTTTATGCCGTGAAACGCCATTCGTGTTCCGAATAGATATTTGAAGTTGACACATTATATTGATTTGGATGACACAAGAAGCAGTATCATCATATTTTGGTTTTGCATTAGCTCTTGCATGAATGTTGTTCATTCAACATGTAGCAGCACTGTATTCAAACTATCACACGAACTTATTACAAAACTCTCACAAAACTGTCAAGTGTAAGGGAGATCGTCGAATTAGCGGTCCCTTATCAATCTTTTATCAACCCAACACAATTTATGGCCTCTTGAGCATGCGACACATGGGTCAGTACGGGTTGGAGGCTATTAACAGAATACTTGATAGGCTGCGCTGCAATTGATTGAGAATGTACCAAGCGGTGGCTTACAAACACCGCTTTAGGCTCTGGGATCAATTGAAATAAACTTAGCAAAGTGGATAGAGAAGTGTTATTCTTATACATTTTTTGGTCCTTCGAGCCGTCCGCGAGTGTACCAAGAGAAGTTCTGGTGACAAATTCTGAATTTTTTTTTACATTCTTGGCTAAGTTAAACAAGTTGTGAGTCGAAGCACAGCTAGATCAACCAGCCGATCAAAATAAAAAAATCTTCAACGGTTATCTAAGTTTATTAAAAAAAATCAAAATGCTGTCTGAACAAACGTTGGCGCTGCTGAAAAAGCAATTTGAAGTGCGACAAAAACTCTAGGAGGAAGAAGCAAAGCGAGAAAACTCATCGATGGTGAAGGAATTATCTATTCAATTCAGGAACAACAACGTGACGCTGTTAAAGATCGGTCCTGTTGATCATCAATACTTCAAGAAGATTTTTGAATCCACAATTGCCAACGCTCGGAGTTGATTAGATTCGGAGATGAAGGTCAAAGTAGGCCTAATAGGCGAAGACCCGATTCAGCAGGAAGAAACTCGGCAAAGGGAAGTGCTGGACACCAGGCCAAGCACTTTCAATGGATTAGAGGATTAAAACAAGGAGAACCTCTATTCCGGTTCCCAGCTTGGTAGAGATTCCACGAAAACCAAAACCAATGTCTTACGGCGGCTCATGGAAGAAATCAGAGCCAACCCTGGTCAAGATTACAAAAATCGCTAAACACATTGGAGGCAGATTATTAGAAAAATGCAATTAATATGACGAATATTGTGGAATTGGACTGCGATGTCAATTTATTGTTTGATCAAATTGATAGGAAGATACATGACATACGCAATAGAGAGGACGACAAGCCGGAACTTCTGAAAGTGACTCTGTCTCATTTTAGCGGAGATCCAAAGGAATGGCACTTTTTCTATGAGAATTTCTCACTTATAATTCATTCGAGAGAAGATATCAGCGATACTAAAAAACTGAACTACCTACGGGCTTACCTCACGGGAGAAGCAAGATTAGTTGTTGTTTAGATTTGAATTGATATCACTCAACGTCGGAGTAATATCAACTGTATTTTATTGTGTTATTATTAATTTTGCTTGCCCCAGGTGCATAACCATGTGGCAGAGGTCGCCGCAATAAGAACAGAAACAAATTGGGCTGCGGAGTAAGAACGAGTAGTCAAATGAGAGTTACTTTTCATACTGATTTTATTTTCCTCGTTGTGGGGTTTATATACACGTTTCTAACAAGCTAGGTATTTACGTAGGTTACATGATAAAAGACAAATGTTAACTATCTAAGTCTAATGATATCTGCTGATTTATGGCATGCAGATGGTGCGAAATCGTGCATCTGCATGCATAGCGATTAAGGGTCCTTATTTACTAAGTCCGCCTGTATATTAGCGAACGGTCAGTATTGATTCAGTGCATATCAGTAAAGGGTCACTGTTGATTTAGGTGCGTGTGAAAACGTACCCTGTCGCCTATCTGCTTACGATAGCAGTGTGCCTACGTATCATCTGCAGCGTACGATTTTCTGCAGTTACGTAAAATCGTACATCCTCCCGGCCGTTGAACATATGTTCAAGAATCTTCGATATTGATTCTAAATTGATGTAGGTTCTCTTCGGTTGGTGGATTTGATTTGGCGGATGTCCTTCCTTTGTAGTACTTGTTTCTAATATAGAATATGGACATGATCATCATGAACAGGAGTCCACCGTATAATGCGATTTGATGATGTTTAATCGGTTCAATTTCTTGAGGTAATTGAAATGTGTTGCTTGGGAGGAGTTTCTTTCGTAGTTGTTGTAAGTCGATGTAATGTTGCATCAACTCTTCCTTTTGATTGCAGCTCTCGATAATGGCCTTTTTAGCCTTGTCTGACTGAATTGCTTCTTCCAGATTTTTGAGCTTGTTGCTGGCTCCCACGAAGTTTGTGGCATTGTCACAATGCAGAGTCTGACACTTCCCACGTCGACTGATAAATCTTCGAAGAGCCGCTAGAAATGCATCGGTCGTAAGGTCGCTTACTAGTTCCAAATGCACTGCCTTTGTTGCAAAACAGCAGAAGATGGCAATATATGCTACATGTGATTGCTTTCCACGGAGCTTATAGTGAACCTTCATCGGTCCACAATAGTCTACCCCAGCATTAAGAAATGGTCTTGCTTGAGTGACTCTTAATGGTGGTAGATTTCCCATGATTTGTTGGATTAATCTAGGTTTGGCTCTTGTGCATCTTACACAGTTTTGCACGATATTCCGGGCTATTGTTTTTCCCTTAATCGCCCAGAACCTTTGCCGCATTGTTGCTAAAAGAGCTTGAGGTCCACAATGCATGTTATCCTTATGACCTTGCTCAAATATCAATTTTGTTATCGGGTCATTGTATGGCAGCAGCATAGGATGTTTTGCGTTAAATGTGATCTCTGCTGCTTCTAGTCTTCCACCTACTCGAATAATATTTTCATTATCGAGGAATGGTGCTAAAGCATTTAAGCTGCTGTGTCTGTCCACTTCACGATTTTTCTGAAGACCCTTTAATTCTGCCATGAAGCCATTTTGTTGAATATTACGAATGACTATCTTCTGGGCTTCATTTATTTCTTCCAATTGTAGTATTGGTTCGTTGGCTTTCCGTTTTCGAAAACGCATCATATAAGCAACAATTCTCAACAATTTATTGTATGAGTTTCCATGATTGATTGTGTATATCAATCTTTCTGATTTGGTTGCTGCTAATACGACTTCAGGGACGACCTTGGATGCTTCAGTTCCCTTTGCTACAAACGGCGATGGCCATGTCGATGGAGGTCCATGCAGAAATAGTGGACCATAGAACCACAAGCTGTGATCCTTGAATTTTGTAGCAGTTATTCCTCTTGATGCTACATCAGCTGCGTTGTGTGCGCTTGGGATATGTCTCCATTCCTTTTGTGTGGACACATCTTGAATGGTTGTTATCCTGGTGGCTACGAATTTGTCTTTAATTGTTTTTTGATTGTTGATCCAGGATAATACTATTTCTGAATCGGACCAATAATATGTAGGTATGGTCTCCAAGGATAGCTGTTCCTTAACCGTGCTTGTTATTTCTGCACCTAGGACGGCAGCCTTTAATTCCAATCGAGGAAGTGTAATAACGTTAAGTGGTGCTAGTCGGGATTTAGCGCATAACAATTGAACGCTTATTCGTTTATCCTTGTGAATGGAGCGAATATACACTGCCGCCGCATATGCCTTTTCTGATGCGTCTACAAATGTGTGTATTTCCCTTTGGACAGGAACTTGTTTTTTATAGACATGTCGGTCAATTTTAATTTCGTTAAGAACCTTGAGGTCCTCTTGATATTGTTTCCACTCCTTTTGCAGTGGTTGTGGTAATTCTTCATCATACTGATATCCTTGTCTCGTCAGTTCCTGCATGAAGATTTTTGCTTTAATTACCACTGGCGTAAATAATCCCAGTGGATCAAATATTTTAAATATTTCCGAGACAACATCTCGCCTTGTTATTATTTTTTTTTTGCTAGTTTGTGTTGTGCAGCATAATTTGTCCGAAATTGGGTTCCATGTAATCCCCAGTGTCTTAATGCTGCACTCCTCATAAGCTGCATCTTCCAGATGAACGTTGGGTGTAATGTCTTCTTTAGGCAAACCAAGTAATAATTGATTGTGGTTTGCACACCATTTTCGTAACTTGAATCCAGATTTTGATAAAATCTGGTTCAATTCCCTTTGTTTCTGGAGGGCTTCAGGGATTGTTTCTGCGCCTGTGATACAATCATCCACATAGAAGTCGTTCTTTAATGTTTTGGCTCCAAAAGGATATTCCCGCATCGCCCTTGTTGCTAAATATTGCAGACATTTTGTGGCCAGATATGGAGCTGCCTTTGTTCCATATGTCACAGTTTTTAGTCGGTAGTATTTTATTTCTTCCGATGGTTCACTTCTCCATATAATCATCTGTAGGTGTTGATCTTCTGGGTTCATCCATATTTGACGATACATTTTTTCGATATCCGCTGTGAACACGTATTTGTGTGTTCTGAATCTTAACAATATAGAGAATAGCGTGCTCTGAACTGTAGGTCCTTTATGTAGAATATCGTTTAATGATTTCCCAGATGATGTTACCGCTGATGCGTCAAATACTACTCTTAACTTTGTAGTTTGACTATCTGGCTTGAGTACACAATGATGGGGTATGAAATAATGTTGTTTGGGTATATGTTCTATTGGCACTTGTTTCATATGTCCAAGATCTTCATACTCCTTCATAAATTGAATGTACCCTTGCTTTAGCGTTGAATCCTTTTGTAGTCTTTTTTCTAATGATAGGAATCTTCTTGACGCTATGTCATGAGACTCCCCCAACGCTGATGCATCCTCCATTTGTGGTAGCCGAACAATAAGCCTTTTATCTTTGGCAATTTGTAGGTTCCGCTCAAATTGCCGCTCACATTCCTTGTCCATCGGCGAAAGACAAGGGCCCTTTGTCTGGAGATTGTCCAATTCCCAGAATTTGGCTAGTTGTTCGTCCACCTTCTCCTGTGTAGTCCTTTTTTCAATGACACTTGTCCTTGATTCAGAATTTGGAAATAGTGTTCGGCTCCTAGAAGAACGTCTATTTTTCCAGGTTTTCCAAAGTATGGATCTGCCAATGTTATATTTTGTGGCACTTTCCAACTATCGGAGGAGATATAACGCGTTGGTTGGTCATTCACAATGTTCGGCAAAACCATTGCTTCCAACCTAGAACTGAAATTATCTCAGCATGACATTGATGCGAGCATTGGAGGTGTGAACCTTTCCTCCAATGCCATTGATTTTTATGGTTGAGTGTGTTGATTTAAGACCCAATGTCTTCACAGCTCGTTCTGATATGGCGTTTATTTGAGATCCTGAGTCTAGGAGAGCTCGAAATTCGGCCTTTTGTCCATTGTTTCCCTGAATCGTAACTCGGGCAGTGGCTAACAGAATATAGCTTGATTGTTGTCCACTTGCGGTAGCAGCTGGTTTGCTTTCAGTTTTTAATTCTAAGTGTAACAATGTGTTATGTTTCTTGTTACACTTAAAATAGTCCCTTTTCGAACATGAACTTGTTGGCTGTTCTGAACGGAAGCATTTTGCACAGAGTTTCGGTCTCTGTACGCAATTTAAACGTTCTGCTGCTGTTCGTTTTAAAAAATCATTACATTTAAAAATGCTATGATTCGGTTTTATACAGAAGTAACATATAAAGTTGTGTTTAGCTCCTACTGAAGCACACGTGTTGTGTTTGACTTTATATTTGTCTGTATTAATGGCTTCCAATGTTAGGAACCTTTGCTCCAAGAATGCGAGGAATTCACTAATCGACTAATTTTGCCGTGTATTTTGTATGGATTGTTCATTGAAAACATGATTCTGTCTATCCATCTTCTTTGTAAGAATGCATAGCAGAAGTGGGTCCCATTGGTTTGTCGGTATCCCAATGTTGTTAAGCGCTGATAACGTTTCTTTAATGTTATCATGCATTGCCTTTACAGAGTTTGCATCGTTACCAGTCGTTGTGGGTTGATCTAGTAACCTCTGTATTAGTGCTGTACTGAGCACTCGCTTGTTATTGAATCTTTCTTCTAGCATATTCCATGCTGTGGTGTAATTTCTTTCAGTCAGTGAAAGATGGCGTATGAGTCTTTCTGCATCGCCAATTACATGATTTTTTAGATACCACATTTTTTGAATAATGGGTATTGAAGTGGCTTCATGAATCATTTTCTTAAACATGTCATGAAATTGCTGCCATTTAAGGTAGTCTCCATCAAACTTCGGGATGGAGACCTTAGGTAATGGTAATGGTGGTGCTGTAGGTAATGTAGATGTCACTATTTGTGGGACATTTACATCGCATGCTGTTTGGTTTTTAATCACAGCAATCTCGGCCGACAAGAAGTTTTGTAAATTATAGCCGAGAGAGACTGGATCGGCAAACCTTTTGTACATCTGAACATGGATATCCTTGATATCCTTCCAATATTGTTCAATTATTGGTTTGAATCCAGCTTGAGATTCGTCTGACATCATTTTCATTATGCGATCCAGACTTTCAAGCAAAACCCGCTGTTCCCGAATCATGGGCTGGATCTCGCTTTCGTCCGTTGATGTCATGGATTCAGCGTCCATTTCCAGAACACGTAGTTGTTTCTGGAATATAGCTATATATTCATTCGTCGCGCCTTTTATTATTTCAAAGTACTTTCCACTGAAGTACTCATGTTCCACCGTTGCTCCTTGCAAAATCGTGCGAATCTTTTCATCATTTAACTCGAAAAGCTGTTGGTGGGACTCCAGCGATGCGATTCTATCGCTGAAGTACTTTGGATGTGTTTTTCTTTCGGCGGGATCCTTCTTGTAGTTACGTATAATTTTCTGGATCTCTTCGCCGACTTGTGATTGCTGTGCCAGCAAATTGTTGATGCTTGATGTGGCCATTTTTAATTTATTAACTGTTGTCAGAATTTTAAGAGGTATTTTTTCTGATGTGCCTCGACTCACACCGTGTTCTTTCTAACAGTATAAATTAACAAATGTTTTTTTTATTTTAGGAGTTTGTCGCCTGGTTGACAACTTCGTAGGTCCAGCGTCGTGATCCTGAAGTCCTTGTCGCCTGGTTGACAGCTTCTATAATTCCAGAGTCAGAGGTTATTAAGCCTTTGTCGCCTGGTTGACAACTTCTCGTAGTCGTAGTCGGGGGTCACCAAATGTTTAGATTTGAATTGATATCACTCAACGTCGGAATAATATCAACTGTATTTTATTGTGTTATTATTAATTTTGCTTGCCCCAGGTGCATAACCATGTGGCAGAGGTCGCCGCAATAAGTACAGAAACAAATTGGGCTGCGGAGTAAGAACGAGTAGTCAGAGAGTTACTTTTCATACTGATTTTATTTTCCTCGTTGTGGGGTTTATATACACGTTTCTAACAAGCTAGGTATTTACTTAGGTTACATGATAAAAGACAAATGTTAACTATCTAAGTCTAATGATATCTGCTGATTTATGGCATGCAGATGGTGCGAAATCGTGCATCTGCATGCATAGCGATAAAGGGTCCTTATTTACTAAGTCCGCCTGTATATCAGCGAACGGTCAGTATTGATTCAGTGCAGGGTCACTGTTGATTTAGGTGCGTGTGAAAACGTACCCTGTCGCCTATCTGCTTACGATAGCAGTGTGCCTACGTATCATCTGCAGCGTACGATTTTCTGCAGTTATGTAAAATCGTACAGTTGTTGTACACCTATTAGCTGAGGTCTTACAACTATACGAACAACACGTAAAGAAAGCCAGAGAGATTCAGTCTCTCCAAGATGTGCTGAGCAATTGTCTAAAACAAAATAAAGGTCAAGATACGTTACTAACCACAGCTCATATTCTAGTAAAAAATAAAACTGGAAATTATGAGCAGTTGAGAGCCCTTATTGATGGAGGCTTACAAAAAACTCTAAAATCAGAGGAAGCAGTATAACTTCTGAAACTACGGAGGACAAAAAGTAATGTAGAAGTCCAAGGGATTTCAGAGGTGTCGACATCGTAAGAAATGTAAGGAACTTCAGAGCTCTACCGAGCAAGAAAATTAATATGAATGTTGCCAAGGACTCGAAGGGATGGGAGTTAGCTGAACCACACTTCAACGGGCCTAGCAGAATCGATCTCATAATTGGAGTTGACCTGTTGCCGTCAATAATGCTGGAGAAAATTAAAAAAGTCAATCAGATCTTGGGACAGAAGACCAAGCTTGGATGGATAATCTCTGGGAGCATATCCAGAGCGTGTAACAGTAAGCTTATCAGCGCAGCTACGACAATGCGGTTGGACGATCTCGAGCGTTTCTGGAAGTTGGAAACCGATACCAACGAACGAGAAGAAAACTTATAGTGCGAAAAAAACTACTACGTGGGATAACGAAGGTCGGCTTGTAGTCTCTATACCACTTAGCAAAGTGTATAGACGACTCGCATTGTTATTCTTATACAATGATATATGCTGCGTTTGTTCGTTCAAAGTAGTTATTTTCTGTTCTCCCCACATAGTAATCGACTTTTGTGTTGACTGATTCACAGATTTCATTCCCGATTTTAAGGCACTTGAGAAGGGAACGCTAGGATTGCTACGATGTTTAGGAGGGGGTGCCATGTACGACGGGTCCGATTGTGGCAGACTGTGATTGATATGGGTGGTGTGAGCGCGTATTGATTGTCCTCGTTTCTTAAGGCGGGTCTTTAGTTCATTATATACTACACAGGATGTCAATTCGCTCCGTGACTTTCACCGCATTTCTTACGCATTTTTACAAAGATGTCGTTCTTTTTCTTATGGGCGTTCGCTGTGCTTTGAGCTCCACTACAGACTACGCAAATAGATTTCAGTGTATAAGTAAAGATACTTATGAGTCGCGTTTAAACAAATCTTTAATTGAGTACTTTAAAACCTAAAGTAAAATCAAACAATCGTGAATGATACTCGGCGTTACATTTTTAAAAGACTAACTTATGTTAACAAAAGATTCTTATATTTAAACCCTACGTCGATAGCAGCGCTGCTCAGCGCAGCCCAGCATAATGCTGATGTTGTGCCTCGTGCACAACATCCGGCCCATACTTCACGTTATGCTGACTACGGCGTTCCCAGGCTTCTACCAGCGCACAGTGTCGGTGACCGACGAATTGCTTGAAACGCAGATTTATTGACAACTCAGTTAACGGCTGTTAACTACTCCCTCCTTTAAGACCTGGCCGTCCTCGGTCACGCCAAGATCCCTCAATACCTGGTTGACGGCGTCTGCAAACCTTTTCTGCCGGCGACGTCGCAACCACCAAGAGACTCCAAACAGAGACGCACATAAGATTGCGCCTAGTGAACCAGCCAGTATTGGCCCAATGACAAGGTCGGTCTGCAACTCATCGATGCGTTGCAGATTTTCTTCGTTGAGTTTGTGCAGGTAGGGGAGACTTAGCACAGTTTGGTGTCGTGCAACTTTTATATTTGAAGCTGCTGCTAAGTCAGGGTGTTTCTTGGAGAGGCCATTGAAGTTCAAGTAGCTGGTGCCGTTGATCATTGCCGTGTGTTGGAAAACTAAGAGATGTGTCCCATTTAGCTGCTGCTCTGGCTCCCCATCGAGGCTCACCACAGAGGGGCTGTCATTGATTACTATGAGACCTTCATCGACAATGGCCACTGGTGTTAGATGGCTCGGTTGAGTGTTGCAATGTGCGATGACTCCAGCATGCAACTCGCTGGCGCAAGTGGAGTTAATGTCTTCCTTGCAGAACATGGCCGCTGGTGACCCATTGCATGATTTGAGGGGTCGAATGATTCCTTGGCAGTCAGCTACCGTGTCCTCGGGTATTTGCAGTGATATTCCAGCGTGTGCGACAGGGAGAATTGTAACCTTCTTACAAACAAACTTAGGTTTGGGAAAATTGATTATAAAATGTATTATTTGACTACTTGCTAAAACTTTAATACTAGCTACGCTAAGTAGTTGGGCTACACTAGCATCTGTGAGATTTTCATTCAAGATCGTGTTCAAGTCATTATTATCGATAATAGCTGGGTTTACTATCTTTGCTTTGGCTAAAGTGACCGCAATCATAACATTCTGCAATTCAAGAGTCAGCATCCTATTTCTTGCCAAAAGCGTTTCATAGAGATGAGCCGTATCGACTTCTTCTTTCTTTTTGACTTTTAAAATCTCGTTAACAGTGTTTGTAAGCGCATTTATTCTGTCCTGGACCGCTGTGTTGATTTTAATCTGTCTGTTGTTGGATTGTATTAGGTCATGTTCTGTCATCCTGGTCAGTTGCAAGTCGTCGTGGTCAGGTGTTCCTGCTATGATTTTTAAGACTGAACCCAGTACATTGAGGCTTCTAGCGTGCCTGTGGTGAACGTTTAAAATTGACAAAAGAGTCTTCAAGTGTTCTGTATCTGCAATCAAAATTTTCTTCATGTGCGATTGGGGAAATAGGTCAGTCATATCCATTGTCTCTTGAACACACCGTTCGTACTCTGTCAAGTTAGTAATGTGGCTTACGTAGGTGGTCTCGTTCCAGATTATGGCTACTCCATCTATGATCGGGATATAGCTGGCATGGGTGTAGTCCGTTAGCCTTGAATTCGTCAACGCCAACCAGGCCAGGATTAAAAAAGTATGAGGTAACCTATCAAAGTGAAATTAAGTTTAGATTTATTTTCCAGATTTTATTAACCTATCGGAGGTTGTCCTTATGGACCACCCTCCCCTTTATAAGAACGGTTGTCCCTAGATCTGCCTCAACCTTTTGCTCAGCGCAAAGTGGGGTGAGTTTATCTCCCAACCTTCTATTAGCTTTCACCAGTACCTTTTCGCCAACGTCAAAGGTTCTGTTTTGCCTAGCCGGGTTGTTTCTCTGAAGTTGTTCTTGCTGAGTTTTCAACAGTCTAAGCCTTATCTCATTGCTAAGATCATATTTAGCGTGAATTACGTCAATCGGAGTCTTGTTTGTGACAGAGTGGATTGATCGGTTGTACTCAATACTAGCTAGAATTATCAATTCAACCGTGTCCTCTATTTGGCGCTGTAGTTTTAAACACCTTGCAATCTCTAGCAACGTGCTATGAAAGCGCTCCACTTGCCCATTTGACGTACTGTGTAGAGGCGGGGCATTCACCACGTCAATGTCAAACTGATTCTTTAACAAAGACCGGATTGTCTCCGAATTAAAAGACGCCTCGTTGTCACAATAAATAGTTTTTACGTCAGGAAAAAGATTTACCAATTGTAAAATAGGTATTTTCACATCTGTGATTGTTCGTGACGCAATACATTGCGTCAAAGCGAACTTGGAAAATTTGTCAACCGCGGTAAGGAAGTATTTTCCTGCGGTAGAGAATATGTCTATATGTAAGAGCTCGCCTACTCGAGTTGGTATCGGCGTCACACCCAATTCTTGTTTTCTTGGATGTCTGACATATTTAGACTTTGCGCAAATTTTACAGTTCGCAACTACTTCTGATGCTATTTTGCTCATTTTTGGAAAATAATAATCCCGCAGAACCTGCTTAACATTTTCTTGGGCGGCCCTATGCGCCCTATTGTGTTCAGCGCTTATTATTTCTTTACGTTCCTCATCATTGGTGATGTCAGTCACCCAAGACTTGCAGTGCCAGAACTTAGTGGACGGGAATGCTTTTACCAATTTGTCTTGTATGCGTGCCAAAATAGGCAAGTCACAATGGATGGCATTCACAACCTCAGGTTTAACTACATCTTTTAATGTCTCAAAGAGATTTTCATGACTATCAAAGCCTAAAATGTGCCGCGTCTTTTCGCGAAAAATGAGATAGAATTGTTTCGTCGGGGTGTTTGACTCTTCTAAAACTAACTGATTCCTAAAACAATTCAGTGGTTTATCAGTGGATTCAATAGTATAAGTGAGTGAAGCTTCGCTGTGCATTGTGGCCGCATCGGACTGAACCGAATTATCCAAGGCATTAATATTCTGCCTTGATAGCGCATCCGCTACATGATTGTCTTTGCCTGGTTTGTACAGAACTCTCGCGCCAGAATCTTCAATTCTTGCTTTCCAGCGTTTTATTTTAGAGTTCGGGTTTTTGTCAGAGACAGCGAAAATTAACGGTTGGTGGTCAGTGTAGATGTTAATGTCACTCTTTCCGTACAGGTAGTGACGCAAAGTGTCCAGAGCCCAAACTATGGCCAAGAGTTCTCTCTCATTGGTCGCATAGTTCAATTCGCAATCTTTCAGCGTTCGGGAAATCATGGTTATGGGTCTATTATTCTGCGAGAGGACCGCCCCAATTCCACTGGAGGAGGCGTCAGTGGTTAGGTCGAATGGCAGGTTAAAGTCTGGATAGTGGAGAATAACCTCTTCCGATGCCAAAATGTTCCTGAGTTTATCGAAGGCTTGCTTCTGGGTTTCATCAAATTCTACAGGAATTGACCTTGATCGCTGTTTGCTGACCTTGCCGTTGTCCCCTTTTAATATGTTAGAAATAGGCCTTGCTATTTGTGCAAAGCCCTTTATGAAACACCTGTAGTAGCTAGCCAGGCCTAAGAACGATCTTACCTCATACAGTGTGGAAGGCTGTTTGAACTCTTGTATGGCTCTGACTTTGTCTGGACTTGTCCGCGTGCCTTGTCGCGAGACAATAAATCCAAGAAAGTCGACGCTTTCCTTAAAAAATTGGGACTTTTCTTTCGATACTCTCATGTTAGCATCGTAAAGACACTTGAGCACCTTCTCAATGTCCCTGACGTGTTCTGCTTCATTCTTTGAGAAGACAATGACATCGTCAACGTACACGTAGCATATCTTGCCGATGTGCTCCCGTAGTACGTCATCAATGGCCCGTTGGAATATGCTTGACGCATTTTTTAGGCCGAATGGTAAACGGCAAAACTCATATTTACCACCGTTTACCGAAAATGAGGTCTTTTCACGGTCGCGTTCAGCTAGTGTGATTTGATGATATCCCGACTTTAAGTCAAGAGTAGAAAAATATCTCGCACTTCCCAAGTTTGAAAGTATCATGGCTATACTGGGCATTGGATACTTGTCAGCTATGGTCTTGGAATTTAATTTGCGGAAATCTACTACTAACCGCTTTTTTGCTTGGCCGAAGTCGTCTGTCCCTTTTTTCCCTACAACCCATATTGGATTGTTATAAGGAGATTTTGATGCTCGAATTATTTTGTTGCGTAGGAGGTCTTTTACCTCTTCATTAACAAAATCGGTGGAGCCCGCAGGGAATGGATACATCCTGGAATATACCGGTTCATTATCTTGGGTTCTGATTGTAGCTAGTACATTTGTGTTAAACGGCAGCATCTCGTTTGGATCTGCGAAAGCTCTGATTTTTGCGTTCATCATTTTAATGAACTCATTTCTTATGGTTGGCGGTACTTCAATGTCGTCTATTTTCGTAAAGTTTACGCTGCGACATTTGTGGAATAGGATCTCTTCCGTACCTTTTGAGAAGTTTAAGGCCTTCGACGTTAAGTCGATGGTCGCACCTGCTTGTGTTAGGGTGTCTAGACCAATAATGCCGTCGAATGTTGACAGCTGTGGCAAAATGAAAAAAGGGCATTTTATGCCGAAAAATTTAAGAAAGCATTTACTTTTAATGCTGTTAAAGCCATGAAGTGATTTTACCACGAATGGTGTCTCCACAGGTATAATTGTCTGGAGTCCTTCTACCGGTCTAATGTAGTTCTTAGAGGATCCAGTGTCTATGAGGAATTTTAGTGTCTTCCCTGCTACTGTTCACTTGACGAACGGGAGCAGGGATACTGCACTAAAAAATTAACAGCATCGCTGTCATAGCCAGCTACACTGTCTGCATCGATATCGGCTACCGCTTCGGTCGCTGTCTGTTCGTAGTCCTCGTCTGATTGCTCCAGGTGTTCCTCGTCGAGGTGGTTTATCCGCTGACGGCGCTGGTCAGAGAGTCTCTGTGACCCATGCTGCCTTTTGTACTGACCCTGTTGGTATTGAGTACTCTGAGGAGCTGCCGCAGACAGTCCTGTTCCCTGCTGCCTTTGATAGTTTGTAGGCTGCCGGAATTTTGATAAGGACGGATCTACTTCCATCTTTTCTACTTGGTCTTGCTGTTTTTGGTTACCGCCCGCTTGTTGGGTATGGTTTCCCCGCGTGTAGAACGGGTTTCTTCCCTGTCCTCTCTGACTATCATGATTACCCCCAGAGCGTTTTTGAGCTTTTTCCTCTAGAGCCCTGGCGTAGTTCGCCGCGAAGTTATGTCTGTCGTGATTTGATTCAATCTCTTGCGCCATTGCAAGAGCTGAAGGTAAATCTTTCGGCTGCGCCGAGAAAAGTATGTCCGTTAGGTTCTTTTTTAAGCCTGAAATGAATACACGAAGTGCATCGGCCCTGTATTTTTCGTTTAGGTATGTTGCTTGGACTCCATCGTGTGTCATGATGGTTTTATTTGTGAGAAGGGTGAGTTTTTTCTCAACCTCCTCATAAAATTGGACTACAGATGAAGCACCCTGCCTAAGCGTGGCTAATTCTTGCTCTAGCAAGTGTAACGGCCGCTTGTCAGCGTAGGTGAAGTCTAAGCGACTAAGGATCGCATCAAAATTTAACACTGTGTTAAAAGAAGCCAGTGTTGCGTCCGCAGAGTCCCTGATCTTGTTCCTAATGATGAGCACCGCCTGATAGTGCCTTGAACTGCCTGCAAAACTTTCATAAATGGTATAGGCAGCTTTTGCCGCCTGACGCCACGAGACGTATTGCTCCTGTGAGCCATGGAATTCCGGCAAAGATTTTACCGCATCCAGAGATTCGTCACATGCGACTCGCCTGTCAATGGTAATGGGACTGTATGACTGAACCTGAGGCACTGGAGCACCTGCAGCTTGTATCTGACTTGTAATTTCCTGCAGTCGTTGCTCAAAGTCATTTTTTTGTGCTGCTAAAGCGTTAGTCACTGCAGCAGTGATGACAGCGTCTAATTGTGCAGCGTTCATGTTCTCCATTCGTTGGTCGTTGGTTGAGGTCAGTTTTAAGTTATCAAACTCTGATAGCAGTCCGTCTATTTCAAACTCGTTGTCTGAATTTGTATTAGGCGAGGTCAGTTTTTTGATATCCAACCCTTCGCATAACTCGTTAAGATCGCTGTCCGAATCGCTCATACAAATGTGTTACTGTTAACGGTTTTATGTTAAATGCAAAAAAATTGCCAATATTGCAATTTACTTGTGGCAAGAAGGGTAAAGAATTTGGTGGGGCAAGATGTTTGTTTTATTTAAGGAAAAAACAAGTTATTTCTTGGGATAAACTAAAAAGAACAGCAGGCGTCACGTTACAATGTGTGACGGCCGTGATAGTGTAACCAAAACCAAAGCTTGCTTAGTTAGCTAAATTTTTTAAATGCTTGTTGTTTTGTTTTTGCTTTAACTTCGCATTCTGTTTTGTCTGCGCAACACAAAACGAGTTAAATTAAAATTAATTTTGCACACCAACCAAAATATTCACAGAGACAATTAAGTTATAAAATGCAGAATATTATTAAAGGACAGTTTACTCTAATTTTGTTCAGTATATTTTTTTAAATTTTATTTCTGGGCTATTATCGATATAAAAATTATTGAATGAAAATTTCACTTACAAGTTCATTGTTATCCTAGATAAGTTAGATGGTTTAGGTGATCTTCCTTCCTTCCTTCAGAGGCTGTTTTGATGTGAATTTTCTTTTTTTTATACTCGTAGCTGACGAGCTCGTTGGTGCATTTGCACAGGGATGGGCACTGATAGAAATTTGTGTGCTTTGTTGGTGTTTTGTTTCCGCTACTGCAGGCGTTGTCTCCGTACAGTAAAAAGAAACAATAGTTCCTTAGTGTTTTGTTTGCTGCTGTAGGCGTTGTCTCCGTGCAGCGCTTTTATTTAAAACACTGTAGTGGGTATCATCGACCTCACTACGATTTGTTTAACAAATTAACGGGACGAAATTCCTCGTTAACTTTTCACGATCACAAATACTTTTTTAGTAGATTAACGGGACGAAATTCCTCGTTAATTTTTCACGAACACAAATGTTTTGGGTCGGAGTTCGAACCGAAGTTGGGCGCCAGTAAAGATACTTATGAGTCGCGTTTAAACAAATCTTTAATTGAGTACTTTAAAACCTAAAGTAAAATCAAACAATCGTGAATGATACTCGGCGTTACATTTTTAAAAGACTAACTTATGTTAACAAAAGATTCTTATATTTAAACCCTACGTCGATAGCAGCGCTGCTCAGCGCAGCCCAGCATAATGCTGATGTTGTGCCTCGTGCACAACATCCGGCCCATACTTCACGTTATGCTGACTACGGCGTTCCCAGGCTTCTACCAGCGCACAGTGTCGGTGACCGACGAATTGCTTGAAACGCAGATTTATTGACAACTCAGTTAACGGCTGTTAACTTATATTAAGCCTTAATGTGGCCATATTCTTGGCAGTTAGTGCACTGCACTGGGCGACTGCGCTTGTGTGGCTCTCCACTGTGATGCGCCGATGCAGTAGGAGCTGTAACTTGAAGATTGGGTGAACTTCATTTATTTTAGGGTCTGGCTCTCTGGCTCCAACTCGATTTTGAACATTGGTTGTGGTTCCATATTTTGGTTTAATATGTTCATTTTTGCATTAAAGTTATTTTCCTTAAGCGCTTTTACGATTTCAGTGGTCGTCACAGTTGCTTCAATCCTTTTGAGAATAACCTGTAGGCCCCTTGCGCTTTTTAGTTGGTATGTTTAAAAAATTTTCGCTGCATCATCCAAGAATTTGGTTAGTAGACGATGGCTAGCCTCGGTTTCAGTTTGAACTTTTGTCTCATTTAAGTTCCCTCTGCTTAAAATGATTACGTAAAATGAGTTTTCTCCTATTAGTGTGGCTCTTTCGTTCACTAATGCACTTGAGCTTTTTTCGCAAATGTATATAGGAGGAGGCTCGACCTTCTTAGGTTCCTCTTTAAATGACTTTGCCGGTTGTACACTTTCATCAGTTGAAATTGCCAGCAGCTCAAATCTGTTGGCGTTTTATTAGTTAGCATGTTAGCATTGTCGCTTGTAATATTTGTTTTGATCGCTGGATCCAGTTCTTGTTTTGATTGCAACTGCAGTAGTTGTTGTTGTCACTGTACTATTGTAGTTACCGTAGGTAAGCGTAAAGAAATTCCTCCAGTGTTTGGAGAGTTCGAGTTTTGGAACGAAAGAAGTTGTGGGAGAGAACGCGAACTTTCTTGAGTTGTTGGTAAAGGTAAATCGCGAGTGTCATAATTTTTCTTGTTGTCTTTTTTTTTTAAGATGTAAAACTACTTGCTTATACTATTTCAATATTTGGGGATTGAAAGGTAAATTTTCGGGTTAGAGCTGATTGATCGCTCGCTGTCTGCAGAAGTCGCGGAGACGTAAGAGAAGTACACATTGGTCGTTGCAATGAGAGCCGGCGATCGTTTTGTTCGCATTGTCCCTGAACGCGAGTGTCGTTCAGACTAATAGTTTTCTTGTTGTCTTTTGTTTGAAGATGTAAAACTACTTGCTTATACTATTTCATTATTTTTTGGGCATTCAAAAATATTTCGAGTTTTTATCGAGTTTATCTGGATTCTACATCTTTTGGGGGATATTTATAGGTTATTAAGTTTTAGAGGTTAGGTCGAAGTCCAGTCGTGATAGTGAAATTCTGACCCCGGGTTCGGATTCAGCTACCCGAAATATATTTAACTGCATTTGCCCTGATCATGACACTTTTTTTTTGTGGGCCTGTGCTATTTATTATTGTAGTTTCTCGAGCCATGCGGAGCGGTGGCAATCAAAAAATAACTCAATACAAAAATTCGTTTAAGCTCATGTGAGAGCGAACTTTGTTTCGCAATTATATTCATAGCGGCCACGCAAATATCATCCGGCTATGCAACGACGTCCGAACAACTGCTTATTCTGCAGATTTGCTTGGATTCATATTTCGGCCAGCAATCAAGAGACCGTTGACTTAGTTAACCATACCTCCTAAGTTAAGGCCGCCCTCGGCAAACCCCATTTGAGCAACTATCTCGCTTAGTTTCCTTGAAAATTGTCTTACCTTATGAATGCGCCAACACAACATTCCGACGCCATTGAGCTCGCAACTTGTTGCTCCAATGATGAATGCTGTATAGATCGCACCGTCGACGCTGATATTCTCTCTAAACTGCCGAATAGTCTTCAAGTTATTATTATTATTATTATAGAAGAGGGAGTCGGAGAAAGCGCGAGGCACTGCGACCAATATGATCTTTTGTACCCAGAATGCTCTCCCTGTCATGACAAAAGCTGTTCTGCTTCCCTAATGAAGCATAACAGATCTTTCGTCGAGGAACGGACAATCTGCTCTGGAGTTGCGATTTCCACGTGCAGATGTTTCCTCCTTGTCCATACCAAGGCCGGACAGTCACATAGAATGTGTTTAGTAGTTTCATCGTCCTCTTTGCAGAGCCTGCACTCCGCGTCCGAGGACAAACGCATTTTTTTGAGGTGGTAGTTCACCAAGTGGTGGCCACTTAGGTAGCCAACAAGGAGATAGAGGTCTCTCCTGGAGAGTAGCTTGGTCCTTCGATCAACTTCTGGATTGGTAAGCTCTTTAACCTGCCGCATCCCTGGTTGGAAGAACCAGTAGCGTTCAGTCAATCTTCCAGCCCAGGTTTTCACAAGGGAGGAGATAGTAGACCACCCCACGCCACAGAAGGGTTCGGGGCCGAGCAAGGTGGCTGATGACCCAGCCCTCGCTAGTTCGTCCGCCAGCTCATTGCCCTGGAAGCCAGAGTGCCCAGATACCCAAATTAGGGTGACTTTATTCCTTATTGACAGCCTCTGGAGACAATTCCAGCAGTCAGCCACCATACGCGAGCCTACTCTTTTTGAGGAGAGGGCTAGTATGGCCGCTTGGCTGTCCGAGAAGATGTATATTTTCGCTCCTCTAGTCCCCTTCTCAAGGATAAGACGGCAGCAGAACTCAATGGCGTGAACCTCTGATTGGAAAACTGTGGGCCAGTTGCCCATAGCAATCGAGGTCCTGGAGTTGGGACCATGTATTCCAGCTCCAACCCCCTGTTCAGTCTTTGACCCGTCGGTGTACCAATGTATACCATTTGGGTCTCTGATGGGGTTGCCAGCATCCCAAACCCTGCGGTCCGCGATGAGGGTTCTAAATTTTGCACCAAAGAAGAGTTCCTTGGTCATAGAATCTGATCTAGTGCAGATCTCTAAGCCAGAAATGTCTTTGAGTAGGCTAGCATGCCCAGATTCGGTAGCTAGAAGCCCAGATTGGAGCTTGATTCTAAGAAGGCTCATAGCAGCAACTTCTTTTATACGGATATGCAGCGGAGTCAGATTCAAAATCGATTCCATTGCTGCAGTGGGACAGGTGCGGAGTGCACCCGTCAAGGAAAGGCAAAGCAGCCTATGCAATTTCGTGCATTTATTGATGGCAGTGACCTGCGTAACCTTGGGCCACCACACAATAGCAGCGTAGGTTACGATCGGTCTTACCATCATCTCAAAAAGCCACCTAATGGTGCAGGATTTGAGACCCCATATTCTACCGAAAAGCCTTCTACATGCCCACATGGCATGAGTGGCCTTTGATAGAGTGTTATGCAGGTGGGAGTTCCAGTTTAGTCGCTTATCAAGGGTTACCCCTAGATACTTGACTTCGTTGGAAAGTTCCACAGGAGAGCCGCCAATATGTAATTGACCAATGTCAATAGAGTAACGCTTAGTGAAGGGAACAATGATTGCCTTTTGAGGATTGATGCTAAGACCTACATCATCGCACCATCTACTGACCGTGTTCAGAGCTGATTGCATCAGCTCTGTCACGGTGTTGGCATAGTTCCCGTTTACTACGAGAGCCAGGTCGTCGGCATAGCCAATCGCTTCCACGCCCTGTTCTGCGAGTATGATTAGTAGTTCGTCAACTTCTAGGGACCAGAGCAAAGGGGATAGAACCCCTCCCTGGGGACACCCTTTTACCGCACTAATATGGGCGGTCGTCGTGTCCAGGGTAGAGGAGATAGTCCGGTGTTTGAGCATTGCGTCAATCCACCGGATTATGGGACGGGCAATGTTCCTGCGCTCAAGCGCAGTAGAGATAGACCCGTAGCCGGTATTATCGAAAGCACCCTCTATATCAAGAAAACTTTGATACGAAGGCCTTTTCGATCTTACTCACTAATTTGTGAAGAGCGACCTCTGTCGATCTACCGGCTATATACGCGAACTGCGTGGGGTGCAGAGGGTTGTTTTCCTGCAGAGAGCACCGAATGTGCAAGTCTAGGAGCCTTTCCGCAGTCTTAAGCAGAAAGGAGGTAAGGCTGATCGGCCGGTAGGACTTAGGCTGGTCAAGAGGACGATTCCCCTGTTTGGGGATGAATACCACATTGACTCTCCTCCAAGAGTTGGGTATGTGTCCCCACGTGAGACTGGCTCTAAGAAGGCCGACCAGTGGATCAAGGATATGATCCAGACTGTTTTGGAGAAGGGCTGGAAAGATTTGATCACCCCCTGGGGCTTTGAAGGGAGCGAAGGAATCTACAGCCCATTTGACCTTTTCAGGATCGAAGATGGTACCAGATAAACTGGTTCCACGTGAGTCAGGTGACCAGGTGGCGTCAACGTGACTGGAGAGATCTGGGTTGGCCACGGAACCTGGGAAGTGAACTTGTAGTAAAAGTTCAAGTGCTTCTCTACGATCTTGAGTGAAAGAGCCATCTGCTCTTTTTAGAAGCCCTATACCATTAGACGATCCTTTGGCTAATACCTTGTGGAGTCTCGCTGCCTCTGGCAGAGATTCTATGCTACCACAGTAGCTGCGCCACGTATCGCGTTTGGAGCGTCTAATGTTCTTATTATAGTTTGTGAGAGCGTCCCTATAGACGTCCCAACTTATACGGTTAGATCTGGCCTTGTTGAAAAGGCTTCTAATCTTCCTTCTTTGAGCAACCAGCTCTTCGTTCCACCAAGGAACTTTACGGTTGACCGTTAGTGCCTTCCAAACTGAGCTGGCTTCGAAGGACGTAATAAGCACATCTTGGAGCAGGTTGGCAGCAAGTTCTATCTCACTGACAGAGTTAGGATTGCTGATCAACATGTCTGCTTTCAAGGCCACAGAGGCTTTGAAGAGTTCCCAATTTGTCCTTTTAGGACAAAAGGAGTTCTGGCGGATCTCGACTTGGCCAGGAAGGTCGAACCTGATGTGCTGATGGTCCGACAAGGTGGCTTCGTCTGTGACCCACCAGTTTATAAGCGAACTCGCAATTGAGTTGCTTATTAGGGTGAGATCTAATACCTCTTCCCTAATAGAATTAATAAACGTCGGTTTACATCCGACGTTCGCTATGTCTAAATGACAACACATTAGATAATCAAGGAGAGACTCACCACGTTTGTTGACGTCGCTGCTCCCCCAGATTGTGTGATGGACGTTGGCATCACAGCCAATCACGAGCGGCTTGTTGTGGAGGCGGCAGAATCCCACAAGCCGCTGAACCTCTGCGGGGGGTACGTCATCCACATCGCCCGGGGAGTAAGCAGAGGCGATCACCACTTCCACTTCAGCAGTGGCTACCTCCATAGCCGTTGCCACCAGGTCTCTGTGAATGAAGTTGGTTAAAGGAAAGTGTCTCACACTGTTATTGATCAGTATAGCAGTGCGAGGGGCACCTCCCATACGGTCATATAATAACTTACATGATCCGCATGATAGTCCACGGACGAGGCCACCTATTAACCATGGCTCTTGGACGAGAGCCAGGTCAATCTCCTCTTTACAGATGACCCTGCACAGGGTGGCTGACGCTCCTCTGGCGTGGTGCAGGTTCGCCTGGAGCACTCTAGTTGCGCTCCGCATCCTCTCTCAGCGCCTTGGTGACAAGGCCACATGCCTTGCCCCACCGAGAGTCGTTGCCTCGGATGCCCTTCGGCAGTCTGGCTGAGCTGCTCGGGGGAGGACGCCTAGCGATCCCAGTCGCGGGAGGTGCCCTTGCGGGTTGTTTGCGCCCAGCGCTGACTGTGGGTCTGGCAGGGGCCAGGAGGCGCCTGCTGCCAGCCACCGGCCTGGTGCGGCCCGTTGAGGAGTTGGGGGCGGAGACCAGAATGGTCGGGGGTTTGGGGATGGGGGCTTTCAGCGCCACTGCTACCGCAGCACTGGTGGACGCCACCGGTGCGGCAGCCACTGCTGTCGCATAGGTAGGGGCCACCTTTGACGCTTCCGGAGGGGCGCTGGAAGGGGGGGGAATGGTTGGAGAGGGGGATGGGGGACCGGCCGGGGAGGGAGAAGTATCTGAGAGCCTGCTTCCGTGAGACCTGACCTTTGCGAGGCCACGGAAGCGTCGTCAACGAGGCTGATCAGGTCAGTGTCAGCTTCAGCGTCAGAGGACATCACCTCGACGAGCTGCTGCCGGCCTGAGCAGCTATTGGACGAGAAGTCAGCACTGGCGAACTCATCGTCCAAGGGAGTCCGTGGCCTGTCCGGGTCCCCTAAAGTACCAGGGCCAAGACCCGTGGTATTGGGGGTGGAAGCCAGCAGCCCACTGGCTGCAGTGCTGTTGTTGGGGTCGGCCGTTAAGGTCTCGCCCTGGGTTGATGCTGTCGAAGTCGCATCGGACTTATCTTTTATAAAATTTATATCCATACTTTAGACCCACGAGTAGGCGGGAAGGGAAGGTCACCCACGGCATAGCCCGCGTGCCGTGGGAAGTCTAGATGAAACTGGAGGGCGACAGGTATCCAGAGTCCGCATACTAACGACCGGGCTACCCCCCGGCCATGCATCCCTTGGCGTATGCTGTTCCGCCTTGGATTGGGGTGATTTATAGAATCACAATCTTCGCCCGACTACAATTAGTCAGCACCCCTAGCAGAGACATGACCGTGCTAGGGGCCTGCTTCCAGCCGCCCTCACGTGGAGAGTATAGCCGCACTTCCGACAGTAGGAGCAAGGACGGCACGTACCCCAGCCAAAGCTGGGGTTCCATGTGATTCCCCTTACTGTCTCTGACGGCTGACGGCCAGTCTTCAAGTTACGTTCATTTAAGCGACGGAGGTAAGGGAGACTGAGCACGTTCTGGCTGGCAGTGATATTCAATGGGGGAATCTTGCAACTCCAGGGACTTTACTTATGATGCTGTTTCGGTTGGTAATCAAGGTTTCATTTATGTTGACACCCTCGCTGAACGACGTGTGTGCCGTGCACCCAAATTTCTGTACCGTTGCCCATCTGTACCTTGCCGTATCGGTTGTTAAAGATGAAGATATAGTCGTCCACATATGTATATAACTTGGTCCAGACTGCTCGGCTAGGGCCATACTACCTGCATGGAGTTCTCTGGCGCATGAACTCTCTGCCGATAAATGACAGAAAGATGGATGGGGTGATGCGTTGCTATTCTCGACCAGTGTTGCCAACTCAGATATTTTCTAGCTAGTTCTGGCTATTTTGGATGACCGAAAACTAGAAAATGTTCCTTTTAGCTAGGAACGGTTTTTTCAGCTATTCTTATCAAAAGCTCTGCTAGTTTTTAGCTATTTTTCATAATACCAAAATATTTACGTTTCGCAAAATAGTTTTGCAAAATATGGCCATAACTCTTCATAAAAAAACAAAATGACCGGCAGCATATGTATGTATTACTTATCAATACACGAGTACTTGCATGCTGCCATCTCTAGTTTGCAATTCACATCGTTAGAAGTTAAAAGAATGCTAAACAGAAATTCGAGCACGCGCCAAAATACAGAAAGAATATAAACAAAAAGCTCGTAATGTGTGGATAAACGATGAACGTTTTAAAACATGTATTAAAAAAGACGTGAATGATCCGACAAAAGTGTTTTGCACTTATTGCAAGTGCACACTGAATGCAAAATTGTGGGATTTGAAATCCCATGTGGAAACAAAAAAACATAAGGGCGGTATTGCGTGCTTACGTTTAATTGGCACCAATTTTTTCATACAACGAGGAAGAAGTTGAAGTTGAAATTCTAGCGACATTTGTCTATTAAATATATATAAAATACAAAATAAAATATGGTTTTCACCACTTCGCTTTAACAAATCAAGTTATTTTCAACTGTTTTTGCTGTGGCTATTTTCTGTTGCTATTTTTTGTGAAGGTTGGCTATTTTTGGCTATTTTCAAGAGTCAACACAGCTATAACTATCGGCTCAGAATTGGCAACATTGTTCTCGACCGTGTAAACTGCTTCATCGCATTCCGCTTTGATGTTGTCATCTATCCGTAGTGTGAAGCCTTTTTGCTTAATGGGAAAAATAGTAATCTTCTTACAAGTAAATTTTATTCTTGGAAACCTAATAATTACACTTCATTATTTAGCGTTAGCAGAATTTTAATGGACGAGACAGGCATAAGGGCCCTTATGGGGGTGTTTGTGGGCTCCTCAAGCCAAACTGATTTTAAGTTTGTATGATCTAAAATGCTCGTGATGACAATGTTAAGTTTTGCAAGTGTTATGGGTAACACTAGATTCTTCAATTCCATCATCAACATTCCGTTTCTAGCCAACAATTGTAGTGTACAGCCTTGTTCGTATTAATGGCTTTCAAGCTCAGGCTAAGGTGACTGATAGAAGCATGAGCCCGTGGAGTTTTGGGTCCGGAGGATGTGCACTCTTGCTTTGCTCGGTCCAAGCTCGCCGGGTTGGTCGGGGTTTTCAGGCCAAACTCCCTAGTACCTGTCATATCATCAAATATAAGTGCACGGCTGAACTAGCGTAGTGATAATATCTACGAGAATGAAAAAATCGGTGCCAACGCACCTTCTCAAACGAATACTAGAATTATTCATCAGAGGGAACTAGGTGTTGCTGTCCCTCGTCTCTACCCACCCTACCATGGCAATGTACATTGGGATATCTAGGCATTGCCCCTAATATTCAAAGAAACGATTATTAAATTACTTCATGTTGTCTCAGCGGAGATCCAGATAGACGCATAATAAAATATTTAGTTATTCATCTTCAATTTAGATTTGCACATAAATTAATTTTTTTAACAATTTTTAAATACATATTTTTTTTTCTTTTAGGAAAAAAATTTTTTCAATTACTGCTTATAAAAAAATAGGCCGTAAATTGAGAATTAACATGTGACAATTATATGCTAATAAATGTTCAAACTACTACTCATTTCTAAGTTTTACTTTTTTTTTATGAATCCGCAACTCTCTCGAAAGATGGGCTCATTGAACAGTTGTTGGGTAAAGTTGGAAGTTGTATTAAAGATACTCAGAACAAATTAGATATATATATGCCTACCATGTGTACATGCTCGTCAAAAATCAAATTAATCGCCCATAAAGTAAAGATTTATATATTAGAAAATTACGTTACTTAAGCTAGGTTGTAATTTAAATTTAATTTAGATTTTTCAAAGATTTCATTTCTTTGCATTCATTTAGATTTCTGAAGACTCAAATTTTCATATAAAAACTGTTAAAATAACTTTAATTTGTTGAAATAATTTTAATTTAATTTTAATGCTACTCTCGAGTTCATAGAACTCACCAGCTGTTCTCGTAAAAATTAATCTACTGTTTGTGCGTGCGTGTGCTTTTTGCTTAGGCACTTTGAGAAACATAGGTGACTTCCAAACTGTGCCTGGGGAAATAATTGTACCCACTTCGCGCGTTCTCTTTCTAACAAAGATGAAATTGGGTTTGAAGCCCAAAACTGGGTGATTATTTAATATGTGGCACCAGCATTGTACACAGCAATATCAAGACTTATCTTATACACTGATCAGATATTATTGAAGATTAGGTCCACAAAACAGAACCAGGGGAAAACCTTTATCTACCTATGACCTGGTCTGGATTTATCCAAGGTCGGCCGAGGTCGTACGACAGCCAGTGGGCTCTAGATCAAGTTGAAGATAGCGTGGTCAGGCCTTTCAGACTTAAAAAAAAATACCGCCTGCCACACGGCTGAAAGAAAATCTTCACTTTAACAAATAGCACAAATATAGCTATTGTAATAATATCACCTTTTGACGAATAAAACACTACTGGCCCAATTAAAGGACGTAATACCTCCATAGCCGTTGCCACCAGGTCTCTGTGAATGAAGTTGGTTAAAGGAAAGTGTCTCACACTGTTATTGATCAGTATAGCAGTGCGAGGGGCACCTCCCATACGGTCATATAATAACTTACATGATCCGCATGATAGTCCACGGACGAGGCCACCTATTAACCATGGCTCTTGGACGAGAGCCAGGTCAATCTCCTCTTTACAGATGACCCTGCACAGGGTGGCTGACGCTCCTCTGGCGTGGTGCAGGTTCGCCTGGAGCACTCTAGTTGCGCTCCGCATCCTCTCTCAGCGCCTTGGTGACAAGGCCACATGCCTTGCCCCACCGAGAGTCGTTGCCTCGGATGCCCTTCGGCAGTCTGGCTGAGCTGCTCGGGGGAGGACGCCTAGCGATCCCAGTCGCGGGAGGTGCCCTTGCGGGTTGTTTGCGCCCAGCGCTGACTGTGGGTCTGGCAGGGGCCAGGAGGCGCCTGCTGCCAGCCACCGGCCTGGTGCGGCCCGTTGAGGAGTTGGGGGCGGAGACCAGAATGGTCGGGGGTTTGGGGATGGGGGCTTTCAGCGCCACTGCTACCGCAGCACTGGTGGACGCCACCGGTGCGGCAGCCACTGCTGTCGCATAGGTAGGGGCCACCTTTGACGCTTCCGGAGGGGCGCTGGAAGGGGGGGGAATGGTTGGAGAGGGGGATGGGGGACCGGCCGGGGAGGGAGAGGCTCTGGGGACGGAGTTCTTCAGGAGAAGTTTGACTCGTCCAAAGACGAATTTCACCTTCCCGTTGCACTCCGTCACAGCCTTATACGACTCCTCGTCGACCAACATCGCGAGGTGGGTCGTAGTACCGCTGAGGGTATGCTGGACCACACGCCACAGTTTTGTCGAGAACAACTCCTCGTTTTGGATACCAAGGTATCGCAAAATATCGGCGGGTGTGAGTCCAGCACTACTGGGGAAGTATCCTCTAATGAGGTGAGCTTTGGGGAACTCGGACTCCTCCAGTAGTTTAATGTCAAGGGAGCTGATGGACCTGATGTGTCCAACGGCTCCCCTGACCCAGTCGGCAGTGCGGCTATCCTCGAACACCAGGAGCAGCCACTCATTTCGAGGTATGCAACCCTCGAAACCCGGACTGGCACCCGATGTGGGATGAAGCAGCAGAGCCTTGGCAATGCTAGCTTTCACCGTGGCCACTTGCTCCGGTGAAAGCGGTTTTTTTGAGTCAGCCGAAGTGAAGCCCAGTTTCACGCTGCTCGACACCTGGCTGAGAGGTGGCTTTGTGGACTCTACATGAGTCTTTTTGGGCTTCTTTGAAGACCCTTGAGGTTCGAGGACGGTATCTTCAGCGCGCGTCCGTTTGGCCTTGGTTTCCACGGGGGGCGCGGTGGCGATAGCCAGAGCTTCTGCTCTGCTCGAACCCTTTGCGAGTGCGGCTTTGAAAAGCCTCTTCTCACGGGTCTTCATCTTCACAAAGGCGTTCTCAGAGTCCAGTCGCAGCCGCTGTATCTGAGAGCCTGCTTCCGTGAGACCTGACCTTTGCGAGGCCACGGAAGCGTCGTCAACGAGGCTGATCAGGTCAGTGTCAGCTTCAGCGTCAGAGGACATCACCTCGACGAGCTGCTGCCGGCCTGAGCAGCTATTGGACGAGAAGTCAGCACTGGCGAACTCATCGTCCAAGGGAGTCCGTGGCCTGTCCGGGTCCCCTAAAGTACCAGGGCCAAGACCCGTGGTATTGGGGGTGGAAGCCAGCAGCCCACTGGCTGCAGTGCTGTTGTTGGGGTCGGCCGTTAAGGTCTCGCCCTGGGTTGATGCTGTCGAAGTCGCATCGGACTTATCTTTTATAAAATTTATATCCATACTTTAGACCCACGAGTAGGCGGGAAGGGAAGGTCACCCACGGCATAGCCCGCGTGCCGTGGGAAGTCTAGATGAAACTGGAGGGCGACAGGTATCCAGAGTCCGCATACTAACGACCGGGCTACCCCCCGGCCATGCATCCCTTGGCGTATGCTGTTCCGCCTTGGATTGGGGTGATTTATAGAATCACAATCTTCGCCCGACTACAATTAGTCAGCACCCCTAGCAGAGACATGACCGTGCTAGGGGCCTGCTTCCAGCCGCCCTCACGTGGAGAGTATAGCCGCACTTCCGACAGTAGGAGCAAGGACGGCACGTACCCCAGCCAAAGCTGGGGTTCCATGTGATTCCCCTTACTGTCTCTGACGGCTGACGGCCAGTCTTCAAGTTACGTTCATTTAAGCGACGGAGGTAAGGGAGACTGAGCACGTTCTGGCTGGCAGTGATATTCAATGGGGGAATCTTGCAACTCCAGGGACTTTACTTATGATGCTGTTTCGGTTGGTAATCAAGGTTTCATTTATGTTGACACCCTCGCTGAACGACGTGTGTGCCGTGTACCCAAATTTCTGTACCGTTGCCCATCTGTACCTTGCCGTATCGGTTGTTAAAGATGAAGATATAGTCGTCCACATATGTATATAACTTGGTCCAGACTGCTCGGCTAGGGCCATACTACCTGCATGGAGTTCTCTGGCGCATGAACTCTCTGCCGATAAATGACAGAAAGATGGATGGGGTGATGCGTTGCTATTCTCGACCAGTGTTGCCAACTCAGATATTTTCTAGCTAGTTCTGGCTATTTTGGATGACCGAAAACTAGAAAATGTTCCTTTTAGCTAGGAACGGTTTTTTCAGCTATTCTTATCAAAAGCTCTGCTAGTTTTTAGCTATTTTTCATAATACCAAAATATTTACGTTTCGCAAAATAGTTTTGCAAAATATGGCCATAACTCTTCATAAAAAAACAAAATGACCGGCAGCATATGTATGTATTACTTATCAATACACGAGTACTTGCATGCTGCCATCTCTAGTTTGCAATTCACATCGTTAGAAGTTAAAAGAATGCTAAACAGAAATTCGAGCACGCGCCAAAATACAGAAAGAATATAAACAAAAAGCTCGTAATGTGTGGATAAACGATGAACGTTTTAAAACATGTATTAAAAAAGACGTGAATGATCCGACAAAAGTGTTTTGCACTTATTGCAAGTGCACACTGAATGCAAAATTGTGGGATTTGAAATCCCATGTGGAAACAAAAAAACATAAGGGCGGTATTGCGTGCTTACGTTTAATTGGCACCAATTTTTTCATACAACGAGGAAGAAGTTGAAGTTGAAATTCTAGCGACATTTGTCTATTAAATATATATAAAATACAAAATAAAATATGGTTTTCACCACTTCGCTTTAACAAATCAAGTTATTTTCAACTGTTTTTGCTGTGGCTATTTTCTGTTGCTATTTTTTGTGAAGGTTGGCTATTTTTGGCTATTTTCAAGAGTCAACACAGCTATAACTATCGGCTCAGAATTGGCAACATTGTTCTCGACCGTGTAAACTGCTTCATCGCATTCCGCTTTGATGTTGTCATCTATCCGTAGTGTGAAGCCTTTTTGCTTAATGGGAAAAATAGTAATCTTCTTACAAGTAAATTTTATTCTTGGAAACCTAATAATTACACTTCATTATTTAGCGTTAGCAGAATTTTAATGGACGAGACAGGCATAAGGGCCCTTATGGGGGTGTTTGTGGGCTCCTCAAGCCAAACTGATTTTAAGTTTGTATGATCTAAAATGCTCGTGATGACAATGTTAAGTTTTGCAAGTGTTATGGGTAACACTAGATTCTTCAATTCCATCATCAACATTCCGTTTCTAGCCAACAATTGTAGTGTACAGCCTTGTTCGTATTAATGGCTTTCAAGCTCAGGCTAAGGTGACTGATAGAAGCATGAGCCCGTGGAGTTTTGGGTCCGGAGGATGTGCACTCTTGCTTTGCTCGGTCCAAGCTCGCCGGGTTGGTCGGGGTTTTCAGGCCAAACTCCCTAGTACCTGTCATATCATCAAATATAAGTGCACGGCTGAACTAGCGTAGTGATAATATCTACGAGAATGAAAAAATCGGTGCCAACGCACCTTCTCAAACGAATACTAGAATTATTCATCAGAGGGAACTAGGTGTTGCTGTCCCTCGTCTCTACCCACCCTACCATGGCAATGTACATTGGGATATCTAGGCATTGCCCCTAATATTCAAAGAAACGATTATTAAATTACTTCATGTTGTCTCAGCGGAGATCCAGATAGACGCATAATAAAATATTTAGTTATTCATCTTCAATTTAGATTTGCACATAAATTAATTTTTTTAACAATTTTTAAATACATATTTTTTTTTCTTTTAGGAAAAAAATTTTTTCAATTACTGCTTATAAAAAAATAGGCCGTAAATTGAGAATTAACATGTGACAATTATATGCTAATAAATGTTCAAACTACTACTCATTTCTAAGTTTTACTTTTTTTTTATGAATCCGCAACTCTCTCGAAAGATGGGCTCATTGAACAGTTGTTGGGTAAAGTTGGAAGTTGTATTAAAGATACTCAGAACAAATTAGATATATATATGCCTACCATGTGTACATGCTCGTCAAAAATCAAATTAATCGCCCATAAAGTAAAGATTTATATATTAGAAAATTACGTTACTTAAGCTAGGTTGTAATTTAAATTTAATTGAGATTTTTCAAAGATTTCATTTCTTTGCATTCATTTAGATTTCTGAAGACTCAAATTTTCATATAAAAACTGTTAAAATAACTTTAATTTGTTGAAATAATTTTAATTTAATTTTAATGCTACTCTCGAGTTCATAGAACTCACCAGCTGTTCTCGTAAAAATTAATCTACTGTTTGTGCGTGCGTGTGCTTTTTGCTTAGGCACTTTGAGAAACATAGGTGACTTCCAAACTGTGCCTGGGGAAATAATTGTACCCACTTCGCGCGTTCTCTTTCTAACAAAGATGAAATTGGGTTTGAAGCCCAAAACTGGGTGATTATTTAATATGTGGCACCAGCATTGTACACAGCAATATCAAGACTTATCTTATACACTGATCAGATATTATTGAAGATTAGGTCCACAAAACAGAACCAGGGGAAAACCTTTATCTACCTATGACCTGGTCTGGATTTATCCAAGGTCGGCCGAGGTCGTACGACAGCCAGTGGGCTCTAGATCAAGTTGAAGATAGCGTGGTCAGGCCTTTCAGACTTAAAAAAAAATACCGCCTGCCACACGGCTGAAAGAAAATCTTCACTTTAACAAATAGCACAAATATAGCTATTGTAATAATATCACCTTTTGACGAATAAAACACTACTGGCCCAATTAAAGGACGTAATCCGATTTCTTAGGTCGTAGCCAGGAAATTGTTTATGTCTGGTTATATAACCAGGTTCAGATTGCAGCGTAAGCTGTACTTATTTTTTTTATTAAGACTTTTTATTTAAATATTTCAGGCCACATGATAATGCGTCTGTTTAACAAAAGAGCCGATCAAAAAATGTTTTATAGATAATGTAAAAGCTCTTTTTATAGCTTCAAAGAAAAAGCTTTAAATTGGAGTTACGGTTAAATCATACGATTAACCACCCGCGTGGGCGACTTTAAGAGGGGAAAGAGAAAAGCTTTATGCTGTGCTTACCCAGTGCAGTGCAGAGGGCTAATTTCGAATATTATTTTTTTTCGTTTTAACATTCGAAAGCATTCTACTTGATATACTACACAATGTCTCATATAAATAGCCGGCATCCACTTGTGAACTTTTTATCGCTTTGAGCATTAAATTGAGCATGCACTCCTTTTGGCAAGATTGCCCCTTAGGGGACGTCCAATAGAGCCTCTCTGCAGGTAAAGTTGATTGTGTGTCGTTTTTTATCCTTGAACAAAATGAAAGTGCGTTTTAAAGAAAAGCGCGCTGCCTCCAGTGTTATTTGGTTCTGAAAGCAATTCAACGGCTTTTCCGTGTTTTGAATGGTGTGAGTGAGGGAGAGCTCATTGTGTATCGTACCTGCGCAGGATTCGGGTTCTTGTTCATCCCGCTCGTCAGTCCCTGTCTTTGAACGTTCTCTATATCATAGTTTTTGGACGGCCTTCTTGAGGTAATACCGTGGGTTGAAGCGTCGTGAGATCGAATGGCTTCTTATAGTCGAGATATCTAGGCATGACATGCCCACCCTTCAATATTGTTGTTGGCCAGGGTTGTGGTCACATTCCTAGTAGCGATGCTCTTAAGTTTACCGATATATATAAAGGTTATTGCAAGCATGTACCGATAAGCAGTTTTAGATAAATGGTCATTCGATGTATATGTTTAAAACGACTTGGCGCAGCGTGTGTTATTTAATGCTAAATTAAAAGGCAATGTGCAGCTGGCTACATGCAAATTGTACGCATATCTTAGAAACATCTAACGAGTTGATGATTGAGATTGCATTGGCATTTGGAAATAAAAAACCAAAAGCAGAAGCCAGAAGTAAATTGCATCAGCGGCAATGGAAAAGTACCGAAAAGTTTTCCGCATATTTCGAGGACAAGATTTCATTTGTCAACAACATGAACATCGATACTGAGGAGTTGATAGAACGTTTCATCGAGAGAATTATAATAAAGGGATCAGGCACGCATTCAATGTTTTGATGAACCATTACAAATTCTTCGAGCGTTTTCATAGGTTCGTCTTTCAGAGCCGAAAATGGATAGCATGATCGCGCAGACGGTAACCGCGAAGAACGGAGTTGTTGACAGCAAAGAATTTTCCTGCGCTAACTGCAACGCAAGTGGTTATATGGCCAAAGACTTCCGTAATCCAAAGAGGGAGCGAGGATCATGCTACGCTATGGTGCGTTTCGTCATTTCGTTTGACCGTGCCCTGATAGGAAGAGTGCAAGCAATAACAGTTATGTAAGAAAGCTGGAATTTTTTTTAATAATAATTCAAATATATTATTGATTGCAGTATGCCTCGTAGACTCAGGTAGCGCTATACATTTTATAAGAAAATACATTTGACGAGTGTTATCGAACTCGTGCGTGTCTTTGAAAAATATTATGGATATTATAATATTATAATAGAAGCCAACTTAAAATTTTTGGAAAAATATTATTTCATGTGTTGAAAGAATTAATAAAATGATATTTTCATTTAAATGTGGTGTCTGTGGAGTCTATTAGTCATGATGTAGTTCTAGGAAGGGACTTTTTAAATGTATGCGATATAAATTTAAACTTAAGCGCTTTGAATATGGTTACAATTAAGGAGATGGATCCTGCCGAAGATAGAAACAAATCTATTGCAGATAAAGGTTCAGTTTATTATTGAATGTTAAAAGAAACGAGAGCAACAGTCGGGCGGCACGCGACAGTGGGATACCTTTCGAAGTATGTATGTTGCTATATAAAGTATCTTATGGTATGATACTAATGACAAGCTACAAATTAATCATAACACTGCGATGCGGTGCCACCTTGCATAATTTCGATACGTTGCCAATAATTTATCGCCGCAATTTTCTAGCGCGCGAAAGACTGCAAAAAACGGTATGAGCAATATATATCCGTATTTATTTATTTATTTAATTGCATTTTATAGTTTTGTGTTTTTCACTGACCCTAAAATATGAATTATTAAATAATAATCATATGTGCATGTACGCATATTATGAATATGTACTGTCGCGGAACGGATAAGTTGGCTATCGATAGTTATTTAAGTAATTTGTCACCGATAGTGGGCACCTAGATTTAGTATTTTATAGTATGCGTTTTTATCCTTGTGGTAATTGGTCACACCGATTTAACTAAGAGTTAAGCTATGCTTGGGGAGTCAGACCAGTTCATCTGGCAATATCCAAAAGAGAGGGAAAAGAAACTGCGGTACGTAGACGTGGGATTATATTTAAGGTTATAATCTTGCAATGCCTTGCAAATGTTTCATTTCCCTATAGAATAAAACTATCATCTATCATCACCATCAGCCCTTCATTTGTCTGAGTACATTTGCCAACGGCAGTAAATGATTGTTAAAGGCATTCCCTGGATATTGTCGGTGGCTCGACATTTCTTTCATTCGCATTCTGTGATTTGCATTTGCTACACGTCGACGCTGAGGCCCTAGACTAGATCAGTCCAAGAGGTCCACGCCGATCACAACCACACAAATTGGCACTCCGACCAGATGTGGCTTGTGATATGCAGCAGCCTCGGAGTTTCAAGGAAAATGGATTACTCGGCCAGAATCCGATTGGTACTCCGCAGCCTTACAAAGCAGGACAGAATACTAATTCCACAACTGTAGAGGTGGCGAACCTACTGGAAAGAATCGCAACCTTAGAAAGGGAACTATCCAAGGCAAAGGCAAATGAAGGGCAAGCAGAGACCGCAAGGAATCCCATTGGAATCGGGTTAAGCGGTAACGGTAACGGTGCGGCGAATACACCGTTAACTATGAGTGAAGCAACAACGGAGATGTTGAGTGAAAATCTGCAACGGGAACATGAAGTGACGCCATCTTTGAATGAACCGTTGCCCGCACAATTGAGCGCAAATTTGCAGACACAATTGAGTGCAAACTTGGCGCCAATGCAGGGCAGCCATTTAACAATTGGTCAACAAGTCACACGGAACAGTAACTGTACAACAGTTAGCCTATCTCCGCCTTGCTACGTTACGGCCACGGTGCAGCACATGTTCATGCACTACGGGAGCCACAATGCAGCCTACTGGTTACTGCGGCTACGATAGAACCATATCCAACAGAGGTGCATCTTAGCGAATGGCTACACGAGCTCGCTAAATTTGTGGGCATTATCACGGATGCCGGAAGTAAGGATCCGAAGCGAAGACTATTGCACGCAAGTGCAAGCCATCTAGAAGGAAAGTATACTGACTCTCACAAATGTTGTCCAATATGTGAGGGGCAACATGGGATCATGGACTGCGATGAGTTTAATCATACGCCTCCAGCAGCAAGAATCGAGTTAGCAAGGAAACATAGGATCTGCTTCTCGTGCTTGGAGAGTAGACACATGGCCCGGTTCTGCAAGAAGGGTAGCAAATGCAGTGTCAACGGATGCCAAAGAAGGCATCATTACCTGCTGCACGATAGAAGCAGAAATCCCAGGTTGTCACAGTCGAACGGCGCCCATTTGAGGGACAGAAGGAGCAGCCACGATCAGGAGCTGCAAAGGGACAATAACCAGCGACGACGAAACGCTTTTACGTCAACGCCTGCCCCTCTAGAAGCAGGACGAACCTTAGCTGCGTCGACCCGGATGAAAGTCATCTGCTATTCTTCATTTTGCCCGTGACATTGTACGGGAAGAATAAACAAGTGAACACATACATGCTGCTCGATGAAGGTTCGTCCGTAACGCTTATTGACGACGATATCATCCAGAGCCTGAACCTAAAGGGTGAGAGTCGACAGCTTGGTGGTAAATCCGCCAGATAGCACACAACGGTAGTTAGCATGCAGATAAGTGGTACGGGCAAATCCAAGCGCCATGGCCTACGAAATGTTTCCGCCGTATGGAATCTAAATCTTCCGATGCAATGCTTGAGTCTAGAGGACGTTAAGGCAAGGAAGGCAAATGCGCGCATACCCGTTAAACCGTACTTCGATGCAGCGCCAAGGATCTTGATTGGCTTAGATCACGCACATTTGGGTATTCCACTGAGAACCAGAAGCTTTGGAGCAAGAGGACCATATGCAGCCGCCACCAAACTTGGATGGGTGGTGTACGGACCGGTAAAAAGGAATGTCAGTCCAACGGTCGCGAGATCGTGCCCTTAAGCCGTGTCACAGGATAATCTTCTAGAGCACTTTCGGTATAGCCTTGAGCTCTTCCAGCGATGCAGTCTTTATCTCCTCAATCGTTGCAAATCTTTGTCCTTTCATAGGTCTCTTTAGTTTTGGGAACAAGAAAAAGTCACATTGGGACAAATCCGGTGAATATGGTGGCTGAGGCATGATTGTGGTGTGTTTTTTTTCCAAAAAATCTCTCACAAGCAATGATGAGTGAGCAGGGGCATTATCGTAATGCAAGAGCCACAATTCTGGACTTTTTCTTCGTATTGCTTCTCGCCAACGGCGCATAACTTCAAGATAATACTGTTTATTGACCCTACGACCATTTGGTAAGAACTCCTGATGCACCACGCCATGGTAATCGAAGAAAACAGTGAGCAAAACTTTGACATTTGATCGAACTTGGCGTGCTTTTTTCGGTCTTGGCTCACCTGGGCTCTTCCATTGGGACGATTGGGCTTTGGTTTCGATATCATAACCATATACCCATGATTCGTCACCAGTTATGACCCTTTTGAGTAAATCTGGATCATCGTTGACGTCATTCAACAGTTCTTGAGCGATGCTCATGCGACGGTTCTTTTAGTCAAAATTTAGCAAAAAATCGCCGAGCACTCAAAACACTTATAAACTTTACGCCTCTCACAACCAAACAAATAATGCCATTCATTATTATATTTTACCTCGTATATATTTTAATTGACGATAGGATTTTTTGAGTTCAAGAAATTTTTGTTGAAAGATTATAGGTCAGTTACAGGATTTAGGCAGGTGGTGGAGGGAGGTGACTAATGTTGCAGATATGTCTATCCATGGTGGGTGAGTGATTATCAGTTGAGGGAAGGGATGTTTTGGTTAGTCCAGAAATGATGCAAAGGATAGGGCTCTGTGGGAGTCAGATAGAACTTTCGGTCTTTATTTTTTTTATTTTAGCATTTTTTTGATTGTTTGCTATAATCGGGAGTTGGCAGATGTTAAAGTGGATTTGAGGAGTTTGGCTGTTAAGAGCTCGATGCGAAGTCTTAGGAACGTTATTTTTGATTCGAAGAGTTTGTGGTAGATAGTTTTAATTCGTCTTAGACGGGATTCTGGGGAAAATCCATATAGGTAAAGAACAAAATCTATTTTTGAAACAATGATTGTAAGGTGATTTCAATTGTATTTATTGTGGGACAAAGCGAAAGAATGAGATCAATAATGTGATCACTCTAGTTATACTTCATATTGAAAGTTCTTCCAAGAATTTTGAAGTGATGTTTATTGGTAATAGTGGTTGACTAGGAAGTGAGTTGTATTGAGCAAGAATGTTTTTTGCAAATATGGAGGTGTTTACATTTTGAGAGGGAAAGAACTGCGCAGTAAAAATTTTTAAATTTATGGTAGTTGTCGACGTAACACAGAAACTGAATTGCTTGCGGGTGTGAATTATGGAGTTAAGTTGGTTATATGCGATCAGGAATAAAATGACGGATAGGGGGAATCTTTGAGGGATGCCATTGTGTTGAGGAAGTGATGACGACAGGTGATTGTTTGCGCGAACTTTTACTTTTCTATTTTTCATAAAATTGCAGTAGTTTGTAATTTAGGGACTAATTTTACATTTTTGGAGTTCGTGGACAACCGATCGGATACCAATTTTGTCGAAGGCTTTTGTAAAACCCAGAGAAATAAGGTAGACGTGTTTTCTTGTGGATAGAGACGAAGATATTCAATTATAACTTTTCTGTTTGCCGACTGTCGATAAATTTGTTTCGGTCCATAAACCACCACAGGCAATCATTTAGCTAAAGTTTTTGCGAAGCAATAGTTGAGGGAGATGGGGATGGGAGAAGTTTTATCGGTATTAGGTTTATTTATGTGCTGGGGTATGAAACTAGTGAAGATTTATTATAGGGGTCCAGTAGGCGAAGTTTGATTGTGGTGTGCAGGTTCTTTACCATTTGGTAGAACACCCGATCGAGGCCGGCGGTTTTACCCTTAAGTATTATGCGAGGATTTCGATAAGAGTTTCAAGTTTTAGTGCAACAGGATATGGGGGATAACTAAAGTTGCAAGAGAGTGAATTATTTTTATATGTGTTAAAAAAAGGGGGGAAGTTATTGTCGGACGATTCACGACCAGTAAGAGAATAATGAGTTGGCTATTGCTACGTTAGTGGTAATTGAAGTTTGGAAGTGTGGATAGGGAGCTTTGGTTTCATTCCGTAAAATCTACTTATAGTGAACCAGATTTTTCAAGTGGGGGTGCTGGGATAGATTTGGGAGATGAAAGCTTCGATGGAGTTGCGTTTCGCTATTATAAGTTCACGCATAAAACTGCGTAAGCTTTCCTATACTTTATTATACGCTTTTCATAATTTTTCGTACTTCGGTTAGGTTTTTCGTTTTTGATTTGTCTAATATTATTGTTCCGTTTATGTTGCGGAGATCGTTGGAGTATATAACAACCTTAGTGGTATTTAATGATTTGTGTTCGGATACAATAATTTTTAATATAATTGTAGTGCATGTAGTTAGGTTTTAGTTTTAATTAATAAAGTGCCAGCTCTGGTTATTTTGCATGTGTCCACTTCAGCACTACATGTAAAGTCAATAACTATTTTATTTTATTAAAAGGGGAAATATTTTCGAATGAATTGCTATCGTTCTGATTTATTATAATATATTTCGCATCATTGTTTTTTAAATAATGTTTGTCTGGATCAGTTGGTCGATTCATGTTTATTTAGAGCTGAAGCCGCAGAGTTACGCTACCAGAGATGGCGATAGCGGAGCTTCCTCATTTTGTATATACTTATATATATGCTGGGTCACCGATAGCGGTAGCCAAGCACGAGAGAGTAACTCGCGCACAATACTATCGGGTATGATGAATGGGAAACGCGTCCCTACCAAGAGGGAGCTTCTAAGCTTTGTTATGTCTACATTCGATCTGATTGGGTTTCTGAGTTGCTACAGGTTTGGCAAGTAAGATAAGCCGCTACCAGACGAATTGGCCGCAGCTTTTGAGCGCTAGCGGCGAGAAATGAAATACATTGAAGAATTCCGATGTCCATGCTACTACTTCTGCGCTAGACGTATGTGGACACTGCAGCTGCACGTCTTCGTAGACTCCAGCCAATCTGGGTTCGCTGCGGCGGCTTATTGGCGGGCCACATACGCAAACGACGACGTGCAGGCACATTTCGTGTGTTCCAAAACGAAATGTGCTCCCATGAGGACGATGTCGATCCCACGACTGGAACTTCAAGCAGCTGTAGCGATCAGTAACTGCACACTTTGGACCGACTCTAAGACCGTGCTGTATTGGATCACCTGCACTCACCGGAGATACAAGCAATTTGTTGGAAACCGGGTGGCCGAAATCTTAGAGTCCGGAGGCTTCTCAATGGAGATGGCTATCATCTACCGAAAACGTGGCAGATGACTCAATCAGGTTGCAACGCCGCGTGGACTTCAATCAAGGTTCGCGGTGGTTAGGTGGACCACCATTCCTAAGGGGACCTGAAGAAAGTTGACCCAAATCTTCTGCGCTCCACAGGCCGCTGAGGAAGAAGAGATGTCATGCGAGTTTGCATTGGTCATAGCTAACCGGCTGGTAAGGATGACAGCATGGGCCCTAAGATTTATTCGACGTTGTCGCGGGCGACGCTACGAGGGAGAGGAGCACGGACTTACTTCGGTCGACACAGAGAGAAGCGTTTGCCGAGAAAGCTCATAGAGAAACGGTTAGTAAAAGCAGCCAATTATCAGGACTATCACCGTATTTGGATAAAGAGAGATTATGCGTGCTAATGGTAGGATCGACGCAGTGGCGTGTGTATCGAATGGCGGTCGCCGCCCGATCATACTGCCCTTTAAATAGTGGAGATGATCGTTTATCACAACACGAGAGGATGTGCCACCAAAACGTGGAGGCCACCATCGGCGAGATTCGTTGAAAGTTTTGGATAACTACTGTGAGGAGGCTGCTACGGAAGGTGCTGGCTAATTCCAACGTATGCAAGTTGCGGAAGGCACGACCAGTGCAACCAGAAATGGGCCCATTACCGGAGGACCGGCTTGAGGCCAATGGATGGCCATTTAAGTATACTGGCCTGGACTATTTCGCCGAACAGAGAAGAGGTGGGTGGCGCTATTCACTTGCCTAACTACGAGAGCCATCCACTTGGAGATGGCTCATGATTTGTCAACGGATTCATGCATCATCGCTATGAGAAACTTCATGTTCCGCCGTGGACCGGTGGTTAAGATAAGGAGCAATAATGGAAAGAACTTCGTGGGAGCCGATAAAGAAGCAAAAAGATTCAGCGATGTATTCGAGCCAGCAAAGATACAGGGAGAGCTGTCGTCCAAAGGAATCGGATGGATCTTTAACTGTCCAGCAAACCCAGCCGAGGGTGGTTTTTGGGAAAGGATGGTCCAGTGCGTGAAGAAGGTTTTGGCACACATGACGAAGGAAATTGCGCCCAAGGATCACGTGCTGGAGAACTTGTTAATCGAGGCGGAGAACATAGTGAATTCTCGTCCGCTCACGCACTTGCCGATCACAGTGGCTTCTGGTCCACTCAACTGACACCCAACGATCTGCTGAAAGGAACGCCCGACATACCAAATCTTCTTTTAGGAAGCAATGGCGTATCGCTCGGATGATGAAAGAACGGTTCAGGAAACGATGAGTGCACGAGTACTTGCCCACACTTGATCGCAGAGAGAAATGGTGCCAGCGTGTCGCGGAACGGATAAGTTGGCTATCGATAGTTATTTAAGTAATTTGTCACCGATTGAGGGCACCTAGATTTAGTATTTTACAGTATTTGATTTTATCGTTGTGGTAATTAGTCACACCGATTTAACTAAAAGTTAAGCTATGCTTGGCGAGTCAGACAAGTTCATCAAGCAATATTCAAAAGAGAAGGAAAAGAAACTGCGGTATGTAGACTTGGGATAATATTTAAATTGCAAATGTATTATTTCCCTATAGAATAAACTATCATCTATCATCACCATCAGCCCTTCATTTGTCTGAGTACATTTGCCAACGGTAGTAAATGAACAAATGCATGGATTCTTGCATACAGTCATATCGATCTACCACGCCACCTATTGGTTGTATACAAATGTACATATGTATGTTAAACACATACATATATATGGTCAAAAAAGAGTATACTAACTTTGTGCAAATGTATGTAACGAGCAGAAGGAGGCGTCGGGGACCCCATAAAGAATATATATTCTTGCTCAGGATCACTAGCCGAGTCGATTGAGCCATGTCCGTCTGTCTGTCCGTCTGACTGTCTGTCTGGATGAACGCGCCGATCTCAGCTATTACAAAAGCTACGGACACCAAATTTAGCATGAAGATTCCTGTATACCATACGCAGATCAAATTTATTTTCAGTTTGGAATAACACGCCTACCGCCCCCGCAAACCGCCAATTTTGATTTACATGGCGATTTACTCATTTCTTAACGTTCTGCTTTAGTATATATGTATACAGATAAATACTATATGAACTTATCCTTTAAATTGAAATCCGATCGGATAATAAACACTGAAGTTATTAGATAAACCATTTCGACCCTTCGACCAGCAAAGATGTTGTCGATGACGTCAGAACTAAATTACTTGCGTAGGAAAGAAAAGGACAAACGATGCGAGCGCGATCTGTTTCTCGACTCTTCTTTTCCATGCACATGTCAATTACCGAAAATACATGTGCATAAATATATACTAATTCTCAACCAATAGGTGGCGTGGTAAATGAATATGAATGTATGCAAGTATTTACATGCTTGTGTACATATTCATAATATTCATAATATGCTTACGTGCACATATGATTATTATTTAATAATTCATATTTTAGGGTCAGTAAAAAATGCAAAACTATAAAATGCAATTAAATAAATATTAATTTTGATTACTCGATATATTGCAAGTTATCGATATTGGCCAATTCAAAATTTATAAAGAAATATCGATATATACTGCTCACACCGCTTTTTGCAGTCTTGCGTTAGGAAAATTGCGGCGATAAATTATTGACAACGTATCGAAATTGATGCAAGGTGGCAGCGCACTGCATTGTTATGATTAATTTGTAGCTTGCGATGAGTATTATACAATTAGATACTTTTTATGGCAACATACATACGTCCAAGTGTATCCCACTGTCGCGTGCCGCTCGACTGTTGCTCTCGTTATTTTTCTAAACGTACATCGGAGATAGAAACAAAATATACCATAATAGTTTCAAGTTTGAAACCCACGCAATCATTTGTACCTTAAGAGGGTTTCGTATATATCTTCAAGGAAAACATTTAAAAATTGTCACTGACTATAATTCATAAACTTTAAAACAAAATAAAACTGAACTTAACCCAAGAATAGCTAAAAGGGCGTTAGAGCTTTAAAATCATTATTTTGAAATAATTCATAGATCGGGACAAAACATGCACTTGCACTTAGCAGAAGTACTAATATTATAATTGTGGAAACAAACAGTTTTGAGGACAATTTAGTGATATATCAATCAAAAGATGAAAAAATTCTAGAATTAAAAAAAAACTGTTAAAAATATCCGAGCACAAAATGAGAAATGATATAGTTTATAGAAAATCGAATGATGATAGACTTTTATTTTATATTCTGAGAGAAATTGAAAATCATGTACTATTCAAATATAATGATGAGATAGGTGGGAGAGATAAAATGTTAGATCTAAACAACAAAAGCTATTGCTTTCCAAACATTAAAAAAGTAAGTGTGTTGATCATATAGAAAATTGTTTAAATTGTATTGCTTTCACCAAAAACTAGAAAAAGGAGAAGGATTTTTAAATTGTATTCCAAAAGGAAATTAACTATTTGAATTGAATCATATAGATGCCGGTAGGTCCAACAAGATCGAAAAAAGCACATATTAGTAGTTATAGATGCGTTTACAAAATTTGTTCGTTTGTATAAAATAAAGACAACTAACAGTAAAAAACCGATAGAATGCCTTAAAGACTATTTTAGAGTACATAGCAAGCCAAAATTTTGAACTTCGGACGGAGGTAGTTGTTTCACTTCAAATGAATTTGACTCAATTATAGAAGAAAGCTGTCTAAAGCCTATAAAACTCGTCAAAGATAAAAAATATTAGATGAAATAAAAAAATGAAGATATAGGTCAACAAAATTTAGCAGAAGTAAGAAAAGATGAAGAAGTTGCTCAAGAAAAATCACAAGCATACAACAAAACATATGATAAAAGAAAAAAAGATCCTAAAATTTTTGGAAAGGGTGGCAATGTCATGGTAAAAAATTTGGATTTTACTGTGGTGGGCTCAAGAAAACTAATTCAAAAACGCAATGGACCTAATGAAATAATCAAAGTTTTAAAAAATGATCGATTTGTAAAAGATATAAAAGGTTTCCAGGTATCTCGTAACCCTTATCATGGCGTTTGGTGCATTCAAAATATAAAACATTGACTAAAAAATAAAGTAAATCACTAAAGCTAAGATGTAACTATTGTATTAATATGATTAAGGAATTATTAAAGCAGATAATGACATCGTCAACGTAGACGTAGCAAAATTTGCCAATCTACTCTGAAGACATCCTCTTCAATAGTTCTCTGAAAGATACTGAATGGATTTTTGAGGCCAAATGGAAACCTCTTGAATTCGTACTTTCCGCCATTTACTGAAAAATACGTCTTCTCGCGGTCGCGCTCTCCAATCTGGTGGTCGGCAGATTGGAGGTCTAGTGTCGAAAAGTAGCAAGTCTTGCCCAAGTTTCCTAATATCATTGAGATATTTGGCAGGGGTACTTGTCGTTGAGCTTGCTATTCTTCGTTTGATGACGGGAAACAGGCATTTTCCCCTAAAAAAATTGTGGGAATCGGAGTCGGTATCATCGTTAATTCCTGTCACTTGCAGCCTGAGCGACGGAGTTGACTCTCTGCTGCTTTTCTTTCTTGTTAGGCCGCCTGCTTAATTGTCACGGCTGGGAACTGCGTGGGCTGAACGAATTTGAAAACAGAACGACTTCTATTGGCTCTTGCGCTCTGGCATAGCTCTGCTACCCATTACCACGCTGGCCGGATTGACCCTACTGCTTGGATTGCTTGGTGAAATTCGAATTCTTTGAACCACTGGGTTATGATTCTGCCTGCTGGGACGTTTTCTCTTATTGAGGGTCATTTGACCTACGCTCCCTCTCTTCTTGACTTTTTGCAAAGTTGGCTGGAACGCATATATCTCGTGGTTCGATTCAACCTCTTGTGCTAGCGCTAGAGCAAACGGAAGATTCAAGATGGCTTGAATTTGTGATATGCGGCTAAAGCCGCTTGTCTCCAGGAAACATACGGTTCCTGAATTCCCGCAAACTCAGGCAAAAATTTGACTGCATCCAACGGCTCGTCACAACGAATGTTGTCTCTTATCTCTATGGCAGCGACGAAATAGAATTGTTTGTTAAACAAAAGTCTTTGTTCTTTTGTTACAATCAGAAAACCGCGTGGGTAGTGACTTTATTGTGTCAAACTACCACTAGTTGGGCGCCAATCAAATATTTGGGTAATTTTTCGATTATTTTTTAGCTCCTCGAGCCATGCCTAGCGGTGGCAATCGAGTACGAAAACGAGCTGAAGCTTAGATGAGAGCGAAACTTTGTTTCGCAATCATACTCATGGCGGTCACGCAAATATGCTGCGACGGCAATGCAACGACGTCCGGTCAACTGCTTATTCTGCAGATTCACTCGGAGTCATTTTTCGATCAGCAATTTGGAAACTGTTGACTTTAGTTAATTTGTACAACTAAATTTAAATGTAAGGGGACATTTGTATATTTTAGGTAAGGTTTTATCTTAAATTTAAAGTTTGACTTGATTTAATGAGTTTTATTATATAACTTATAATTTTAATAATTTTAACTTATGAAAAAGATTTTTTGAAACAAGGAAATCGATTATTATTTGAATATAGCGAGAATCAAGATGGAATGTATGCTGGAGAGAAAAGGGGCAAAGTCTGTTTGCTTGAGTTTGAAAGAAAGGGCATTGACAAATGACATGTTGTGGAGTTAATTGTTTGTTGTTGTAACAGAAAGAATCCCGAGGGGGGGAATGGAAATTTAAAAGGTAGCTGTGGGTAAGTTTAGTGTATCCTAGTCTTAGGCGGATGATTTTTTAAATGATTTGTTCTTGGGTATTAAAGTGAACTTTTATGTTGTATTGGATGCAGTGATATTAAAGTTGCTGGTAAAAGGCAAGGGAGAAAAAAGATTCTCTAGCTATGGTGTGGGCGATTTCATTTCCGATAAACCCTCAGTTTTTTAAAATCCAGACGATTTTTAGTATTGATCTTTTTTCATAATTATTTGTCTTATAGCGGTTGGATAGTATGAGGCGCTGTGGTAAATTCAATTGAGAAGAAGGAGTCTGCGCAAAAGGCAATAGGCGATAGGAGAATTTTATGAACATTGCTAGTGCTGTGTATGGCAATGACTTCTGCGGAGAATATAAAATAATATGGTAGTAGGTAGGGGTGAGTTTTGACGTCGAAAATTACGCTGAAAGAAGTTCCGTTATTTTTGTTTGACCGATCAGTGTATACGAGGTGTGCTCAAAAAGTAAGGTGACTTTGTATTTTTAAGAAAAAATATTTATTTATTTATCAATATTTATGTTGTCCCCTTCAAGTAATCCCCCTCAGATACAATACACCTATGCCAACGGTTTTTCCAATCCTCAAAGCACTTTTCGGTATAGCCTTGAGCTCTTCCAGCGATGCAGTCTTTATCTCCTCAATCGTTGCAAATCTTCGTCCTTTCATAGGTCTCTTTAGTTTTGGGAACAAGAAAAAGTCACATTGGGACAAATCCGGTGAATATGGTGGCTGAGGCATGATTGTGGTGTTGTTTTTTTCCAAAAAATCTCTCACAAGCAATGATGAGTGAGCAGGGGCATTATCGTAATGCAAGAGCCACAATTCTGGACTTTTTCTTCGTATTGCTTCTCGCCAACGGCGCATAACTTCAAGATAATACTGTTTATTGACCCTACGACCATATAGTAAGAACTCCTGATGCACCACGCCATGGTAATCGAAGAAAACAGTGAGCAAAACTTTGACATTTGATCGAACTTGGCGTGCTTTTTTCGGTCTTGGCTCACCTGGGCTCTTCCATTGGGACGATTGGGCTTTGGTTTCGATATCATAACCATATACCCATGATTCGTCACCAGTTATGACCCTTTTGAGTAAATCTGGATCATCGTTGACGTCATTCAACAGTTCTTGAGCGATGCTCATGCGACGATTCTTTTAGTCAAAATTTAGCAAAAAATCGCCGAGCACTCAAAACACTTATAAACTTTACGCCTCTCACAACCAAACAAATAATGCCATTCATTATTATATTTTACCTCGTATATATTTTAATTGACGATAGGATTTTTGAGTTCAAGAAATTTTTGTTGAAAGATTATAGGTCAGTTACAGGATTTAGGCAGGTGGTGGAGGGAGGTGACTAATGTTGCAGATATGTCTATCCATGGTGGGTGAGTGATTATCAGTTGAGGGAAGGGATGTTTTGGTTAGTCCAGAAATGATGCAAAGGATAGGGCTCTGTGGGAGTCAGATAGAACTTTCGGTCTTTATTTTTTTTATTTTAGCATTTTTTTGATTGTTTGCTATAATCGGGAGTTGGCAGATGTTAAAGTGGATTTGAGGAGTTTGGCTGTTAAGAGCTCGATGCGAAGTCTTAGGAACGTTATTTTTGATTCGAAGAGTTTGTGGTAGATAGTTTTAATTCGTCTTAGACGGGATTCTGGGGAAAATCCATATAGGTAAAGAACAAAATCTATTTTTGAAACAATGATTGTAAGGTGATTTCAATTGTATTTATTGTGGGACAAAGCGAAAGAATGAGATCAATAATGTGATCACTCTAGTTATACTTCATATTGAAAGTTCTTCCAAGAATTTTGAAGTGATGTTTATTGGTAATAGTGGTTGACTAGGAAGTGAGTTGTATTGAGCAAGAATGTTTTTTGCAAATATGGAGGTGTTTACATTTTGAGAGGGAAAGAACTGCGCAGTAAAAATTTTTAAATTTATGGTAGTTGTCGACGTAACACAGAAACTGAATTGCTTGCGGGTGTGAATTATGGAGTTAAGTTGGTTATATGCGATCAGGAATAAAATGACGGATAGGGGAATCTTTGAGGGATGCCATTGTGTTGAGGAAGTGATGACGACAGGTGATTGTTTGCGCGAACTTTTACTTTTCTATTTTTCATAAAATTGCAGTAGTTTGTAATTTAGGGACTAATTTTACATTTTTGGAGTTCGTGGACAACCGATCGGATACCAATTTTGTCGAAGGCTTTTGTAAAACCCAGAGAAATAAGGTAGACGTGTTTTCTTGTGGATAGAGACGAAGATATTCAATTATAACTTTTCTGAAACCTGTTTGCCGACTGTCGATAGATTTGTTTCGGTCCATAAACCACCACAGGCAATCATTTAGCTAAAGTTTTTGCGAAGCAATAGTTGAGGGAGATGGGGATGGGAGAAGTTTTATCGGGGTCCAGTAGGCGAAGTTTGATTGTGGTGTGCAGGTTCTTTACCATTTGGTAGAACACCCGATCGAGGCCGGCGGTTTTACCCTTAAGTATTATGCGAGGATTTTGATAAGAGTTTCAAGTTTTAGTGCAACAGGATATGGGGATAACTTAAGTTGCAAGAGAGTGAATTATTTTTATATGTGTTAAAAAAAAGGGGGGAAGTTATTGTCGGACGATTCACGACCAGTAAGAGAATAATGAGTTGGCTATTGCTACGTTAGTGGTAATTGAAGTTTGGAAGTGTGGATAGGGAGCTTTGGTTTCATTCCGTAAAATCTACTTATAGTGAACCAGATTTTTCAAGTGGGGGTGCTGGGATAGATTTGGGAGATGAAAGCTTCGATGGAGTTGCGTTTCGCTATTATAAGTTCACGCATAAAATTGCGTAAGCTTTTCTATACTTTATTATACGCTTTTCATAATTTTTCGTACTTCGGTTAGGTTTTTCGTTTTTGATTTGTCTAATATTATTGTTCCGTTTATGTTGCGGAGATCGTTGGAGTATATAACAACCTTAGTGGTATTTAATGATTTGTGTTCGGATACAATAATTTTTAATATAATTGTAGTGCATGTAGTTAGGTTTTAGTTTTAATTAATAAAGTGCCAGCTCTGGTTATTTTGCATGTGTCCACTTCAGCACTACATGTAAAGTCAATAACTATTTTATTTTATTAAAAGGGGAAATATTTTCGAATGAATTGCTATCGTTCTGATTTATTATAATATATTTCGCATCATTGTTTTTTAAATAATGTTTGTCTGGATCAGTTGGTCGATTCATGTTTATTTAGAGCTGAAGCCGCAGAGTTACGCTACCAGAGATGGCGATAGCGGAGCTTCCTCATTTTGTATATACTTATATATATGCTATAGCGGTAGCCAAGCACGAGAGAGTAACTCGCGCACACAGTTTATACAAAATATATTGCCAATGCACTCGACCGTTCACATGCGATCATATTTCATCCAGCCAATTCTTCTTAACTTAAGCTTTGTTATACATACACTACAACAAAGTGTTTTTGGGTACATAAGGTATATAAGTTGAGCATTTTAGCTTGACTTAAGCCTTTGACTTTGACTTTACCAGATATAAATAGTAACGTTAAAACGATACATGTCCGGGCTTGCACAGATCAGTTGAGACGGCTGCATCCAAACAGGAGCTGTCCAAGAGTTAAGTAGAGAAGAGTTAAATCCACCAAGTGTTCCCAAAGAGTAAAAGTATCTCAAGATGTGTATGTCAACTTTTGCTTTATTTTTTAGATCTTCTCAGAAGTTATGAGACTAAAAATAAGTATACAAATCTTAATTATATACAATATTTAACAGTCTTTTAAACTGAATTATGCTCAGCGTTGGGTCGGAAAGTTGTTGCGGCGAAGACTAGATCGGTTGCAAGCCCGAGTTAAACTACTCGCAAGTTGGTTAGGTTGGGTACTTTTGTTTTTGTTGAGTTATTTCTTCTCTGACGAATATGATGTTCAGGTCTCTTTGGATATATTCGTTTCGGATATACTAGGGGGTCCCCGTGATTGTACTCAGTATTTTTGATTGATCCCTTTGCATGAAATCAATGTTACTACTGCTGGCACTTTCCCATAGCTGAGGGCCGTACGTCCAAATTGATTTTAATTAGAAATCATAGAGTAGAACCCTGTAGTCTAGACAGAGGGATAACCGAGAGTTCTTAAGCCTTACGCTTAAGGTGAGGTCTTTTGGCTTCGATGTGTCTGTGTCGAGGTGCACTCCAAGCGAAGTAACTTCAGTTGCTTTCGGTATTACGATGTTGTTTTATGTGAAAAAAAAGGGCGGCTTTGCCGGTTAAGTGTGAATGTTACATGCTTACATTTTTATTCGTTTATTTGGATTCGCTAGTCTGATAGCCACTTTTATACGGCTACTAAGTGACGACTTGGATCGACTTAAAATCTATGTATCGTCGGCAAACGTAGAAGTCGTTAGTAGTCTTCTTCTAGGTTGTCTGCTGTAAAAAGGACATATAGCATAAGTCCAAGTACGCTGCCTTGGAAAACTTCTTTGTTTTTAGCGTAAAGCAAAGACACTGTTGTAGAGATAACTTCAGGAGTTTGTAAGTGTTTTGGGGGATCATTGATTTGATTTTGAACATTAAACCATCTAGCCATTTGCTTTTTCATTCGCTCGGCGATTGGCTCTTGTAGTGCTTGGTCGTCATCTGTTGGCGACGGTAGTATAAACTGGAATACATTTTGAAGGTGCGTTGCAAATGTGGTAGCTCTCACTTAACCGCTTCGGACCCATCCAGCTGCGATGTTTCTCGTCTTGCTTCAGCGAGCAATCATCTTTTGTGTTTTCCTTTGCGAGTGGCGATCTATGAACTTGCCACTGCCGTCACATCCGTCGGTTTTTCAAAAACAACCCGCTTGATGTCTTCCTACGGTTGCGAAGGCGCAGTCCCCATTTGGGGTGTAGAGATGTAGAGCTGCACCTAAAACACTCTCCAGGGTATTTGCTGCAGATTCAATATCGGCAACAAAGCTTAACCTTGGATTCAGCTCAATGTGTGAACTTATATATTTTCTGTATTTGATCCAGTTTGTTGTCGCTGATATTAATCCGCTAGTCTGCTTTGTAGAGTCATCAGGGCGTTGGCGGAGGTGCAGATTTAAAAGGACTGGCGAGTGGTCAGATAATAGATACGATAGAGATTCGGCACTAATGAGGTTTCGAGGGATATTTTTGGTGATTGTAAAATCGATTAAGTTAGGAATTTCCTTTGGGCCGGTTGGATGGCGTTATATAAATGTTTTCCTTTAGCGTGACCCCCAGTGGGTGTGTTAGGTGTTGTAGTCACCTGCAGCAATGAAATGGTCACCTACGGTGTTGAAGAAGTCCAGAAATTGTTTTTGGAGAACAATTAAAACGAGGGGGACAGTAAATCGCTGCGAGGTTTAGATTGCCGCTTCCTAGTTGTACGTTTATAGCTGTGGCCTACATGAAATTGGTGGCAAATTGTTATGGAGGTGGTTTGTGATGCGGTTTCTAATTAGGATACCGGTGCCGCCATGTGCTTTTCTGTCTGGATGATTTGTTCCGTGGAACAAAATCCAATTATTTAGAAGTTGTATTTAGCAGTAAGGTGTGTTTCCACAGTAGTATGTCATGAAAAAGTTGACTTATTTCAAGTTTATGCCGTGAAACGCCGTTGGCGTTCTACAATAATAATCGTAGCAGCTATTGATTTTCACCGTATTGATATTGGCACGTCCATGAGGAGATTTTGGTTACACATGAGGTCTTGCATGGTAGGCCGTATGAAGGACATGAATTCCATCATATGCTGAAATCATGGTTTCAATCCCGATTTCAGGACCTTTGCGAAGGTCACATTATGTGAGGTGATCGCGGGGACAAATGAGGACCTCCTTGTCGTTTAGAAAAAGACGCCAGTGGTTGTTTTTGAGGATATAAGGGTATTTTGACTTGGAGTATAAGCATTTTTATGTACTGTAATAAATTTTATTTGTCGCGCAATGAGTAGAGTCATAAAGTTCTCCACAAATGACACAAAATGAACACAATTTGCCTTTGCGCTTGTATGGTTTTTCCACTATTCTACGATGCAGAAGAAACTGTAACTTGAAAATTGGGCGCACTTTATTTTTCCTGGAAGGTTTAGTGTCAGGTCCCAGCTTGACTTTGAAGAGTGGTTGAGCTTTTCTGTCTTTGCCTGCGTTATCCTAGCAGATGTTACTTCAGACTAATGAAAACGACTGTAAGGCCCTTGTTAATTTTCATTTGGTAAGTGTAGTAGTTTTTGTTATTTTCGTTTAAATATTTTGTAAAAGTCCTAAAGTTCTCTTCGGTTTATAACTTTACCGTAGTTTCGTGAGCCCTTTTTATACCCTTGGACCATTGAAAATGGTCAAAAAAGGGTATACTAACTTTGTGCAAATGTATGTAACGGGCAGAAGGAGGCGTCGGAGACCCCATAAAGTATATATATTCTTGCTCAGGATCACTAGCCGAGTCGAGCCATGTCCGTCTATCTGTCTGTCTGTCTGTCTGGATGAACGCGTCGATCTCAGCTATTACAAAAGCTGGGACACCAAATTTAGCAAGAAGATTCCTGTATACCATACGCAGATCAAGTTTATTTTCAATTTGGAATAACACGCCTACCGCCGCCGCAAACCGCCAATTTTGATTTACATGGCGATTTACTCATTTCTTAACGTTCTGCTTTAGTATATATATAGATAAATACTATATGAACTTATCCTCCAAATTGCAATCCGATCGGATAATAAACACTGAAGTTATTAGATAAACCATTTCGACCCTTCGACCAGCAAAGATGTTGTCGATGACGTCAGAACTAAATTACTTGCGTAGGAAAGAAAAAGACAAACGATGCTAGCGCGAAGCGCGAGCTGTTTCTCGACTCTTCTTTTCCATGCACATGTTAATTACCGAAAATACATGTGCATAAATATATACTAATACTCAACCAATAGGTGGCGTGGTAAATGAATATGAATGTATGCAAGTATTTACATGCTTGTGTACATATTCATAATATTCATAATATGCTTACGTGCACATATGATTATTATTTAATAATTCATATTTTAGGGTCAGTAAAAAATACAAAACTAAAAATGCAATTAAATAAATATTAATTTTGATCACTCGATATATTGCAAGTTATCGATATTGGCCAATTCCAAATTTATAAAGAAATTCCGATATATACTGCTCACACTGCTTTTTTCAGTCTTGCGCTAGGAAAATTGCGGCGATAAATTATTGACAACGTATCGAAATTGATGCAAGGTGGCAGCGCACTGCAGTGTTATGATTAATTTGTAGCTTGCGATTAGTATTATACAATTAGATACTTTTTATGGCAATATACGTCCAAGGGTATCCCACTGTCGCGTGTTGCTCGACTGTTACTCCCGTTTTTTATTGACGGTTTCATGAAATCTCTCAATGTCAGAAATTCCGTTTTTACTTGTTGTTATGTTTATGTTTGGCCAAAAAGTCGTGCACAAGCAAAGATGAGTGAGCAGGGGCATGAACGGTTTTTCCTCAATTCTGGACGTTTTTTTCGTATTGCTTCTCGCAAACGGCGCATAACTTCAAGATAATACTGTTTATAGACCGTACGACCATATGGTAAGAAATCCTGATGCACCACGCCCCTGCAATCGAAGAAAACTGTCAGCAAAACTTTCGCGATACTTTTTGAACATACCTCGTACTTGTCTCTGGGGTTGAAAGTGTCTGGGGTCGTTTCAAAGACTAATTTCGTATTTCTATATTCAGTTTTAGCAATGTTGCAGATCTCACATTCGTTTATAATATTTTGAATAAGCTTTTGATAATCGGGGTAATAATAGAGTTTTTTAAACTGAAGTGTGAGTTTTTTTCATACCAGCGTGTAATAATTCTATGTGTTTTGAGAATGATTTCTTTGAATTGAGCGCATGTTTGAGTATCTATTGTTTTAGCTTAAAGATGGTTTTTATAACCTTAGTGAAATTGTCGGGACTTATGATTTGGATATACGGATTTTGAAAAATTTGGAAGTCGATTTCGTTAGGGAAGTAAAAGACACTTTTCTTAGTGCATAGGTATTCTTTTATTAGTTCTTAAGCAAGGGTATCGGTCATCTCTTTTTAACTGATTTTTATTCTGGTTTTATGGAAATATTTATTTATTTAGTCTTCGTAAAAGTTGTCTCTTATAAATTCTAATTATGTGTTGTAATAATTAAGGGGTCTTTCGGTTATTGAAATATGACTTTGATTGTCTTCTTCTGCGCTATGCACAGCGGCTGCTATAGAAAAGGAACTAGGTTATCTGGGTTAGGGCATCAGCGACATGATTTTGCATACCAGGTAGGTATTGAATATTATAGTCATATTCGTTTAATTTTATTTTCCATATTTGCAACTTCATATTAGGGTCTTTTATGTTCTTTAACCATACAAGTGGCCTGTGGTCGCCGAATTAATTAATTTATTTATTTAACGTCAACTAAGACAGTCGACTTAAAATTAAAATTAGATTATATTTTCTAAATTAAAATTAGAAATATAAAAAAAAGTTTCAGATTTAGATTTTAAAATTAAATTTGGTAATAAATCAAAAATTTTAAATTAATTAAAAATATATATTTTTAAATTTAGGCTGGGGATAATAAAACAAGAATTCCCGATCCCACATTTGCTGCAAAGGATTGGGGAAAACCCAGTGAAACCCAATCAGATTGGTAGATTAGTTTTAGTTGTTAGGATGTAGAGTTAACTGATTATTAGTTTTAGTTGTTAGGATGTAGAGTTAATTAATTAAGGATAGACAGTTTAACAGAGTAAAGGGAGGACTCAGAGTTGAAAACTTTGGACAGTCTGTTGTAGTCAGCTCAGATAACTCGGAAAGGGTCATACATGCTGTAGTAAGTATGACAAAAGGCCAAGGACAATGGCATAAAATAACGAGTAACTCTAGAAGGAATACAGAAATTAATTTGATTAAGCAGAGTAAGGGAATCTATATTATACTTAGCTTTACGATAAGCATAACGCCTAACATAATACGACGGTTAGTTAAAGAATTGTCGAAATGCCTTATTGACAATTCGTGTAATGTGACGATCAAATTTCAATTTATGATCAAAGAGGATACCTAAATCACCTACTTCAGATATTCTTAAGAGTGGGGTTAAGTTAAGATTGTAATTGATGACATGATAGTTACATTTTATTAGAATATGAGGACGTTGAATACAAAGTATGTATTAACAAGTGGTCCAAACGACACCAAGCAGATGCTTGTTGCGCGCGGAACCCAAACGGCCGACCGAGAGGCACCGTCGCATAACGTACGACACGGAAACGCGGTAAAAATGCGAGTAGAAACGCGAGAGAAAGAAAATTAACGCGATAGGGAATAAAAAGTCGAATAGAGGATACACGCGACATGCAAGTGAAAAATGAAAATTAAGAAAAAGAAGATAGAATGACGAGGAATACTATTAGGAGGATACTATTACTGATTAATACTAATACTAATTACGTGCTAGATAGACAAGAATTAAAGACTTCATAGCAGCGATAGAGTTAGTGCTAGCTATGACGTGTTGAAGTTTATTGTAGTCCGAACATAATACCCTGAACGGATCGTGCAGTGCATAGTTCGATCTACAATAAGGAAGAGTTAGTGGAAGGTAATTACGTGTAGTTCTGCAAGGGACAGAGAAGTGTAGCTGCCTTACCAGGGTCTCACTGTCAATGTCACCTTGCATAAGGTTGTTAATAAATAAGACGCCTAGCATGGTTCTGCGATTGGTTAGGGAAGGCAGGTTTAATAATAGAAGTCTATTAGTATAGGAAGGCAGTCTTAAATTTTCATCCCAGTTAAGGCCACGTAAGGCAAAAAGTAAAAAGTTCTTCTGTACAGATTCTATGCGTTCCTTATGAATAGTGTACTGGGGACACCATACGCATGACCCGTATTCGAGAATGGGACGAACAAGTGAGATGTAGAGGGTCTTTGTAAGATAAGGATCGTCACATTCCTTAGACCATCTCTTAATAAAGCCTAAGACACCCATGGCTTTATTGACCATATTAGAAATATGATTGGAAAACTTAAGTTTTCGGTCCAAAAGAGCCCCCAAATCATCAACTAGGGTGATTCTTTCCAAGGCTCAACCACAAAGAGTATAAGAAGCATACTTTGGACTGGCTCGAGAGAATGTCATCAGCTTGCATTTAGAGCTGTTCAGGTTTAAAAAATTGGCACAACACCAAGAATAAAAACTATTTAGGTCGGCTTGTAAGAGTGAGTGACAGTGGTCGTCTTTAAATTGGTAACAAAGCTTTACATCATCCGCATACATGAGAGTACGGGAGTTACGTATGACCAAAGGAAGGTCATTGATGAAAAGCGTAAAAAGTAGGGGACCGAGGTGACTCCCTTGAGGAACACCAGATGTGGCATGAAGTGGGTTTGAAAGGGTGGTTTTAAAGAGGACTCTTTGAGTTCTGTCAGTCAGATAGCTAACAATCCAACTAAGTATTTTTGGTGAAAAACCTAGAAGGTCAGGCTTATGTGCCAGAAAAGCTTTACTGAAATCAGTATAAATAACATCAGTTTGAAGATTTTCCTGAAATCCTTTTACCACAAAGGATGTCAGCTCCAGTAAATTTGTCGTAGTTGAACGACGCTTTATAAATCCGTGTTGAAAAGGGGAAAAACGGACTTACAGGAATGTTGCAATTGAGGAGTTACATATAACATTCTCGAAAAATTTAGGTATAGCCGACAATTTAGAGATACCTCTATAATTGCTTGCATTCTTGCTGCCCTTTTTAAGAAGGGGAATAATAAAAGATTCTTTCCAAATAGAAGGAAAAAGTAAAGTTTCTAAAGACAGCGAAAATAGTTTGAGCAATGGCTTACTTAAGGAGTTGGCACAGAACCGAAGTATACAAGCGGGAACACCGTCAGGGCCTGGTGAGAAAACTGGCTTAACTAAATAAAGTTCCTTGACAAGTGAGCTTTCGTTTAGAAAGGGAAATGACATAACTTTGCACTTCAAACAGTTAAGATGCAGCAGATTATGGCTGCACCATGCCAAAAACAAATCAAGATCTGTTTGAAGAAGGTTATTTGCAGGATCACTGTGTGTCAAACAGAGTTTCACATCATCAGCATACATAAGAATGTTAGAGTGAAGGAGTATTGAAGGAAGATCGTTAATAAAAGGGTTAAAGAGCAATGGTCCAAGGTGGCTGCCATGAGGAAAACCAGAAGTAACTAAGATCGGCTTAGAAAGACGGTCTTTAAAAAGAACTCCATGAGACCTGTTAGTTAAATAATCAGATATCCACAAAAGGAGCTTTTGAGGAAAACCAATCAAATTTAACTTATGAATCAAGAGACTTTACGGAGTCAAATGCTTTACTGAAGTCAGTGTAGTTTGCATTTTGTACCGAAATCCTAGATTAATATGAGATGAAAATTCTAAAAGATTAGGAGCTGTTGATCTTGCCTTTAAAAACCCATGTTGATGGGGTAAAATTATAGATTTACACATAAAAGTTAACTAAGCCCTAAAATTTGTTTAAAAAATCTTAGGAATTGCAGACAATTTGGAAATACATCTATAGTTCTTCACATCATGGTTAGGACCACTTTTGTGCAGAACAATGGAAAAAGAGTTTTTCCAAATAGGAGGAAAATAACTATTGGATAGTGACAAGTCAAGTAGCTTATGACTTGGCTTCAAAATCGAATCATCACAATATCTAAGTACGCATGCTGAAACTCCGTCAGGGCCAGGAGAGAAAACGGGTTTTATCGATTTAAGATCATTAAGTAAAGAGGTTTTGTCGATAGAAGGACAGAAGAGGGTGTTAAAATTTTGTATACTATAAGGGTATGGATGTAAAATTGAACTATAAGGTTCAGTTGAATAAGTTGATTGAAAAAATCTGCAAACAAATCGGCGGCTGCCTGATCATCAGTTGCTTCCTTATTTTCGTATGTTAGAGAGGAAGGAAATCTACTTGATTTACGTTTTAAGTTGATAAAGTTATAAAACTGCTTTGGGTCCTGAGCAAACTGCAAACGGCAGCGACACAAACACTTTTTGTAACAATTTGCATTCAGAGCAATAAAGTTTGCTCTTGCAGCAATATAACGCGTAAAATGAGGAGGATTACAAGTTAATTTAAACTTTTTAAAATACCACGATTTCAAATTTTTCAGCCTTACTAACTCACGTGAAAACCAAAGAGGCCTATCGGACTTTACGGGAAAAGTAACAGGAACACATTGATAAAAAAATTAGTTCAAAAATGAAATGCATGTATATAGATCAGAACATGAATAAAGAAATAACCAATCATGTTCCAAAATTAAATAAAAAATCGGTCCTACGGAAACAATGTGATATTACTTTAGGGGAAACAATTAAAGTTTCAATGGAAGTTGGCAGAGTTAGAACCAGGTCCAATGTAGAATGGAAGAACTAAGGGATTCATTCTAGAGATAGTATTTAGTAAAATGTCGGAAGAGAATTTTAAATCAAGCATTCTACCACTACAGTTAGGAACAGTGTTTATTTGATAAAGCCGAAAGGCCATTTAAAAAAGAATTAAATACAGAGGGCACCAATATATCGGATTGAGATGACCAAGTAACTTCTGGTAAGTTGAAATTACCAAAAACTAGCAAATAATCTCTATCAGATAGTTTGGTGCCTGCAAGACAGATTGGATGGATGAAAGATGGTCCAGGTAGACATATATATTAGATGAGGGAGGAATATACAAACAGGTAATGTAAATTGAAATTTGACACATCGTCATTTTAACACATACAAATTCTAAGAAAGTACCATGGTCTAATGGAACAAGTTCGGAAGGAAGATCTGATTTTACAGCTATAAGAACACCACCTCCAATTCTTGATACACTATCACATCTGAAGGTGGTGTACTTATTAGGAAAAATTGAGCAGTTTCCTACAATACATCAGGTTTTAACCAGGTTTCGGTAAATATAAGAATTTGATGATCGAACGATACACTATTCAAAAACAAATTAGAGAGCTTAAAGTTTAGGCCTCTAACGTTTTGACAAGCAAAATAAAGATAGGATATTTCTACTGGTTTTTTGATGTCCCACTAGAAGAAGAAGAGGCGCGAGAAGTTGTTGGAAGCGGTACCGCAGTTCGACTTATTTGTTTTGGAAGTTACTCCTTTACAATTAAGTCAGGCGGCCAGAGGGTTCCGCTACAAACAGATTGAAAATTGTCTGCAGGAATACTTATTTTAAAAGATGCAATATCTCGCGTGTAGTTAAATTTAAACATTTCTACAACAATGTTTGGTACAGAAATTTTTGATTGAATAAGCTATTGCACATCTTCAATCGAAGTATCGGGTGCAAGGCGTGAAACGAAACCCTGTTTCTTGGGCTTAACCGCGACTAGCGATTTAACGTTTGAAACAACAGTTTGAGTATTAACGGCAATGGTATTTGCAGAAGAATTTTTAAGATTCTTTTTGGACAAGCATATTACTCAAAGTTCGTTCTTTCATCCGACAAACTTTGCATGTCCATTTCAGGCCAGATTCATTGTTGTTGAGGGAATCTTTAATTCGTGCTGTTAAGCCGATGCATTTTATGTGATAGAATTTATCACACAACCAGCAGCAAACAAAGTCCGGCTTTGAATCGGCCTTGCATTTGCAAGAAGTTGCAGTTAATCAAACATAAAAATTTACTTTAAATACGATAATAATGGTTTTACCAGACACCAGTGAATCATACCTGTTAGCACAGAGACATAACACACTATTAAATCACAAATTAATTTAGAGTATAAAATAAAATAATAGGAGCAAAAGCCAAACACAGCCGATTACCAACTCGAATTGTCGAATATGTCGAATATGACGAACTTTCTACGGAATAGGTAGGACCTAAAGTATTTTGTTGCCCATACTATGGCTAATAGTTCTTTTTCTACTGCCGAATAGTTAAGCTCGTGCGCGTTTAGAGTTCTGCTTACATAGCAGATAGGTTTATGGTCTTGGGATAATACAGCACCTATAGCTATATTACTCACATCTGTTGTTAGTGAAAATTTCTTTTCGAAGTTAGGGTATATTAAAATCGGATCGGACGTGATGAGTACTTTAAGTTTCTCAGAAGCGGATATGTAGTCGTTATCTTTTGTGTTAATTATTGCTCCTTTTTTTTAGTTTGAGGGTCCTGGGTTTTGCTATTTTTGCAAAATTAGGAATGAACCTACGGTAGAATCCGCAGAGTCCAAGGAAAGATTTTATACCTTTTGTAGTTTTAGGAATAGGGAAATTAATAATTTAATTTATTTATTTTATTAGCGTTCGGTTTAATACCGTCTGTCATGATAATGTGACCGAGAAATTCTGTTTCTTTCTTCAGAAATTAAAATTTATCAAGTTGTAATTTTAGATTGGCTGATCGTAGCTATTGAAATACTCTTTTTAGTGATATTATGTGTTCTTCCAATGAATAAATGATAATATCATCTAAATAGACTAAACAATCCTTATAGATTAAGTTTTCTAGAAGGTTGTTCATGCAACGTTGAAAGGTTGCTGGTGCATTTTTCAGACCAAAGGGCATACGAGTATATTCGTAGTGTCCATGTTTTGTTGAAAATGCTGTTTGCGGTATTGACTGCGGGTCCATTTGAATTTCATGGAAACCCTTAGCCAGATCAATGGTTGTGAAGTATTGACAGCGTCCAAGCTTGTCTAATATTTCGTCCATTATGGGAATTACGGAATTTGTCGTCAATGGTTATCTCATTGAGACTGCGATAGTCTATGACTAATCGAAATTTTGGTTTGCCGGAAGCGTCACTTTTCTTTGGAACAATCCAAATGGGTGAACATTAAGGAGAATTCGATTCCCTAATTATTTTCTGTTCTTCTAAATAAGGGCTAGTAAGAGGGGTTTCCTCAGATTCAGAAGACTTGGGACAGTCATAGGTAGTCTTGGACTCTTCTGGCTTAGATAACTTGGGGTACTCATTGGTAACCTTGGACTCATCTGGTTTTAAGTGGGGTTTCCGCTTAATGTTCAGGATGGTTTTCTCCTTCTTTGGGGTATTTAGAAGTTCCTCTGGGCTAGGTGACTTGGTAAACTTGAACTCTTCTATTTGAATGTGGTCGTACCACATTTTGAATGGGTGGCCATTTATAATGACTGTTTGTGTTGAGTAGTTAATTTGGGTGTTGGTTGACTCTAAGTAGTTGCTGCCTAACAGTAGGTCATATTTTTTGAGAAATCGTGAATATAGAATGTCTGCTTAGTGGGACAAATGTTACTTGGATGCAACGAAACGCTTTGGTTTAATGTTATATTGTCATTTATAGTGTAGACTTTTACTTTAGAGGGGTTTGTTGGAAAATAAAAGAATTTTTTTTTCATGAAATAACTTTACATTATCCATTACCACCCTTTTTAGTACACCGTTGTAAAAGAGTATACCACAACTCTTTTCTGAGCTAATTTTGAGAATTAATCTATTACTGCTAGTACTAATTTGTTTTCAGTAGAAATTATGCCAATGTGAATTGTGTGGTGTGCGTATTATGGTATTCGTGTTTCTTTTAGTTCGGGGTCAGGTAGAAGGCCTTCTATCATATTTTCCTTAATAATTGGTTTCTGAATGCATTCATGGAAACCTCAACACTAAGGATAAGATTGTGGCTTGAACTCTGGGCACTATGTTGTGCGCAGGTTTGTAATGTAATTCTTTGTTATATTCATCGAACTAGGATTTCCATCTCCTGATAGCTATACTACCTTTCCAAATAAAGTCATGAGTAAGAGGTATCCATTAAAGGCTTTCACCTTCCAGAATATGGCTAACATTTCATTATGAAACTCATAGCCTTCTTCCGTCTTTCACAAGATTCTAGAAATGAAACCTATTGGTGTACCGGCTTGAGAGACGACTCCCCCAATTGTGGGGTCAGAAACGTCAGTAGTGAGTGTGCATTTTTTATGGAAATCGGGATAGTGTAGAATTAAATCATCAGAAAATAAGGTATTTTATAGTTGGTCAAACGCTTTTAGAGCTTTATCATAAAGTTGTATCAACTTTTTGCACCAGGCCCCTTTTGATATGCTTCCGTCCTCCCCTCTCTACAATGCTGAGAGTGACTTAGCGATTGCAGCATATCCCCTTATAATCCTCCTATAATACCTTGGTAACCCAAGGAAAGATCTTAATTCCTTAAGTGTCTTAGGAAGTGGATAATTAGCTATGGCTTTTACTTTATCAGGATTTCTCTCTATGCCCTTATCTGATATGACAAAGCCGAAAAATTATACCTTGGTTTTAAAGAAATCACACTTATCAAGTTGGCATTTCATATTCGCCAAATTCAGTGTTTGTTTATAATATAATGCGTTTCTTCGTTTTTGCTGAAAACTATTATGTCGTCTATGTAAAGTTTACCTATGTGTTCTCTAAGGATGTCATCAAGAGCGCGCTGGAATATGGAAAAGGCGTTTTTTAACCCAATCGGACATCTTGTAAACTCATATTTTCCATTCTTGGAGAATGCAGTTTTTTCGATATCATTTTCTTTTAGTAAAATTTGACGGAAGCCGCTCTTAAGGTAAAAAAGGAAAAAAGTCTGTTATTGGCTAATTGTGCGAGTACACCATTTTTTCAGGTTTAGGGTATCAGTCCGCTATTGTGACACTGTTTTGTTTCGTATAGTCAATTACCATTCCATATTTTTTTATGTTTGAGGCATCCAATTTTTTTTTGGCACAATCCACACAAACGAATTTTACGGGGATCGAGATGGGCGTATAATGCCATTGTCAAGGAGTTCTTTTATTTGTTTGTTAACTTCGTCTTTCAAGGACATGGGTTATTGGTAAAATTTTGTATAGATGGGAGTGACATTGTTAGTCCGAATTTCTGTTTTAATGTTTGTAGTATAGGTCAATTTCTCGTTGGGTTTGGTTAGGGAATTTATTTAATAATATAGTTAATTCTAATTTTTGATTAGGTGTTCTGTTCTGGGAATTATAATATTAACTTGGTAAAAATTTTTTCTTTTATTGGAATAATTTTCCACCATTTAAAAACATTACTTAACCTAACCTATAGGTGTCGATTACGGAGCCTAATTCTTTTAGACTATCGTTTCCCTGTATTGCATCAAATGTTTTAAGTGAGGGTAATAGAAAGAATTTGTTTAGATTCGTCACAAAGGTTAGTTAATTTGTGATGAGTTATTTGAATGTTGCCTCCCTTATAAAGGTTGAATGTAATTTTTGCTTCATCCGTTATCTATGAGGATTTTTAATATTTTCCCATTCTTTACCTTACACTTTAAGTATGGAAGAGAGAAATCTGTTACTCTAAAAAATGGAGGAGGTGTAGTTGTAATTTTATTTAATATCGTTAGTGTCCACTTACTTGAAATATTCAGTTAGGTACTGCTCAAAATTGTCCTGTTCTTCCTGACTTGCTATAACTTCTTCATATGTGGCCATATCTTGTTCTTCTGTCTCTTTTTGCTCGTCTGTGTAGGTAGTCGTATTTGTCTGACATGTTTGAATATTAAAATTTCTTTGTCTTTTATCTGCATTGTTTTGTGTGATTGGCATAGGACGTATTTTATTAACCTCAACAGGGGATGGTATGTTCATTTACTTGATCTGTCTCGTTAAAAAACTTTGTCCATCGGCTCTGGCCGTTGCTGGGGCTTAGCAGCCGAAGGTCTTGGTGGTGCATATGGCGGTATCGAAACCTGCTCAAATTGATTACCCATATTTGTGAAGCGTGTCTCTGTTTAAACTATCCATTAAATGCGAATGGGGTAGGCTGTGGAGCCGTGTTGAATAAAATAAGGGGAAATGCTGCCTATGTTGAAAGTTAAAATTAATGAGGAATTGATTTTGTTGTTTTATTGGTCGCGGTCGTTGAGGTACTTGACGGAAAGTCTATTGTTGGCCTTTGTTCATGATTAGACCTGAAGGCTTGATTCTCTAATTTCAAGCAAAGATGTAGAGCAGAGGGTATTATTATTATTATTATAAAAGAGGGAGTCTCCCAGCGGAGAAGGCGCGAGGCACTGCGACCATGAAGATCTTTTGTACCTAGAATGCTCTCCCTATAATGACAAAGCTGTTCTGCCTCCCTTATGAAGCATAACAGGTCTTTCGTCGAGGAACGGACAATATACTCGGGACTTGCGAATTCCACGTGCAGATGTTTCCTCCTAGTCCATACCAAGGCCGGACAGTCACATAGAATGTGTTTAGTGGACTCGTCGTCCTCTTTGCAGAGCCTGCACTCCGCATCCGAGGACAGGCGCATTTTGGTAAGGTGATAGTTCACCAGGTGGTGGCCACTAAGGTAGCCAACAAGTAGGTAGAGGTCTCTCCTAGAGAGAAGCTTGGTCCTTCGATCAACTTTAGGATTGGTGAGCTCTTTAGCCTGCCGCATCCCTGGTTGGAAGAACCAGTAGCGTTCGGTCAATCTTCCAGCCCAGGTTTTCACCAGGGAGGAGATGGTTGACCACCCCACGCCACAGTAGGGTTCGGGGCCAAGCAAGGGGGCTGATGACCCAGCCCTCGCTAGTTCGTCCGCCTGCTCGTTGCCCTGGAAACCAGAATGTCCAGGTACCCAAATTAGGGTAACTTTGTTCTTATTTGACACCCGCTGGAGACAGTTCCAGCAGTCAGCCACCATACGCGAGCCTACTCTTTTTGTGGAGAGGGCCAGTATGGCCGCTTGGCTGTCCGAGAAGATGTATATGTTCGCTTCTCTAATCCCCTTCTCAAGGATAAGACGGCAGCAGAACTCGATGGCGTGAACCTCTGATTGGAAGAGGGGGTCTCTGATGGGGTTGCCAGCATCCCAGTCCCTACGGTCCGGGATGAGGGTTCTGAATTTTGCACCAAAGAAGAGTTCCTTGGTCATAGAATCTGATCTGGTTCAGATCTCTAGGCCAGGAATATCTTTGATTAAACTAGCATGCCCTGATTCGGTAGCTAGAAGCCTAGATTGAAGCTTAGTTCTAAGAAGGCTCATAGCAGCAACTTCTTTAATGCGGATGTGCAGCGGAGTCAGGTTCAAAATTGATTCCATAGCTGCGGTGGGACAGGTGCGAAGTGCACCCGTCAAGGAGAGGCACAGCAGCCTATGCAGTTTCGTGCATTTGTTGATGGCAGTGACCTGCGTAACCTTAGGCCACCAAACAATAGCAGCGTAGGTTACGATCGGTTTTACCATCATCTCAAATAGCCACCGGATGGTGCAGGATTTGAGACTCCAGATTCTACCGAATAGTCTTCTGCATGCCCACATGGCATGAGTAGCCTTTGATAGAGTGTTATGTAGGTGGGAGTTCCAGTTTAGTCGTTTATCAAGGGTTTTCCCTAGATATTTGACTTCATTGGAAAGGTCCACGGGAGAGCCGCCAATGTATAATTGACCAATGTCAACAGAGTAACGCTTAGTGAAGGGAACAATGATTGCCTTTTGTGGGTTGATGCTAAAACCTACATCTTCACACCACCTACTGACCGTATTCAGAGCTGATTGCATCAACTCTGTCACGGTGTTGGCAAAGTTCCCGTTCACTACGAGAGCCAGGTCGTCGGCATAGCCAATCGCTTCCACGCCCTGTTCTGCAAGTATGATTAGTAGTTCGTCGACTACTAGGGACCAGAGCAAAGGGGGAGAACCCCTCCCTGGGGACACCCTTTAACCGCACTGATATGGGCGGTCGTCGTGTCCAGGGTAGAGGAGATAGTCCGGTGTTTGAGCATGGCGTCAATCCACCGGATTATGGGACGGGCGATATTCCTGCGCTCAAGCGCAGCAGAGATAGACCCGTAGCCGATGTTATCGAAAGCACCCTCTATATCAAGAAAAGAGCACAAAGCAATGTTCTTTGATACGAAGGCTTTTTCAATTTTTCCCACTAATTTGTGAAGAGCGACCTCTGTCGATCTACCGGCTATATACGTGAACTGCGTGGGGTGCAGAGGGTTGTTTTTCTGCAGAGAGCACCGAATGTGCATGTCTAAGAGCCTTTCCGCAGTCTTGAGCAGAAAGGAGGTAAGGCTGATCGGCCGATATGACTTAGGCTGGTCAAGAGGACGGTTTCCCTGTTTGGTAATGAATACCATATTGACTCTCCTCCAAGAGTTGGGTATGTGTCCCAACGTGAGACTAGCTCTAAGTAGGCCGACCAGTGCATCGAGGATATGATCCAGGCTGTTTTGAAGAAGGGCTGGAAAGATTTTATCACCCCCTGGGGCTTTAAAGGGAGCGAAGGAATCTACAGCCCATTTGACCTTTTCAGGGTCGAAAATGGTTCCAGATAGGCTGAATCCACGCGAGTCAGGTGACAAGGTGGCGTCAACGTGACTGGAAAGATCTGGGTTCGCCACGGAACCTGGGAAGTGAACTTGCAATAAAAGTTCAAGTGCTTCCCTGCGATCTTGAGTGAAAGAGCCATCTGCTCTTTTGAGAAGCCCTATACCATTAGCCGACCCTTTGGCTAATACTTTGTGGAGTCTCGCTGCCTCTGGCAGCGATTCTATTCTACCACAGTAGCTGCGCCACGTATCGCGTTTGGAGCGTCTAATGTTCTTGTTATAGTGTGTGAGAGCGTCCCTATAGACGTCCCAACCTATGCGGTTAGATCTGGCCTTGTTGAAGAGGCTTCTAACCTTCCTTCTTTGTGCTGCCAGCTCTTCATTCCACCAAGGAGCTTTACGGTTGACCATTAAAGTCTTCCGAACTGAGCTAGCTTCGAAGGACGTGATCTTGGAGCAGGTTGGCAGCAAGTTCTATCTCACTGATAGAGTTAGGATTGCTGATCAACAGGTCTGCTTTCAAAGCCACAGAGGCTTTGAAGAGTTCCCAGTTTGTCTTCTTGGGACAAACGGAGTTCTGGCGGATATCGACTTGGCCAGGAAGGTCGAACCTGATGTGCTGATGGTCCGACAGGGTGGCTTCGTCAGTGACCCGCCAGTTAACAAGCGAACTCGCAATTGAGTTGCTGACTAGGGTGAGATCTAAAACCTCTTCCCTAATGGAGTTTATAAACGTGGGTTTACACCCTACGTTGGCTATATCTAAATGACAACACATTAGATAATCTAAAAGAGACTCACCACGTTTATTGATATCGCTACTCCCCCAGATTTTGTGGTGGGCGTTGGCGTCACAGCCGATCACAAGCGGCTTGTTGTGGAGGTGGCAGAAGTCCACAAGCCGCTGAACCTCTGCGGGGGTGCATCATCCACATCGCCCGGGAAGTAAGCAGAGGCGATCACTACTTCCCGGACGCCATCAGCAGTGGCTTCCTCTATAGCCGTTGCCACCAGGTCTCACAGGGTGGCTGACGCTCCTCTGGCGTGGTGTAGGTTCGCCTGGAGCACCTTAATTGCGCTCCGCATCCTCTCGTAGCGCCTTAGTGACAAGGCCACATGCCTTGCCACCCCGAGAGTCGTTGCCACGGATGCCCTTCGGCACTCTGGCGGAGCTGCTCGGCGGAGGTCGCCTAGCGACCCCAGTCGCTTATTGTGGGTCGGGCAGGGGCCAGGAGGCGCCCGCTGCCAGCCACAGGTCTGGTGCGGCCCGTTGGTGGGTTGGGGGCGGAGACCCGGATGGTTGGGGGTTTGGGGATAGGGGCTTGCCGCGCCACCGGGGCGGCAGCTACTGCCGTCGCGTAGGTGGGGGCAACCTTCGACGCTTCCGGAGGGGCGTCGGTTGGGGGGAATGGTTGGAGAAGGGGAAGAGGGACGGGCAGGAGAGGGGGAGGCTCTGGTGACGGAGCTCTTCAGGAGAAGCTTAACTCGTCCAAAGACGAATTTCACCTTCCCGTCGACCAGCATCGCGAGGTGAGTCGTGGTGCCGTTGAGGCTGTGCTGGACCACCCGCCACTGCTTCGTTGAGAAGCAGTCCGCATTTTGGATGCCAAGGTATCCCAGAATGGTGGCGGGAGTCAGGACAGCACTATTGGGGAAGTATCCTCGGATGAGGTAAGCTTTAGGAAACTCAGTCTCCTCCAGTAGTTTGATGTCAAGTTTGATGTGTCCAACGGCTCCCCTGACCCAGTCAGCAAAGCCTTGGCGATGCTTGCTTTCACCGCAGCCACCTGCTCCGGTGAAAGCGGATTTTCGGGGTCAGCCGACATGAAGCCCAGTTTCACGCTGCTTGCCACCTGGCTGTGAGGTGGCTTTGTGGACTCCACATGAGTCTTTTTGGGCTTCTTTGAAGACCCTTGGGGTTCGAGGACAGTATCGTCAGCGCGCGTCCGTTTGGCCTTGGTTTCCACGGGGGGCGCGGTGGCGATAGCTAGAGCCTCCGCTCTGCTCGAACCCTTCGCGAGTGCGGCTTTGAATAGCCTCTTCTCGCGTGTCTTAAATTTCACGAAGGCGTTCTCAGATTCTGGATCTGAGAGCCTGCTTCCGTGAGACCTGACCTCTGAGAGGCCACGGAAGCGTCGTCAGCAAGGCTGATCAGGTCACCATCAGCTTCCGCGTCAGAGGACATCACCTCGACGAGTTGCTGCCTGCCTGAGCAGCTGTTGGACGAGAAAGCAGCACTAACGAACTCATCGTCCAAGGGAGTCCGTGGCATGTCCGGGTCCCCTAGAGTACCAGGGCCAAGACCCGTGGTATTGGGGGTGGAAGCCAGCAGCCCACTGGCTGCAGTGCTGTTGATGGGGTCGGCCGTTAAGGCTTCGCCCTGGGTGGATGCTGTTAAAGTCGCATCAGACTTATCTGGTTTTAAAAAGTTATCCATATGTTTGGACCCACGAGTAGGCGGGAAGGGAAGGTCGCCCACGGCATAGCCCGCATACCGTGGGAAGTCTAGATGAAACTGGAGGGCGACAGGTATCCAGAGTCCCTACGGTCCGGGATGAGGGTTCTGAATTTTGCACCAAAGAAGAGTTCCTTGGTCATAGAATCTGATCTGGTTCAGATCTCTAGGCCAGGAATATCTTTGATTAAACTAGCATGCCCTGATTCGATAGCTAGAAGCCTAGATTGAAGCTTAGTTCTAAGAAGGCTCATAGCAGCAACTTCTTTAATGCGGATGTGCAGCGGAGTCAGGTTCAAAATTGATTCCATAGCTGCGGTGGGACAGGTGCGAAGTGCACCCGTCAAGGAGAGGCACAGCAGCCTATGCAGTTTCGTGCATTTGTTGATGGCAGTGACCTGCGTAACCTTAGGCCACCAAACAATAGCAGCGTAGGTTACGATCGGTTTTACCATCATCTCAAATAGCCACCGGATGGTGCAGGATTTGAGACTCCAGATTCTACCGAATAGTCTTCTGCATGCCCACATGGCATGAGTAGCCTTTGATAGAGTGTTATGTAGGTGGGAGTTCCAGTTTAGTCGTTTATCAAGGGTTTTCCCTAGATATTTGACTTCATTGGAAAGGTCCACGGGAGAGCCGCCAATGTATAATTGACCAATGTCAACAGAGTAACGCTTAGTGAAGGGAACAATGATTGCCTTTTGTGGGTTGATGCTAAAACCTACATCTTCACACCACCTACTGACCGTGTTCAGAGCTGATTGCATCAACTCTGTCACGGTGTTGGCAAAGTTCCCGTTCACTACGAGAGCCAGGTCGTCGGCATAGCCAATCGCTTCCACGCCCTGTTCTGCAAGTATGATTAGTAGTTCGTCGACTACTAGGGACCAGAGCAAAGGGGGTAGAACCCCTCCCTGGGGACACCCTTTAACCGCACTGATATGGGCGGTCGTCGTGTCCAGGGTAGAGGAGATAGTCCGGTGTTTGAGCATGGCGTCAATCCACCGGATTATGGGACGGGCGATATTCCTGCGCTCAAGCGCAGCAGAGATAGACCCGTAGCCGATGTTATCGAAAGCACCCTCTATATCAAGAAAAGAGCACAAAGCAATGTTCTTTGATACGAAGGCTTTTTCAATTTTTCCCACTAATTTGTGAAGAGCGACCTCTGTCGATCTACCGGCTATATACGTGAACTGCGTGGGGTGCAGAGGGTTGTTTTTCTGCAGAGAGCACCGAATGTGCATGTCTAAGAGCCTTTCCGCAGTCTTGAGCAGAAAGGAGGTAAGGCTGATCGGCCGATATGACTTAGGCTGGTCAAGAGGACGGTTTCCCTGTTTGGTAATGAATACCATATTGACTCTCCTCCAAGAGTTGGGTATGTGTCCCAACGTGAGACTAGCTCTAAGTAGGCCGACCAGTGCATCGAGGATATGATCCAGGCTGTTTTGAAGAAGGGCTGGAAAGATTTTATCACCCCCTGGGGCTTTAAAGGGAGCGAAGGAATCTACAGCCCATTTGACCTTTTCAGGGTCGAAAATGGTTCCAGATAGGCTGAATCCACGCGAGTCAGGTGACAAGGTGGCGTCAACGTGACTGGAAAGATCTGGGTTCGCCACGGAACCTGGGAAGTGAACTTGCAATAAAAGTTCAAGTGCTTCCCTGCGATCTTGAGTGAAAGAGCCATCTGCTCTTTTGAGAAGCCCTATACCATTAGCCGACCCTTTGGCTAATACTTTGTGGAGTCTCGCTGCCTCTGGCAGCGATTCTATTCTACCACAGTAGCTGCGCCACGTATCGCGTTTGGAGCGTCTAATGTTCTTGTTATAGTGTGTGAGAGCGTCCCTATAGACGTCCCAACCTATGCGGTTAGATCTGGCCTTGTTGAAGAGGCTTCTAACATTCCTTCTTTGTGCTGCCAGCTCTTCATTCCACCAAGGAGCTTTACGGTTGACCATTAAAGTCTTCCGAACTGAGCTAGCTTCGAAGGACGTGATCTTGGAGCAGGTTGGCAGCAAGTTCTATCTCACTGATAGAGTTAGGATTGCTGATCAACAGGTCTGCTTTCAAAGCCACAGAGGCTTTGAAGAGTTCCCAGTTTGTCTTCTTGGGACAAACGGAGTTCTGGCGGATATCGACTTGGCCAGGAAGGTCGAACCTGATGTGCTGATGGTCCGACAGGGTGGCTTCGTCAGTGACCCGCCAGTTAACAAGCGAACTCGCAATTGAGTTGCTGACTAGGGTGAGATCTAAAACCTCTTCCCTAATGGAGTTTATAAACGTGGGTTTACACCCTACGTTGGCTATATCTAAATGACAACACATTAGATAATCTAAAAGAGACTCACCACGTTTATTGATATCGCTACTCCCCCAGATTTTGTGGTGGGCGTTGGCGTCACAGCCGATCACAAGCGGCTTGTTGTGGAGGTGGCAGAAGTCCACAAGCCGCTGAACCTCTGCGGGGGGTGCATCATCCACATCGCCCGGGAAGTAAGCAGAGGCGATCACTACTTCCCGGACGCCATCAGCAGTGGCTTCCTCTATAGCCGTTGCCACCAGGTCTCACAGGGTGGCTGACGCTCCTCTGGCGTGGTGTAGGTTCGCCTGGAGCACCTTAATTGCGCTCCGCATCCTCTCGTAGCGCCTTAGTGACAAGGCCACATGCCTTGCCACCCCGAGAGTCGTTGCCACGGATGCCCTTCGGCCCTCTGGCGGAGCTGCTCGGCGGAGGTCGCCTAGCGACCCCAGTCGCTTATTGTGGGTCGGGCAGGGGCCAGGAGGCGCCCGCTGCCAGCCACAGGTCTGGTGCGGCCCGTTGGTGGGTTGGGGGCGGAGACCCGGATGGTTGGGGGTTTGGGGATAGGGGCTTGCCGCGCCACCGGGGCGGCAGCTACTGCCGTCGCGTAGGTGGGGGCAACCTTCGTCGCTTCCGGAGGGGCGTCGGTTGGGGGGGGAATGGTTGGAGAAGGGGAAGAGGGACGGGCAGGAGAGGGGGAGGCTCTGGGGACGGAGCTCTTCAGGAGAAGCTTAACTCGTCCAAAGACGAATTTCACCTTCCCGTTGCATTCCGTCAGAGCCTTATACGACTCCTCGTCGACCAACATCGCGAGGTGAGTCGTGGTGCCGTTGAGGCTGTGCTTTACCACTCGCCACTGCTTCGTTGAGAAGCAGTCCGCATTTTGGATGCCAAGGTATCCCAGAATGGCGGCGGGAGTCAGGTCAGCACTACTGGGGAAATATCCTCGGATGAGGTGAGCTTTAGGAAACTCAGTCTCCTCCAGTAGTTTGATGTCAAGGGAGCTGATGGACCTGATGTGTCCAACGGCTCCCCTGACCCAGTCAGCAAAGCCTTGGCGATGCTTGCTTTCACCGCAGCCACCTGCTCCGGTGAAAGCGGATTTTCGGGGTCAGCCGACATGAAGCCCAGTTTCACGCTGCTTGCCACCTGGCTGTGAGGTGGCTTTGTGGACTCCACATGAGTCTTTTTGGGCTTCTTTGAAGACCCTTGGGGTTCGAGGACAGTATCGTCAGCGCGCGTCCGTTTGGCCTTGGTTTCCACGGGGGGCGCGGTGGCGATAGCTAGAGCCTCCGCTCTGCTCGAACCCTTCGCGAGTGCGGCTTTGAATAGCCTCTTCTCGCGTGTCTTAAATTTCACGAAGGCGTTCTCAGATTCTGGATCTGAGAGCCTGCTTCCGTGAGACCTGACCTCTGAGAGGCCACGGAAGCGTCGTCAGCAAGGCTGATCAGGTCAGCATCAGCTTCCGCGTCAGAGGACATCACCTCGACGAGTTGCTGCCTGCCTGAGCAGCTGTTGGACGAGAAAGCAGCACTAACGAACTCATCGTCCAAGGGAGTCCGTGGCATGTCCGGGTCCCCTAGAGTACCAGGGCCAAGACCCGTGGTATTGGGGGTGGAAGCCAGCAGCCCACTGGCTGCAGTGCTGTTGATGGGGTCGGCCGTTAAGGCTTCGCCCTGGGTGGATGCTGTTAAAGTCGCATCAGACTTATCTGGTTTTAAAAAGTTATCCATATGTTTGGACCCACGAGTAGGCGGGAAGGGAAGCTCGCCCACGGCATAGCCCGCATACCGTGGGAAGTCTAGATGAAACTGGAGGGCGACAGGTATCCAGAGTCCGCATACTAACGACCGGGCTACCCCCCGGCCATGCATCCCTTGCCGTATGCTGTTCTGCCTTGGATTGGGGTGATTTATAGAATCACAATCTTCGCCCGACTACAATTAGTCAGCACCCCTAGCAGAGACATGACCGTGCTAGGGGCCTGCTTCCAGCTGCCCTCACGTGGAGAGTATAGCCGCACTTCCAGCTGTAGGAGCAAGGACGGCACGTACCTCAGCCAAAGCTAGGGTTACATGTAGTTCCCCTTGCTGCCTTTGACGGCTGACGGCCAAGAGCAGAGGGTAAATCTGTGTGTTCTTTCATTCCCAATAATCGTGATAAGTCTCCACGTAGTCCTCTAACGAAGGTATCTTGTGCTTTATCCCTATACAGCTTACTCATAAGCTGTTCTGACTCTATATTTAGTTCCATACAACCTATTCTATTTAAGATTAGCGAAATGGTCTGTTGGAAGTCCTCTACGGACTGATTAGGAACCTGGGATATAGTAGTCATTTGGTATTCTAATGTACTCAGATCTTTTTTATCTGCGAACTGTACAGTAAGTCATTTAGATATAGCACTCCAATTTAACGGAACGTTATACGATTCCAAAGCTGTATCGGATTTGCCGGTAATTTTGATACGAATTGTGTGCAATATACAAAAGTATTTAGAAATGGCTTTAGTGTGTTCGTACGTTTTCACAATTCTATCAACTCCTTTCTTCCATAACCCAAATTCAGCTAGATTAGCTGCAAACTCGCGTAAGCTTTTTACAATGTCCGGTACTTTGTCCAGATCTTATATGTTTCTCACGTGTTCTGGTGAAATTCTTTGACTTTCTGCATTGGTGAAATCGAAAGATGGATTTTGGGCCTGACGTAATAGAACAGGTAACTATTCGGTCAAAATCTGTCCGACTGCTTCCTCCATTTCGGCATTTGCCATATTTCTATTCTGTCGGAAATCTTCTTGCCTTTATGTTAGACTATTTTGTCGTTGGTTAGATATTGTTGCGCTTTCTTTCATGTTTAAAACGGGTCGTCTTATTGAATTGTGTGAGTTGGACATTTGGTATAAAAATTGTTAAAACCAGTGGCTGGTTATGTCCTTCTATCCAGAACGGTCCTAAGTTAAAGAATGACAGGATTGGTTTTATTTTATACTGTTGTTTGCAATAAATGTTATTTAATGTAAATTTGGGTTTTGTTTTTTTTTTTGCAAACACAGTCTTACTCTTTGTTGATTGCCTTACACTTTGTGATATTTATTTAATTAATAAGAACAAATTTTGAAAGTTCTCTGTTACTTTATCATTAATTTTCTTGTCTGATCTGCGATTTAGTTACGTTAGTTGTGTTAGTATAAACAAGTAGTTTTACATCTTCAAACAAAAGACAACAAAAAAACCATGAGTCTGAACGACACTCGCGTTCAGCGATAATGCGAGCAAGACGATCGATCAAGACAAAACAATGCGTACTTCTCTTTCGTTTCCGCGACTTCTGCAGACAGCCAGCGATCATTCACTTCTTACCCGACGAATTTACCTTTACCAACAACTCAAGAAAGTTCGCGTTCTCACCCTCACTACTTCTTTCGTTCCAAAACTCTAAATCTCCAAACATTTGAGGAATTTCTTTACGCTTACCTACGGTGACTAGTACAGTGACAACAACAACCACTGCAACTGCAATCACAACAAAAACTGGAGCCAGCAACCAAAACAAAAATTCAACTTAACGGTTCTGCTGCGTTATTAGCAAACCAAAACGTAAACAAGAACGCTTGGTAATCATACAGACAAACAGAAAACAAGTCAAAAATTATATGCGACAATGCTAACATGCTAACTAATAAAACGCCAACAGATTTGAGCTGCTGGCAAATTCTACTGATGAAAGTGTACAACCGGCAAAGTCATTTAAAGAGGAACCTAAGAAGGTCGAGCCTCCTCCTATATACATTTGCGAAAAAAGCTCAAGTGCATTAGTGAACGAAAGAGCCACACTAATAGGAGAAAACTCATTTTACGTAATCATTTTAAGAAAAGGGAACTTGAATGAGACAAAAGTTTAAGCTAAGCTTTTATACATACCGACTAAAAAGTGCAAGGGGCCTCAAGGAAAATAACTTTAATGCAAAAATGAACATATCAAACCAAAATCAAGTTGGAGCCAGAGAGCTAGACCCTAAAATAAATGAAGTTCACCCAATCTACAAGTTACAGCTCCTACTGCATCGGCGCATCACAGTGGAAGAGCCACACAAGCGCAGTCGACCAGTGCAGTGCACTAACTGCCAAGAAAATGGCCACATTAGGGCTTACTGTACACTGAAATCTACAATATTTACGTAGCCTGTAGTGAAGCTCATAGCACAGCGAACTGCCATAATAATAAGAACGACATATCTGTAAAAATTGGCGGGAACTGCGGTAAAAGTCACGCAGCGAATTGACTTCCTGTGTAGCATAAAATATACTAAAGACCCGCCTTAACAAAGGTGATTTATCAATACGCGCTCAGACCACCCATATCAGTCACACTCCACCACAATCGGGCCTGTCTTATACGCCACCCCTTCCTACACATCGTGCCAATCTTAGCGTTCCCTTCGCTAGTTCCTTAAAATCGGGAATTAAATCTGTGTATCCGATAACACAAAAGTCGACTAGTATGCAGAAAGAACAGAAAATAACTACTTTGAAAGAACAAACGCAGCATATATCAACTGGCATTGGTACAATGATGATCTTATTCCAGCAAACCCTAAAAGAATTTATGACATTCATGCAAAGCACAATGCAAAAGCGTATGCGAAACCAAAATATGCTGATACTGCTCCTTGTGTCATCCAAATAAAACAATGTGTCAACTTCAAATATCTGTTCGGAACACGAATATCGTTTCACGGCATTACCTCAAAGTTGCCCATTTCTTACACGGTGTGTCCCAAAAATAACCGAACTTCTTGGATAAAAAAAAAAAAATAAACATTATATTATCTTTGAAAGTTATTATTTATTCAAAATAGGTTTCATTTGACACAAAACAACGTTTGGAACGATCAACCAGCGCATGCATAGATGTTTTTATGTCATTTATAGAAATGTCCTTCAGTACCTCGGTTCCGGCTGCTTGAATGGCTGGGATATTATCATAAAATGCTCCCTTCATCTTGGTTTTCAGTTTTGGAAATAAAAATAGTCACATGGTGATAGATCAGGCGAATACGGAGGATGATCGATGAGAGAAATCCCTTTTTTCATTAAAAATTCGTTCATTTTTTTGGTCGTGATTTAATTCATGTGGAAAAAATCGCGCACAGACCTTTCTTTTCCCAAAATCTTCAGTTAAAATTCTCCAAATAGTGTTTTTACTAGTATTCAATTCCTCAGCCAACATTCTCGTAGTAAAATTTGCGTCGATACCAATGATTTCACGCACTTTTTCCACCAGTTCAGCCCGATGACTAGTTTTTGGACGTCCTGCTCTAGGGTCGTCATTTAAATCCTCACGACCATTTTTAAATCGTGTAAACCACGTATAAACTTGCGTACGACTCATACAATCATCACAATAATTTTTTTTCATTAATTCGTTTGTCTCAGCAAATTTTTTTTCAAGTTTTCTCTTTGTTCATTTTATCTTTGAACCATTAGCACACTTTTGCTTTTATTGAAATGGCTGTAACTTTTACATCTGTCATCCGACTTACATGAAGTTAGGTGCGTTTGAAAGAGGATGAATGTATCTTTTTGATGATGCACAACTTCCATATTCCTGGATACCTATTCTACGCCACAAACCATCCTGACGGCAAAGCCCATGGCGGCATTGGTTTATTTATCAGAAGTCGCTTCAAATACCATCTGTTAAATAGAACTGAAATGGACTACCTGCAATCCACTTCCATAAGCATGCAATCCGGCAGCTGGCCCGTATCTAAAGTATCTAATTGTATGATACTAATCGCAAGCTACAAATTAAATATAACACTGCAGTGCGCTGCAACCTTTCATAAATTTCGATACTTTGCCAATAATTTATCGCCGCAATTTTCTAGCGCGCGAAAGACTGCACAAAGCGGTGTGAGAAGTGTATATCGGTATTTCTTTATAAATTTTAAATTGGCCAATATCTATAACTCACAATATATCGAATAATCAAAATTAATATTTATTTAATTGCATTTTATGGTTTTGTATTTTCCACTGACTCTAAAATATGAATTATGAAATATTAATCATATGTGCACGTACTCATATTATGAATATTTACAAATGCATGCAAATACTTGCATACATTCATATGTGGCGGACCGATCATATCGGAAGCGTCACCCACATAATAAGCGATACGGCAGCACTTAATTATTAAGCGTCATTATTCGAACTTGCACATGCAAATCGCACGTCTCACATTCTGTGCCATTTTATCATTGTAACAAAATCTATAGATATACTTAAATAAACTTAAGGGCGAACCATCCATCGCCATAGTGGTGACCCCGACTAGTTGAAATTGTCCAAAAATCCAAACGCTTTCACTGAAAGCAATTTTTTGCGTAATTGTGAAATGCAAGTTCACGCACACTTGGGCAAACACGTGGACCTAAGTAAATGCGCAGTAGGCGTTACAATTTGGGAAATTTCTAGAGAAGACGTCGTGACTTCACCGACGAAACCGATCAAGAGGAATTTCCAGATCCAGATCTCTCTGATCAAATTCGAGAGTTACAACAACAACTCGAGGCACTTCGGACAAACGTTCCTGCGGACAGAGATGAGTCGCCTCGCACGCACACAAGTGCTACCGTAAAATTGCCCAAATATACACACAGCAACCCGCACCTGTGGTTTGCTCAAGTGGAGCGATCATTTCGTATACACCACATTGTCGACGACACCGACAAGTTCGACTTGGTGACACTCCATTTGGAAGAAGATGTGGTTTTAGTTGTGAAGAATTTGGTCACTCGTCCACCGGTAGACAACAAATACGCGGCGATTAAAACTCGTTTAATGCAGAAGTTCGCTGAGTCGCCCTAATCAAATCTGCGAAGACTGTCAAACATGCGACGCTTGGCTCAGGTTCTGGAAGTGAAAGCATCATTCAGACACTATTCCTCGCTGAAATGCCAGCCTCACCGAATGGGAAGAAACAGACTTAGATAAACTTGCAAAGATCACAGACAAAATGCTGGAAGCCATAAACACAAACGCCTCGTTTGCTATCGGCGTAACTCCGACTCTTGGTTCCCCTGCAAATATTTGCGCAGCGTCTTCTGCAGATCCCTTGAAGGAGCTTTCCGACAACTGACGTGCACTCATGCAAGATGTTACGGCATTAAAAACGTTTCAACAGAGCTCAGAAGCACCGGACAATCTTTGTTTCTACCACAAGCGCTTTAGTGGCAAGGCAAACAACTGCCGACCTCCCTGCGCACGCTCTACGTCGTTGAACTAGTGGAGCTGCCGCCCGACGCGCTGGTCAGCGGCAGCCAGGACAGCAGCAGCGATTCACCAGTTCAGTCAGCATCTCTTCGCGAACAGCGCTTGCACGTCACTGATCGTACTTCCAACATCAGATACCTCATTGGTTCTGAATCTGTGGATTCAGTCTTATCTCGCACACAGGTTAACACTATATGCAGCAAATCAGACTGTCATCAACACATATGGCAGACATATCACTAGACTGGACTTGGATCTCAGACGCAAGTTCACCTGGCCATTCATCATCGCAGATGTACACACAGCTATAATTGGAACAGACTTTTTAGCCGAATTCCAGCTTCTTATTGATCTCAAAAACAAACACCTAATCGACTCGATCACAAGATTGGCAACCCCCGCGTGCCTAGCACAGGCGAATCAAACACCCGTATTTCAAAGTTTCGTGACCTTTTGCAGGAGTTTGTAGAAGTCACGAAACCATAAATAAGATCTTTAAAGCAGCATGATGTGCAACACCACATCGAAACACGTGTTTCTGAATGACCACGATGCTTATCTGGAGACAAACTTTCCATTGCAAAAAAGGAAGTATATTTTCTGATTGAACAAGGTATATGTCGTCCATCCAAAAGTCTTTGGTCCATTCCACTCCACATCGTCACCAAAAAAAGACAGTGGCTGGAGAGCATGCGGAGATTATCGAAACAACTCAATTACGATACCGGATCGCTATCCGATTGCGCATATTCACGATTTCACTGAACAGCTGAATGAAAGCAAAGTCCTCTTGACGCTTGACTTGGTAAAGGCGTACTACCAAATCCCCATTCTCCAAGAAGCTCAGCAACACCGCGAAAAATTACTCCACGAACGACCGAGAACTACTTGCCATCTACGAGTCCATGAACGCATCTTTGTGATCAAGACTGATCACAAGCCTCTGGTATATGAATTCCAAAAGCGACCCGAAAAAGCATCACCTCGACAGCTACGACACCTAAATTATATTTCGCAATTCTCCACGACTATTCCTCACATAAAAGTATCAGAAAATGTAATTGTAGACGCTTTTTCACGGCTTTGCGCTATCACGATGCCCACAGCGCAGCTTGAGGGAGAAAAAGCCTCGGACACTGAAATGGCACGTATCTTGCAAGGAACTACTTCTTTAAAGCTCAAGCTTCGGTGGAAATAGTTCGATATACTGCGACGCATCCACACCGAATCTCCGTCCTTTTATGCCGCAATCACACGCTTTCTCATACATCCACAATCTATCGCATCTTAATGGCCGCGCAACAGTCAGTCAAATCAGACAGAAGTTTGTCTGGCCCTCGATTAACAAAGATGTCCCAAAATGGTGTAGACTCAGTCTTCCTTGCCAACGCTCCAAAATACACAAACACAATCACCTCCAGCCGGAGAAGATCGCTGGGCCAAATGGAAGATTCGATCACGTCCACCTGGATATTGTTGTCATGCCTGCAGCTTTTCAACAACTAGCCAATCTGATCGGAAGCAAGCACATTCACACCACGGCCTATTACCCGCAATCAAAATGGACTTATAGAAAGGTGGCACAGACCCTTCAAGTCTTCGTTGATGTGCAGCAGTGGCACGACGTTGCCTCAACTATTACCAACAGTGCTACTCGGACTTCGTACCTTCTTCAAAAAAGACTTAAAAGCATCTGCAGCTGAGATGTTATATGGAGTACCAATTCGATTGCCAAACGAATTTTTTAGCCGACATGGACGAAACGGTTGATCCCACGACATTTCTGTGCAGTTTTCGAGAACATATGCAGAAAATTCGACCAACTCCCACAACACACCATGTGAAAGAAAAAATGTTCCTACTGAAAGCAAAAGACAAATGCACACATGTTTTTCTCCGCACAGACGCTGTAAAGCAACCTCTGGAGCCTCTCTACACCGGTCGATATGAAATCATCAAACGCAACAACGACCGAGTCTTCACTTTACAGATCGACGGACAGGACTCAGCAGTAACAGTCAACCGCCTCAAACCTGTTTTCCTTGTGAAAGACGACTAGCAGTTCGACTCGGAGGAATCTAACTCCAATCCTCAAAGGACTTATGAAAGGCGGCGTAAAGTGACTATTGCGAGTCAAGGATCGTGACGGATTTACTGGAAGGGGAGTACTGTGACGGCACCGATCATATCGGTAGTGTAACCCACATCTGGCAACCCTAAATAATACCAGATATAACCGATACGGCTACACTTAATTATTAAGCGTCATTATTCGAACTTGCACATGCAAATCGCGCATCTCACATGCTGTGCCTTTTTACGAGGGTCGTTTGATAAGTCCGTGACTTTTTGAATAAAATATATTTTTTTCGTCAAAGAAGCGTTTTATTTCTCAACATAATCTCCTTTTAGCTCTATACATTTAGTCCAGCGTTTTTCCAATTTTTTTATTCCTTCCAAATAATAGGTTTTCTCAAGGCCCTCAAAATAGTCGTTTGTTTCTGTGATGACCTCTTCATTTGACCCGAATCTCTTACCGCCGAGCCATTTCTTCATGTTTGGAAACAAAAAATAGTCACAGGGGGCTAAATCTGGAGAATATGCTGGATGGGGTAGCAGTTCGTAGCCCAATTTATGAAATTTTGCCATGCTGACTACACACGTGTGCACCCGTGCATTGTCCTGATGGAACAGCACTTTTTTTCGCCAAATGCGGTCGTTTCTGCTTCAAATCAATATCGAATCTGTCCAAAAGCTCTGAATAATATTCGCCGGTGATCGTTTTACCCTTTTCAAGGTAATCGATGTGAATGATACCTTGTGCATCCCAAAAAACTGTGGCCATGACCTTGTTGGCCGACAGACCCACCTTGGCCTTCTTTGGTGCACGTTCACCCGGAGAAACCCACTGTCTTGATTGTTCTTTGGTCTCTGGTGTGGTGTGGTGGATCCATGTTTCGTCTACGGTAACGAAACGGCGCAAAAATTCGTTTGGATTGCGGTTGAACATCGCCAAACACTCCTTTGAAATGGTCACACGGTTGCGCTTATGGTCGTGTGTGAGCAATCGCGGCACCCATCGCGCGGAAAGCTTTTTCATGTCCAAATATTCATGTAAAATGTGATGTACCCGTTCAGTTGAGATGCCTACAGCCTCAGCTATCTCACGCACTTTCATTCTCCGATCATCCAATATCATTCCATGGATTTTGTCGACGATTTCTGGCATGACGACCTCTTTTGGGCGACCTGAACGTTCGGCATCACTTGTACTGGTACGACCACAACGGAACTCAGTAAACCATTTCTTAACAATTGATGGTGCAGAGTCCCCATAATATTTATCAAGTCTTTCCTTGGTTTCGGTGATGGATTTTTTACGCAAAAAATAATGCTTAATTAGCACACGAAATTCACTTTTTTCCATTTTCGTTAAAATTCACGAGATCGTCTGCTTTCAATGCCTATAAAACGCAAACTAAGAAACGCAGCTTTCTCAAAATTTTACAGTCAGCTGTTAATCGATAACTGCTGACAGGAGCAGTGTTGTATTTAGAGCAGGTGCGCGGCAAATACAAAAAGTCACGGACTTATCAAACGACCCTCGTATCATTGTAACTAAGTCTATACATATACTTAAATAAACTCAATGGTGAACATATCGATCTATCGCGCCACCTATTGGTTGTATACAAATGTACGTATGTATGTATGTGTGTACACAAATTACGAGAAACAGTTCGCGCTACGCGCTCTCATCGTTCGTCCTTTTCTTTCCTGCTCAAGTAACATAGTTATGACGTCATCGACAACTTGTTTGCTGGTCGAAGGGCTAAAATGGTATATCTAATAACTTCCGTGTTTATTATCGGATCGGATTGCAATTGGAGGATAGGTTCATATAGTATTTATTTATATGTGAAGAACGTTAAGACATGAGTACTTCGAATGTAAATAGGAAATTTTCGGTTTGCGGAGGCGGTAGGCGTGGAATCCCAAATTAAAAATAAACTTGATCTGCGTATGGTATACAGGAATCTTCATGCTCCCTAGCTTTTGTAATAGCTGAGATTGGCGTGTTCATCTAGACAGACGGACATTGCTCAATCGACTCGGCTAGTGATCCTAAACAAAAATGTTTATACTTTGTGGGGTCTACCACGCCTCCTTCTGCCTGCTACATACTTTTGCACAAAGTTAGTATACCCTTTTTTTGACCATTTTCAATGGTCGAAGGGTAAAATGGTCGAAGGCGTAAAGTAACCAGTGCACTTAAGCTTGAGGAAACAAACGCCCAGCATCTATACATCGAACAACAATCACCCACCATCAAAGAGAATCCTTTGTGGAAAACACACAAAAATATTCAGGCACCGGCAGAAACGGTCGTTCCACTGCAAGACTCCTCTGGAAGCTGGTTTCGCAGCGAAAAAGACAGAGCTAATGCATTCGCCGATCACCTTCAGAAAGTATTTCAACCAAATCGTGCTAGCAACTCATTTGTCCTACCTGCAGCATCTATCATAAAATATCTTAAGCCCAAAAAATTACCTGCACATGACTTGGCGACACCAAAAATTATCATTGAACTCCAACAGTTCTGACCTTATGTCCTCTCTTCAATGCTATTACGAAACTTGGATACTATTTACAAAGGTGGAATAAGGCGGTCATAGTTATGTTTCCTAATGATATTCCAAAACTGTTTGAAAAGGCATTTTAAAACGGCGAAATACAATACCATCGGATCAATTTGGCTTTCGCAGAAATCTTGAACGATCGAACAGGTCAATCGGATCACAAACGAAATGCGTACTGCTTTGGAGCAGCTATATTCTTAGATGTTGCACAAGCATTTGACTGAGTCTGGTTGGAAGGACTAATGTAAAAGATAACAAAACTGCTTCCCAGAACATACACAAAGTATTCAAATCTTATCTCTTCAAAAGAGTGTTCTCAATCAGGAAATAACAGTTCGACTTCACACGACCCCACTTTCAATGCTGGAGTCCCCCAAGGTAGTATACACAGCTGACATGCCTACAGACTATCAGCTCACAACCTCTACGTTTGCTGACGATACCGCAATACTCAGCCAATCTAGATGCCTAGCAAAAGTAACAGAACACACCTTACCTGTCATTTTATTGTATAATAGTGGAAAGATGGTCTGCGGACTGGCGCGTTAAGATAAACGAGACCAAAAGCAGACATGTAGCATTCTCACTGAATAGACAAACTGCCCACCCTGTATCCTAAACAATACATCGCACAATCAGACGTAGTAACATATCTCGGCGTTCATCTAGATAGACGCCTCACCTGGCGGCGACATATAGAATCTAAAAGGACTCATATGAAGCTTAAAGCAGCCAACCTTCACTGGCTTATTAATTGCAACTCTCCCCTTAGTCTGGAATACAAAGTACTCCTCTACAATACCGTGCTGAAACCCATCTGGACATAGGGCTGTGAACTATGGGGTAACGCTTCAAAAACCAACATTGAAATTATACAGCGAGCTCAGTTAAAGATTCTGCGAACTATCACTGGGGCACCATGGTACCTACGCAGCGATAACATCCATAGAGACCTCCACATAAATTTCGTCAACAAGGAAATCTAGACTAGAAAGAGTAAACATCAAGCAAAGCTCGCCGCACACGAAAATCCTCTTGCGAAGTCGCTTTCGCGTATATGCAGTCAGGTCCGAATGAAGCGCAAAGATTATCCAGCTCAGCGAAGAAATCCTAGGGCCGTCTCTAACTACAATAATACAATCATTGAGTGTGTGCAGGGTGTGCGGTGCAAAAGGGCCCTCACCTTCCAGGGACCCCTGATTACCAAACATAAAAATGTTTTTATTTGGGATATATTTTGATAACTTAATTAGTAAATTAATTAGATAATGACATTTATATTCCTTTAGTAAAATAAACACATATACGATATATTCAAAAGTTTACTAAATCTAGAACTATTTGTTTATGAGTTTACAAATCGTTAATTTCCGGGGGCGGTAGGCGTGAAATACAAAATTGAAAATAAACTTAATCTGCGTATGGTATACAAAAATCTTCATGCTAAATTTTGTGTTCCTAGCTTTTGTAATAGCTGTTCTTCCAGACAGACAGACAGACAGATAGACGGACTTGGCTCAATCGACTCGGCTAGTAATCCTGAGTAAGAATATATTATATATATATGTATATACTTTATGCGCCTTTTTTGATTATTTTTATAAAAATCGGCTGGTAGTTTGTATGGAAGCTATACGGTATATCGGTCCAATCCGGCTCGTTCCCACTCTAGAAATATGAAGCGCGCAGGTTTCTTGCGTTATCAATTTACAGACGGCGGCGTAGGTCGTCGTTATGCAATCATTGACCGCTAAAATGTCTTCATCGCATTAGGCTATGGAACCATCCTTTAGCTTTAGGGTGACGTGCTGGTGTGCGACCGGGAAGATAGTGATTTTCTTGCAGATGAGCGTATATATGAGCGTAATATATGAACAATGTTTTCGGACTGGAGGATTTTAATTTCGGACGCTTCGGTTAGGCTAACTATGGGAATTTCGAAAGGGTATTCATTTTTAATTGATTCCACATCATTGTAGTCAAAAGTATTAGGGTTTATTATACTCGGTTTAGCTAATTAGTATTATTTAGTATTCTATTTCTAGCTTATAATGTTTCATACAAATGCGGTGTGTCAACTATTTCATTTTCTTTTGATCTAGGTATTTTGTTCACCATATCAGTGAGTGTATTAATTTGTATATCTGTTTGTGTATTACCACGTGCCTATTGTTTGCGTCAATTAAATTTGATTCGGTCCACCTTACTTTTACAAAATCAGAGGCTTCTGGAGTGCCTGCTATTACTTTGAGTGTTGAACCCCAGAAGTCTAAGCTTCTTGCCACTCGAGTGCCTAAGAAAATCACATTTCTCCCATACCAATACCTTCACGTCGATAAGCGGGATATATTTGGAGTGAGAGTAGTCGACAATCCGACCATGCATTGCTCCTAACACTAATAGAATTACCAGTCTAATACTGTAAAAATAAAATAAAAGAAAATGAAAATTTTTGTGCGCTGAACTGTTGAACTGTTACCTTCATTTGAGGTTGTCCCCTTGGATCACCCTTCTACTAATGAGAAGTTATTTCCCAATCTTCTGTTATTTTTTAACAAAATCTATTTTGCCTACCTCAAACACCCTGTTTTCTCTATTTGAGTTGGATCTTTCAATGCTATTTTGCTGGGCCTTTGCAATTCTATTTTTAATGGCCTGCCTAAGCTCGTTAGGCGCTGTGTGTGGATTTGTTTCTGATTTGTTTCTGACTGAATATATGGATCGGTTGTACGCGTTGTTGCCCTTTCTATCAATTCAACTGTATCGTCGAACATTTTTTGTAGATTAAATGATTTTGCTATGACTGTGAGTGTGCAGTGGAAACGTTCGACTTGGCCATTTGAGGAACTGTGCAATGGTGGAGCATCACAATGTCGATGTCGTAACCGTTTATCAACAGTGCCTTAAAAGTTTCTGAATTAAAAGAAGCTACACTATCGCAATAAATTGTATTGGTCTGTGGGAATAAATTCAATATCTGAATGATGATTTACATCTGTTATTGTGCGAGATGCAAGTGGCTGTACTACGGAAATATTTGAGAACTTGTCAATGATATTAAACCATTTTTTTTTTGTTAGTTGAAAAAATATCAATGTGAAGTATTTCCCCAGCATATGGGATTGTTGTTTCACCAAGCACTTGTTTTTTGTGGCGCTATAATATTTTGCCTAAATACATATTTTGCAATTTGTTACTATTTCATTGGCCAACTTCGTCTTTTGTGGAAAATAATAATCGTAAAGGATTTGTGTAGTATTTTCCAGAGCGGCTCTGTGAGCGCGGTTATGTATGGCGGTATGGCGATGATTTCGATTTGCTCATTTTTATCTGTAATGTCGACCACAATGTTTTTGCAGTGCCAGAATTTGGATACGGGGAAATTTAGCACCAAATCATGTTGTCTACTGACTAGTGCTGGTAGATCGCAGTGTATTCCGTTTACCGCTTCTGTGTTGATGAGAGTATGATAACTAGTGTTATAAATAACATTTTGATTTTTGAAGCAGTTTAAAGGCTTATCAATCGTTTCGATTATGTAAGTTAATGATATTTTGCTGTGAATTGTTGCAGCGTCTGATTGTATATCGTTTTGTAAGGCTCGTTTGACGATATACAGTAGTGCATCTGCTACATAATGAAAACATTGCCTGGTTTGTAGAACACCTTTGCGTTGTGTTTATCAATGAATACCTTTCACCGTATAATTTTTGCATTCGTGGTTCTATCTGAAACAACAAAGGTAAGAGGCTGGTGATGAGTGAAAATATTTATTTCTCTTGTTCCATAGAGGTAATTTTGCAATTTACCTAGTGCTCAGATAATAGCTTACCACTGCTTTAGCGTATGCGAAATCATGGAAATAGATCTTCCCCCTAAGGATAAGACTGCTCCGATGCCATCCGTTGAGGAGTCAGTAGTTAGGTCAAAAGAATCTGGGTACATAAGTATAACATCTTCTAATGCCAAGATGTTCCCTAGTCCTTCAAAAGCATTACGTTGAGTTTCGTCAAATTCAATCGTGACCTTTTTGGACATATGTTTGCTCACCGATCCATTTTCTCCATTGAGAATCTTGGTTAGAGGCCTTGCTATTGCTGCGAAGTCTTTAATGAACCCTGAACAGATTTTTCGACTTAACATACTCTTGAATGGCTCTGACCTTTTCAGGGTCAGTCTTTGCTCCTTTTTGGGTCACCACAAAGCCTAAAAATTCTACGCTTTCAAAAAAAGAACTTGGTCTTTGCTACTCGTATGTCGGCATCGGCCAAGCATTTTAGGATTTTATTGCACATGGTTAGTTTAATTTAAAAAAAAAATAATTGCGTCATCCACGTAAACGTAACATTTGTGTTCCTTCATAATGTCATAGATGGCTCTTTGAAAAATGCTTCCTGCGTTTTCCAAGCCAAAAGGCAGATGGCGAAATTCATATTTTCACTGCGAACGACCTTTTTTCATGGTCCTGTTCCGCTAGATAAATTTGGGGATACCCAGATTTTAAATCTAGAGCCGGTAAAAATTTTGATTTTCCTGAATTCGCTTGGATCATTGGAATGCGCGGCATTGCGTACCGATCGGTTATAGTTTAGTCGTTATCTTCTAAAAGTCGATTACTAATCGTTTATTTTTGCTGCCATACAAAATCTAAAACTCCCATTGAACAAGGTTACAATTTAGCGTAGATTGGCTCGTTGTCAACAGTGCAGATTGTAACGCCTCGTTAGAGGTCGAAAACAGTTTTATTCTATTCAAAATCATGTTTCTGAATTCCTTTTTGACGGATGTAGGCACTATTATGTCATCTACATCTGTGAAGTTTACACTGCCTCAGTACTGAAAGTTCAGCTGCTCTGATTTGTTTTGAGATCTAATAGTGCTACTTTGTGAGTCTATACTGCCCCTGCACAAAGAATAGGGAGACTTGGCCAAAAATTTTCATAAGACACTCACTGGTTACTTTACTTGCACCATGTACCGAACTTACGGTGAAAGGGTTATCGACAGGAATTACTTCTTTTAGCTTCTTTACGGCCTTAATGTAATTCTTTACCGCTCCTCTGTCAATTATAGTTTTATAGTTTTCCCACGCAGCTGTTGTTTGATATATGGCAGCCGTGAGCGTTCCCTAAAAAATGGAACCAGTTGATATCGTCGTCTTCGATCTCGATTGCCGCTCCCTCAGCTGACTTTTAATATTCTGGCGCTTGGGGTGCTCTGAACAACATTGTTCAGTCGCTGCCCCTTTTGGGCGTAGTCGCCACTAGTTAGGGTCTTTTGAAAATTGTTGGCCTGCCTAAATTTAGAAGATGTGTCAATTTCCATCGGCTTGCCCTTGGTCTTATTTTTATACCCTTCGACCATTGAATATGGTCAAAAAAGGGTATACTAACTTTGTGCAAATGTATGTAACAGGCAGAAGGAGGCGTGGTAGACTCCATAAAGTATATATATTCTTGCTCAGGATCACTAGCCGAGTCGATTGAGCCATGTCCGTCTGTCTGTCCACCTTTCCGTCTGTCTGGATGAACACGCCGATCTCAGCTATTACAAAAGCTAGGGACACCAAATTTAGCATGAAGATATGGTATACATACGCAGATCAAGTTTATTTTCAATGTGGAATAACACGCCTACAGCCCCCGCAAACTGACAATTTTGGTTTACATTGCGATTTACATTCGAAGTACTCATTTCATAACGTTCTGCTTTAGCATATATATAGATAAATACTATATGAACTAATGCTGCAAATTGCAATCCGATCGGACAATAAACACTGAAGTTATTAGATATTCATAATATTCATAATATGCGTACGCGCACATACACGTATGATTATTATTTAATAATTCATATTTTAGGGTCAGCAAAAAAAATACAAAACCATAAAATGCAATTAAAGAAATATTAATTTTGATTATATATTGTGAGTTATAGATATTGGCCAATTTAAAATTTATAAAGAAATACCGATATATACTGCTCACACCGCTTTTTGCAGTCTTGCGTTAGGAAAATTGCGGCGATAAATTATTGACAACGTATCGAAATTGATGCAAGGTGGCAGCGCACTGCAGTGTTATGATTAATTTGTAGCTCGCGATTAGTATCATACAATTAGATACTTTTTATAGCAACATACGTCGAAGGGTATCCCACTGTCGCATGCTGCTCGACTGTTGCTCTCGTTTGTTCTTATTTTGTTGGCTGTTATTACCCTATTATCTTTTGACGAAATGAGTGTTTCTCTCACCGCCACGGTCATCTCTATTGTTTTTGCCTTGTCTTACCTGTGGTCGGTTTCTATAATATTCCCTCGCCTGTTTTCTCTGTGCAATGATTTTGGCATAGGATGCCGAACATCTATGCTCGATTCTGCTTCTCTGGCTAATGCTAATGCGGAGGCTTAATCTATAGGCTGTGCTAGAAAAACAATTGCGGGACTTTCTCAATCCCGAAATAATGACCTGGAGTGCATCTGTTCTGACTTCACTGTTGAGCACTGTAGCCTGCTCTACCTCATGTGACGTAACGATTTTGTTTGTAACTAGGGTCAGCTTCCTTTCTATATCATCACCTTGCCTAACCATTTCTAGGTTTTGTCTAAAGAAGCGTATTGAAGTTTTATCAGCATATGAGCAACCTAGCCTGGCTATGATTACGTCGAAATTAAGAACGGTGTTGTGAGATACTAGCATTGCCTAAGCTGCACCTCTGTTTTTATTTATGATGATTATGATAATGCGTGCAGATGCCATTAAATGGTTTGAACAGCTCATATGCGTTTACGGCCGATTGCTTCCATGTTACATATTAGTCGGATCCACCACTAAACTCGGGGATTGATTTGATTATATCGAGTGGAATATCGCATCTGATTTCTCAGTTCACCGAAATTCTCTGTTAAACTTGCACTTGTGGCGCTAGAATCTGCCTGTTTTAATTTTTTTAATCGCATCACCAGGGCATATGCGCTATTATTTTACAACAAAATTTTAATGTTGCCGCGAAATGTATTAATTGACATTGACTGCTTAGCTAATTGATATATTCACATTACACTTAATCTGTGTTCAGTAATTTAAATGATTTGGACAAAATTGTAATAAACTTACATAGAATGAGACATAAGTTTTTAATCCTTTCTGAGGGTGTAGATTCTCGTTGGTTGGGCGCCAATTAATGGTGTGGTTTATGTGGTCCAGTGCAGTCGGTCGGGACAACTCGTGATTAAAATATGAGGGTCGGACGACTTCTTAGGTTAATGGGAGAAAGTATATTTATTGGAAATCAAATACAAATGGAACTGCATTGGACATTTAATTGGCCTTGAACTTACATTTTAAGCGCATAAGTCTTAGCTGCTATATCCGCCAAGCCGGATATAGGCAAGTGTTGGGTTATCGCTGCTGGCCGGGCATTAAGCTCATACATCAGCATCATGTCGTAATGTGAACAAAGTGCATTGCAACACTCTTGCGTTCTTATAAACAAATGGGTGGTTCTTATAACATAAATACGTAGTGCAACTCTTATATGTTAACTTAAATGAATTATGTCAACAAAAAATGCAATGGTGATCAGACGGAGTCAGCTATAACAGCATATATACAATAAAAACATTATTTTATTTTGTTGATTAAGTTAGATAGTTTAAAGGATAATATAAGATGAATATATACGAGTATATATACCCTTGGACCATTGAAAATGGTCAAAAAAGGGTATACTAACTTTGTGCAAATGTATGTAACGGGCAGAAGGAGGCGTCGGAGACCCCATAAAGTATATATATTCTTGCTCACTGGATCACTAGCCGAGTCGATTGAGCCATGTCCGTCTGTCTGTAGAGACACCAAATTTAGCATGAAGATTCCTGCGTATGGTACACATATCAAGTTTATTTTCAATGTGGAATAACACGCCTACCGCCCCCGCAAACCGCCAATTTTGATTTAATGGCGGTTTACTCACTAAGTTATTAGATAAACCATTTCGATCCTTCTACCAGCAAAGAAGTTGTCGATGACGTCAGAACTAAATTACTTGCGTAGGAAAGAAAAGGACAAACGATGCGAGCGCGAAGCGCGAGCTTTTTCTCGACACCGCTTTTCCATGCACATGTCAATTACCGAAAATACATGTGCATAAATATGTGCTAATACTCAACCAATAGGTGGCGTGGTAAATGAATATGAATGTATGCAAGTAATTACATGCTTGTGTACATATTCATAATATTCATAATATGCTTACGTGCACATATGATTATTATTTAATAATTCATATTTTAGGGTCAGTAAAAAATACAAAACTATAAAATGCAATTAAATAAATATTAATTTTGATTACTCGATGTATTGCAAGTTATCGATATTGGCCAATTCAAAATTTATAAAGAAATACCGATATATACTGCTCACACCGCTTTTTGCAGTCTTGCGCTAGGAAAATTGCGGCGATAAAATATTGACAACGTATCGAAATTGATGCAAGGTGGCAGCGCTCGCAGTGTTATGATTAATTTGTAGCTTGCGATAAGTATTATACAAGTAGATACTTTTTATGGCAATATACGTCCAAGGGTATCCCACTGTCGCGTGTCGTTCGACTGTTGCTCTCGTTTTGCTTAACGTTATTGAAGATAATTTTTGAAGTTTAGAACTAATTTTAAAAATAAAATATGAAAAAAATGTTAAAAAAATTGGAATACATTTGATACTCTTTTAGTTTACCTAAAAGTCGCATTCGACAATACCAACTTAAGTTTTTATAAGAATATTATAAAAGAGGAGTTTAGTTAAGTCAAAATACAAAATTCAATGTTTATTCGCAAGGCAAAAATTTAAAAATTATTTTGTACAGATTCAATGCGGTCCTTATGAACTGTATGTTGAGGAAACCAAACCCATGAACCGTACTCAAGAAATGGACGAACAAGTGAGGTATAGTGGTTCTTTGTTAAATAACGATGTTCTAACTCTTTAGATCATCTCTTTATAAAGCCGAGCACACCCTTAGCTTTATTGGGGAAATATGTTCACAAAAATTAAGCGGTCCAACTAGCACTTAAGAATGGCATCGGCTTGCATTGTACTACATTGCACTGCATTGTACTGCATGGCACTGTTCTACACTACACTGCAGTAGTTTTGGCAACACTGTTAGGTATCACGGAAATCGCCTTCGGAAGAAATCCGTTATCTGCGTTAATGTCCGGCCAAATATTTTAAGGCCTTATTTACACACATATTTACGATTAGTAAGAAGGGATCGCAAACAATCGATTACTTACATAATAATTACAGCAGCGCTCCGTCTTAACACTCAACATTAATAAGTAGATATAAAATAAGATACATAGGAAAACTATGTACCAACGCGGTTTCTTACAATCACCGCATTAAATATTAAGATCAGTTGAAATAAACTTTTTAGAAAATACGTAACTCTCTAGAAAGTGAAAAAATAAGAGATCCTTAGTAGCTCCCCTGAGGAACACCAGATGTGGGATTAAAAGGGTTAGAATTATTTTTAGAGTGGACTATTTAAGTTTTGTTAGTCCCATAGCTTACCATCCAACCAAGAAGTTTTAGCAAACCGAATAAGTTAAGTTTATGTGCAAGAACCGAATGATTAACCGAATCAAATACATTACTGAAATCAGTAAAAATAACATTATCCTGAAATCCCTCTACAACAAAGGATGTGAGCTCCAACAAATTTGTTGTCTTTGAACGACGTTTCATAAATCCATGTTGAAAAAGAGATGTAACCGATCTACCGAAATTGTTGCTTAGATATTCTCGAAGAAATTTAATATAGCCATCAATTTAGAGATACCTCTACAATTAGACTTACTGCCCTTTTTGAACAAAGGAACTGTAAATGATTCTTTCCAAATGGAAGGAAAATAGTCATTTCTCAAGACAGCGATAAATGTTTGTGCTTTGGCATACTATTGTAGGTGAGTTGGCACAGTATCCAAGTACGCAAGCGGGAATACCGTCAGGTCCTGGCGAGAAAACTAGTTTAAACAAACGAAGATCCATAACTCAACAGCAAATACGATTCGAATTTGGGACCCTTTGTGTAGAAGGTGAATAAGTCGTTTGGAAAAACTGTGCAAGCATGTCGGCCATGGCCTGATCAGTGTCATATACATAATCAAATATCCATTTAGATATACTTACTCTTCATGTTAACAAAACTATAAAACTGTTTGGGATTCTAAAAAAAAGAATTCTACAACGCGTTAAATATTGTTTATAACAATTCCCATTCAGCACGGTAAAGATTGACCGTGCAATTAAGTAGCGGGAAAAGGCCAGAGGAGAGTTATTTACTTTATATTTCTACTCTTGCAATGAAACTTGACATACATGCTTTTAATTGTTGCACACTGTAAAAAAGCCGGAACGAGCCGGATCGGACCTATTTATCGTATAGCTGCCATACAAACTATCAAAAGATTTACTTGTTAAAATATTGTAAACAAATTGACTAAGTTTATGTATGAAGACCAGTTTTGACTTGGGAAATAACTTAACTTATTAAAGTGAGACATAATGTTGAATGTACACATTGAATTCCGCACCATTATATGAAACTAGTATTGGTATGATCGGAGGGTATAAGAACCTTCGGCATGCCGAAAGGTATGGAACTTCTGTAGACTGTATGGGTGGGTCCTGTTTAAATTAACCCTTAACGGATCAGAGGCAAAGCATAGATCCAACGTTCTGTTTAAAGAATTCTTGACATGATTAACATGCGAGAATGAGATAACAAATAGAATGATAAAAAGGCTGCATTGATGGCAATTAAAAGTTTTGCATCAGGTACTTAACGGAATGCTAAAGTCGCCAAGAACTATAAAATGATTCGTGTCTAATAACAAAGACACTGAGAATTCCGATGACGGGAAAGAGTTTTTTTTGTTGGTTTTTTGTTGTTGTAGTTGTTTTTGTTTTTTCGGTTTCAATTCTTTTATCTCATTGCCTCTACTCTTTAACAATTAACATACATGGACTGGCCAAAACTTTTAAGAGCATATATGTAATAGCAAAGAGTTCTACTGGGACATTTATTATTTTGAATGACATTATGTGCCTTTCGAATGAAAACTTGAATTTTTCGACTTTTAAATCTACGACTTGTATTTCGCCTTGAATATATTCTGTGACGTCATGATCAGACAAATCAAGGGCAAGCCGGAAAACAGTAATTTGTTTCTTGTGCGGAACTCCAAGGTCCGTTTTAGGCTTCACAGGCGCAAAGTCTGTGTGTTTAGTTCAACGTTATAAAATAATGTATTCACTGTTACTAAAAGAGTATTCACTCCTGCCCATATTTGGATAAAAAAAACCCCATAAATATTTGAAAAATTAAAGAGTAAGGCCTAAATGAGAGCAACAGTCCTACGACCTATGTTCCGGTGTAGATTTTTTTCTTTTTACTTTGTTTTCTCTATTTAATCTTCTTGTATAAGAACTAAGAATAAGTATATAAATCTTAATGACTACTATTTTTTCTGAAGCGTTTTATTTTCAACTGTTCTGCGATTAGACGTTTCTAAAAATGATGAGATAGTGTAATTGTTGGCTATGAATTTAAGATCCATTTTTTTTGGTTTCAATGTGCCTGCGCCATGTGTGTCTTCTGTCAAGGTGTACTCCTAGCTACATTATCTCATCCGCTCTTGGGAGTGGTATGTTGTTCAACATAAGTGGGCAATCTTGTCTGTTTAGCAAAAACGTCACGTGCTTGCATTTTTGCTCGTTTACTTTAATTCGCCAGTCAGAGAGCGACTTCTCAATTTGCAATGCTAGCTGTGCTGTAGCTTGAATTGGGGACCTTGAACGGCTAAGGATAGCGTTACCGTCGGCAAACGTGGATACCGTTAGGCGACTATTTGTAGGGATGTCTGCCTCCAGTCTCAATTTTATGATCAGTGGAAGTGGCGGTGTTGCACCGCACTGCAAACTTTCTGTCATAGAGGTATGACTTTAGAAGTTTGTGTGTGCTTTCGCGTAAAGCTGTTTTAATTTTAAACATTAAGCCTTCAAGCCAGACTCTGTCTAAAGCTTGGGGTACGTCTAAAAATACAGCTTTGCAGTATTCTCGATTTTCGAATGCAGTTCTTATTTCCGTTGTTATTCGATTCACCTGCTTAATGGTTCTGTGGCTTTCGCGAAAGCCAAATTGATGGACTGGGATTTTGCTGTGGACTCTCAAATGTAAATTAAGTCGGATTAGAAGGCATTTTTCGAATAGTTTCGACATACATGACAGAAGACTTATTGGTCTGTAAGATGAAGGAACTGTGTGGTCCTTACCAGGCTTTGGAGTCATTATGATGATCGATCTCTTCCATCGTTGTGGAAAATAACCAAGTTTGGTGATGACATTAAAGAGCTGGGTTATGTAGCGAACTGCAGAGAGTGGCAGCTCGATGATCATTTCCGGTGTTATAAGGTCGCAGCCGGGGGATTTTTTCGTGCTGAGATTGTTTTTGATTATTTTAATTACTTCTTTTGGACGAAACACAATTGGGGTGTGTTGCTGGTGGCAGTTTACGGGTGAGGACGGTAGTGCGAATGTGTTAGTAGCCTGGTTTGGCGTGAATACATTTTGTAGGTGAGCGGCAAATACGGTGGCTCTGTTTGTGTCACTACGGGCCCAGCCGCCTAAGGAATTCCTTATCGGCAAAACGATTTCAGTCGGTGGGCGAAGAGTTGGTTGGGCTCTCCACAGTGACTTATGTTATGTGCCTGTTGGTGAAAGTTGTTCTATGTATCGGCGCTGATCGTATTCTTCCTCTTGTTTCAGAGCGTTGGCCAGTTTCCGTGTGGCTATTTTTAGCTTTTGTTTTGCAGATGTAGATCTGGAAGATTTCCGTTCTTTACGTAAGTGTCGTTTTTCGTGGACGAGTTACTCGATTCGTACGTTAGTTTTATTCGGATTAATTGTAGCGTTTGTAAGTTTACGTGTTGCAGTACGAGCTGCTACCGTAAGAATAGATTCCAGAGTAGCTGTGCAGCTCTTTTTATCCGATGCAGAGATTTGTGAGTTTTGGGCTTAGCTCAGTGTGTGAAATTATATATTTTTTATACCTGAGCAAATTTGTTTTGTATGAAGTAAATCTGTAAGTTGGTTTTACGTCTTTCGCGTACCGGCGGAGATGAGTATACGGCCGTTAGTGTGAGGTGAGTGTTGTCCTCCAGCTGTATGTTGATAGATGCGTCCTAAAGATGATTTTCTGTGAACTCTTTGTAAAAGTGGTGCTTCATACGGTTCCTTATTAGTATGCCGGTCGCACCGTGTGCTTTATCATCGGGTTGATTTTAAACATAGAAGTGGTAGTCTCTCATTTGAAAATTGTATTTGCTTGTGAGATGAGTTTCCGAAAGAAGCATTTCGTCGATGCGCTTCTCGTGTAGGAATTAAACTAGCTCAAGTTTTTGATGTGTAACGCCATTGGCGTTTTGTTGTGTGTGCAATGTTATGTGCACTTCATGTAGTGGTTGAAAATTTTGGGTTGGAGGCGTCATACCTGAGTTTAAAAAGTTTGCAAATGTTATCTTGTTAGTACTGGATATAGGCCGGTGCCCGCGCAGTGTTCATTCTTTTGTAAAGATGGCTTTTCAGCTCATTGCAGATTGGACATCCTCTGTACACTTTTAACAGTTATCGCAGTTTTTCTCGCTTGCATTTTCTTTTTTTGATTGGCAGTGTATGGAGTCGTGAAGATCTCAACACATTACGCACACCAAGCGAAGTGTGCAATGCGACCTCGTGTGGCCGTATTCTTGCCAGTTCATGCTTTGCACAGGAGCGTTACGCTTATGTGGCTCTTTTACTGTAATCCTACGGTGCAGAAGGAGGTGGACCTTATAAATAAGGTGTACTTCGTTTTTTTTTAAGATGACCATAACATCAGACTCAATGCCCTTTAATACTACAATACTTGTAGGCTCTTTTTGCTTTGTTGGTGTAAAAGTATATTTTGCTTACAGTAAGGTAGTTTGTGACCTTTCTGTAGTTATCCTCCGTTTTTGTTTGAAGTTTGATTTCATTAATAGTACCTTTTACGAGGGGGTTTATCGGAGGGCAATCGGAGTATTTACCGCTTGTGCTCTTTTTGCGGATGTAAGTTGGGGGAATCTTTTTTTTCCGGTTTACTTTCGACGGATTCCAATGGGAAGACCTCAGCGGTATCTGCCAAGAAGCGAATCTGATGGTATTTGCGGGCGTTACATTATTGATCAAGGTAGTCTTGTGGCGTATATTTTTCGACTTGTTTTTTGCTTTGGAATTTTGAGGGCTTAGTTGACTTTTTATTGTAATGTAGAGGTCCATTTCCGTCTATAAGGTCGACCCAACTTGTTTGTATGCGTTTTGTTTTGCTGGTAGCAAAAGCGGGCTGTCGATATCGTTCCAGATGTGTTGTTGGAGACCGCAGGATTTGTGACGGAGCTAAAAGTGCGGGAGAGCAAGAGAGCGTACTTTCTTGATTTTTTGGTAAAAGTAGATTCGTCGGATAATGGGTTATTGACCGGTCGTTGTCTGGGTTTGCACTTGTCGCGGAAACGTAAAAAAAAGTACGCGTTTTTTCATTTTATTGAGAACCGGCGTTCGTTTTGTTCGCGCTCACTCTGAGCGCGAGTGTCGTTCTGACACATACTTATAGTTTTTTTTTTTTAAAGCGCAATAAATATTTGAGTGATATTGCATCGCACAGAGCATCCCTTTCGCTTTCGGTTTATTTATTTATTTTATATTACAATATTAACCATTCACTTCACTCAAATGAACCGAATTTATACGGAGCTCGATGAAAACACGTCTTCCTACGTCAGCAAATGACAAAATATATATTAAACGAAAATATTTTTTAATAAAAACGAGAGCAACAGTCGCGCGGCATGCGACAGTGGGATACATTTCGACCTATGTTGCCATAAAAAGTATCTAATTGTAAGATACTAATCGCAAGCTACAAATTAATCATAACATCGCAGTGCGCTGCAACCTTGCATTAAGTTTGATACGTTGCCAATAACTTATCACCGCAATTTCCTAGAGCGCGAAAAAATGCAAAGAGCGATGTGAGCATTATATGTATATCGTTTTTTTTTTTATAAATATTAAATTGGCCAATATCAATAACTCGCAATATATAGAGTAATCCAAATTAATATTTATTTAATAATTGCATTTTATGGTTAAAAAAATATGAATTATTAAATAGTTATTTGTGCACGTACGCATATATTATATGTACACATGCATGTAAATACTTGCATACATTTATACCGATCTATTGGTTGTATATAAATGTACTTATGTATATGTGTAGACAAATTAAGTATATATGTATGAATGTATGTGCGATATTTCATCACAGGCTCCGTTTATAAAGACCTCGTTATCGAAAGCTATGACAAAAGTGCCTGACACAGTTTGGGTTGGTCTTGTAACTCCACTTGTAATAACAGTAGCTTTATTAACAATAATTAAGCCACGGTCAATTTTAGCTAGCAGCTCCAGATATCCAGGTTGAACCGAACGGTGTGCCAAGGGGTCAGAAACTAGCTGTTTCGTACAGTATGTTTTATGTTGTCTTCTGCAGAAAGCAGTCCTCACAGTTTCGCCACAAGTGCCGACAGCACTGAATTCTCTGTTGCAATCTGCTATTCTTTTGAACCGGGTAAATGCTAATTTTTATACCCTTCGACCATTGAAAATGGTCAAAAAAGGGTAGACTTACTTTGTTCAAATGTATGTAGTAGGCATAAGAAGGCGTGGTAAACCGTCCGCGATAGCGCCAATCTCAACTGTTGTAAATGCTAGACACACCAAATTTAGCTTGAAGATTCCTGTATACCGTACACTGAAGTTATTAAGTAAACTCATCACGTGACGGGTGATTGCTGCCTCAACCTTTGGATGGGCGCGACTGGTAGCTGCCGGCACCGAGAGTACGTGAAATTTGACGCAACTGGCGTCAACGCGGCTGGCAGAGCTTACATTGAGTTCACACTGTTTATATCACAGTTTGGTTCAACACGGCAGTTATACGCCCACTTTGACGAATTCACAAACACACGGTTTTATTTGCGTCTTTCGTGCGTTCTTTTGCAATGATCAGCTTACTCGAACTAACTCTACCTAAGCCAAGCTGTTCTTTTAAAATCCTAAAGTCACAGCCCGCTGTTGCGCGGGACTGCTAACTTTGGAAACCCGTGGATCGTCGTTGGACAGTCGTCACGTTTCGCTGGCATAGTGGGTCGTATAGGATCTCCGGTTACTTGCTGGGTCGACAGTCTCGATGCTTTCCGGAGTCAAGAAACCCAGGTCGCAGAGTAGGCACTTATGTTAACTGTTGTTAGCTACTCCCTCCTTTCAAAATATGGTCGTCCCCAGTCATACCCATATTATCCAGTATTTGTTGCACCATGTCTATAGTTCTTCTTCGAAGCCAAAGGTTGAACAAGGCTAGTACTCCGATGACGACAGCAACGGCAACAAAACAGGCTAGCAATACCGCAATTGGGTGAGTGATCACTTGAGAGCGAAACTCGGTTATCTGCTGCAAACTCATTAAACTTGTGTAGGAACGGTAAGTTCAAAGGTGAGTGATGGTAGGTCACATTGAGTCTGGCGGATGCAGCTGTTTGGGGAAGACTCTTTTAATAACTGTTGATATTAACGTATCTCGTCCCGTTGACGTATGCGACACGATCAAACGTCACCAGATAGGTTCTATTGAACGTGATTTCAGGTTCATCGTCCAGGCCGATTATGTCCAAGGCATCGCTTATAACTAACATGCCATCATCGAACATTGAGGCAGGTCATTGTCTTTTTTACCACAGTGCGCCTCAGTTCTGGTGTGGAGGGCCTGCGCACAAGTTTTTTTCAGCGCTTTACGGCAGAATGTCACTTTAGGGGTTCCTACAAAGGCGGAGACTGATACGACACCGTTTGCGCATTCTGCAACGATATCTTAAGTCTAGGAAAGCAAATAACAAAACTTAAGACCTCCTTATTCGCTAGGACCTTTATCTTGGCTACGCTGAGCAGCTGGTTTAATGATACCTCTGTGGAACTCTTTCTCAGAATCGCCTCTTAATCATCTGAATCTATAATTGTGGGGTTTACCACATTAATATTAGCCAAAGTGATTGCAATCATTCAATTTTCTATTTCCAAGGTGAGGATTCTATTTCTGTTCAAAAGTGTATCATAGTGTGTGCCGAGTCTATATCTTCCTTTTTTTTATTTTTAAAATTTTATTGACAGTGGCTGTGAGCGAGTTGATCTGATTCTGAGTCCTAGAGTTTATCTGAACTTGTCTATTGTTCTCCCTAATGAGCTCCTGTTTTGCCAGTCGGGTCTGTAGTAAATTAAAGGCTGAACCCACGAAGTCGATGCTTCTCGCGTGCCTCCGATGCACCCCTAATGTAGTTGTGCCCCAAGGTTTTTTCTCATATAAGATAGTGGAAAGATTTTAGTTAAGTCCATGGTTTCATGCACGTACCGTTCCTATTCGGTCAAGTTTGAGGTCTGTCTTACGTACGTGGTATCGTTCTAAAGAACTGTGTATCCGTTGGAGATGGGGATGTAGTTTAAGTGAGAGTAGTTAATTTTTCGACCGTCAGGGAGGGAGGGGGTTATTCCTGTCTAACTACTCCTGCTGGGCTCTTTTAAGCCTTGCAACGATTTCTGGTACTAGCCGTATGGACAATCTCGATAAGTCTGGCTCTAGTCACTGAATAAAAGGTTTCATTGTACTCAACAGTTGCCTGATGAAAAAGTTCTACAATGTTGACTGTCATACGTTGCATCTTTAGACATCTGGCAATTTCTGTCAATGTACTGCGAAATCTTTCTACCTGTCCGTTCGATGTATTATGTAAGGGCGGGGCATTCACGATGTCAAAGTAATACTCATTTTTTAACATTAACCGAATCGTGTCCGAATTAAAGAAAGGCTCATTGTCACAGTAGACGATCTTTTTGTCAGGGAAAATATTGACAAGCTGTAATATTGGCGCGTTTACGTCAATGATCGCATGCAAGGCTTTTGGTTGGACCTCCTGCTTTTTTGGATACCTAGCGTATTTAGGTTTCTCAAATACCTTACATCTTGCAACTACCTCAGTCGCAAGTTAGCCCATATTAGGAAAATAATAGTTCATCTAAATTTGCTTCACATTTTCCTAGGCGGCCCTGGGAGCCCTCTTATGTTCTGCAACTGTGATTTGGTCACGAAAGAGCCTGACCAACTTGTCTTGGACAAGTGCCAAGACGGGCAACTCGCACTGAATGGCGTTTACTAAGTCTGACTTAACCACGTCTTTAACCGTATCGAGAAGTGATTTCCAATAGTTAAAGGTGATCTGGTGACGAGTTTTTTCAACGAACAGAACGAACGTTCGTTTTAAATTTGCGGGTGACTCTTCAAAAATTATTCGGTTTCTGCAGCAATTCAACGGCTTTGAGTGGTCTCAATCGCATGGGTTAGAGAGATCTAAATATAAGAAGTAGCCGCAACAGACTGAATAGAATTCTGTAGAGCGTTGACATTCTGCCGGGATGTAGCGTCCGCTACACTTTTCTCTTTGCCTGGCTTATATAAACCATAGCACCGCTATGGAAACCGCAAAGATAAGGAGTTGATCCCAAAGGTTATCTAATGCCCCGGCTATTGCCAGCAATTCTCGTTCGTTTGTGGCGTAATTGAGCTCGCTGTCTTTCAGCGTTAGTGAAATCATGGTTATAGGTCTGTTACCCTGGGCCGGGACCGCACATATGCCGGATAAGAAAGCATCGGTGCTGAGATCGAATGGTTTCGAGAAGTCTGTGGCTTCATCAAATCAGACCGAAATGGTTTTTGACCGGTACTTGTTAATTCTCCCGCCCTCGCCTTTCAGAATGGCGGTCAAGGGCCTTGCGAGACCCAAAAAGGATCTCAACTCAAGTTACTTGGTGTTTTGAGTTCTCTAATTGCCCTTACTTTGTCCGAGCTTGTCTGGGTACCCTCTTTTGTTACAACAAAACCCAGAAATTCAACACTCTTTTCAAAGGCTCTTTAAGACCTGACCAATGTGGGAGACGTGTTCCTCTTTCTTCTCGGAGAAAACAACCCCGCCGTCAACATATATGTAGCAAGTCTTTCCAAAAGCTCACATAACACATCGTCAATAGCCCTTTGAAAAAAGCTCGAAGCGTTTTTGAGGCCGGTAACATGATCTGATGATAGCTTATGTCGTGAAATACTTAGATTTGCCAAGGTTCGATAAGAACATGCTAATACTAGTCATCGGGTATTTATTTCCTGTTGTCTTCGAATTTAGTTTCCTAAATTGATGACCAAACGTTTGTAAGGCGACTCCGAGAGATCGGAGCTTTTCTTCCCGTTCTTGAGCATGTCCTCGACTTCTCGGTTAACAAAATCCACTGTACCCATGAGAAATGGGTTCATTGTCCTCACTCCGAATAGTGCGACAATATAAGTGTTGAAGGGGAGCTTCTTACTCGGCGAAAGCCCATAAGTTTTCGGAAGAAAACTTGGGCGAGCCTTGATCAGGCCCTCAATGCCATCTATCTTAGTAAAACTGACTTGATAACACTTTAGGAATATTTAAGGCTCAGTGCCATCGCTGAACCGAATAAGGTTGTTCTTCAACTCAAGGTTTGCGTCAACTTGTGAAAGTTGGTCAAACCCAATTACGTAGTCAAAAGTGGTAAGTCCGGGTACAGGATGGCATGTTAGTTATAAGCGATGCCTTAGACATAATCGGCCTGGACGATGAACCTGAAAACACGTTCAATAGAACCTATATGGTGACGTTTGATTTTGTCGCATACGTCAACGGACGAGACGTTAATATCAGCAGTTATTAAAAGAGTCTTCCCAAAATAGCTGCTTTCGCCAAACTCAATGTGACCTACCATCACTCACCTTTGAGCTTACCGTTCCTACACAAGTTTAATGAGTTTGCAGCAGATAACCGAGTTTCGCTCTCAAGTGATCACTCACCCTTTTGCGGTATTGCTAGCCTTTTTCGTTGCCGGTGCTGTCGTCATCGGAGTACTAGCTCTGTTCAAGCTTAGGCGTCGAAGAAGAACTATAGACATGGTGCAACGAATACTGGATAATATGGGTATGACTGGGAACGACCATATTTTGAAAGGAGAGAGTAGCTAACAACAGTTAACATAAGTACCTACTCTGCAACCCGGCTTTCTTGACTCCGGAAAGCATCGAGACTGTCGACCCAGCAAGTAACCGGAGATCCTATACGACCCGCTATGTCAGCGAAACGTGACGACTGTCCAACGACGATCCACGGGTTTCCAAAGTCAGCAGTCCCGCGCAACAGCGGGCTGTGACTTGAGGATTTTAAACGAACGACATTCACCTATTCTTTCTTTCTTTACATTTTTCCTACTTACAGGTAAGTTAGCGTGAAAAGATAGGATATCCTACCGGCTGCGCCAGTTATCAATGTAATAAGAATGGGGAAGCGGGAATGACCCAGTCCTAAAGATATTGGTGAGTTCCAGTAATGGAAATGAGAACGACTAATTCGTTTGGTGCTCAAAATTAGAGTTAGCTTTAATGTCAAAAGTCTTGGCGTAGAGCCCTCTGCTCTGTTCTTTATATAAGTACATATCGATTCGTAACATAAGTATTTAATCTGCAGATCGCTGCGTCAGCATTAGGTTGGGTGATTCCTTGTGTTGATTAACATTGTTGCTAAGCAAAAAAAACTATATTATTATTTTAGCTTGTATTTCCCTTACAGATTTTTGGTGTGACTCTTTATTGCTGCTGTAGTTTTAATTTAGTTTAATTTCTTTATAAGTTTATTTATATTCACAAGTATATATTTGAGTTCTATCCCTTACAATATGGTTGCATAACATATCAATGTCGTAATCTAATCTATTTTTTTATTGGGTTAATCGCTCAGTTGTGTAAATATTTCATTTTTAAAATCTTTTATATTCTCCCTTTATTCTGTCAGAATCTTCTGAATCTATATTCTTGTTACTGCTTTAATGATAGTTCCCAATTGTTGCATAAAAGTCTTATTTGGTTTTTCAATTGTTTCAATAGTTTTTATTCACTTTTTAACTTATTTCTTATATGTGCGTCTTTTAATTTCACAAGCTCTCGTTTTCATGTTTTCCGATCTTCGATAACGATTACCCTAACTACTGTTCTAATTACACGATGATTCCAAAATATGTGAACAACTATTGAAACTTCTTAACTTATCTTCTAACATCGATTAATCGTTAACTGCGATAAAGCCTATTTGAATATAATATAAATACTGGCATAATGTGGCATAAGCAGTACAAGTATAATGCGTCGCTAAATCCGAATCCGGGATCAAAAAATGTTTAGGTTGGGTTGGAATTCAGACATGTTAGGCGGGTTTTGGTTTCGGATACGGATTTGGAAGGTCAAAAAACATATGGAAACATATATCGTATGACTCAATCATGACCTAACCCATTATTTTTTGAGGTTTCAAAAATTTTTCGAGTTTTTTGAGGTTAAGTCAAAACTGAGACGTGCAGAACCAATTTTGACTTCGGGTTTCAAAAGGTCAAAATACATATTAAAACATATATCATATACCCAGATAAGAATCAAAGTCCAGACGTCCAGCGACGAAACTACGTATGCCGCATACTCAAATCATGTCACTTTTTTTTGTGGGTCTGTGTTATCCAACCAATACTTCTTTTCGCCATGCCGATAACAGCTTAACTCACTGAGTACACTGGCTCGAACTACATACCGATCATATTTGGAAAGACTTTCAATAGTTAAATCATTCAAAAAGCCTTACCATGTACTCTGCAATAGTGAAAGAAGCCGAACAACTGTGAATGCATTTCCCTCAGACACATATGAGCCAGATATTGGACTCAGGCCCTTGACTCATTTAGACTCTCATTACAACAGTACATGTTAGAAGCATCAATTTCAATTTTTTTCAGCTTTCAAATTTGGATCGGGTACTCCAGATTTCGACAACTTCGAGAATTTGAAATTTACACAAAAAGAGCTCATAGAATAAGAAAACCGACAGATAAATATTAACACAAAGATCAAAGAACAAATAAACGCGCTAACAACCACAGTAAATATCCTAATAAAAATGCAAAAACAATACAAATTAATAAAGAACATTTGTACGAAACCTTGCTTTCAAGAAATAGGATAATTATTTCTTAACTCGAAGCCTTAATGTTATCGGTCACTCTATCAAAAATTGGATAATCATTCTCGCCATTTTAGACTCCACTGATTTACAAAATATAATCAATGAATACTCTACTAAAATTATAATTACAGACGTAATGGACTACCAAATTAAAGTTTTACTAAACAATATTTTTCTTCATCCTCTAATAAAATATCCTAGGCCTAGCCTAGCATGCAAGAAAATAATCCTAAATCCTGTTCAACACCACTGCACTATTTTGCAGAAAACAACATTGTAGCCGACTGTGGTAACCAAATAGTATCGATTGGAAATTTCATCGCTACTCTTAGCCACTATAAAATTTTAAAAATAAACGAGAGCAACAGTCGAGCCACACGCGACAGTGGGATACCCTTGGACGTATGTTGCCATAAAAAGTATCTAATTGTATAATACTAATCGCAAGCTACAAATTAATCATAACACTGCAGTGCGCTGCCACCTTGCATCAATTTCGATACGTTGTCAATAATTTATCGCCGCAATTTTCCTAGCGCAAGACTGCAAAAAGCGGTGCGAGCAGTATATATCGGTATTTCTTTATAAATTTTGAATTGGCCAATATACTAAGATAACTTGCAATATATCGAGTAATCAAAATTAATATTTATTTAATTGCATTTTATAGTTTTGTATTTTTTACTGACCCTAAAATATGAATTATTAAATAATAATCATATGTGCACGTAAGCATATTATGAATATGTACACAAGCATGTAAATACTTGCATACATTCATATTCATTTACCACGCCACCTATTGGTTGAGTATTAGTATATATTTATGCGCATGTATTTTCGGTAATTGACATGTGCATGGAAAAGAAGAGTCGAGAAACAGCTCGCACTTCGCGCTCGCATCGTTTGTCTTTTTCTTTCCTACGCAAGTAATTTAGTTCTGACGTCATCGACAACATCTTTGCTGGTCGAAGGGTCGAAATGGTTTATCTAATAACTTCAGTGTTTATTGTCCGATCGGATTGCAATTTGGAGGATAAGTTCATATAGTATTTATCTATATATATGCTAAAGCAGAACGTTAAGAAATGAGTAAATCGCCATTAAATCAAAAATGGTGGTTTGCGGGGGCGGTAGGCGTGTTATTCCAAATTGAAAATAAACTTGGTCTGCGTATGGTATACAGGAATCTTCATGCTAAATTTGGTGTCCCTGGCTTTTGTAATAGCTGAGATCGACGCGTTCATCCAGACAGACACACAGAATGACAGACGGACATGGCTCAATCGACTCGGCTAGTGATCCTGAGCAAGAATATATATACTTTTTTGGGTCTCCGACGCCTCCTTCTGCCTACTATATACATTTGCACAAAGTTAGTATACCCTTTTTTGACCATTTTCAATGGTCCAAGGGTATAAAAAGGAAGATATAGTCTCGGCACACACTATGATACACACTTGCCAGAAATAGAATCCTCACCTTGGAAATAGAAAATTGAATGATTGCAATCACTTTGGCTAATATTAATGTGGTAAACCCCACAATTATAGATTCAGATGATTAAGAGGCGATTCTGAGAAAGAGTTCCACAGAGGTATCATTAAACCAGCTGCTCAGCGTAGCCAAGATAAAGGTCCTAGCGAATAAGGAGGTCTTAAGTTTTGTTATTTGCTTTCCTAGACTTAAGATATCGTTGCAGAATGCGCAAACGGTGTCGTATCAGTCTCCGCCTTTGTAGGAACCCCTAAAGTGACATTCTGCCGTAAAGCGCTGAAAAAAACTTGTGCGCAGGCCCTCCACACCAGAACTGAGGCGCACTGTGGTAAAAAAGACAATGACCTGCCTCAATGTTCGATGATGGCATGTTAGTTATAAGCGATGCCTTGGACATAATCGGCCTGGACGATGAACCTGAAATCACGTTCAATAGAACCTATCTGGTGACGTTTGATCGTGTCGCATACGTCAACGGGACGAGATACGTTAATATCAACAGTTATTAAAAGAGTCTTCCCCAAACAGCTGCATCCGCCAGACTCAATGTGACCTACCATCACTCACCTTTGAACTTACCGTTCCTACACAAGTTTAATGAGTTTGCAGCAGATAACCGAGTTTCGCTCTCAAGTGATCACTCACCCAATTTTCTGTGAAATTCTGACCACACTCATACCTGCTTAATGCAAATGTCGTCCACATAGGCGTACCAAATTGCCCTAATTATGGTAGATCTCAAAAACACCATCGAGTGCCTTCGTTCTTCCCATCCTTAACTAAAAATTCCGTTTTTTCACCGTCTTTTTCTGCTGATGAAATCCCAATTTGAGGTTTAACATTATAAAGAATTTGGCCTCACCCATAACAGCATTGTCGAAATGGATAGGATTGAGTACTTATCGTTTATAGCTCTCCTTTTTAGCTTTCAATAATCGATAACCTTTTTTCGGTGACCTGCTTCATCGGATACCTTCTTGTCAACAAACCAAATTGGAGACTTGAATGGTCATTTTATGCCAGAGACGGGCAGAAACTCAATTTTCATAACTCGAAGGGTATAGGGCATACAAATTCTGCCGCAGCGCAGTCAACAAAAGCATAGCGTAAGCGAACTTATGTGAGACCCGACCTTGGACAAATGCGCGCAAAACGCACTCGTGTGTTGGCCGAGAGTACGAAATTGAAAGCAAAACTTCTAGAAGAGAAAGTAAAATTGCTACTTTGACTTCGGTGTGCCGACTTAACTGAGGCAGAACTGCTATGGGAAATGTTTTCAGATAATTTGTTAAATAATTTTTTTTTCATATAATATATAAAAACTTATGCACAAAGTCCAAATACTTTACATTGGTGCAAAATCGATTTAGACTATACTTTGAAATTGTACAATTATTTGTGAGTTTTTTTCAGTGTATTGCTCTCGACTTCATTTTTCGCTGCTCACTGACAAAACGAAACGTTTGCTTGTATTATTTTCTGTTTTATGCCATTTTCAAGTAACTGATTTACTCCTTAGTTTACGAAATCTACCATACCCATAGGTAATTAAGTTTTTGGTAGGTCGATGTTTGCACTAGTATTTTTTAAAAGATCAGGATCGATTATGCCGTCAATCTTTGTAAGATCTTTTAAGATGAAAAAAAAAAACGATCTTTCTTTGAGCTTGATTGTCCGTCCTGATACTATTCGTGTGACGTATGGTAGCAGGGACTTTCCCTTAAAAATTGCAGTTATCAGTTTCTGACTCATTATTAAGGAATCATTCTGTGATTCTGCAACTTCGCTATTAGACCTATTTTCGTATTCTTCGTCACGATCATCACTTTCTACCCCTTGGGTAATTTTTGATGACTTTGGCTGGAGGTGCTATTTGGGCGAAAATTGGTTGAGTGTCTAGTTTGAGACTTTTGTCTTAAGCTGCTGGTGTCTTTCTGATTAGAGACTTGACTTTGTCTTTTGGTAAAGTGAAGGCTTCCTCCATAGTAAGAATCATGTCCCAAACGCATATCTATCATAATAATCTCTGTCTCTTGGGCAAGGGAAAGAACATTGGGTAGATCACGGTTCTATGAAGAAAAAACAACTTTTTTAAGAGGTTCCGGAAATGCATGTTGCATGGATCAAAGGGCAAAGATACCTTTGAAATTAAAGACTGTATTGAAAGAAGTTAAATCTTTAATCTCATCTTACGAGTATTTCGGATAATAGCAACGGCCATCTCTTGTCTGCCTTCAAGCTCGGGTTTAGACTTAACAATACCCTGCGGCTGATCGCACTTGATACTGTCGGTAATATATCTCTTCTTATATCACTACCTCAAATTTTGGTACCTATAAGCTCTGCAGTTTTTGCGTAACCTCATTGAGTTTTAACTCGAATATTTTGTTTTGATGATCGAGTGCTGATGTGACAGCGATTTCAATTAATGACACAAGATTTGATTCATCCGCAGTTTGTTGTTGTCCCATGGATATATATTTGTTATACCCTGCGACCATTGAAAATGATCAAAAAACGGATTAAGTAACTTTGTGCAAATGTCTGTAACAGGCAGAAGGAGGAGCGCCGGGCGCTCGACTCTCAACTCTTCTTTTCCATGCACATTTCGTTTACCGAAAATACATGTGCATATATGCTAATACTCATACATAATTTGTGTACACACATAGGAGGTATATTCAAAAAGTAAGTTGATTTTGTATTTTTCAGAAAAAATATTTATTTATTTATCAATATTTATGTTTTCTCCTTCAAATAAATCCCCCTCAGATACAATACACTTATGCCAACGGGTTTTCCAATCCTCAAAGTACTTCTTATAAGCACTTCTCATAAGCACTTTTCGGTATAGCCTTGAGCTCTTCCAGCGATGCAGTCTTTATCTCCTCAATCGTTGCAAATCTCCGTCTTTTCATAGGTTTCTTTAGTTTTGGTAACAAGAAAAAGTCACATGGGGCCAAATCCGGTGAATATGGTGATTGTGGTGTTGGTTTTTGCCAAAAAATCTCTCACAAGCAAAGATGAGTGAGCAGGGGCATTATCGTGATGCAAAAGCTATGAATTTTTTTTCCACAATTCTGGACGTTTTCTTCGTATTGCTTCTCGCAAACGGCGCATAACTTCAAGATAATACAGTTTATTGACCCTACGACCATATGGTAAGAACTCCTGATGCTCGAAGAAAACAGTGAGCAAAACTTTGACATTTGATTGAACTTGGCGTGCTTTTTTCGATCTTGGCTCACCTGGGCTCTTCTATTGGGACGATTGGGCTTTGGTTTCGATATCATAACCATATACCCATGATTCGTCACCAGTTATGACCCTTTTGAGTAAATTTGGCTCATCGTTTTCGTCATTTAACAGCTCTTGAGCGATGCTCATGCGACGATTCTTTTGGTCAAAATTTAGCAAAAAATCGCCGAGCACGCAAAACACTTATAAAAAACAAAAATGCCATTCACTTGAATCTTGGAACAGATGTTCGGGATGAGTGTACCAACAGAACAAAACCAAAAAATCGATATTCAAAAGTACATTGCCCGCGAAATTTGAAAAGTCACGTTACGTTTTGAACACACCTCGTAAGTGTGAGGTCCACCATGACCTTCCAGCATTATTTTTGTGCATTTATCAACAGTATTCTTTACGTGTGTTGCAAAGTTCATTCTACTGTCAAAAGACAAACCTAGGTGTTTGACTTTCCTAATTGATGCTATCATGTTACCCATTAGTACTATTGATATCAATATTTTTTACTTGTACTTGTTAAAGGCAGGTCGAAAGTTTTAACACCAGCTGTGTGTAGTTTTTAGTCCTACTTGGACAAAGCTTTTCAGTGTATTTATCCGGGGTGATGATGACGATATCTTTGACATAGCCTTGACATTGTATTCCTCTTTCAGCCAGTCTTCGTAGTAGGTCTTCACATATTTCGCAGGAGAGGAGAAATCGCCCCCACCCTGTGGGTTACCTTTTGTGGTGTCGACCGTTACAGTACAGTTCCCCAAGGTGATCGTAGCTTGCCTGGATCTCATAAATGATTGGATACATTTGCTGATCGTTTCATCTGTGCCTATCCTTACATCGTGTAACATATCGTCAAATACCTATCGATGTCTAGGAAGGCACAGATGTCCACCTCTTTGCAGAAGTCTTTACGCAGCCGATATAAAATTTTGTTGCTGAAGCGACCTACCCTCTGTGCACTTGCAGTGGTCCTTGTATACTGGTCCAAGTACGAAGTTAAGCTGATTAGCCTGACTTACTTGGGATTGGTAATGTCTTTCTCTCTATCACATGTCCCTGCAGTATGAAAGCAGGTTCGATCCTTTCAAAATCCGGGTATCCCGGCGCTGGCGCCACATCCGACGACCAAAAGCAGGTGCTGCCTAGCGCAGTTCTTCACCAGATGAACAATCTCTTGTGGTCCTCCCCTTCGTCTCTGGGAAGTACACCAAAGCTTTCACAAGTCACTCGGCCTTATCTGCCGCATTCGTCGTGATCGGTACGCAAATACTGGTCAAGTATGCTGAAAAGATCGAAAAATTAATATCTTTCCTAATTAGTTTTTGTACATGCCCTTGGTATATATCTATCCCATGGTTACAACGTGGTTTCTGTACTTACACTTACCCGAGCTGTTGTTTAATGAACCTACGTGCCAAAACGGCAGTCGACTTGGACTTGTGATGGCGGTGGGCGCCAACATTGGTGCATTCCGCATTTCTCCTCCTCTGACGCTGGCAATTGCCTATGTAGTATTGGCCTCACCCTCAACCTCCCCTTCCCTAACCAGCTAACTCCATCGCCTAAACCTGTCTGAGCCATCGCTCTGGCCTATCCAGAGGTACTGGGCTTTTCCTCATCCTGGGACTCTATGGCAGGGCTGGTGCAGTCCCTTCCCGTAACACTAACGTCTCATGAGAATTATTTTAAAATCTGACCCGAGAATTAATTTAAAATTTTTGATATTTTCGCAAAAAATCTATGAGGGTTTGTGTGTGGTGGTCTATGCGTCATCCGCCGGGTAGACCGTCCGGTGGCACGCACAGTGGGCGAAAGGCCTCTCCCGAGTGTGCAAAAATCAGACTGAAAATTGTATGCGCCTTTAAAATAAAAATAACTTAAAATAAACAACTATAGTGACTTACAGTATGATTTTGGATTTGTTTAAAATGTATGTAAGTAGGCCATGGATTTAAAAAAAATGTATGGTCTATTGTTTGTTGTTTGTCGGAACGAAAATGTGCATCTCCGACCCCATAAACTATATATATTCTGAATCAGCATCAACAGACGAGTCGATTGAGCTATGTCTGTCTGTCCGTCTGCCTGTCTGTCTGTCTGTATAAACGCCTAGATCTCAGAAACTATATAAGCTAGAGACACCTAATTTTCTAACAACGTTCGTGTATATTGCAGTGTCTCAAAGTTTTAAATTGCGACACGCCTCTTCCCGCCTCTGTAAATCAGTAATAACTGTTTGGAAGCAACCATGTTAACTCAAAAACCAAAGTTGAATATCACACATGACAAATACATTGCCACGAGCGTTTTGGGAAAATTTCATTTAAATCTGACTATAAATAAGTAAGATATGACACGAATTAAATTCGTTTTGAACATATACTCGTATACAATACACAGACACACAGCAATAAAACTTGGTATTTGCTATCGGCTGGTGGTAACAGAAATGGTTCACCATGCAACCGTGCCGGCTAGTCAATTGATTAGCCAATAGCTGAGTGGTTAGAGTGGCGGACGGAAATTTTGAAGGCTTTTTGTGTGTGTTGTGAAGCGAGTTCGATTCTCATGGGCAAACAACGTTTGCATTCATTCTATTTTATTTATTTCTTTTATTCTAATAAACTAAAACGAAAGAAGCAACCGAGAGGTTGTTATATACAAATCCGCTACTTTTCATGCTAATTTAAATTTCAATAAAAAATAGTTTTTCCTTAATTTGATTTAATTGATTTTGATTTATTTATTATGCAATATTTAAGACAAACAAATTATAATAATTATTTTACATTTAATATAAATAAATATTATTTTAAAATAAATTTTAATAAATATTTATTGACCGTTAAAAGTTTATGTAATGAAAGTCAATAAAAACATTTCACATGTCGATCGTGGCAGCAATTCGCGGATTCGCTGAACGTCAGTCCGGGACATAGCTCAGTTAGCCACTATTTAACTCCTGCGGCTATCGAAGTGTGGGGGTTCGATTCCTAGGGTGGACAGGTTCACATTTTGTGTTTTCATATTTATTTATTATTATTTTAACAATTTTGATACATTTAATTTTATATAATTTGTAATTTTTTATTACATAAGTAAATCAACATAAACACATATATTTATATAAATATACATACATATGACATTAAGCATTTACGCATGCGTGAAGACAGACAGAGCGAGAAGACACAATATGTATTTTTAGCTCGTGCCATAAAATCAAGAAGAAGCAAATGTAACAAATTTTGGCACGCGCTTAAAATGCATACATATACTTATTGCCCCCTTGCTTAATCTAATGCTTACGACACTTGTCTATTTGTTTTTGTCTTTTATGCGTTCTTCTTCTTCTGTTCGTCAATTAAATTTGTGCGTATAGTTCGAACATAGTATAACAACGCCAAATTTAAATCCAAATAAAGCGCAATTTAAATAGTCGTCGCGATTTGTGTTAACTTTTATTATTAAACTTCTATAAAAGTTGCCCGCTAAAGGTGTATTGTGTTGGGAGTGCTTGCGAAATTCGTTTGCTACACCAACCCATTGCTTTATTGACATATGCATAGATATTTTTATTTTTGGCAATCGGTAGCAGATTTGAGCGGCGATTCTATACCATTATTAACAAAAATTTTTAAGGTATATTGTACTATAATCCATGGCCTTACGCAGTCAGCACCTGACTGTAGCGTTCGACTCGTTAGTATACACAACAATTTATATTTCACCTGTTTCTATTCATATTTACATCCAATTTCACTTTTGATGAACCCTTATGCGCACATACTGAAAATTCGCATTTTTTTTACTTTATGTATCTCTCTTGGTTCTAATTAGGCAAGTCAGCTGTCAGTCTGCCAGTTCGTCAGCTGTGAACTGTTTCACTGGGGCGCCATCTGACGCTGATTTGGATTCACATTTGCATTTGCCTTTAAATTATTTGCTCGGCTTCGTTTCAGCTTCTGATTAAAACACGCTACGCAATATTTGAGCCACCAGTCGCAGTCAGGCGGAACGGCCACGCACGGCCATTTTTCTGTTGTCGAGAAATGGCTTAACTATGGTATGTCCACTGGGATTATCAGGAAGGCCAAGTGTGATGAGTGTCGGTGTAACATAATTACGCATAGAGAGCCAAATGATTACGGTGGGGATTCAGTTTACTGAGGTATTGAAAGAGAAAGGGGGAGTGCAACCAACAGATCACTTGCAAAAGTTCTCACTCATTTTTGGGATCTTCAGGTCCCTTTCGACGTCTCTGTTACGCATATACATACATCGCAAATAATTCGTTGTATCTTGATTTTATTCAACTTGGTCTTCGTCGCGATACTTTAAATTTGCAGGGCGTAACTGGGCTTAAAACTGCTTTGTATATAGATACCTTTAAGTCCAACGACAACTTGTTTCCAGAAGAAAGTAGCTGTGAAGGTGAAGGTCCTGTTAAGAATGACACCCAGATGCTTTGTTAGACATTCTAAATTCACTCTGATCAGAGATTCAAAAGCATTTTTTTCAACTATTTTTCAAGTAAAATTGCACAGGATGAATTCGCAATTCCATAATTTAATCATTACCGCAACCATCGATTTTAATTCAAGTGCAGTGCTTAGATCAAATGAACTAAATGCCAGCCGCGTCCGTAGCACACACACACATTCACCTCACGTTCACCATCCCTTTGGTACCTTCGGATAACTGCTGCGCATTAATGCTTTTTAATCAAAAAGTATGCAACGCTTTCGTTTTATACACTCAGAGCGCATACACACTTTCCCCTAGAATCACTCGCTCTGGCACACAAAACGGCGACAGTTCTCTCACCTCCAGCTTTTCCAACTGGCATTTCTCCCGACTCGAACAAGTTTCAATTGAACTCCGCAGAGAATCAACAAGTTAATTTTTAGCCTCCAAACAAAATTTAATATTTATGAAAATTGTTTAAAGAAAACACAGCTTAAGTCAACAACTTGGGGTTTTAAGTCTAAATGAGTTTTAAATAAATGCAAAACCCACCGTTAAAAGCTCCTTCTGCGCTAGTTTACTTTTTTTGATGATCAATTCCTTTTTTTGAAGAGTATTTAAATAATATTTTTCATAGACTGATTTTGAATGTATATTATATTATTAATATTGGATTGTAATTCAACAAGGCTGCAAAGTTCTCGGAGGTTATTTGAGAGATGAGTTTCTAGCGATCTGATTGTAAGATACTCTGCAGAGGGTATGTTAATTTTGCTCAGGAGATTGCAACGCACCTAAGGAGACATCTCAGATGCCTTTAGGGCTTGCTGCTAGGAGCCTTCTTCCAACCGCCCTTGCGAGGATAGTGTAGCCGAGATCAGATTCCCTATCCTTGTCACCACTGTTGGCTAGCGGCCTAGAAGATCGTTAAGAACCCGTTTATTAACGACCAAGACGTTTTAATGAACATTTCCATTTCAACAAATTTCCCTAAATGTTTGATGTCAATGTCTCTAGATTCGATACCTCGAATTTCGTTTTGATTATTATCAAAATTATTATTTCAAAAGCAAATTATAACATTGAAGAGCTTTTGCAAAATATTCGTGCCGAAATCATTTCTATACCACCCAAGATGATCAAATAGATAATTTAGGACCCGTAAAAAGAGCATATTTTGAGAGAGCCAATAGAGGTGCCCACTTTGTTGATTGATGTTATGTTAAATAAACTAGTCTTTAACCAAACAGAAAGACAACCTTTGGCATATCCTGACAAGTTCATATTTTCTCCGATCATATCAATACTACTTATATATAATGGTGAAGAATTGAATTTATATATTCAAAATTATGTCTCGTTTTGATCGACACTGATAAGCTAAGTTATTACAATACTAAACTCAAAACTCGTCTTCGGCCGATTGTTCTTATGGCAGCTATATTTTATATGGGTCAGATTATTATGAAATTTTATATGCATTTTATATACAATATATAGAAAAATTCCGATGTGGAAAATTTGGTTACAATATCTTAACAAATAACAAAAATCGTGCAATAGTTTGTACTACAGCTATATAATATATCTGTCCGATCCGGCGTGCAGAAATTAGAAGCATGTATGGCAAGTTTTATTAAGATAGATCCAAAACCGAGAGTTTTTGTTTGCGTTGCAACAGACGGACACGAGGAAAGGCTACTTCGCTTTCTCTGTTGATGCTGATTTAGAATATACCCCCTTTATGGGGTCGGAGATCTCTCCTAAGGTGCTTTCCAATCTCCTGTCCAAAATTAATATACTCTCTGCAAGGGTATAAAAATTGCAAAGGACCAAATTGAATATTAATCAATCAATCATAATCAAAAATTAATTGCTTTTCTTTTAAATTGTTAAAAATGTACATGGCGCATCCTTACTTGCGATTTGATGGTTTTTATTTCAAAAACGAGTCACCGTTTGAATGCAAATATCATATCTACCTGTTGCTTGGAAATTTTCATGTTCTGGTTTCTGAAGGTGTTGACATTGATGTTTTTGGCCGCTTATATATTACGCATTGTGAGACCATAGTCCTTTGTCCTGTACCAGGATGATCCTTCGATTTGTTCCAACGAAAAATCAGTCTTATCAAGCTTTATTTGCGGACGACTATAGCCATATTGAATCACACCTTTTTGACCTTTTCAGTACGGTTTTAGACCTAGAATGTCCACCATAGACAGCTTGCATTGCGCCAAATCCTGAAAAATCCCCACGAGCTGCAGGGCAACTCCCATCTTTTTCGACTACAAAGTTGCACTCGATAGCCCAATAAGTGATCGCCTTTTTGCCCCCATGTCCGAGTTCCTTATTCCTGCAAAGCTTATCTACAGGATGTGAAGCACTATTAGCTCTGTCAAGGTAGTAATGAATCTCTCCGAGCATTTCCATGCCGTTCGAGTTTTCAGATAAGGCAACTCTATCGTGCAAAAAGTGGAATGCCACTATTTTCTATAAAACTGTCCAGCTCCATTAAAGAGAGTTTGAAGGTGAATGAAGGCAAGACAAATTATATGTTTTTTACTTTTAAAAAATTCCAAAAGATCTTCGGTCCAGTTCTCACCGGGGACGACTTTTGTATTTGAATCAACCACGGTCTGTATGAGGTATACGGCGGTATTGACGGACTCCGGCGTATTAAAATTAAACATATGCGCTTGCTCGGTCGTGTTTGACGGAAAATATAAAAAGGTATTCAATGCAAAAATCGACGTCGGACAGCGGGTCGGAATTTAAAAAAAAAATCATGGACTATTATTTTTGTGGGATGAAAAATGTTTGTGACAGGCAGAAGGACGCATCTCCCAGCTTTAAAAGTATATAAGTTAACACGATCACTCAGCAACACAAAAGATGCCAAGCTGACCACGCGTAATCCGCTGGCCACGAATGCCGGGTCAGCTTAACCAGCGGATGTTACACAACAGCGTTTCCAGTGACTCAGGGAGTACGTTGCGCTTCTTACCTCACCTACTATTTTGACACTCTGCACGAAGCGTCAGATCATCAGTTTTAGGGTACAGGGCGAGCTATCATTATAAGAAAGAATGTACTTAGAGTTAGTTGATTTTTGAGAATAAATCGCGACCCTCGACCTTTTTACCAAAATTCTATTTCAATGTGATCATAAAACCCTTGATACGTAACAAAACCGTTTTATCAAAAAATTATTTCGTGATCATAAGACCCTCGATACGTTATAAAAAATAAAATAACGAAGAACTAAAAACTAAGTCAAAGTGAAAAAAATAAACAAAACCCAAACATCAAACCGATATCCAATCAGTGACAGCAACAGCAGCGTAACAAAAACGACAACACATTAGCAACATAAAAAAAAAACAAACGAAGAACATCAACCGGCGGTAGCAGCACAATTTATTTTATAAACAAATCATGTAAGTGGAGTGTTCATTGTCATTTTTCTTTACTCCATTATTTTTTTAAATACATTTTTGAATTAAAATATTTAAAAATAAAATACAAAGTGAAAATCCAAAACTATGTGTGTTGACCGAAGAATTATAGGCATGAGCTTAGAAAAATTCTTATAAAGTCAAAAGAAAAAAAAAAAAAAACGGAACAAAAATCCTTTGTTCTTTGTTTTAAAACATATGTCTGATAGCGAATTAGAGGACCTACTAGATAAATTCAAAAAACTTTAAAGCTCAGAAAATTTGTGTAAAATTCAAAACTCTCCCAACATGGCAATGACCAAAGAGCAATTAAAAGCTATTGTAGAGTCCGCACCCTCACGCCCACTCGCCATGCAAGAGCAAAGTTTTAATCAAAAGCTACAAGATATTGAGAAACACTGTCATGTGCAATGAGACTTTAAAAATTATAAAATCTCTGCCGGACTCGAGGGTAAAAACGAAACATATGAAACATATGTTTCATAGAGAAAAGCAGCACATACAGCATATAAAGTGTACGGAAGGTACGAGAGTAGTTTCTAACATTATCAAGCTCTTGTCATTATTAGCCGACATGATTCTCTCATCTTTTGATACTCCCCTCAACTTTAAGGCGATAATTTCACATACGCTGATAAACGACCACTGTATTTGATAGAACAAGAAATGTCAACACTCCGCCAAGAAAATTTGACTCTGCAACAATGATGAGGTAGAGAAAAAACTGACTCTACTCATAAAAAAGACTATCATGACCTACGACAACACCGTAGCCGCACCATTGAATGAAAAATATAGAGCAGATGCGCTACGCGACGTTCTTTTCTCCGCAAGAGCATCCGACCTTCCTTGTGCATTAGCATTAGCCCAAGAAGTCGAGGTATGGAAGAAACAACTCAAAAGTCCGAACAAAGATTGTAGGGCAGGGAGAGAAACATAACATCAGATGCTAGATTTAGTCAGGAAAGTAAAAATCCTCATTTCAATAAAAGACAGGGACAACCACCTGAATAAGATCAAGTCCAACCAATGGACATAGATAGCTCTTCACGTTACGACCAGGTCAATTTTTTAGGCATAGCTCCCTGCAACCGTCCATAGATAGGGATATTACAGGGAAAATAATTAGACTTCTGATAGACATCGGGGCTTTCAAGAATTATATAAATGCATTAAAAGAATTAAAGAATATTCCCGTAAATAAACCATTTCATGTAAAATCAATCCATGGGTATAACACCATAAACAAAAAGTGCGTGATGCACCTCTAGATTACAAATACGACATTTTTCTTATTACCAAACCTCACAACATTTGATGGAATCATTGGACTTAAACAAACTTACGTTATACTTGACCTAAAAAACAAAAATTGTATAACTAACAACGGCTCCGAAATAATCAAATTTCTTAAAAGTTCAGAAGTAAATTTTACAAATGATATTAATGAAAAATTTCAATAAATGTTAGGAAACCGAACTGGCGTGTTTGCAGAACCAAATGAGGCTCTACCTTACAATAACATCATTGCTACTATCCGAACGGGAAACGAAGACCCCAAATATCCAAATTATACCCAAACCCGATGGGTGTCTCCGATTTTGTAAATTCAGAAACACAAGTTATGTTAAGAAATGGAATTATCTGACCATCTCGATACGACAAGCCAATTTGGGTTTTAGATATAAAAAGGACGGGCGAGCAAGGAAATAAAAAAAAGTTTGGTAATAGACTTTAGAAAACTTAATTTAAAAAACAACCGACGAGATATATCCTGCCCCAACGTTGTTTTTATTTTGACAAATGACAGAGAAAACTGCTTTCCGAGTAGAAAACGGGAAGTATGAATTTTGCAGACTTCCTTTTGGATTCAAAATTGAACCTAGTATTTTTCAAAGAGCCCTCGACAATGTGCTCAGGGAACAGACAGGGAAATCATGCTATGTTTACTAGCTATGAGGGTTTCGCGCGAAAAGTCGAAATTTTTCAAGTATATAGTATAGTATAGTTTCCCGCGGAGGCAGAAGAACATGCTCCAAGAAAAATGCAATTCGTAACTACGAACAGCCAAACACACTATTTATCGTAAGATCATTCCTGGGCTTAGCAGTTACTATAGGTGTTTTATTTTAGCAAAACCTAAAAGTGGCATCCAAAAAAGCGAAAATGGCAAGGTGAGTGCTGGGCAATTCAAAAAAATACAAGTCAATTTTGACATGCCTCTTTTTGGCATTCGAAAAAGAGGTTCTTACATCTGAAAATGTAATGTTTCTATACCCGGATTACAAGAAGGAATTTGATTTAACAACAGATGCTTCTTCTTTTGTTTTAAGAGCAGTCATATCTCAGGACGGAAAACCTATAACTATGATATCAAGGAATTAAATTTTGCAACGAACGAAAGGGAGCTACTTGCCATAGTGTGGGCCCTAAAGAATCTTAAAAATTACTTATACGAGAATTTAAATATTTTCACGGATCACCAACCCCTAACTTTCGCCGTCTCCGATCGTAATCCGAACGCAAAATTAAGCGTTGGAAAGCTTTCATCGACGAGCACAATGCCCAGATTCTTTATAAGCCGGGAAAAGAAAACTATGTCGCTGACGCACTGTCCTGGCATCACATCCACTGATATTGCCACGATACACAGCGAGTTATCACTTACCTCGTATTATGTTTCGTTAAAAAAACTCGACGCTCTTATATTTCTCAGACAGAGAAACACTCATTCAGAGAATATGTGACGTGGTAAAGAAAAATGTAGTCAACGCAATTTTATGCAAACTACCAATATTGGCATTTATTCAGCATAAATTAATTGAGACGTTCCCGACTTTCAGTTATACAGATCTCATGGTAACCGACATCTTGCGCACAAATGATCAAAGAGAAATTAGTATCACAAAACACAATAGGGCTCATAAAGCCGCTCAGGAAAACGTGAAATAATTTCTACAGGACTATTTTTCCGCAAAATGACCCAATTAGCAAATGAGGTCGTTGCAAATTGTAAAATCTGTCAAAAAGCTAAATACGATCGTCTCCCCCAGAAACATATTCTTGAGAAACGCCCATTCCCTCATACACAGGCGGATGATTACATATCGACAACTGACAGAAAATATTTCCTCACTTGCTTAGACAAATTCTCAAAATTTTTGATTATCCTACCAATTGCTTCCAGAACAATAGCCAACATAAAAATCGCACTATTACAGCTTATGAATTTCTATCGACGTACAAAAATAATTTAACAATCAAATCAAATCTGAGACAGTCAAGTCACTTTTAAGTATCCAATTATAAACGCACCCCTACTTCATAGCACTTTAAACGGACAGGTAGAGAGATTCCACAGTACCCTGGTAGAGATCGCACGGTGTCTGAAGATCGAAAGAAGTATTGAAGACACAGTCAAACTTTTACATCTTACAATAAAACTCAGTTACAAATAAAAGACCTATTGACATAATTCACTCATTGACCACAGAACTTAATATGGAAATTAGAAAAAGTTTTAAGTGCACAAAATATTCAGTTTGAAAGCTTAAAAAAGACAAGACGAAACAGAATTTTTGACAGGGGAGGCAAGGTCCTTCTTAAATCAAAGAAGGGGTTAGGAAATAAACTAACGACCTTGTTTCTGAAAAAACAGTGGAAACTAACTTGGGGACCACAGCCTTAATAAAAGGGAGGGTGGTTCACAAAGACAATTTAAGATAATTATAGCAAAAACTATCTTTCTTCCTATTTTCTTTATCAACACACCAGGATTTGGACAATACTTCTTCTCGTCATACTAATAACAGCGAAAGTCACTGACTACACTGGTTCAAACTATATACCGATCATGGACGGTGACGTAACTATTTGGAAGGACTTTAAATACTTAAAACCCTCAACTAACCTGATTATATACTCTACAATAGTAAAAGAAACAGAACAACTGCGAAGCCATTTCCCTCAGTCACATATAAAACAGATAGAGAATTCAGACTTGCCACACATACGGACTCTCATAGCAACAGTAGATGTTCATCACAGACATGCTAAAAGAATCAATTTGCTAGGAACTGTATTAAAAGTTGTATACGGTACTCCAGATTTCGATGACTTCGAGAATTTGAAATTTACACAAAAAGAGCTCATAAAATCAGAATACAGACAGATAAATATTAACACAAAGACCCAAGAACAAATAAACGCTCTAACAAATGCAGTTAATATCTTAATAAAAAATGCAAAAACAAAACAGATTAATACAGAACATTTATATAAAAGGAAGAAATATGATTATTATTTCTGAACTTGAAGTCTTAATGTTATCGGTCACGCTAACAAAAATTGGAATAATTAATCCCGCAATTTTGGACTCCAATGATATACAAAATATAATCAATGCACACTCTACCAATATTACAATTACAGACCTAATGGAAGTAGCCCAAAGTTGTATTAAACAGTAATTTTCTTCATTTTATAGTAAAATATCCTATGCCTAGCCTAGCATGTAAGAAAATAATCCTACATTCTGTTCAGCATAACAGCAATATTCTAAATTGTGCGGAAAACAACATCAACAACAACAAAACAAATTGCAGCGCTACCTTTACAATAACGTTCTGTAGGATAACAGCTGCACTTAGGAGGCACCGCACACTGTACTACTCGCCCGAACCACCTTGAGCCCTTAACGGTCATCCGAACAACTGGTAAAAGGAATATTTCTCATTACATTCAACGATGAAATAAAGGTGAACGATTCGGTGTAACGAAACTTAAAGAGCTTCGTAAAAAAATCTCCAGCAGTAAATATTGAGCTTGCCGTACTTTCAAAAGCTTAATATGAAAAACCTCCATTATATTGGCAGATTAGAAGAGGGAATTGTAAAATTGCCTATTATATCTGGATCGTCTCTTTAGTCATCTGTTATTCTTCTTTCAAGCTGTACCAGATACATCAGAGTGTTTGACGCCAACACGATCTTCAAGTCATCATTGACGGTTCTAAGAAGTCCGAGGACGTCCTCCACTTAAGCAGGGGAGGAGTTAACACGATCACCCAGCAACACAAAAGTTGCCAAGCTGACCACGCGTAATCCGCTGGCCACGAATGCCGGGTCAGCTTAACCAGCAGATGTTACCCAATAGCGTTCCCAGCGAATCAGCGAGAACGTTGCACTTCTTGCCTCACCTACTATTTTGACACTCTGCACGAAGCGTCGGATCAGTAGTTTTAGGGTACAGGGTTACCTATCATTATAAGAAAGAATATACCAAGAGTTAGTTGATTTTTGAGAATAAATCGTAACGGTCGTCACCTCGTTAACTCTAAATCTACCAAATGTTTATAATAATAGTTGTATGCATTGCAAACAGTTAAAATAATATTTATACCCTTGCAGAGGATATATTATCGTTGGGCACCGCACCTTTAGAGACATCTTCGACCCCGTATAGTACACATATTCTGAATCAGCATTAAAATTGTCCAGATGTCCGTGTGTATGCCTGTTGCCAACGCAAACTAATCAATCAGTTTTGGAGCTATCTTAATGAAACATGCTTCTTATTGCTGCACGCTGTAAATAAGTGCCATACAAACTATCGGTCGGCTTTTGATATTTGTTAAGATATTGTAACCAAATTTACTACATCGGACTTTTTTTTATTTATCATATATAAAACGCATATAAAATTTCATAATTATTTGACCTCTATAACATATAGCTGCCATAGGAACAATCGACCAAAGACAAGTTTTGATTTGAGCATTAACTTAATTAATCAGTGTCGATCAAAGTGCGACATAATATTGAATCTATACATTTAATTCTGCACCATTATATATAGCTAGTATTGGAACCGGAGGATATATAAACCTGCTAGGTTATAGAACCTTCGGCATGTCGAAGGTAGTCTTTCTTTCCAATTTAAAATTTTGGCACGACCTTTTCAGCCTCTATAAATTTAAAAGACCTACTTACAAACTGCATTACAGCTGTAATGTATATACTCATTTATGTCATATTTGAGTCGTTGTATCATAAAAAAAAGCAAATTTTTGAATTCATGGCGAAACGAATATGATGAAGTATCAGATAGAATTGATTAAGTTTTTGCTCGCGTTTCTGCATTTTTGGTATGAGCTATAAAAAAGTGTTTTATTCGAAAGCGTTTGCAATATTTAGCTTACCATTTTTAATACTATTAAAATAAAAATGAATACGTTTCTTTTAAAGATCGACCAAATATAAAAATGTTCAAAGGAGCGAAGAAAGAATCCGTTTTTTTTCGTACTCTATTTATGGTTGGGGCCTGCCCACAATATTAACAACAATAACTGCAACTTTAAGTAAATCAGATGTTTTGATGGAAAATTACCGCCCAAACTTTGGAAATGGAAGATGCTGGTTTACCTGTATGTATTAGAAAACAAATATTTATGTTGTTTATTAATAAATAAATTATTGTAGATGATACAATTGGATTTGCAAGTCTAATATTTTTTTCCGGACCTCTTGGAATTCTTTTTATCATTAATCTTGCTTTGTTTTCACTTACTTTGAAATACTGTAATAAAGTGAAAAAGGAAATATTCAGGATGCAAAGCTCAAATACGGAAAAGCCAGCGTTGCGGCGTCGTTTTTTTATGGACAAGACCAGATTAGTTATGAATACTAAACTTTGCTTTGCAATGGGAATAACTTGGCTACTGGAAATAACAAGCATTTTGTTTTATGATCACAAAAAAAATTTTTTTTGGTCAATAAGCGACTCTTTTAATGTTCTTCTGGGAGTTTTTGTTTTTTTTATTTTTGTATTTAAACGACGAGTTTGGAACGAAATAATTTTAAAACTAGGTAAGTCAATATTTAAAGTAAATACCAAAGGTTTCATACACTTACATCTTACAGAAAAAGTCTTAACCGATTGTTCTAATTACAATTATGCTAATAAAATTTTGAAAGTGGTCAAAAGGGATTTACTAATCTTCATTAACTATATGTGATGAATCGACAAACTGTAAGAAAATTTTCACAAAAGGGTATATAGTTCTAACTTTGTGCAAATACATGTAACAGACAGAAGGTGGCGTGGAAGACCCTACAAAATCGATTGAGCAATGTCGGTCTGTCTGTCGTTTTGAACGTCAAGATCTCAGCTGTTATAAAGGTTAGATACACCCAATTTGGTAGGAGGATTTATGTAATCTGTGCGCAAATTAAATTAGAAGATTTAAATAATGTCAGTTGCAAATAACGCGTACTAAAATATGCGTATTCCATATAGTCGACAGGTAGTCCGATCCGATCCGACTCGACAGAGATAACACTTCTGTTTATTCTAATTGAGAATGTGGGCTATACTCTTTTACTGAAATGTGATAGCTATTTTGGAAAACTATTAACTAATAATATATAATGTTTTGAACCTGGAAAGAAAAGCTAACTTCTGCATGCAGAAAGTTTATACCACGCGCTAACGCCGGACATACTGTTAGTGTGTTTGAGCCCTGAATTCGCAGAATCTGCATGTCGCATTACTGACTTTTTTAAGTTTGCTTAAGTGGACCCTGAGTTTACTTAGTTGAATCAATTATTTATTCCACTTTCGGTTGTAGACGCGTAGAAGGGAATTCGATTAGCATCCCTGTCCTTTTCTCTTATCACAGCTTCTCTACTTCTTAGAAATTCTTTGATGAAGTTCCTGACTATGCCACAGAATGGTGTGGCTCATTGGTCCTATTTTGGCCGGTATGTGTGCTTCCTCGTTTCCCGGTATATCATTGTCTCCCGTTATCCAGTTCCTAAGACTGTTGAGTTTAATTATCACATCTGACACTAGATTCCATAATATCCTACAGAGCGTGTAAGATCGTTTCGAGGCCCGGAAACTTGTAGTAACTGTTATACACGTAAGTTACTACTTGCTTGGCAGTGCACCAATCTGTTGCCCTAGGTGTTTTTCAATCCTGATTCGACACGTCTTCCTCGGCAAGTGTGCTCCTTGCTCAGGTCGCCTTAGCCCAGCGCTGAATTAATATTGGATTCCTTTTCCTCGTATTCCAGCTCCATGATTTGTAACCTCCACGAGTTCCCCAACCTTTGCTACGTCATCCTGCACGGATGGCAGTTTTCTGAGACTCTAGATTTGGATACTCTGGAGCGGTTTCCGTCTTCGACTAACGCAAGCAGCTGATTGAAATCCTACCAAATCGGAATTGTCACAATTCCTTCACGTCCGGCCATGTCGATGCCTAATTGTAATAAACAATTAATAATAAACAAAGAGGTTATTGAATTAAGTATGAGCATCTAACGGGTATGATTATATCATCCCAGTATGAGCATAACATCTAAGGGGGAGGAGTTATGCCACCTCTTTATTTTATATAGCATGCTCCGATTTTATTATATCTAAGACGTAGATACTTTTTACAGTTAGATACTTAGGTCGAAGGATATCCCTCTGCTCGCGACTGTTGCTCTTGTTTGTTTTCATTTCTTTCAAACTGATCTGAGATTAGACGTCCCTAAAAATTCATTCGCTAATTTGGTAGGTCCTCTCGCTAGGTTGTCCCTTCAGTTCCGAAATTGCATTTATGACCGGTGAAATTTTTAAGTCTCTTTGGATGATGTTTTCATTCGAAACGTACCACGGTGCCCAGTGATGATTCTTAAAATCTTTGATTGTGCTCGCTGTTTGACGTCAATGTTCCCGTTGCTGGCATTACCACTTGTGTGCCGGAGGTTCAGATAGGTTTCAGTACACAATTGTAGAATACGAGCTTGTGGTCTTGCCTGAGCAGCGAGCTTTGAGTATGTTTTGCATTCTAGTCTTATGCTGGTAGAAGTTTGGCCCTAGTACTTGGAAGAATTCTAGGAATTGATCTTCTAGAACCATGAAATGGTTGGGAATGGAACGATCTATACGGCCGCTAGTGCGAGTTAAGTGCTGCCTTACAGATGTATGCTGATAAATATGCTCTGAAGTTGATTTTCAGCAGACACTTTGTGAAAGAGCGCCCAAATATTTTCCTTTGGTCAAACTTTCACAAGCACCGCATACATTCATTTGCAAGCTTTTGCATGAATACGCACACACAACGAAATGATCGCACAGTGCAAAGAAGTACATGCATGCCTATCGTTCCGCTGTCGTTGTATGACTGAAGCAGTTTTGATGCTATGCGCTGTTTGTACTAAGAGATGAACGTTAGCCGCCCCTTCGTATGAACAGCAGAGCGTGTTAGTCGCCCCAAAGGTTTGTCTCAACTCTCGATGCATCTGTGGCGGTAAACTCGCAAAAGCCCGAACCACTTCTATCGAAGATTGAGGTCTCTTTATGTTCATTGCTTAGTGGTTACCAGCTTATTATAATATGGGCAATTCCATGCGGTCGCACGGGACATTTGTACGCTTTTAAAGGAAAAAAAATACACAATTAAAGCATTTTAAATTTGGCGAGTAGGTTTAAATTATTACTCTTCCTTAGCTCTATTATTGGTGAAAAAGTTGAGTTCGGCCAACTTTTCATTTTCAAGATAATTGCAAAAAACTACCGCTGCCGCACGGGACAAAAAATGGAAGTAGTAGTAGTAGTCGCGTGGAATTGCCCATATACAATAATTACTACTACTCCCTAGCCTTGTCGTCTTGCTTCTTGTATTCACTTCTTCGACAGGTGATTTTCTCATAAAGTTGTTTATAATTCATTTACATTTTACGCTCTTTTTCTACTATTCGACCATTGAAAATGGTCAAAAATAGGTATACTAACTTAGTTCAAATGTATGTATCACGCAGGAAGAGGCATGGGAGAACCAATAAAGTGTATATATTGTTGCTGAGGATCACTAGCCGAGTCGATTGAGCCATGTCTGTCTGTCCATGTGAACACTCAGATCTATTATAAAAGGTACATATACAAAATTTTGCTTAAGGTCCCTGTAAACATTGCGCAGATCAAGATTAAATATCAAATGTTGGGTGCCACGCCCACCGCCCCCGCTAATCAATGGTTTTATAAAAGATACAACTTTGTGACTTCGACATATAGTTAGCTGCTTAAAAGATATATTTTTCCTCCAGTTAACAAGGAAGACAGGCGAGCGCAAGCGCCATCTGTTTTATTTTTTATTCACTTTTACTGCACTTTTTGAGATATGTTTTAACTTTTGTGAATTGTTTGCTTATTGAAAAGAAAACCTCAATCTATTAAACCACGAATGGATTTGAATCGCGTTTTTTTTCAGGTGAATAGCGAAAGAGCGCGAATAGTTCCAGCGATACATAGCTAAAATTAGCGAATACCAAGAAGGGTAATAACTAACATTACGTTAAGTTACGTTAATTTAACGCAGTTAAATATAATAATAAAAAGTGTGTATTTATAATCATATTAATAAATAATTATTTCTAAATGATAAAATATATTAAATTTATAAAAAAAGAAGACGGTATTGTACAATTAATAGTCTTTACGTTTAAAGTTAGGTCGAAATGTGTTTTTGATGTTTAACACGCTGTTGGCTGAAAATTTATTTTCCTGAAACGCGTCAGTTATCTCTTCGGGCGTTACATCAGAGTTAGTGCCCTACTACTTATAGGCCCTTGATGCTACTAAGCTGGAAGATCTAGTAGCATATCTTGTTTTTGGTAAGTTATATTGTGCTCTTATTTAGTTGTCTTTCGTTTTCATATGTAGTTTAGCTTCATTAATAATACTTCTTAAGAGAGGAATATTGATGACAATCGGTGTATTATCTTTATTGTTATGCGGTTCATTCCAGTCTGCAAGGTCTCCGAACATTCTTGTTTACCTTTTGCTTTGCTGATAGCACAGCAGAACCGTTTGGTTCTAGTGCTTTTCTTTTGATCGCGGACTCAGTCCGAGCGGGTGCAACCGTTCAAGATATTGAGCGAGCTGGCGACACCGTTCCAGTTGTGGTTTTCATTGCAGTTGCAATGTATATTGAGGTCCCTGTACTAGTAAGCGTAAATCAGTTTCACAGGTTGTAGTAAAGGAGAAAAAGAACACACTCTATGTTGAGATTTTTGTCAGGTAAAGGATGATTAACCACTCGCTTTGTGCATTTGCAGTTGTCGCGAGTTGTAAGGTCTCGCTCATGGTACTGTCTCATGGTTGTTCGACTTTTGTTTATAGTTGTAAACTTATTGGTTTATATTATTATTATAAAAGCTACACCAAATTTGCCATAGAGGTTCCTGTATACTGTGTGCCGGTAAATTTTATTTTAAAGACCCACTGCACCCTAAAATCAACAATCTTGTTTTTATACCCTTGGACCATTGAAAATGGTCAAAAAGTGTATACTTACTTTGTGCAAATGTATGTAACAGGCAGAAGGAGGCGTCGGAGACCCCATAAAGTATATATATTCTTGCTCTGGATCACTAGCCGAGTCGATTGAGCCATGTCCGTCTGTCTGTCCGTCTGTCTGTCTGTCTGTCTGTCTGTCTGTCTGTCTGTCTGTCTGTCTGGATGAACGCGCCGATCTCAGCTATTACAAAAGCTAGGGACCCCAAATTTAGCATGAAGATTCCTGTATACCATACGCAGACCAAGTTTATTTTCAATTTGGAATAACACGCCTACCGCCCCCGCAAACCACCATTTTTGATTTAATGGCGATTTACTCATTTCTTAACGTTCTGCTTTAGTATATATATAGATAAATACTATATGAACTTATCCTCCAAATTGCAATCCGATCGGACAATAAACACTGAAGTTATTAGATAAACCATTTCGACCCTTCGACCAGCAAAGATGTTGTCGATGACGTCAGAACTAAATTACTTGCGTAGGAAAGAAAAGGACAAACGATGCGAGCGCGAAGCTCGAGCTGTTTCTCGACTCTTCTTTTCCATGCACATGTCAATTACCGAAAATACATGTGCATAAATATATACTAATACTCAACCAATAGGTGGGGTGGTAAATGAATATGAATGTATGCAAGTATTTACATGCTTGTGTACATATTCATAATATTCATAATATGCTTACGTGCACATATGATTATTATTTAATAATTCATATTTTAGGGTTAGTAAAAAATACAAAACTATAAAATGCAATTAAATAAATATTAATTTTGATTACTCGATATATTGCAAGTTATCGATATTGGCCAATTCAAAATTTATAAAGATATACCGATATATGTGCACTGCTCACACCGATTTTTGCAGTCTTGCGCTAGGAAAATTGCGGCGATAAATTATTGACAACGTATCGAAATTGATGCAAGGTGGCAGCGCACTGCAGTGTTATGATTAATTTGTAGCTTGCGATTAGTATTATACAATTAGATACTTTTTATGGCAACATACGTCCAAGGGTATCCCACTGTCGCGTGGCGCTCGACTGCTACTCTCGTTTTTCAACGTGAGTTGTTAGCGTCGTATAGAAAATGCACCATTGAATTATCTACGTATCCTACTCAGTATTATTCGATCAGACAATTAAAACAGAAAATATTTAAGAAAGTATGAGCAGAACACCAAGTGCTTGTGTCAGTGAACAGGGGATGCAGGTAAGCGCGAAGCTTGATCTCCGTCGGTCGAGAATAATTTAAAAGCATGTATACGAGGTGTATTTAAAAAGTAAGGTGACTTTGTAATTTTAAGAAAAGATATTTAATTATTTAACAATATTTATGTTGTCCCCTTCAAAGTAATCCCCCTCAGATACAATACACTTATGCCAACGGTTTTTCCAATCCTCAAATCACTTCTCATAAGCACTTTTCGGTATAGCCTTGAGCTCTTCCAGCGATTAAGTCTTTATCTCCTCAATCGTTGCAAATCTCCGTCTTTTCATAGGTTTCTTTAGTTTTGGGAACAAGAAAAAGTCACATGGGGCCAAATCCGGTGAATATGGTGATTGTGGTGTTGGTTTTTGCCAAAAAATCTCTCACAAGCAAAGATGAGTGAGCAGGGGCATTATCGTGATGCAAAAGCTATGAATTTTTTTTCCACAATTCTGGACGTTTTCTTCGTATTGCTTCTCGCAAACGGCGCATAACTTCAAGATAATACTGTTTATTGACCCTACGACCATATGGTAAGAACTCCTGATGCTCGAAGAAAACAGTGAGCAAAACTTTGACATTTGATCGATCTTGGCGTGCTTTTTTCGATCTTGGCTCACCTGGGCTCTTCCATTGGGACGATTGGGCTTTGGTTTCGATATCATAACCATATACCCATGATTCGTCACCAGTTATGACCCTTTTGAGTAAATCTGGCTCATCGTTGTCGTCATTCAACAGCTCTTGAGCGATGCTCATGCGACGATTCTTTTGGTCAAAATTTAGCAAAAAATCGCCGAGCACACAAAACACTTATAAAAAACAAAAAATGCCATTCACTTGAATCTTGGAACAGATGTTCGGGAAGAGTGTACCAACATAACAAAACAAAAAAATCAGTAATCGAAAGTACATTGCCCGCGAAAATTTAAAAGTCACCTTACTTTTTGAACACACCTCGTATATGGTAAAACTTCTGATGACATCTGATGGTCATGCCGGCTGTACCGAATACCATCACGCTCACTGTTTGTACGTCAAGTTGTCGTGTGTTGACAAACGTCGACTAGAGGAATCTTAAGTACATGAGACTGCTCTCTCTCAAGGCTCAATAATCTGCGGGATGCAGATCTTTAAGAGGGGAAGAGTTATAGCACCTCATATTTTATTTGAACATAGATTGAAGTGTATGCTACTGTCTAGTTCACTTGACTGACGCTTTCGCTTTATTCCTTATAAAACACATATATAGGGCAATTCCATAGGTTTTAATGTACAACTGGCAAACATCTATTGTACATTAGCACCAAGCTGTAATGCTAATTGACAGCTATAAGTAATTGCGCGTTTTGTTAAAACAAACAAATGTTTTGATCACGTTGAATGTGTATTGTGCAAATGACGCATTTGATATCGCAGAAATGCCCATGTTTAAAATTAATTGTAATTTATTTGAATGCTTGCATTAATGTTTGTATATTTTAATGTTTATATAATATAAATACATATATATCCATAACCCAACTGAGAAATATATAATAATAATATAAACACTTTTCTTTGTAGGTTTTTCAGCTGCACGTAGTAGTACACAGAGAAACAGAAACAACATGTGCTTAACGCAATCGACATACACGGCTCAAAACACATCTTTAAAAAAATTTGTTGAAGTTGACACTATTTAAAGTTCATTAGTAAATGTGCTTTATAATTTTGAATATATTTAAGTTAAAAGAAATGTTGTAGTTAAATATATAAATTATTTTAAAAGTATTATAGAATAAAATAACTCCGTAAAAAAATGGAGCATTTTAAATATTGGAGTTTTCTATGGAAACTTATGATGCCGGCAGCATGAAGGGTCGTTTCTTGCATGTTTAGTCATAAATAAGCCAGATTAAAAAAAAAACGAGAGCAACAGTCTAGCGGCCCGCGACAATTTCATACCCTTCGACGTATGTATGTTGCCATAAAAAGGATCTGATTGTATGATACTAATCGCAAACTACAAATTAATCATAATAGTGCAGTGCACTGCCACCTTGCATAAATTTCGATACGTTGCCAATAACATTGACATGCATGTAAATACTTGCATACATGCATATTGTATACAAATGTATGTACACGTATGTGTGTACTCAAATTAAGTATGTAAATTAAAAGATATTTTTCTTAAAAAAAAAGAACACGTATGATTTTATTGGTGTTACTTTTGGAATTAAACAGATTAAGTTGTACAATTAATAATTAAACCTATCCTCTGCCGACATCGCTGATGTCGCCGTAGCCGTCGCTGCCGCTGTAGCTGTGCCGTTGTCGCTGATGGTGTCCGATGTCGTTGGCGTTCTCACGACTTGGCCGGTGCAGACTTTCTGGTGATGTAGCGCACGTGGCGGATGCACTGCACTGGAGTCAATGTGCCTGTTCTTGCTGGGCTGTTGTCTGTTGTTTGTGTTGTGCTGCAACTTCCCATTGGGTTGTGCTGAGCTGGTTGTTGTTGGGAATTCGCTGACTGTCTGCACGTGGCGGATGTACTGCATGCGCTGGAGTCATGATCGGGATTTAGCTGTCTGCGTGTTTAAGTGATATTTGGTCTTAACTTGTAGGAGTGTTATCATATATGCACATGTATTTTCGATAATTGACATGTGCATGGAAAATAAGAGTCGAGAAACAGCTCGCGCTACGCGCTCAAATCGTTCGTCCTTTTATTTCTTGCTCAAGTAATATAATTAGAAGGGTTAAAATAGTTTATCTAATAACTTCAGTGTTTATTGTCCGATCGGATTGCAATTTTCAGGATAATTTCATATAGTATTTATCTATATACTTACGTATTCTTCGCGAATGTGAGTCAAACAAATGATCCTTCGTTAGACTAAGATCAACGCTGTAAGTTTGAATATATGGAAATAAATACGAACGAATTCGAAGTACAACCACTTTATTGTTTTACTGTCAGCTTAAGACTAAAGGTACAGTTTTTGTTCGGTTCGAAGTGAGTCGTGAGAGACGGAAATGTCTAGTCAACAATTTTGCAGAGTTTGTTCTTTTAGGTGCATACAAAAATAAAAATGTAATTATGCAACAGTCATAATCATGCGCTTCAATTTTCATGTTACGTAGCGTACCTATGCATGCGCAAGACTGTATGTGCAGCGTTTTTGCTAGGTTGAGTTTAATGTCAGCGTAATACGAGGGTCGTTTGATAAGTCCGTGACTTTTTGAATAAAATATATTTTTTTCGTCAAAGAAGCGTTTTATTTCTCAACATAATCTCCTTTTAGCTCTATACATTTAGTCCAGCGTTTTTCCAATTTTTTTATTCCTTCCAAATAATAGGTTTTCTCAAGGCCCTCAAAATAGTCGTTTGTTTCTGTGATGACCTCTTCATTTGACCCGAATCTCTTACCGCCGAGCCATTTCTTCATGTTTGGAAACAAAAAATAGTCACAGGGGGCTAAATCTGGAGAATATGCTGGATGGGGTAGCAGTTCGTAGCCCAATTTATGAAATTTTGCCATGCTGACTACACACGTGTGCACCCGTGCATTGTCCTGATGGAACAGCACTTTTTTTTCGCCAAATGCGGTCGTTTCTGCTTCAAATCAATATCGAATCTGTCCAAAAGCTCTGAATAATATTCGCCGGTGATCGTTTTACCCTTTTCAAGGTAATCGATGTGAATGATACCTTGTGCATCCCAAAAAACTGTGGCCATGACCTTGTTGGCCGACAGACCCACCTTGGCCTTCTTTGGTGCACGTTCACCCGGAGAAACCCACTGTCTTGATTGTTCTTTGGTCTCTGGTGTGGTGTGGTGGATCCATGTTTCGTCTACGGTAACGAAACGGCGCAAAAATTCGTTTGGATTGCGGTTGAACATCGCCAAACACTCCTTTGAAATGGTCACACGGTTGCGCTTATGGTCGTGTGTGAGCAATCGCGGCACCCATCGCGCGGAAAGCTTTTTCATGTCCAAATATTCATGTAAAATGTGATGTACCCGTTCAGTTGAGATGCCTACAGCCTCAGCTACCTCACGCACTTTCAATCTCCGATCATCCAATATCATTCCATGGATTTTGTCGACGATTTCTGGCATGACGACCTCTTTTGGGCGACCTGAACGTTCGGCATCACTTGTACTGGTACGACCACAACGGAACTCAGTAAACCATTTCTTAACAATTGATGGTGCAGAGTCCCCATAATATTTATCAAGTCTTTCCTTGGTTTCGGTGATGGATTTTTTACGCAAAAAGTAATGCTTAATTAGCACACGAAATTCACTTTTTTCCATTTTCGTTAAAATTCACGAGATCGTCTGCTTTCAATGCCTATAAAACGCAAACTAAGAAACGCAGCTTTCTCAAAATTTTACAGTCAGCTGTTAATCGATAACTGCTGACAGGAGCAGTGTTGTATTTAGAGCAGGTGCGCGGCAAATACAAAAAGTCACGGACTTATCAAACGACCCTCGTATGTGAAGCATATTGTGCTTCTTCCCTCCCCTTAACCCTCTAAGGCTATTTTCTTCAACTCTAAATAAAAAATATCCAATTAATTTTTTCTCAAATGAATTTTGCCTTCTGAGCTCAAAAATGGCATCAGAAAAAGTTTTCCGCCGACCATTTACCTGACAGGTGAGAAAATATGAATGAGTGCCTCAAGGCACTCTTGGGGCTTAGATTGGAAAAATCAAACTCATATTCTATAAGTGTAAGTTTCATTTTTTATTATATTTAAAAAAAAACAATTTTTGTTGGTAGTGCAACAAAGGTGAAGATTGCATTTTTTGCAAATGCATCGGGTTTGGGACGTTTTGCAATTCTTGCACCATCTTTTCCCGCCATCTCGACATAGCCAAATAGGAAAATGATCCTGCAGATCCAAATGCAAGTCTGCTATAGGATGATTTGACTTTGCACCAATTTTAAGTCTAGCTGGTGGAGAAGACGACACGGACGGACTTTGCTGCCCAAGTCTATGAAGAGATGGAGAACACGATGCTTCACTCCTGGGACGACCCACTAATGGCTTTTGCTGAAATCCTACGAAGTCCGCAGCAATTTCTTCTCGGAAATCCGGAAGATTGAAAACTTTTTAGCGTTCTCTTTTTCATTAATTGATTTACGCCTGAACAAAATATAGGCATTTGTTGCAGCCATATCCACCAAATGGTAAAAATACGTGTCGGTGAATCTTTGGTTTTGGCTTTAATGTGATAGCGGCCGATTAATCCATCCATCAAGTCTACACTGCCCAGTGTGCGTTGTATTGTCTAATAATTTGTGGGCAGTCAATTTCTACGTGTTTTTTATCATATCGAGGTGTTTTTGCGACTCCACATTCGATTGCTCTTTCAAATGGCTGAACACCAACGTATGTAGATAGCAATCGAACGGCTCTGTTGTCTTTCCTAGTGACTCCATATGAAGAGCCAACAAACTCCGTCGAAAATCCTCTAGGCTTGTCCTTGATAATATTATCAGAAGGCAGCTTAGAATTGGGTATACGATTAGGGCGTACTGTACCAAGGCTATATATACCTTTAGCACGAAGGTACACCAACAAAGGCACCGACGTATAAAAGTTATCGAAATATATGATATGATGGTGGAATTTCTGTACAGTGTTTGTTAAGCGGACAACAATGTTGGCTGATGCTCCGAGATCTCCAGCTCCACTATAAATTTTAAAACGGTAGGCGTATCCATAGGAATCGCATAAAACAAAGAGCTTAATACCCCATTTATGAGGTTTATTAGGCATATACTGCCGAAGGTGGTGTTTCATCTGCTCATCCACGCAAAGTCGAGTTTGCTTTGGAATGGAATCATACCTGTCATTAAGGTGATCTATTAAAGATCGTAACCGGCTTCACCCTTTTTAATTCGTTTGCTCTCATCTCGCAGACACAAGTAGCACTAAATTGAATCAAATTTGCTTCGCGTCATGCAAGCTCGAATGGGCCCAAAAGCGTGTTTTCCCCAGTAGCTTTTCAAAGATGGGAATCGATAAAGGGACATATAGATTAGAATCCCAATATAATGGTAAATATCATCCATATTCAATTTAAATTGGCTTTGAATGTTGTCGGCGATTGCTGCGCGTAATGTTTCCTCAACAATTTGATTGATAATATTTTCATTTAAAAACGAGAGCAACAGTCGAGCGGCACTCGACAGTGGGATACCCTTGGACGTATGTTGCCATAAAAAGTATTTAAATGTATAATACTAATCGCAAGCTACAAATTAATCATAACACTGCAGTGCGCTGCCACCTTGCTTCAATTTCGATACGTTGCCAATAATTTATCGCCGCAATTTTCCTAGCGCGCGAAAGACTACAAAAATCGGTGTGAGCAGTATATATCGGAATTACTTTATAAATTTTGAATTGGCCAATATCGATAACTTGCAATATATCGAGTAATCAAAATTAATATTTATTTAATTGCATTTTATGGTTTTGTTTTTTTTATTGACCTTAAAATATGAATTATTAAATAATAATCATAGCTGCACGTACGCATATTATGAATATTATGAATATGGACACATGCATGCAACTGCTTGCATACATTCATATTCATCTATACGCCACCTATTGGTTGAGTATTAGCATATATTTATGCACATGTATTTTCGGTAATTGACATGTGCATGGAAAAGAAGAGTCGAGAAACAGCTCGCGCTTCGCGCTCGCATCGTTTGTCCTTTTCTTTCATGCACAAGTAATTTAGTTCTGACGTCATCGAGAACTTTTTTGCTGGTCGAAGGGTCGAAATGGTTTATCTAATAACTTCAGTGTTTATTGTCCGATCGGATTGCAATTTGGAGGATAAGTTCATATAGTATTTATCTATATATATGCAAAGGCAGAACGTTAAGAAATGAATACTTTTATGTAAATAGCAATGTAAATCAAAATTGGCGATTTGCGGGGGCGGTAGGCGTGTTATTCCAAATTGAAAATAAACTTGATCTGCGTATGGTATACAGAAATCTTCATGCCAAATTTGGTGTCCGTAGCTTTTGTAATAGCTGAGATCGACGCGTTCATCCAGACAGACAGACAGACGGACAGACAGACGGACATGGCTCAATCGACTCGGCTATTGATCCTGAGCAAGAATATATATACTTTATGGGGTCTCCGACGCCTCCTTCTGCCTACTACATACATTTGCACAAAGTTAGTATACCCTTTTTTGACCATTTTCAATGGTCCAAGGGTATAAATAGCAAAATATTTGCAGTGGAGTTTCCAAGTTTATTATTTCTGGTAGCAATGATGAGTTGCCTCGAAAGGCTACGTCATTGATATGCAACTGCAGAGACTGTTGCTTCCAAATTATTTTGCTCAGCTCTTTTTAATTGATTCAATACCTGTATAAAAAAAATATTTTTTATATTATGTATTTTTTAACCATTTTAGAATGGAGACTTATTGAAGCCGTTATATCCACCATAAGGGGAAGAAGAAGGGGAATTTATAATTTTTGAGTGGGGTTATGATGGTAGAGGTGACCGGAGTCTTTTTGGTGAATTCGCGTGCTTGTTCCTCAGTCTCGCAGGCAGCAATAGCAAATGATACCGAATCAGCATGTTCCAAGGCTGCATTTAGTGCAGCGACCATATCAAACTCATCGTCTTCATCAGCACTTTATTAGTCAGATAATTCCTCTTCCAACTGAACAGAATTAAACAAATTGAGCAATTGCTCATCGGTCAAATCTGACAGTTTATGGCGTTTACGCATTAGGTCTGCCATTTCTCGTAGTCTTTTAATTGCAAAGTTTAAAATTTAGTAAGAAAAGATCGTTTTAAGTCGCAAATATTCCAAGCACTGGTAAATTACCTTCTATTAACAACACTTTGATAAAGTACACTCTAAGCCCCAAGAGTGCCTTGAGGCTTTGGTATTTCATTGTTTAAATGTCGTTGATATTGATAAAAACAAATGCTTATTTCAATAGTTAATATACATACCTTAGACCAAAAAAAGTTTAAAGTTAATCGGCTTGCATAATTTATATACAATATTTTTACACTTTGAAGAAACAAGTTGCACCGTATTAAATTTTACGCAGGAAAAAACATATGTTTTTGGTAAATAGACAAAAATCTCGACGAAGAGATTAATACATTATTTAGTTACTTTAAAATATAACTAAAAACAACTAATTACTTATTTTGTTATTGCAAAAAAACTAATGAGTGCCTTGAGGCACTCTTGGTTATTAGAGGGTTAAAAAGGAAGCTTATACAATCTTGGTGATGCAGTTGGGTTTGTACTATATCCTGTGTTTCTATGGTTATTTCGTTTTTAAGTTTTAAGTAGATACAAACAATACAAGATGTGAGGCTTATGATTGATATAATTATACAGACTGTGATATTATTATTTGATATTAATTGTACAATGTCCTTATGTTCTATTGGTTTTATTTTTATTAGGTCTAAGCGTGTGTACAATGGGGTTAGGTTTATTTCGGGATTCAGCTGGTTTTCGTTCAACACTATTTTTCCTATTTTGATTTTCCATTGTTTTATTTTTATTATTTTGTTGCCGTTAATCGTTATAATTTTATTTATTTCTTAGCAATTCTGTTCTATAGTAGTGTCGTTTATATTCTATTTGGTTCTACATACTTAATTATTTGATTAACTGTTGTAGGGACAAAATTACATATCGGAAGTGTTCTTTTTATGATATTCTTAATACATTCATTATTTATTGCTTTGTAATTCTGATTATAAATTTTTATCATGTTCTTCAAAATAAGTGTCTTTATCGATGTGGTCAAGTGGATAGCCGTTACTATCTGGGTAGGGTATTGTGTTAATGGTATGAATGGTTTTTTGTTTGATAGGGATATGAGCTATGATAAGTAGTTGGTTAGTATTAATCCAGGTTGAAGTTTTAGCTTGTAATATAATATATAACTGCTGTCAACGTTTTCTAATTTGTCATAATTGAGTAATTTTGGGGTTGTTGTGTTCGGCATAGTTTTGTAAAAGTGAGGAGAAGTGATATGATGAACCAGGGGTCTGTAGGGTAGGAATTTAATTCATTTTTTTCTATTTTTTAAATTGGGTTTTATAATAGTATGTTTTTCTGTTCCTATTGGTGATTTTGTAATGGTCGTCGTCGATTTGCTCGACGTTTTTTGAGAGTTTAAATGGATTCTCTAATTTGCCTTTTTTTAATTTTTTATTTTTTTTTTTTTATTTTAACAAGTTAAATTTAAAACTTAATTTTAAACTTAATATAAGCATAATGAGCGGTAGCTACAGAGGCCTTCGACTCAGGATATTAATTGTTTTTTAAATTTTTAGCTTTGCGGTTTTTACAAATGTAGTGAGTTTCTTTAAGTTTGTGATTGAGGGATCTTTTAGGAAGGAGGAGGGTTGCTGGAAAGCTAAGATCTGAACCCTGAAGCTGTCTAATTTCGGACATGAGTCGAGTAGGTGATCCACGTTTAAATTTTCTCCACAAAATGGGCATGGTGGTCAGTCTGTTCCCTTCAGAAGGTGTTCGTGCGTTAGTTCTGTGTGGCCAATCCGAAGGCGAGTTAAAATTCTACCAGAGCGCCTTTGAAGGGATCCGGGTAGTGAACATATGCTGCAGGTTGGGTTGATTGTAGAGTATCTGTGGTGGAAACGAGCCCATTGTTCAAGTTTGCCTTCATTTGTGTGTGTCGCGATTAGCTTTAATGCCCTTAGCATTGGTTGGCATAAAGAGGAAAGTGGGTGCAGTACACATATGGTTTGCAGCTGCATCGGCGTTCTCATTTCCAGGGATGTCTTTATGGCTAGGGACCCAGAATAGCGTGATCATTTTATTTTTGGCAATAATTTTTTTAATTTCTCGGATTATTGGGTCGCTGTGTTCTGGGTTGAGTGTTGCTAATAAGACAGATAGACTATTTGTGCAAATTACGAAGGCTTCAGCATTATTGCTAGCAATGTGGCATGCTTTTAATTTTGCAAGTGCCTTGGCGGTAAATATGTAGTTGAAGTTTGGGAGAAGGCCTCCGGCGACCAGATTGTTTTCGCTGTCAACGACGGCAAAGGAAGTCGGTTCAGCTGTTTTTGAACCGTTCGTGTATAGCCAGTGTTTGGCACCGAGGTGACCTATTTCTTTAAGGACCCGTCGAAGGTATACGGAGCTTGGGGTTGAATTTTTGGATCCGTCGTTTTAAGTTTTAAGTTTATGTTTAATTGAGGGTGGGACCAAGGTGGCTCTGTGTTGAGGGATTTGTTTTTTGGCATGACCAAGCCAAGTTGATAGCAGTACCCAACATACCGTCAGAGGGTGGGATAAACATTTGTATTTTCTTTTTTGATTAAAAATAGCAGCAAAATCATTTGATTGTAGTAAACAGCTTTGGGATGAGGTTTAATGTGTTTTTAATAAGCCTATCCGGAATTGACGGTAATCCAGATTCTGCTAGGATGCATGGAATAAGTCACGTGGGAGAAGCATAATTTGAGCGCCGTACTGCAGCATTATATGTAGATTGGATTTTGTTTAATGTGGGACCTTGCAGCCCATCCAAAGATTGGTAAGCCATAATCAATTTTAGAGAGTAAAAGTGCCCGTGTAATATCAATGAGGGTGTTAGTATGTATAAATGAGTATTTGGAGCATAAAAATCTAATTATATTTAATCGATTTAGGAGTTAATTTCTTATGTATTGGCAATGATCTTTAAATGTAATCCTTGAGTCAAATATAATACCTAGGTGATTAGCATTGTATATATATTTGTTCTTATAATCTATATCCGGGAATTTCCATTTGTGTTTGCGACATATATCATATGAAGACTTTGACATTTGTCTATCGCTAGGGCTGCGCCTCAGGTTCTGCCCCACGATTCTAAGTCGTCTAAAATCTTATTGAATGTTTCTTTTACTGTGCTTATATTTTTTTTTTATAGATAATTGCATCGTCTGCGTAAATGGATACGTTAATTTTTTTGTATCTTTTAAATATGTTGCTCAAATCTTCAAATGCGATCATGAAAGCACTACGGAGACGGGAGAACCCTGTGGTATGCAATTTAAAAGTTTGTGTGTGGAAGAGGTGACATTATTTACTCGAACCCTGAATGTGCGATTGATCAAAAAGGCCTTTATGAGGTTAAAGAACCTAGGACCGATGCCCCAAAGCTTGAGTTTGTTCAGAACTGCATGTGGCCCTACGTGATCAAATGCCTTTTCAAAATCAGTCACCAAAATGGTGACGTGATTTTGGGTTGAAATGGCATTAGACACGAAGTGTTGTGTACGCAGTAAAGCATCAATAGTACTGTGTTTTTGTTTGAAAGCAACTTGATTATGTGAGACTAGATTGTGAGATGTACCACATGAGTCTACGTGCAATAATTTTTTCAATAGGTTTCCAAAGGCATGATAAAAGGGATATTGGGCAATAGCTGATGATCTCGTGCGTGGGCTTATTGGGCTTAGCAATAGGAATGACGATAGCTGAGCTCCCAGTTTCCAGCATGAGGTTATAAACCCTTAGTAGTTTTGTCAAGGGGGTAAGAGTGATGTTTTTTCTAGCTGTCTGGCGGAGGCAGAAACAATGTTTGGGAGGTATGGTTCTGAGAGAGTAGTACGTTTTTCTTGGATGTATTCAGCCGAGAAGTTGGCATCAGCGGAGTAGTTGGACCATGATTGGGCAAACTCCTCAGCGATATCTCTAGAGTGGGATACTAAACTGGAGGCCGATTTCATGAATTTAATTGGGATTGGTGGGACACCGGCTAGGCATTTCTATATGTGAAAAAACGCTACTTTGTATCTCTAAGATGATGAAGATTGGAGTCCCATCACGGGACCTTGGCCTTATGTTTTATTCTTTTTGTTTGGGGAATACTACAGTTAGCTGCAGTTCTAATGACTTTAGTAATATTCGAAACTTGCTGATTAAGGCCACCGACAGCCCAATTTTGAGAGAATGCTATGCATTTTTGTTTGAAGAGGTCCCAGTCAAGGTAAATTTGGGTAATGGCGGAGACGAGTCCTGGTTAAAGTGATATGCAAGCTTTAAGCTTATCGGAAAATGATCACTGCCGTGGAGGTTTTTGGAGATAGACCACTCGCATCTGTGAGCAATTATTGGCGAAATAACGTCAATTTTTGTAAATGAGTTGTGTGTGGTAAGGTGGGTGGGTGAGCCATCATTTAAAACTATTAAGTTGTTGTTGCTAATAGCACGTTCTACTTGTTTACCGCGTGAGTTGGAATGATGTGATCCCCATAAGGTACTCCAAGAGTTGAGATCACCTAACAGCATGAACGGTTCAGCGACTTGTCTAATTATATTATCCAAGTCAGAACTTGAGAAGTTGTCAAATGGGGGAATATATGTATTTATAATGTATATTGAGTTATCAAGATTTAGTTGAATTATGGAGCAGAGTATATTTGCATTAACGATTTTGTGAGTGTGTGGGATGGTGCGCTTAATGAGCACTCCTACACCTTGTTTGGCAGATGTGTTATGTGAGTGATTATGGAAATATCCAGTGTAAGCCTTTGGGAAAATAAATGTATCAAAGCTATGAGGTAGGTGAGTTTCTTGCAAGCATAAAACATCGGGGGAGTGATCACTTATGAGAAGCGAAAGTTCGTTAAGTAGTTGTAGTAGTTGTTAAGTATACCGCTTATATTCCATTGTATACTTTTTAGGTATGTACATGGCGTGAATTATATTATGTGTTTTATGTTTGCAGAAATATAAGTACAATAGAGAAACTTGACACAGATCAAGAGTCTTCCATTGACTCGTCTGAGATATCCGAATTGAGAGATTTGAGATATGAGAGTCTTCATTGATTGTTGCGTTTTTCTTTTTGTTTAATTTTGTTTTAGTTGAGTTATTCTTATTGTTTATTGTTATTCTCTCTGTTTTCGTTGAGTGATCTTGTGCTGCAAAACGGGCAGCCGTCAGCAGACGTCTTATTTATTAGGGTAGACTGTATAGATCAAATGTTATTAGGATGACGCCCGTTTCCTTAGGTGTGCAATCAATTAGCTTGGTAAATTTGAAGACCGAGTGTACATTTTGGAGTTTCAGTTCAGCAATAATTTCGTTTTTCGGGATGTTATGGAGCGTAAATGGTTCCTTTTACAAAGTTCAGCGAGTCGTGCAGAAGCATTCAATATCACATGCCCGGGAGGCTTTTGGTTTTCAGTAGATTAACTTCTTGTAGTGGGGTGATTTTGATAATGTCAGTGCTGATCAGGCGGAGAGCACGGTCAACAGCGAAGCAAGAGAAACCGGTGATTTTTTTGTCACTGTTTTTGGAGGTCACTTTCATAAATTTTGGGTTTTGTTGTGCAAGCACAGGTAGATCTGGATACTCTTCGGAAAGTTTGATGTATTGTCTTTTTATACCCTTGGACCATTTTCAAAAAAGGGTATACTAACTTTGTGCAAATGTATGTAACGGGCAGAAGGAGGCGTCGGAGACCCCATAAAGTATATATATTCTTGCTCAGGATCAATAGCCGAGTCGATTGAGCCATGTCCGTCTGTCTGGATGAACGCGCCGATCTCAGCTATTACAAAAGCTAGGGACACCAAGTTCAGCATAAAGATTCCTGTTTACCATACGCAGATCAAGTTTATTTTCAATTTGGAATAACACGCCTACCGCCCCCGCAAACCACCATTTTTGATTTAATGGCGATTTACTCATTTCTTAACGTTCTGCTTTAGTATATATATAGATAAATACTATATGAACTTATCCTCCAAATTGCAATCCGATCGGACAATAAACACTGAAGTTATTAGATAAACCATTTCGACCCTTCGACCAGCAAAGATGTTGTCGATGACGTCAGAACTAAATTACTTGCGTAGGAAAGAAAAGGACAAACGATGCGAGCGCGAAGCTCGAGCTGTTTCTCGACTCTTCTTTTCCATGCACATGTCAATTACCGAAAATACATGTGCATAAATATATACTAATACTCAACCAATAGGTGGGGTGGTAAATGAATATGAATGTATGCAAGTATTTACATGCTTGTGTACATATTCATAATATTCATAATATGCTTACGTGCACATATGATTATTATTTAATAATTCATATTTTAGGGTTAGTAAAAAATACAAAACTATAAAATGCAATTAAATAAATATTAATTTTGATTACTCGATATATTGCAAGTTATCGATATTGGCCAATTCAAAATTTATAAAGATATACCGATATATGTGCACTGCTCACACCGATTTTTGCAGTCTTGCGCTAGGAAAATTGCGGCGATAAATTATTGACAACGTATCGAAATTGACGCAAGGTGGCAGCGCACTGCAGTGTTATGATTAATTTGTAGCTTGCGATTAGTATTATACAATTAGATACTTTTTATGGCAACATACGTCCAAGGGTATCCCACTGTCGCGTGGCGCTCGACTGCTGCTCTCGTTTTTCAACGTGAGTTGTTAGCGTCGTATAGAAAATGCACCATTGAATTATCTACGTATCCTACTCAGTATTATTCGATCAGACAATTAAAACAGAAAATATTTAAGAAAGTATGAGCAGAACACCAAGTGCTTGTGTCAGTGAACAGGGGATGCAGGTAAGCGCGAAGCTTGATCTCCGTCGGTCGAGAATAATTTAAAAGCATGTATACGAGGTGTATTTAAAAAGTAAGGTGACTTTGTAATTTTAAGAAAAGATATTTAATTATTTAACAATATTTATGTTGTCCCCTTAAAAGTAATCCTCCTCAGATACAATACACTTATGCCAAAGGCTTTTGCAATCCTCAAAGCACTTCTCTTAAGCACTTTTCAGTATATCTTTGAGCTCTTCCAGCGATGCAGTGTTTATCTCCTCAATCGTTGCAAATCTCCGTCCTTTCATAGGTCTCTCTAGTTTTGGGAACAAGAAAAAGTCACATGGGGCCAAATCCGGTGAATATGGTGGCTGAGGCATGATTGTGGTGTTGTTTTTTGCCAAAAAATATCTCACAAGCAAAGATGAGTGAGCAGGGGCATTATCGTGATGCAAAAGCCATCAATTGTTTTTTACACAATTCTGGACGTTTTCTTCGTATTGTTTCTCGCAAACGGCGCATAACTTCAAGATAATACTGTTTATTGACCGTACGATCATATGGTAATGGTCGATATTATAACCATATACCCATGATTCGTCACCAGTTATGACCCTTTTGAGTAAATCTGGGTCATCGTTGACGTCATTCAACAGCTCTTGAACGATGCTCATGCGACGGTTCTTTTGGTCAAAATTTAGCAAAAAATCGCCGAGTACGCAAAACACTTATAATCTTTACGCCTCTCACAACCAAACAAAAAATGCCATTCACTTGAATCTTGGAACAGATGTTCGGGAAGAGTGTACCAACATAACAAACCAAAAAAATCGATAATCGAAAGTACATTGCCCGAGAAATTTGGAAAGTCACCTTACATTTTGAGCACACCTCGTATGTACATACGTATCTTTTTGCGAAGTAGTGATAAGTATGACATGACTGGATGTTCAAATATGGTAGTTAATCAATGGCATCAAATAATTATTCACAATAATTACAAAGTTGTCGAATGAAAAAATATTAAAGAAATTATGCTTATTGATTATACTCAATTTCCTATAAAAAGTTCAAAGTTTAATTTACACTTGAACACGGTACGGACGTGATTCTTACTGTGCACTCTTATCAAGAGTGCAGTGCAAAATTAAATTTAAGATCAATTTTTGTTTTCAAATATTGGGTAACATGCCTACCATTCCTGCAAATCAATTATTTCATTTTTATTTTCGATTTGTAAGCGTCGTATAAAAGATACGAAAGTTGTCATTTACATATAATTAGCTGATTGAAATATTTACTCCTCCTACGTATTTCAATCCGATAGGACATAAAAACAGAAGTTATTCACGAAAGTATGGGCATAACATCTATAGGGTATTAGTTATGGCACCCCTTTATTTCATGTAGCAGACTAAAAGAGATTTTACGTTTTTTGATTTTAACATTCATGCATCTGGGAAAACGTTGATGAATGTCTAAGAAACCCTTTAGGGATCAGCCTCTGTCTTCAAAGAATATTGACAAGTGACTAAGGACTGTTTTCATTGATTATAAAGATGGTGCGTTCAGGATTTTTTTTTACCGGCCAAACTGTTAAATAGGATTTTTAAGATTTAGATACCTTTTACGGCTGTTAAATACTCTTAATACTCAACCTCGTGATTTGTGTACAAGTCTTTATCTCGATTTTTCGATTCGTTTACAAAGGCATACAAAAAAAACTGTCATGATCTGGGTATGCGGCATATGTATTTTGGGTTGCTGAATCCGAATTTATTATCACGTCAGAATTTTATTATCAAGTTCAGACTATAAAAACCTAGGAATATCGTCCAAATGATATAGAATCCTTATCTGAACATGCAATAAACGTTTTAACATGTAATTTGACCTTCTAAGCCCGAATCCGAACTCAAAATTTATCCTGCACGTCTAAGTTTCGACTTAACCTTAAAAATCTAGAAGCATTTTCGAATAACCATAAAAATAATGGGGGTCATGATCGGGTCATGCGATTTATGATTTCATATGTTTTTTAGCCTTCCAAATCCGAGTCCGAAGTCGAAACCTCACTTCTAAATTTCAACCTAACCTAAAATTTTATTGAAAAACGTTCAACATTTGAACAATACCCTAGCAGCTCGTACACCATATTAATAAGGTTAATAAATTGTATAGTCTACATAATAAAATATAATAATAAAAATCAATTAAATTTTTGCTTTTTCGTACATACGTACGAAATGAAAAAAAACCATATACAAATACTTAATTTTATTTTGGAAAATATCAAACTTAAAACTCTTGGTTAGCCTATGTATGGCGCTTATATTTGTGCAATTGTTTCGTTTTCTAGATATTTACAAAAATTCAAGGCATTCGCACCCGACAAAGACAGAAGTCACTTTTTCGAAAGATTGGAAAAATCTTCCAATCTTTCGAAAAAGTGACTTAATTTTAAAGTGTTATGTAATAATTGATTTTAATAATGTGTTTAGTTTGACATTAAAATATTAAGTAGCTTTTTCTTCAATGAATTTTAATCGCTGTTATATGCAACTTGTCACACGCGATAATTTCCTTCCATCATACTTTTTATGTTGGTTTTGTGCTTTTTTAGTAAATTAGACGTGCATGGTGTGTATTATATAATTCACACCTGCCCATAATTATTATTACTTCAAAAACGTAAGTTTCAGCCCTCGTAGGAAAATGGAAAAGCAAAACAAAACAAAATAACTATGCTGGACGATACTGTAAAAAGTTATAAACGAACTCCGCTCCACTGGGCTTTTCTGTTTTCTACCCCGTTTTCAAGTAACGATAATAAATGCTCAAAAGATTCGTTTTTGCATTGTCTGCAAGTGCAACTTTATACCACAGTAAACTCATTGCAGTTGTCAGACAAATTCTGTGCGTAGTTTTCGGCGATTATTGGTTTGTTTTGCCGAAATTGCCGAAAGTGGAACATTATTGACCTAGGAAGTAAAGAGGAGAATCATTTTCATCTTGCTCCACTCTTGATGGCTACTGCAGTCAGCCTGTGACGTATTATGAGAGGAGTTCTTAAAAAAAATCCCGTTTTTAATACGGCCCCACAAAGAAGCCCGGCATCGATTCGCTAAAAGTAATTTAGAGACAAACTGGGCCTTTTTATGCATTTTTACCTTAATTTTTATCAAAAAGCTTTCTTCTTTTATATATTTAATTATTTTTAATTAGATAATTTTTCTGATGAGAAAAATTTTAATATTGAAGGCCCAGATGGCTTAAGACACCATTTGTACGATTTGCGGAAAGAGCCCCTTATGTTTTCCAAATGCCATTTCGGAGGCGATTCCGCAATGATTTTGGGCGTCTTTCATGAGTCTGAAACGCTTGATATCAGCTTCACAAGCATAAGAATGAACAATTTTGAATATAAAAGAGTATTAGAGGATCGCCTTCTGCCAATTTTGAATGGAAATCCAAAGCAAAATATAATTTTTTATGCAAGATAATTCATCAATCCATAAGAGCAGGGAAACACAGTGCTTTTTAAATGATCCCTCTGTGAATCTTTTGGATTGGCCAGTTTAATCCCCTTTAGCCAGGCGAGTTAACGCTGAAAACAGAAAATTTGCTTACCCATTCTCCTACGAGGGTGTGTAATAATCATAAGTCGCACCTAACATTTTCTTCCACCATACTTTTTATGTTGTTTTTGTACTTTAAGTACTTGACAAAAATGCTGGATGTACTTATAAAAAATGTTCTTTTTCAATGTCACTCGGGACACTAATGATGAGTCGTTAAGAAATTCGAAGTTATAAGCTATCGCATCTTTTCCTTTACATTTGTTTTATATTCTTTGTATATAAGCCGAGAGTCGAAAGAGCGAATAACAACGTATAATGAATCTCCTTATCAAAATTGATCAAAACAATATGTGCAGTCGATATGTTCAAAACTGAATTTCCGCTTTTCTTTGATATATTTAAATAGGTATATGTAACATATGCTTATATTGGTTAAACTTAATTAAATCCCTATCAAATTATGTAAAAAACCAGAAAGACAAACTACCTTCGCTATGCCGAAGGTTCTATACCCTTGCAGTTTCTTAAATCCTCCGATCGTTCCAATATGAGTTATATATAATGGTAAATAAATTAATCGTATTGTGTTTTTCAATATTATGGCTCGCTTTGATCGACACTGATTGTTGCGGAACGCATCAAAACTATTGTTAGCCAAAAATCGTTATTAATTGTCATCGATAAGAATCGGATGCTATCGTTTGTCTACCTTTTATCATGGGATTTTTGTAAAAACGTAACGACGCAGCAGACGCTCAAATTTTAGTTCATCTCTAAATAATATTAAAATAAATGTATTTTCACCGATCACTCTGTGTTATGACAATGCCGATGACAAGTGCAAAGAACACTTCAAAACTTAATGCGCAAATGACGTCAGCGCAACGACCAGAAATGTACACGCAACGACCAAAACTTAAACGAGAAGACGAGCAAGATTTGCAAAAAAACCTTTCAACGATGACTGTATTGCCAACAGGTGAATTGCCAAGCAACAAATTCCAACTTATTGGAAAGATTTAAAGATCTAGGTCTGTGACAAGCCATCATTCTCAACATTAAGATATAAATGCTACAATTCCAAATAGAAAATTTAAGGAAGCAAGAGGAATTGCGATCAAAGCGGATGCAATTTGAATATGAAGAAAACCAACTGACACTAGAGAGGAAAGTTGAAAAGGCTAAATTCGATGACGACGCCAACATCCCCAGAAAAGTAACTTCATAGATGACCGACCAGCAGCAAATCGTACCAGTAAGTGAGTAGATAATTCTTAGCGTAAGTCAGACACAGCAAATAGAATTAATAAAGCCGAAAAAACTGTAAATGCACTAGAAAGTTTTATGGCTAGACAAACAATTGAACAACAACTGCCTTCATTTAATGGCTACGCTTTAGAATGACCTACTTTTATTACAGAGATTAAAAATAGTTCTCGTACATTGAAAAGGGATATGTAAAAAAATTGACATTAAAAAGGAAAAATAAAATCTTACCCTTGACATACTACTTACCACATCTTGGTGTTCTAAATAGCAATTAACCTGGTAAGCTAAGAAAGCTTTTGACGCTGCATCTGAAAGTCATGGATATTGTTTTAATGATTTTTTATAGCCAGTCAGTTATCCTCAGTTCTTATGAATTTTCGAGAGCAGAGGATTGCATTTGTAGGAGATATTAAAGAGATGTGCAGAGTTTGAAAAAATTCTCGTATATGAAATTATAGTAATTATGAAAATATTAATCGTTCAAAAAGAGCACTTACAGGTCGTGCAAAAGAATGTGTACTGTCACTCCTTTTATTGCCAGACAGTGTTAAATATTTATTTATATAATGCTAAGTTACAAAGTTAATTTATAACTTAACTTAAAGCTATAGCACTGGCTGCAAAGGCCTTTGGCTAGGAGGTTTTAATCACGGGTAGTTGTGTTTGTATAATATGTTTCAGAGTTAATTTTTTTTTTTTTGTTTTGTGGAATACATTGATAATCTATTATACATCATTACATTTGCTTATTTTTTAGTTTGTTTTTTTTTTAATGTGGTGAAAGAATTTGGTTGATTTAAGAAAATGAATCATTTTTATAATATTAGAGTTAGTTGGATTGCGTTAGGGGGGATGTTGTTTTGAAGAATTTTGAGCGTTGGTAAGTAAGAAATGGAGATGGACAGTCTATTAAGATGTGTTCTAATGTTATTGGAGAAGTAGTGTGTTGACAGTAAATACAATTGTAGTTTATATTATGATTGAAGTAATGTACATGAGTAATTTTAGTATGTCCTAGTCTTAGTCTAATAAATTTGGTTTGAATGTTTCTTGGGATTGCATCATGTTGTATGTTTTTTATATAATGGTTGTGGTTTACATTAGCATCATTTATATTTTGATACCATCTAGATGTTTGGTTAAGTCGATTTAATTTGCTTTTAAGTAGTCTTATTTTGATGACGTTGTTTAAATCCCAGGTGTTAAAGTTGTTGGTAAAGATTAGAGGAAATTTAGGTGCTAATTTAGCTTGGTAGTCGGCTAGTTCATTACCCTTTATACCTTTGTGTCCCGGTACCCAAAGTAATAATATCTTAGGGTAAAAGGACATTAACAAACTTCTTATTGTGGCAGGGTAGTATGTAACGTTTACACTGTTTTCAATGGCCTGAAGTGAAGATAGGGAGTCTGAACAAATTACAAATTTACCTGGTTTGGTTTTAATAAGTTGGATAGCTTCGTAAATTGCTATAATTTCGGCAGAATAAATTGAAGAGAAATTTTGGAGTAAACCTATTTTTAAAGTTTGATCTTCAGTAGTGATAGAAAAGGATGTTGAGTGTTGGGTCTTTGAACCATCTGTGTATATAAAAGTATGATTGGAGAATTGATTTTTAATGGTGATAAACTTTTTTGTAAAGATTATTGGATTGGTGTTTTGGGTATTAAGATTGGAAAGCTCTATGTTAATTGTATTCTTGTTTAGTTTCCAAGAAGGTTGTTTGAGTGAAATTGCAGGAGGTTGACAGACTTTAATATCTAAATCGCTGCAAAAGTTTACTCCTCTATTTATTGCTGATAGGAATTTAGTTTTAGTTTTATTAAATCGCTTGTTTTTCAATTTCTTAACTATTAAGTTTAATGGAGATTCTTTAGAAAAATATATGTTTTTAATTAGTTTAGCTTGTAAGAAATTTCTACGTTCGACTACTGTGTTTATTCCAGATTCCATTAAAAGATTGTTAATAGGTGTTGATGGAAATGCTCCTAGACCTATTCTGATTGCATTATTTAATATAGTTTGAATTCTTTTCAGCTGTGCATGTGCTGTATTGCCATAGATGCAAAGACCATAATCGATTTTAGATATAATTATTGATTTGATGATGGATATTAAGGTGTGTGTGTGGCAGTTGAATTTATGACTTGAAAGACATCTAATTATATTTACTGATTTAGATAGTGAAAAAGAAAGTTCGTCTAAATGTTTAGACCAATTATATTTGGTATCAAATGTTAATCCAAGTATTTTCATTTTTGAAACAGTTGGTATGAGATAGTTGTTTGTTGAAATTTTGCATTGGCAATTACGTTTCCTACAGATGTGCAGGTGTTTGCATTTATTAAGTGAGAGAGATGATCCCGTAGTAGAGCACCAATCAATGATTTTTTTGAAAATATTATCTAAGTTTGCTGTGTGTTGACGTTGGTTCTGGTTAAATTTCACGAGAATATGAAAATCGTCTGCGTAGCCTACAAATGTAAGATTTCTTTGAATGTTGATTAAGTTAGCCAGTTTATTATAAGCTATAAGAAAAAGAATTACTGATATCGGTGAACCCTGGGGTATCCCGTTGTCTAATGGGAATGAGTGCGAAATATTATTAGCAACTCGCCATTTGATTTTCCTGTTTTTCATAAAATTAATAACATATCTAAGTATGTTATGTCCTATGTTCCATTCTTGAAGCTGTGTTATAATTGCATGTATTCCAATCTTATCGAAAGCTTTATTAAAATCGAGTGAAATTATTGATATGTGCTGCTTGTGATTCCGTTATGAGGTGATCTATGCAAGCTAGATTATCTAAAACGGACCTACCTCTCTTGAAACCTACTTGGTTTTTGTGAATAAGTTTGTTTGTTGTTACAAACCACCATAACCTTTTAGCTATAATTTTGTCCAGTATTTTGGCAACACAAGGGTTGAGACTGATTGGTCTATATTAGGTGATTGAGGTTTTGTCTGAGTTTGGTTTGTCAATAGGAATTACTAGGCTGGTCTTATATTGTTGTGGAATATGACTATGAAATATGTTGTTGAAATGTTTAAGTAGGCGTGTTTTCACAGCTAACGAGGCATTAGCTATCATTGGATAAGAAATTCGGTCGATTCCAGGTGTGTGACCTTTTAGGCTAGATACTGCAGAGTCTAATTCAATTTGGGAGATGTCAGATTCGATTTGTTGAGCTGAGCGAGACGGACATGCTATGTATGGATATGTTTTGCTGTATTTGTTATTAATAAATGTAGGAGAGAAATTTAGATCTTTGGATTGGTTAGACCAAAAATTCGCAAATGTGTTGGCTATTGTTTTATCGTTGCAGATAGGAGAGGAAAATTCGGGGCAATTTATAATATGGATGTGTTTTCTATTGTGCAGACCACAAAATGTTCTAATATTGGACCAAATATTCCTTGATGTGGATTGCGGATTAATGGTTGATGTAAATTGTTTAACTGATTCTTTTTTTGGCTATTTTGAGTTCTCTCCTAAATTTAGCTGCAGTCTTACAAAAATGGATAATGTTCTCATTGGTAATGTATTTTTTTAATTTGTTTGCCGGATATATAATGGATAATGTTCTCATTGGTAATGTATTTTTTTAATTTGTTTGCCGCTTGTTTTTTCTCACGATTAAGAGCTTGTAATTTTGGATTCCACCATGGGACGTTTTTATTATTTTTAATTGTTGTAGTTTGTGGAATGGTGTAGTGAGCACTTTGTAGAATGATTTTATTAATACTTGCAGCTTCTTTGTTAATGTTATTAGAAAGAGGTATAATATTATTGAAATAGTTAGTTTTAATTTGAAAGTTAAGCCAATCAGTTAAGTTTAATTTAAAAATAGGTTTACTTTTTGATGAGCTTTGTACATTAGAAGTAAAGAGTGTGATAAGGATGGGGTAGTGATCACTACCGTGTAAGTCGTTACAAATCTGCCACTGAATGAATGGAAATATATCTGGAGAACAGAAGGAAACGTCGATATGGGTATACGTATTGTGAGTAGAAAAATGAGTGGGTGATTTATCGTTTAAAACAATAAAGTTGTTATTAGTAATAAATTCGGTTTTACCCCTCTGGTTGTTTTTGGGGGAACCCCATAAGGAACCCCAGCTGTTAAAATCTCCCAATATAAGCATATTGGAGTTAGTATTGATAATATTAAGTAAGTTAGATTCTGTGAATGATTTAGTTGGTGGTATATATGCTGAAATTATTTTCAGTTTTTTAATAGAGTGTGCTACAATTCCAGTGGCGTCAAAGTCGTTTGGTAAAGTAACTGAGTAGTTTTGGATAGAGTTGTGTATTAATGCTGCGCCTCCATAAGTTGGAGAATAGTTGTTTGAATACAAAGTGTAATTAATAGGGATGGGTATATTGTTTACGGAATGGAGGTGTGTTTCCTGTAGGGCTATGATTTGAGGGTGATATTTTCTTATAATAATTTGCAGTTCACTGTAATTGTTTATATAGCCACGGATATTTCATTGAATAATAATTAAGGACATTATTAGTTTAGAGAAGAAATATAGTTAACGATAGTTATTGTACAATGTGATATTTTTACAGTGATTTTGTTTGTATATGTTTTTGTGTTCTCGGTCGACTGACTGAGGTGCCCATCTTTCCAACTAGGTTGTATAGGATGCACTCCCCAGTCAGCCGGCCGAGAACACAGGATTCGAACAAAATTATTATAGACACTCCATATTATCGGAGCTGTCTATAGAATTGTCGTCAGGCATAAATTTTAATGATTTTTCAAATTTGTTTTGCGATTTTAAAATTTTAAGTTGTCTTTTAGATAATGAGTGAGGTAAGACTTGAACTTTAGATTTTATAGAATTTGGTTTTTTGTTTGCTTCAGTAGGAGCAATTGTAACGAGATCATTTAAGTCGCTATAGTCAATGACTCTGGGGCTTAGCTTAACTAATGTTGGCTTAATGTTAACAGAAGTTGATGGTTCTGGTGAGGTACTTTTATTTAAGATTTTTTGCACTGGTGTAGTATTTTTAGATATTTCAGAGTATGTTGGACGGTTAGTTGAGTGATTTTTTTTATATATATCATATGCCGTTTTGTTGTCAACTTGCATGTTAGTCTTAATCGCTATAATTTCTTGTTATTTAATGTATATAGGGCATTTTTTATCATTTGAGGTGTGAGTATTACTAGTTATTCTAGATGTTTTGCAATTAATACAATTAATATCTTTTTGACAAGTTTCATGTATTTCATCATTTAAGTGGTAGTTATCCCCGCATGTGGCGCAGATTTTATCATTTCTACACACTTTAAATGTATGTCCAAAACGGTAACAGTTGTTGCATCGTAGAGGAGTTGGAATATATGGCCGAATTGCAGCTCTCTCATAACCAATCATAATGTGTTCTGGGAGAATCGTTGAAGAGAATGTTAAGATATGTAAACCAGTTTCCGCCAATGATCCGTCAATATTGCGCATTATTTTTTTGACGCTGGAGACATTTTGCGATTGGAGCTTTGTTTGTATTATTTCTCCAGTGACGCCGCGAAGGTTATTGCAATATATAACTCCCTTACATGAGTTAAGCGTTCGATGCTCAGAGACGGTAACTGGGATATCATTGGTGAAGTTGGACATCTTGAGTAGTTTTTCGGCTTGCATAGCGTTTTTAGTTTTAACCAGAAGGTCACCACTTTTTAGTGTGCGGCAAAATGAAACTTCGCCATCACAAGTATAATCAATGATTTTTTTAATGGCAAATGGAGATAATTTGAATTGTATATCGGTATCATTATTTCTTGAAATGACAATGAACTTGGAACTTATTGTATTCGTTGATTGTTTTTGAGATAGCAACGTTGTCCATCGTTTCGCGATCTACAGTTATTTTGTTCTACTTCACTTCACTTCTTTCTTTGTTTGCACAGGCAAGTAGACAGCTTAACTGTAAACACTGATAAGCAGACTTTGTTTTGTGACACTTGTGGGAGCTAGTGAAAAAGACAACCGTTCACCTTGAGATCACAATTGAGACTGTTCTTAACTGATTAAATATGCGCATAAGAGCATTTTTACATTCTAACCAATCTTTTGTTTTTATCTTTTCGAGGGTGGCAAATTTTGAGTATATGTCTATACAACTTAGGTAGTGACTGCCCTCAGAAGAATAAATATCTATTACGAATTTATCGTGGCAATATTCAGGTCTGGGTGTAACTTTCATTGGCATTTCTGTGTTACGATGTTCCGTTTTTGCCAAGTTGCAAATTTGTCATTCGTTAATTATATTGTGGATAAGGAGTTGGCTATTGGGGAAATAATATGTTTCACCGAAAAGTTTTTTAGTTTTCTGAGTTTCCGGATGCAGGAGTTTTTCATGTGTGTTTAAAACCAATTCTTTGAACTGCGCATACTTGGGGATGTTTTTTAGTTAAACAAGGCTTCGGAATATTTTAGTATATTTCAGATTCATGGTTTCATTGTACGCACTTTGTAGCATTTCGAAATCTGCATCACTGTCAATGTGCAAGGCACTGTTTTTAGAACAAAAATGATCAAGCAGATACTGCTTAGCTGTCTGTAGGGTCATTTCCTTATATGAAAGGTGTATAATTTGTTTTTTGAAAAAAGTCTCGTATTGTGTATTATTATTGGGACCTTTTAATCCTAATCTAATCCTATCTGTTCTATTTTATTTCTCGAAAGTGCATCCACGATATGGTTTTCCCTTTTCTTAATGTACCTTATGTCGAAGTCGTACTCTGAGAGTCTAATCTTCCATCTAGTCAACTTTGAATTGGCCTCCTTCAGTTTGTGTAGCCAGCACAATGGTTGATGGTTAGAAGCTACTTCGAAATGTCGTCCTAATAGATAGTGTCTAAAACTTTCAGTTGCCCAAACTATTGCAAATAATTCCTTTTCTAAAGCGCTGTAATTAACCTCACGTTCATTTAAAGTTCTACTAATGTAACTTAGTAACTAATGTAATGTCCATCTTGAGATAGGACAGCTACTAGAGCTACATTGCTGGCATCGGTCGTTAATTTAAATTTTCTTTCAAAGTTCAGTATTTTCAGGATTGGGTCTTCAGAAATTAGTAGTTTTAATTTTTTGAATGCTTCTAAGTATTCTGAATGGTTGATATCTATTTTTGCTTCTTTTTTCAGACATTTGGTTAGGGGTTTGCCAATATCGGAGAAATTAGGTATAAACTTTCAATAGTAACCTGTGACTCCTAAGAACGCTTCAATTTCTTTGGGTTTTTGGGATAGCGGGTATTTTAATATAGCCTTTATTTTGTCTGGGTTTGGTTTGATTCCGTCTTTGGTAATTATATGTCCTAAAAGGGTCGTTTCTTGTTTCAAGAATTCGCATTTATTTAGTTTTAACTTTAGGTTTGCCTGTGATAATTTTTCAAAAACTGCCTGTGATAATTTTTCAAAAACTGCCTGTAAAGCTTGAAGATGTTCTTCTAAGGATGTAGAAAAAACTATGACGGAAACATGCGGTGGTGCTTATGGATATGGTTGGTAATTATTATTATTATTTTTATTATAAAGAGGGAGTCTCCCAGCGGAGAAGGCGCGAAGCACTGCGACCATGATGATCTTTTGTACCTTAAATGCTCTCCCTATCTTGACAAAAGCTGTTCTGCTTCCCTAATGAAGCCTAGCCGGTCTTTCGTTGAGGAACAGACAATATGCTCGGGACCTGCGGTTTCCACGTGCAGATTTTTCCTCCTTGTCCATATCAAGGCCGGACAGTCACACAAAATGTGTTTGGTCGTTTCGTCATCCTCTTTGCAGAGCCTGCACTCCGCATCCGAGGACAAGCGCATTTTGGTAAGGTGATAGTTCACCAAGTGGTGGCCACTAAGGTAGCCAACAAGGAGGAGGTAGAGGTGCCTCCTAGAGAGTAGCTTGGTCCTTCGAACAACTGTGGGATTGGTAAGCTCTTTAGCCTGCCGCATCCCTGGTTGGAAGAACCAGTAGCGTTCGGTCAACCTTGCAGCCCAGGTTTTCACAAAGGAGGAAATAGTTGACCACCCCACGCCACAGGAGGGTTCGGGGCCAAGCAGGGGTGCTGATGACCCGGCCCGCGCTAGTTCGTCCGCCAGCTTGTTACCCTGGAAGCCAGAGTGTCCAGGTACCCAAAGAAGGGTAACTTTATTCTTTTTCGACAGCCTCTGGAGATAGTTCCGGCAGTCAGCCACCATACGCGAGTTTACTCTTTTCGAGGAGAGGGCTAGTATGGGCGCTTGGCTGTCCGAGAAGATGTATATATTCGCTCCTCTAATCCCCTTCTCAAGGATAAGACGGCAGCAGAACTCAATGGCATGAACCTCTGATTGAAAAACTGTGGGCCAGTTGCCCATAGCAATCGAGGTTTTGATGTTTGGACCCTATATCCCAGCTCCAACCCCCTGATCAGGCTTTGACCCGTCAGTGTACCAATGAACACCATTGGGGTCTCTGATGGGGTTGCCAGCATCCCAGTCCCTACGGTCCGGGATGAGGGTTCTGAATTTTGCACCAAAGAAGAGTTCCTTGGTCATAGAATCTGATCTGGTGCAGATCTCTAAGCCAGGAATATCTTTGATTAAACTAGCATGCCCTGATTCGGTAGCTAGGAGCCCAGATTGGAGCTTAGTTCTAAGAAGGCTTAAGACAGCCACTTCTTTTATGCAAATATGCAGCGGAGTCAGATTCAAAATCGATTCCATCGCTGCGGTGGGACACCCATCCAAGAAAGAAAGAGCAGCCTATGCAGTTTCGTGCATTTACTGATGGCAGTGACCTGCGTAACCTTTGGCCACCGCACAATAGCAGCGTAGGTTACGATGGGTCTTACCATCATCTCAAATAACCACCGAATGGTGCAGGATTTGAGACCCCAGATTCTACCAAAGAGTCTTCTGCATGCCCACATGGCATGAGTTGCCTTTGATAGAGTGTTGTTTAGGTGGGAGTTCCAGTTTAGTCGTTGATCAATGGTTACCCCCAGATATTTGACCTTGTTGGAAAGTCCCACCGGTGAGCCGCCAATATTTAATTGACCAATGTCAATGGAGTATCGCTTAGTGAAGGGAACAATGATTGCCTTTTGTGGATTGGTGCTAAGACCTACATCTTTGCACCATCTACTAACCGTGTTCAGAGCTGATTGCATCAACTTTGTCACGGTGTTGGCATAGTTCCCGTTCACTACGAGAGCCAGGTCGTCGGCATAGCCAATCGCTTCCACGTCCTGTTCTGCAAATACTAGGGACCAGAGTGAAGGGGATAAGACCCCTCCCTGGGGACACCCTTTTACCGCACAAATATAGGAGGTCGTTGTGTCCAGGGTAAAGGAGATAGTCCAGTGCTTGAGCATGGCGTCAATCCACCGGACTATGGGACGCGCAATGTTTCTGCACTCCAGCGTAGCAGAGATAGACGCGTAGCCGGTGTTATCGAAAGCACCCTCTATATCAAGAAAAGGGCACACAGCATTGTTCTTGGATACGAAGGCTTTTTCGATTTTACCCACTAACTTGTCAATCTACCGGCTATATTCGCGAATTGCGTGGGGTGCAGAGGGTTAGTTTTGTGCAGAGAGCACTGAATGTGCATGTCTAAGAGCCTTCCCGCAGTCTTGAGCAGAAAGGAGGCTAATCGGCGGATATGACTTAGACTGGTCAAGAGGACGATTCCCCTGTTTGGGAATAAATACCACATTGACTCTCCTCCAAGAGTTGGGTATGTGTCCCCACGTGAGGCTAGCTCTAAGAAGACCGACCAGCGGATCAAGGATGTGATCCAGGCTATTTTGGAGAAGGGCTGGATAGATTTGGTCGCCCCCTGGGGCTTTGAAGGGGGCGAAGTAATCTACAGCCCATTGACCTTTTCAAGATTAAATATCGTTCCAGATAGACTGTTTCCACGTTGGAAGCGAATTTGTAATAAAAGGTCAAGTGCTTCCCTGCTATCTTGAGTGAAAGAGCCGTCTGCTCTTTTAAGAAGCCCCATTCTATTAAACGACCCTTTGGCTAATACCTTGTGGAGTCTCGCCGCCTCCGGCAGCGATTCGATGCTACCACAGTAGCTGCGCCACGTATCGCGTTTGGCACGTCTTATGTTCTTGTTGTAGTTTGTAAGAGCGTCCCTGTAGACGTCCCAATTTACGCGGTAAGATCTGGCCTTGTTGAAAAGGCTTCCTTCTTTGTGCCGACAGCTCTTCGTTCCACCATGGAACTTTACGGTTGACCGTTAGGGTCTTCCGAACTGAGCTAACTTCGAAAGATGTAATTAGCACATCTTGTTCACCTGGAGCACCTTAATGGCGCTCCGCATCCTCCTTTAGCGTCTTTGTGACAAGGCCACATGCCTTGTCCCGCGCTCCCAGTTGCGGGAGGTGCCCTTGGGGGTGGCTTGCGCCCAGCGCTGCCTGTGGGTCTGGCAGGGGCCAGGAAGCGCCCGCTGCCAACCACAGGCCTGGTTCGATCCGTTGAGGGGTTGGGGACGGAGACCACAATGGTCGCGGGTTTGGGGATAGGGGCTTTTAGCGCCACTGCGGCTAGTCCGAGTCGTGGTGCCGTTAAGGCTATGCTGAACCACCCGCCACAGCTTCGTCGAGAAGCAGTCAGCATTTTGGATACCGAGGTATTCCAAAATGGTGGCGGGTGTGAATTCAGCACTACTGGGGAAGTATCCTCTATTGAGGTGAGCTTTGGGAAACTCAGACTCCTCCAGTAGTTTTAGATCAAGAGAACTGATGGACCTAGTGTGTCCAACGGCTCCCCTGACCCAGTCGGCAGTGCAGCTATCCTCGCACACCAGAAGCAGCCATTCATTTCGAGGCATGCAACCATCGAAACCTGGACTGACACCCGGTGTGGGGTGTAGCAGCAAAGCCTTGACAATGCTATCTTTCACCATAGCCACTTGTTCCGGTGAAAGGGAATTTTTTAGGTCTGCCGAAGTGAATCCTAGTTTCACGCTGCTTGCCACTTGGCTGTAAGGTGGCTTTGTGGACTCCACATGAGTCTTTTTGGGCTTTTTTGAAGACCCTTGGGGTTCGAGGATGGTATCGTCAGTGCGCGTCCGTTTGGCCTTGGTTTCCACGGGGGGCGCAGTAGACTTTACTTGATTAAGAAATTTATCCATTATTTGGACCCACGAGTCGGCGGGAAGGGGGTATAGCCCGCGTACCGTGGGAAGTCTAGGTGAAACTGGAGGGCGACAGGTATGCAGAGTCCGCATACTAACAACCGGGCTGCCCTCCGGCCATGCATCCCTTGACGTTTGCTGTTCCGCCTTGGATTGGGGTGAAATAAAGATTCTTCGCCCGACTACAATAAGTCAGCACGCCTAGCAGAGACATGACCGTGCTAGGGGCCTGCTTCCAGCCGCTCTCGCGTGGAGAGTATAGCCGCACTTCCGACAGTAGGAGCAAGGACGGCACGTACCCTAGCTAAAAGGAGGGTTACATGTGATTCCCCTTGCTACCTCTGACGGCTGACGTCCATGATTGGTAATAGGGTTGGTAAATATTATTATGGAATGGTTGGAATGGTTTTTTTTTGGCTATTAACCTGTTTGTTTTGTATGTTATAGTTGGACGTTGAATACAATGAATGTATTAGCAAGTGGTCCAAACGACACCAAGCCGATGCTTGTTGCGCGCGGAACCCAGACGAAGTCCACCTCCCGCCTGACCGACCGAGAGGCACCGTCGCATAACGAACGACACGGGAACGCGGTAAAAATGCGAGTAGAAACACGAGAGAAAGAAAATTAACGCGATAGGGAATAAAAAGTCGAATAGAGGATACACGCGACATGCAAGTGAAGAATGAAAATTAAGAAAAAGAAGATAGAATGACGAGGAAGATACTATTACTAATTAATACTAATACTAATTACGTGCTAGATAGACAAGAATTAAAGACTTCATAGCAGCGATAGAGTTAGTGCTAGCTATGACGTGTTGAAGTTTATTGTAGTCCGAACATAATACCCTGAGCGGATCGTGCCGTGCATAGTTCGATCTACAATAAGGAAGAGTTAGTGGAAGGTAGTTACGTGTAGTTCTGCAAGGGACAGAGAAGTGTAGCTGCCTTACCAGGGCCTCACTGTCAATGTCACCTTGCATAAGGTTGGTAATAAATAAGACGCCTAGCATGGTTCTGCGATTGAATAGGGAAGGCAGGTTTAATAATAGAAGTCTATTAGTATAGGAAAGCAGTCTTAAATTTTCATCCCAGTTAAGGCCACGTAAGGCAAAAAGTAAAAAGTTCTTCTGTACAGATTCTATGCGTTCCTTATGAATAGTGTACTGGGGACACCATACGCATGACCCGTATTCGAGAATGGGACGAACAAGTGAGATGTAGAGGGTCTTTGTAAGATAAGGATCGTCACATTCCTTAGACCATCTCTTAATAAAGCCTAAGACACCCATGGCTTTATTGACCATATTAGAAATATGATTGGAAAACTTAAGTTTTCGGTCCAAAAGAACCCCCAAATCATCAACTAGGGTGATTTTTTCCAAGGCTCAACCACAAAGAGTATAAGAAGCATACTTCGGACTGGCTCGAGAGAATGTCATCAGCTTGCATTTAGAGCTGTTCAGGTTTAGAAAATTGGCACAACACCAAGAATAAAAACTAATTAGGTCGGCTTGTAAGAGTGAGTGACAGTGGTCGTCTTTAAATTGGTAACAAAGCTTTACATCATCCGCATACATGAGAGTACGGGAGTTACGTATGACCAAAGGAAGGTCATTGATGAAAAGCGTAAAAAGTAGGGGACTGAGGTGACTCCCTTGAGGAACACCAGATGTGGCATGAAGTGGGTTTGAAAGGGTGGTTTTAAAGAGGACTCTTTGAGTTCTGTCAGTCAGATAGCTAACAATCCAACTAAGTATTTTTGGTGAAAAACCTAGAAGGTCAGGCTTATGTGCCAGAAAAGCTTTACTGAAATCAGTATAAATAACATCAGTTTGAAGATTTTCCTGAAATCCTTTTACCACAAAGGATGTCAGCTCAAGTAAATTTGTCGTAGTTGAACGACGCTTTATAAATCCGTGTTGAAAAGGAGAAATAACGGACCTACAGGAATGTTGCAATTGAGGAGTTATAACATTCTCGAAAAATTTAGGTATAGCCGACAATTTAGAGATACCTCTATAATTGCTTGCATCAGACTTGCTGCCTTTTTTATGAAGGGGAATAATAAAAGATTCTTTCCAAATAGAAGGAAAGAGTGAAGTTCCTAAGGACAGCGAAAATAGTTTGAGCAATGGCTTACTTAAGGAGTTGGCACAGAACCGAAGTATACAAGCGGGAACACCGTCAGGGCCTGGTGAGAAAACTGGCTTAACTAAATAAAGATCCTTGACAAGTGAGCTTTCGTTTAGAAAGGGAGTGAAGATACCATTCGAACTTGGAATGTTGTATGGATAAAAGTGAGTGTGATGTGTAGAAGGTGAATAGGTCGTTTGAAAAAACTTTGCAAACAAATCGGCCATGGTTTGGTCGGTATCTGCACAAGCATTTTCAAACATTAATTTCGTTGGAAATGCCGTAGACTTGCGCTTCGTGTTAACAAAACTATAAAACTGTTTGGGGTTCTGAGTAAACTGAACCTTGCAACGAGTTAAATAGGTCTTGTAACATTTCGCGTTTAAGACTGTAAAATCTGACCGCGCGCTTAAGTAGCGAGAAAAGGCTGAAGGCGAATTATTGTTTTTATACTTTTTAAATAGACTCGACTTTAAATTTTTTAACCGTGAACCATGGCGGCTTACTCGAGGAAGTTGGATAAAAGCACGGAACACAAATATCAAAAAATGAATTAATTGTGTTATAAAAAATATTGGTCGCTACTGAAATATCTGTAGACAAATATAGTTCCGACTTTTCTAAAGCAGCGTACACGATTACACAGTTTTTCATGTTTATCCATACATGCGACAAACTCAAAAGTAACTTCAAGAGTGGGATGGTATGGATCTTCATGAGAAAGTGGTTGTGTCCTGTTTAGACTCACTCTAGATGGATCGGAGACAAAGCATAAATCTAACGATCTGTTACTACAGTTTAAGATATGATTGACCTGTGTTAATGACATATCAAACAGACCGTCGAAAAGGTCATGTTGCCGTGAAGGCAACAGAGTATTTGAGTCAACACTTGTTGTCCAATTACAATTGATCTCTGTCTGATAACAGATTAAGTATAGTCTTTATTGCCGACAAATGTTGCAAATAGACTGATAACTCCGATGACGGCGGAATAAAAGAACAGGTTATATAATGAAAGAAGCCGGGGAAGTGTAATTTTACACAGAGTAATTCAATAGCAGATTGAATCTCCGGTTGTAAAAGTTCCGAATTGATGGTGGAATCAACTGCAATAAGAACTCCACCACCACGACGGTCAGGTCGATCACACCTGTAGGTTGTGTACTTATTTGGAAAGACTTCAGAGTTAAGGATCTCCGGCTTTAACCAAGTCTCAGTAAACACAACAATTTGAGAAGAAAAAGAGAGACTGTTTAAATATAAAGTTGAAAGTTTAGTACAAAGACCTCTAACATTTTGATATGAAAGTGTTAAGAAGCTTGTTAGTTTTTTTTGCTCGGATTTTTCTTGGCAGATGCTAAAGAACCTTTGCCTTCTTTAGCATCTGCCAAGAAAAAGTTTAATCGGTGGGCGATTTTTTTTCTTCTTTGCTTCGAACTCTTTAAAAATTACATGTTCCGGCCAAAATTGTGCGGAACATATAATGCCAAAGAGTTCGTTGGGGACACTTATTTTGAAGGACGATATGTCCCTCTCATAAGAAAACTTAAATTTTTCCACTTTTATATCCAAGGCTTGAATTTTTGCTTGAATATAAGCAGTAACATCGTTTGATGTGAGTTCAGGGGCAAGCCTGGAAACAAAAATTTGTTTCTTTTGTGGAACACCTACAAGCTTTTTTGGCGCCTCCGGTATAATACCAGAGCAGAGGTTCTCTTCTGGTAATCCAGAACTTGAACACGCCCTTTGAAAATCTAATAACTGTGGCACAGGCAACGAGACCACAGCAGACATATCGGATGGTTTAGGCGTCACTGATTGCACACCCCCAATGACATTCTCTAGAAGAACCGCAGATCTCGTTACCATCGGAGGATTGGTGAACGGCATCAGCGGCTGTGTCACTGGCGTACCTGGCTGGTCAATTAGAGGGAGCTGGGTGGCGCTAACAGAAGACTTCTCTACCCGTGTGGATTTCTTACGCTTTGGGGATTCATTCAATAATTTAAGGTTATTGAAAGAAGAATCCAGCGCCGAGAACTGGTCGGAAAGTTTACAAAAACTTCCAAGCAGTTCCTTAAATCCAGTCTTCGTTTGACGCATAAACGAACACATGTCGTTCTCCACCTCCTTACATACAGTTAGTTGGTGTTCTATTCGAATTTGGGACTGGTTTAAATGTTTACGTAATTCACTTATTTCTTCTGCGTTGATTTTGTTGTTGTTTTATGTTTTCAGTCACTTAAAATGTTTATAATATTCACTTATTTCTTCTATGTTCATTCACTTTAATGTTTATGTTATTCACTTAATTTTTTCTATGTTGATTTTGTTGTTGCGCGCTTAGCAGTTTCACTTAGTGTTGAGTAACCTTTATGGATTTATTACGAGGGTCGTTTGATAAGTCCGTGACTTTTTGTATTTGCCGCGCACCTGCTCTAAATACAACACTGCTCCTGTCAGCAGTTATCGATTAACAGCTGACTGTAAAATTTTGAGAAAGCTGCGTTTCTTAGTTTGCGTTTTATAGGCATTGAAAGCAGACGATCTCGTGAATTTTAACGAAAATGGAAAAAGTGAATTTCGTGTGCTAATTAAGCATTATTTTTTGCGTAAAAAATCCATCACCGAAACCAAGGAAAGACTTGATAAATATTATGGGGACTCTGCACCATCAATTTCAATGGTTAAGAAATGGTTTACTGAGTTCCGTTGTGGTCGTACCAGTACAAGTGATGCCGAACGTTCAGGTCGCCCAAAAGAGGTCGTCATGCCAGAAATCGTCGACAAAATCCATGGAATGATATTGGATGATCGGAGAATGAAAGTGCGTGAGGTAGCTGAGGCTGTAGGCATCTCAACTGAACGGGTACATCACATTTTACATGAATATTTGGACATGAAAAAGCTTTCCGCGCGATGGGTGCCGCGATTGCTCACACACGACCATAAGCGCAACCGTGTGACCATTTCAAAGGAGTGTTTGGCGATGTTCAACCGCAATCCAAACGAATTTTTGCGCCGTTTCGTTACCGTAGACGAAACATGGATCCACCACACCACACCAGAGACCAAAGAACAATCAAGACAGTGGGTTTCTCCGGGTGAACGTGCACCAAAGAAGGCCAAGGTGGGTCTGTCGGCCAACAAGGTCATGGCCACAGTTTTTTGGGATGCACAAGGTATCATTCACATCGATTACCTTGAAAAGGGTAAAACGATCACCGGCGAATATTATTCAGAGCTTTTGGACAGATTCGATATTGATTTGAAGCAGAAACGACCGCATTTGGCGAAAAAAAAGTGCTGTTCCATCAGGACAATGCACGGGTGCACACGTGTGTAGTCAGCATGGCAAAATTTCATAAATTGGGCTACGAACTGCTACCCCATCCAGCATATTCTCCAGATTTAGCCCCCTGTGACTATTTTTTGTTTCCAAACATGAAGAAATGGCTCGGCGGTAAGAGATTCGGGTCAAATGAAGAGGTCATCACAGAAACAAACGACTATTTTGAGGGCCTTGAGAAAACCTATTATTTGGAAGGAATAAAAAAATTGGAAAAACGCTGGACTAAATGTATAGAGCTAAAAGGAGATTATGTTGAGAAATAAAACGCTTCTTTGACGAAAAAAATATATTTTATTCAAAAAGTCACGGACTTATCACACGACCCTCGTACTTAGTGGATTCTAAGGCGTCTTCTTAAAAATGTTTTATTATTTTTAAGTTATTTCAAAATCACTTCATATTTACACGTCAGGGCTTACTCTTTAAGTATGAACCACTCTTCCGAGGTTACAGACGCGATTTGCGATTTCCGAATGTTTGAATATATGGAAAAATAAATACGAACGAATTCGAAGTACAACCACTTTTTTGTTTTACTGTCAGCTTAAGACTTAAGGTACAGTTTTTGTTCGGTTCGAAATGAGTCGTGAGAGACGGAACCTTTCGAACATTTAAAATGGTCAAAAATGGATATACTAACTTTGTGCAAATGTATGTATCAGGCAGGAAGAGGCGTGGGAGAACCAATAAAGTGTATACATTGTAGCTGAGGATTACAAGCCGAGTCGATTGAGCCATGTCCGTCTGTCTGTCTGTCTATCCATGTGAATACTTTGATCTATTATAACAGCTTGATACACTAAATTTTGCTTTAGGGTCCCTGTAAACTCTGCGCTGATCAAGTTTATTTTAAATGTTGGCTGAAGTACTTCGGAATGGCACTATTTTTTATAAAACCGTCTATTATTTTTGTGGGATGAGGAATTTGCAAAACAGGCAGAAGGAGGCATCTCCCAACCTAAAAAGTATATATATTCTGAATCAGCATCAACAACCAAATGCGTCTGTCTGTAAAAATACCATATATATAGTAGAAGTTACAGAAGCTCTAAGGGCGCTTGCATTAAACATGGTTCGGATCTTTTGTAATTCCAGGTGCGTGTCTTAACTCCTCCCTTTCTTAAACAAAGGCTGTCCGCAGACTTCTTCTTGGGTTTATGGTCAATTAAGATTCCATTGCCAGATCCAAATGTTTTACAAATGGCAAAGCTGTTAAATACCATCAAGTGGCCATTCTTTTGTGGTACAGCTGCCAATACGTAGAACCGTTCGATACCGCCAAGATATAGTCTTAGTGCGCTTGCTTGTTCGGATATCCCAATGGTTATGGCCAGCAAGACTTAAGTGCTTTCCCATGCGTTGATGCTTCGTTGAGTAAATTACTAAGCACAAAACTGCAAGCTAGTATAAAGAAATTGATAAGTGCATCGGTAATTGCTTGCTGCGTAAAGCTTTTGAACCGAACCGTTCTAACCGAGCTTAAGATATATGAATACTAAGGGGGGGTTTAGAATGTAATAAAGGATCAACAATGGCCGGAGTATGCTTGTCAAATATTTAATTAATTAAATTTTTACCAAACCATAATGTTTTAAAACTATAATAAGTTTTCTAAAGTTCGTGTCCGAATAGTGAGCTTTGCGATAGTCACTGCAACAAAATGTACTACTACTAAATTCCTAAATTTTTTACGAACAACTCTACCTCTTATGAGGACGCTTGCCCCAATGTCTGCTTCAACCTTTTTCTCTTTATACCTTGGGGTAAGTTTATTTCCGAGCCGTTTGTTAAGTTTTACTAAGACTGTTTCCCCGACCTGAAAAGTTCTGTCGCGTCTTGATTCATTAATTCTTTTCAGTTGTACCTCTTATGCCTTACGAGTCTTGTCACCGATCTCTTCTGCTAATTCAGGAGGTATAGCATGGATAACATCGATCGGCCTTTTATTAGTGACTGAATGGACTGTTTTATTATATTCTAAGGCTACCTGGAGTGTAGGATTGACCGTGTCATCCAACCTCTTCTTAGTTTCAGGCATAGTGCTATTTCAATTAGAGTGCTGTGAACCCTTTCCACCTGCCTGTTTGAAGTACTATGGAGTGGCGGTGCATTTTCTACCTGGACATTGAATCGGTTAAATACAAGTGACCTAATCGACTGCGAGTTAATGAAATATACACAATATAAATAGCACAATAGCAATATACAGATTTTCGCCAATAAGTAATGGAATAGGTGTTCTTCCAAGCACTTATTTTTGCGGGTGATGGTCGTACTTGGCTTTTTTTAAGACCGAGCAGTTACCTACAACAATAAAAAATAGTCCTGTAAAATAAGTTTAACACTTTCTTGCGCTAAAAATAGTCCTGTAAAATTTGTTTAATACTTTCTTGCTCTGCCCTGTGCGCTCTATTGTGTTCGATGGTTACTATTTTCCTTTGTTCATCTTTGTTATAAATGTTGGTGACCGATTTTTTAGTATGTCGAAAAGTTGTTGCTGGAAAGTTTTCGACACGGTTGTTTTGTATGAATGCCAATACGGGCAACTCACAATATATTGCGTTTACTACATGTTTCTTAACCACATCGCGAATTCTTGAAATCAAAGATTCCCTGTTTACGAATTGTATCACATGTCTCGACTTGTTCCCGAATATAACAAACGGGTACAATCTGCTGTGCCTTCTTCGACAAGTATTTAATTACTAAAACAATTGACTGGCTTATCGACTGTTTCAATGGTATGCGAAAGTGAAATCTCGTTATGTATTGTCACCATATTCGACTGAGTGTCGCTATCTAAAGCATTAATGACCTGTTTGGACAATGCATCTGCAACATAGTTTTCCTCCCCACCTCCACGCAAACACAGTCGGACGAAGAGCACACGCACACAGCAAGAGCAGGCAAGAGTGCGCTCACATCGAGAGCTCAGGCGAGAGCGCGCGCACACGCACACACACACGCAAACACAGCGAAGAGCGTTCTGAGGATGTGAGAGGCCTACGCATGATGAGGGACGGAACGCAGATAGCGTCTGTGCCGACAGAAACCATATGACGGGCTGCTTTACGTGTCCCACCTACAAGGCGTGTATGAAGGGGGCTAAGAGCCAGCACAATGGATCAAATTAAATTCATACAGCTTAATGTGAACCATTGCGCTGCCGCTCAGACCCTCCTGGTCAAGACAGCGGTGGATCGCGAAACCTACCTTTCGAGTGGCGAAAACTCGACGATGATACTAGATGAGTCGGGCAAGGCGGCCATTAAGTGTTGCAATCCTCTCTATGTGCAGGAATGGGCAACCTCGCCAATGCGTGGTATTGCATATGCGAGGGTCAAGGGGGTGCATATGTACAGCTGTTATACTCCTCCTAGTGACAGTCCGGACCAGTTCGAAGGGATGCTGGACACGCTAGTGAGTCATGCTAGAGAAAGCAGGCCGACAGTCATAGCTGGTGACTTCAATGCCTGGGCAACGGAATGGGGAATTCGAGTCTCCAACCACAGAGGGCGTGCAGTTATTGACGCCATGATCATACTTGACCTGGTCCTGCTGAATGACCGATGCAAGCCCACATTCAACAACGACAGTGGCTCGTCCTGGATGGTGCACGACGAGATAACGCTGAGTGACCTTACCCTGATCACTTTCAGCATCCGTCCGCTGGTCACGATGCATCACCAGGAGAAACGAGCACCCCGACGAGCGTGGGATGTCAAAAAGCTCGACTACGACATGCTGTCGTACCAAACGGAAGCCTTCCAAATTGCAAACGGACAGGCGGAGACAATGGCGGATGAGCTAACGAAGCTCCTAGTAGCAACGTGCGATGCAATAATGCCAAGGAAGAAGAAGGCCAAACGTAAGCCTCCTGTTTACTGCTGGAGTGCCTCCTTACACCATTTATGGACAGAATGCTTGAAGACAAGAAGGCGTGCGCAACGAGCCAGAGGAACCCCTCAACATGCAGAACTATTAGAATTCTTTAAAGCTAAACGCACCGAGTTCAAACACGGGATAACGGCGGCCAAAACGAGCGCCTATACGGATCTGCTGGAGAGCGTGGACGACGACCGTTGGGGCCTAGCTTACAAGCTCCTAAGCAAAAAGCTCAGCAGGAGGGAGAATTCTTCTGACGAACCCAACCTACTGTCCAGCATTGTGTCTGAACTCTTCCCTAGGCAGACCACATTATGGCAATAAATGGAAGAATCCCCTGTCTCTCCTTTTCCGGATGTCACCGTGGGCGAAGTCGTTGAGGCAGCTAACCGGATCAAGCCCAACAAGGCTCCAGGTCTGGATGGTATCCCGGGTGTGGTCATCAAGGCAGCGGCGCTGGCTAGACCTGAGATCTTCAGGGACACATTCCAGCAGTGCTTACTAGACGGAGTGTTCCCTAAGCGGTGGAAACGCCAAAAACTGGTCCTGCTGCCAAAAGGGAAAGGGTCAGCCCATCCTGCGGGCAACTACCGCCCTTTATGCCTGCTGGACATACTGGGTAAACTATTCGAACGCATTCTGTATGCTCGAATAGAGACAACAACCGAGAGCCCGAACGGTCTAGGGAGACGACAATACGGATTCCGAAAGGGAAGAAGCACTCTAGACGCGCTCTCCGCGGTGGTGAACATAGCGAGGGACGCTCTGAAAGGCGACAGATGGTTAGGAGGCAGGAAGGAGTACTGCGCAATAGTCACCCTGGACGTGAAGAACGCCTTCAACACAGCAAAATGGCCGATAATCCTCAGCGCAATGAGGAATATGGGCATCCCGGAGTACCTAAGGATCGCTGTAGGCAGATATCTCAGGGACCGTACCCTTTGCTACGATACGGCAGCTGGTCCGAGACAATACGGAGTCACGTCTGGTGTTCTACGGACCAAGCACCGATCCTGTGGAACATTATGTACAACGGGATCTTGGGCATCTGCAAACCAGAAGGATCTGAGCTACATTGTTTTGCGGACGACGTGGCTATTACTGTAGTCGCTAAAACACTGACTGATCTTCAGGACAAGTGCAATGCGACGATCAGATCGTCCATCGACTGGCTCGAGGAGGTCGGCCTTAAAATCGCAGCGCACAAGACTGAGGCTGTCCTCTTGAGCAGCAGAAAAGCCGTGGAAAGCATTCAGGTCTCTGTGTGTGGGATACAAGTGTTGTCAACTGCATCACTAAAATACCTAGGTGTCCAGATAGACCGCAGACTCACTTTTAAGGAGCATGCAAGGTATGCAAGCAGAAAGGCATCACTCACGTCTGCGGCTTTGGCAAGACTCATGCCCAATGTGGGAGGACCCAGAATGCCTGCGAGGAAGCTGCTGGCGGCAGTTGACAAAGTCTACCTTATTATATGCCGCACCAATCTGGAGCAGTGCCACCAACAAACGATCATACACCAAAGGTGCACAATCGGTGGTAAGGACTATGGCTCTTAGGCTCATTAGAGGGTTCCGGACGATTTCCAAGGATGCAGCTCTAGCTCAAGTGTCCGAGGCGAACCACAGCGACGAGCCCAGCGGGAAATTCTGTGTGCGAGCGACAGCAACAACAACAAGCGACGAGCCCAGCGGTAATTCTGTGTGCGAGCGGCAGCAACAGCGACAGCGACGAACCCAGTAGGAGTTGGTGAGCAATGCACAGTTGTTATTAGGGAATTCAGGGCTGTAGTACAGCATTAAAATAAGTATTGTAGATGGCTACGGTGCTAGGCAGAGCCCAAGTATAATTGTTTATAACGAAAATAAAGAAAAGAATGAAACTTAACTATTAGCGTTGTTTAGGGTCAGCGACAGTGCCAGTGGAAGCGCGGGACCCAGTGAGGGTATTTCGGAGGAAGGCGACCAGTATCTCGGCGCCCCAACTGAGTCGAAGGTTTGGCAGAGGTGTGGCAGTCGGGCTCAACCACGCTACACTTATGCCCAACTTTCGAAACAGGCACATGTCAGCGATGTTGGCGGCCTTGTCTAACAGACTGGCCCCAATATCGACTGAGAAGTGCGCGGGGCGCAGAGTATCGGTTTGTGCCTCACAAGAACTATGGTACCTACCCCTGAGCCAATTGTTCAGCAAAGCTTGGTAGTTGGACTCAACCACATCACACTTATGTTGAACTGGTGGCACAATGCACGTTAGTCAGACTCGAGAGTCTGACGCCAATATCAGTAACGTAGCGGGCGTAGATACCACGTACTCGTGCAAGGCATGCACGACGTTTGGACTCGGTACGACAGAGGCATATTGCCCCTATTTCCTTTCCTTCTCCCATCGAGAGCGAGATATCCCTTTTCACTCCCAAGGGAGCTATTCTCCATCTCATAGTCTCAGCAAACTTTACAAATAATTTGTAAAAGTAGCTCTGGGCAGGACCGAGTATACCCCAGCCAGAGACGCTACCTTACACTAGCTATAGAGGCAAAGTCCTTTATGAAATTGCGATCATAAGTCCCTAGTCCCAAAAAGGATCTAACATTAAACAAATTTGTGGGTTCGTCATAGTTACGGATAGCTCCAACTTTACTAGGATTTGTGCTTATACCGCCACTGGATACCACAAATCCTAAATGTTCAACACTCTATTCAAAAAAAAATTAGATTTTTCCTTAGACACCCTCATGTTGCTTCGAACAGTCTATCCAGTACCCACCTAATATGATTTAAATGGTCCTCAGTCGTTCTGAAAAATTATAACGTCATCGACGTAAACATAGCAAGACTTACCTATGTATTTCATCCCTAAGTACATCATCTATAGCACGTTGAAATATACTAGGTGCATTTTTAAGCCGAAGAGAAGTCTGCAAAACTCATATTTGCCATTTGTAAGTGAAAAAGCTCTGCGAGAAGAATTTGATGAAATCCTGACTTAAGATCCAGAGTGGTAAAGAACCTAGCTTTTCCCAAATTCGAAAGGAAGGAGGTAATATTTGGTATTGAGTATTTATCATCCACGGTCTTAAAGTTTAACTTTCGAAAATCTATAACCATCCATTTTTTCGTATACCCATCTTCATCTGTGCCTTTCTTATCGACTACCCACACTGGATTATTATGAGGGAACCGTAAAGTTCGCATTCCGTCTTTTAACAACGCTTTCGTCTCCTTGTTCACGAAATTCGCTGCACCCATGGGATATGGGTAAAGACTTGAATATATGGGTTGATTGTCCTGTGTACGTATTGTGGCAACAATATTTGCATTATATACGCTCATTCGGTTTTTAGCATTGTTAGAAATTTATCAGCTATCTGTTTTGGAACGACGATGTCTTTAACATCGGAAAAATGTGCGTTGTTACTCCTTACAAATTTAATTGTTTCGACTGCACTATCGATATTCAACGTTTTGTTTTTCAAATCCAATGTGTCATTTGTTTGTGTCAGTGTGTCAAGTCCTATTATGGCGTCAAAGCTTGAGAGGTCTGGAAGAATGAAGAACTGGACATCTTTATTAAATAGTTTGATTAAGCATTTAAATTTTATTGTGTCGTAACCATGAAGCGATTCTACTGTAAACTGTTTTTGTACCGGCGTTATGTATTTGAGTTCTGGCAGTGGCTGAATATAATTTTTTGAAGACCCGGTGTCTATCAATAGTTTTATGGTTCTCCCTGCAATCCGTCTTTCTATGAAAGGTAGCAGGGACTTTTGTCTAACAAATGTAAATTATCATAATTTATACATTCATCTTCAACAGCTGTGCCGGCCTCCTGTTCATAGTCGTTACCGTCCGCATAAGCTAAGTCGTTTTCATGTTCTAAATGGTTAAGTATTTGCAGCTTTGGTCCCGCTATCCTACCAGTGCCACTATATTATCTTTTTGCTGCTGCGATTAAGTGACATCGCCAAGGTCCTATCGCATGTCCTTTTTGTCTTGTTCGTAAGAAGAAGCGTCAACTTTTTCTCAGCTTCATCGTAGAATTCGGTCAGTGTCATGTCGCCTTGTCTTAACGTCGATAACTTTTGCTCTATTAGGTAGATTGGTCCCTTATCGGCACAAGTAAAATCACGGCGGTTGATCATTGGTTTTAAAAAAAGTGAAGTGTTAAACGAAGCCAGTACCGTGTTTGCCGAGTTTTTTACTTTTTTCGCATAATGCCGAGAGCTTAATAGTACAATGAAATGCCTTCGTAGTTTTCAAAAACTTTAAAAGCGACATGAGCCGCCTTTCTCCACGATACATATGTATGTTTCACTTTTGATCAAAATCTGGGAAAGACTTTATTATATCTAGTGGTTCCAAACACACAATACCCGGTATAATTTAAACATCTCTGAAAGTTCATTTCGCAAGCTTGATTTTTTTCCTCCCACCAATTATCTGTTTTCTCGTTTCTTACTTTTTTTTTATCCAAATGTCCTTTCCACCTTTCCAAACTTGACGTAAGCTCTTTTTAAACTTTTTTGCTGCTAGTCATCTATTTTTCCTCAATATCCTTTAAAAATCCTAACCGGTGTAGAGGTCGTTATGACCGAGAACAACTAACTCTTATCTTTTAAGTTATGCTTTCGTTGGAAGACAAAGCTTCGCTCTTATCTTAAAGCTCTAAGGGCACTTGCATATAACGTGGTTCGGATCTTTTGTAATTCCAGATGCGTGTCTTAACTAATGTAATTTTTGCAACGCATCTTAGGAGACATCCTCGACCCCGGAAAGTACACATATTCTGAATCAGCATTAACAGAACAATCGTAGTAGCCTTATCCGTATGTCCGGATGTCTGTGTGTCCGCCTGTTGCAAACGCAAACTAGTCTATCAGTTTTGGAGCTATCTTAATAAAATTTGGCATACATGCTTCTTATTGCTACACGCTGTAAATAACTCGGGGCGAGCCCGATCGGGCCGATATATCGTATAGCTGCCATACAAACTATCGGTGGGTTTTTGGTATTTGTTAAGATATTGACTTTTCCTAAAACGCATATAAAATTTCATAATAATCTCACCACTATTACATATAGCTGCCATAGGAACAATCGGCCCAATACAAGTTTTGAGTTGAGCAATAACTTAACTAATCTGTGTCGATCAAAGTGCGACATAATCTCAAATATACACATTCAATTCTGCAGCATTAAATATAACTAGTATTGGTACCGGAAGATATATAAAGCTGCAAGGTTATCGAACTGAAGGTAGTCTTTCTTTTTAATTAAAATTTTGCCCCGCTCCTTTCCGCCTCTGTAAATCAAAAAAACTACTTACAAACTGCACTACAGCTCCAATGTATATACTCATTTAAATCATATTTGAGCCGTTGTATCATAAAAGAAAAGTCAAATTTTTGAATTTATAGGCACAACGAATATGATGAAGTATCAGATAGAATTCATTACCTGTATGTATTAGAACACTAATAATTATGTTGCTTATTAATAAATAAAATATTGTAGATGATACAATTGGATTTGCAAGCCTAATATTTTTTTCAGGACCTTTTGGAATTCTTTATGGTATATCATTAATTTTGTTTTGTTTTCACTTTGTAATTCTATAATAAAGTGAAAAGGGAAATATTCAGGATGCAATGCTCAAGTACGAAAAAGCCAGCGTTGCGGTGTCGTTTTTTTATGGGAAAGACCAGATTTATTATGAATACTAATACTACATTGCCTTGCAATGGGAATAACTTGGCTACTGGAAAGTTTTCGTTTTATGATCACAAACAAAATTTTTTTGGTCAATAAGCGACATTTTTTATGTTTCTCTAGGAGTTTTTGTTTTTTTATTTTTGTATTTAAACGACGAAATATGGAACGAAATAATTTTAAAATTAGGTAAGTCAATATTTAAAGTAAATACCAAAGGTTTCATACACTTACATCTTCCAGAAAAAGTCTTAACCGATTGTTCTAATTACAATTATGCTAATAAAATTTTGAAAGTGGTCAAAATGGATTTACTAATCTTTATTAACTATATGTGATGAAACGACAAACTGTACGAAAATTTTCACAAAAGGGTATATAGTTCTAGTTCTGTGCAAATACATGTAACAGACAAAAGGTGGCGTGGAAGACCCTACAAAATCGATTGAGCAATGTCGGTCTGTCTGTCGTTTTGAACGTCAAGATCTCAGCTGTTATAAAGGCTAGATACCCAATTTTGTATAAAGATTTATGTAATCTGTGCGCAAATTAAATTTATTTAAAATTTTGGATGCCACGTGCTAGGCCTCTACAAATCAAAAATGAAATGTTCAAGTCAATTTGTCAACGTTCCTCTAAATTTCAATCCGATCGGACAATAAACACAGAAGTTATTCAAGTCAGCCTAATGCCTAAAGTTGCAAGTGCAATGCTTGCACCTGATAGTAAGCGCGTGCCAGTAAATGTGTACGCGAGTGAGAAAGCAATAGACGGCAGAAGACTTTGCCTTTGGAATTGTTAGTAAATGAGTTTTTTAAAACTGGGCAAAGGGTATGTTACAGTCGGAAGTGCTTCTATCAATTTTTATATCATACACTATATCCGCCGATTTTTGATATTTTTCATGATATTGAAATCAAATTTACTACATTAGCCATTTTAGATATAAATTATATTTTTGTAAAATTTTTAGCTGGCATAGAAACAATGGATCGAAATTTACGTTTTTTTATTAAGACCGGTATCTTTTCTTGAATAACTTCACTTATCACTTCGACTTGTTGCTTTTCTTTTTCATTAAGGACAAGTTTTGACCGAAGTTAGTGGTCCAATTTTCATGAAATTGTTATAAGAAGTAGTTACACACATAACTCTAAGATAATAATGTAATTGACAGGCAACCTAGTTAAATAAAAACAAATACAATTATATGACAACGCAAGTTTAAGAAGATCTAAATAATGTCAGTCGCAAATAACGCGTGCTAATATCTGCACATTCCATACAGTCGACCGATAGTCCGATCCGATCCGTCTCGACAGAGATAACACTTCTGTTTATTCTGATTGAGAATGTGGGCTATACTCTTTTACTAAAAGGTGTTGGCTATTTTGAAAAAATATTAACTAATAATATATATTGTTTATAACCTGGAAAGAAAAGCTAACTTCTGCATGCAGAAAGTTTATACGGACATACTGTTAGGGTGTTTGAGCCCCTAATTCTCAGAATCTGCATGTCGCATTACTGACTATTTTAAGTTTGCTTAAGTGGACCCTCAGTTTACTTAGTTGAATCAATTATTTATTCCACTTTGGGTTGTAGAAGCGTAGAAGGGAATTCGATTAGCATGGTGTAAGATCCCTGTACTTTTCGCTTATCACAGCTTCCCTAGTTCATAGAATGGTGTGGCTCTTTGGTCCCATTTTGCCCGGTATGTGTGCTTCCTCGTTTCCCGGTATATCGTTGTCTTCCGGTATCCAACTTGTATTGTTGTTCCTAAGACTGGTGAGTTTAATTATCACCTCTGACACTAGTTTCCATAATATCCTACAGAGCGTGGAAGATCGTTTCGAGGCCCGGAAACTTGTAGTAACTGTTATACACGTAAGTTACTACTTGCTTGGCAGTGCACCAATCTGTTGCCCTAGGTGTTTTTCAATCCTGATTCGACACGTCTTTCTCGGCAAGTGTGCTCCTTGCTCAGGTCGCCTGAGCCCAGCGCTGGATTAATATTGGATTCCTCTTCCTCGTATTCCAGCTCCATGATTTGTAACCTCCACGAGTTCCTCAACCTTTGCTACGTCATCCTGCACGGATGGCAGTTTTCTGAGGCTCTAGATTTGGATACTCTGGAGCGGTCTCCGTCTTCAACTAACGCAGGCAGCTGATTGAAATCCTTCCAAATCGGAATTATCACAATTCCTAATTGAATTATCTACGTCTCCTCCAATCGGACAATAAACAAAGAGGTTATTGAATTAAGTATGAGCATCTAACGGGTATGATTATATCATCCAAGTATGAGCATAACATCTAAGGGGGAGGAGTTATGTCACCTCTTTATTTTATATAGCATGCTCCGATTTTATTATATCTAAGACGTAGATACTTTTTACAGTTAGATACTTAGGTCGAAGGATATCCCTCTGCTCGCGACTGTTGCTCTTGTTTGTTTTCATTTCTTTCAAACTGATCTGAGATTAGACGTCCCTAAAAATTCATTCGCTAATTTGGTAGGTCCTCTCGCTAGGTTGTCCCTTCAGTTCCGAAATTGCATTTATGACCGGTGAAATTTTTAAGTCTCTTTGGATGATGTTTTCATTCGAAACGTACCACGGTGCCCAGTGATGATTCTTAAAATCTTTGATTGTGCTCGCTGTTTGACGTCAATGTTCCCGTTGCTGGCATTACCACTTGTGTGCCGGAGGTTCAGATAGGTTTCAGTACACAATTGTAGAATACGAGCTTGTGGTCTTGCCTGAGCAGCGAGCTTTGAGTATGTTTTGCATTCTAGTCTTATGCTGGTAGAAGTTTGGCCCTAGTACTTGGAAGAATTCTAGGAATTGATCTTCTAGAACCATGAAATGGTTGGGAATGGAACGATCTATACGGCCGCTAGTGCGAGTTAAGTGCTGCCTTACAGATGTATGCTGAAAAATATGGTCTGAAGTTGATTTTCAGCAGACACTTTGTGAAAGAGCGCCCAAATATTTTCCTTTGGTCAAACTTTCACAAGCACCGCATACATTCATATGCGAGCCTTTGCATGAATACGCACACACAACGAAATGATCGCACAGTGCAAAGAAGTACATGCAAGCCTATCGTTCCGCTGTCGTTGTACGACTGAAGCAGTTTTGATGCTATGCGCTGTTTGTACTAAGAGATGAACGTTAGCCGCCCCTTCGTATGAACAGCAGAGCCTGTTAGTCGCCCCAAAGGTTTGTCTCAACTCTCGATGCATCTGGGGCGGTAAACTCGCAGAAGCCCAAACCACTTCTATCGAAGATTGAGGTCTCTTTATGTTCATTGCTTAGTGGTTACCAGCTTATTATAATATACAATAATTACTACTACTCCCTAGCCTTGCCGTCTTGCTTCTTGTATTCACTTCTTCGACAGGTGATTCTTCTCATAAAGTTGTTTATAATTCATTTACATTTTACGCTATTTTTCTACTCTTCGACGATTGAAAATGGTCAAAAATAGGTATACTAACTTAGTTCAAATGTATGTATCAGGCAGGAAGAGGCATGGGAGAACCAATAAAGTGTATATATTGTTACTGAAGATCACTAGCCGAGTGGATTGAGCCATGCCTGTCTGTCTGTCTGTCTGTCCATGTGAACACTCAGAACTATTATAAAAGCTACGAGGGTCGTATGATAATTCCGTGACTTTTTGAATAAAATATATTTTTTTCGTCAAAGAAGCGTTTTATTTCTCAACATAATCTCCTTTTAGCTCTATACATTTAGTCCAGCGTTTTTCCAATTTTTTTATTCCTTCCAAATAATAGGTTTTCTCAAGGCCCTCAAAATAGTCGTTTGTTTCTGTGATGACCTCTTCATTTGACCCGAATCTCTTACCGCCGAGCCATTTCTTCATGTTTGGAAACAAAAAATAGTCACAGGGGGCTAAATCTGGAGAATATGCTGGATGGGGTAGCAGTTCGTAGCCCAATTTATGAAATTTTGCCATGCTGACTACACACGTGTGCACCCGTGCATTGTCCTGATGGAACAGCACTTTTTTTTCGCCAAATGCGGTCGTTTCTGCTTCAAATCAATATCGAATCTGTCCAAAAGCTCTGAATAATATTCGCCGGTGATCGTTTTACCCTTTTCAAGGTAATCGATGTGAATGATACCTTGTGCATCCCAAAAAACTGTGGCCATGACCTTGTTGGCCGACAGACCCACCTTGGCCTTCTTTGGTGCACGTTCACCCGGAGAAACCCACTGTCTTGATTGTTCTTTGGTCTCTGGTGTGGTGTGGTGGATCCATGTTTCGTCTACGGTAACGAAACGGCGCAAAAATTCGTTTGGATTGCGGTTGAACATCGCCAAACACTCCTTTGAAATGGTCACACGGTTGCGCTTATGGTCGTGTGTGAGCAATCGCGGCACCCATCGCGCGGAAAGCTTTTTCATGTCCAAATATTCATGTAAAATGTGATGTACCCGTTCAGTTGAGATGCCTACAGCCTCAGCTACCTCACGCACTTTCATTCTCCGATCATCCAATATCATTCCATGGATTTTGTCGACGATTTCTGGCATGACGACCTCTTTTGGGCGACCTGAACGTTCGGCATCACTTGTACTGGTACGACCACAACGGAACTCAGTAAACCATTTCTTAACCATTGAAATTGATGGTGCAGAGTCCCCATAATATTTATCAAGTCTTTCCTTGGTTTCGGTGATGGATTTTTTACGCAAAAAATAATGCTTAATTAGCACACGAAATTCACTTTTTTCCATTTTCGTTAAAATTCACGAGATCGTCTGCTTTCAATGCCTATAAAACGCAAACTAAGAAACGCAGCTTTCTCAAAATTTTACAGTCAGCTGTTAATCGATAACTGCTGACAGGAGCAGTGTTGTATTTAGAGCAGGTGCGCGGCAAATACAAAAAGTCACGGACTTATCAAACGACCCTCGTACATAAATTAAATTTTGCTTTAAGGTCCCTGTATACATTGCGCAGATCAAGATTATTTCAAATGTTGGGTGACTCGCCAACCGCCCCCCCTTATCAATAATTTTATAAAAGATACAACTTTGTGACTTCGACATATAGTAAGCTGACTATAAGATATATTTTTCCTCCAAATTTAAATCCGATCGAACAATAAACACATAATTTTTTAAGAAACGATAAGCATAACACCATCTTTTATGTCAGTTAACAAGGAAGACAGGCGAGCACAAGCGCCATCTGTCGTGTTGCGATCCGGGTTTTTATTCACTTAAGCGGCACACTAAGTCTTTTGGTTTTTACTGCACTTTACTGAGATACGTTTTAGCTTTTGTGGATTGTTTGCTTATAGTAAAAGAAAACTTCAGCCTATTAAACCACGAATGGCTTTGAATCGCGTTTTTTTTTTGAGGTGAATAGCGAAAGAGCGCGAATAGATTAAAATTAAGGAGCTTGAGAATGATAGCTCTGAATAGACTTCAAAGCGACTAGAAAATTGTTAATAATTTACTTAGCGAATATTAAGGAAATGAGGGTAATAACTAACATTACGTTACGTTACGTTAATTTCGCGCAGTTAAATAAAATAATTAAAAGCGTGTATTTATAATCATATTAATAAATAATTATTTCTAAATGATAAAATGTTTTAGATTTATAAAAAAACAATACGGTATCGGTATCGTATTAATAGTCTCTACGTCAGTTATCTCTTCGGGCGTTACATCAGAGTTAGTACCCTACTACTTGTAGGACCTTGATGTTATTAAGCTGGAAGATTTAGTAGCATATCTTGTTTTTGGTAAGTTATCTTGTGCCCTTATTTAGTTGTCTTTCGTTTTCATATGTAGTTTAGTTTCATTAATAAAACTTCTTAAGAGAGGAATATTGATGACAATCGGTTCATTCCAGTCTGCAAGGTCTACCCAACATTCTTTTTTTTTTCTAAACTTGTTGCGTTATTTATTGGATCTTCTCTAGTTGTGAGACTAACAATAATTATTCAAATCTTATTATATAACTTATCTTAATTATAGTTTGAAATAATTGTATTAGTTAGAGACGGCCCTAGGATTTCTTCGCTGAGCTGGATAATCTTTGCGCTTCATTCGGACCTGACTGCATATACGCGAAAGCGACTTCGCAAGAGGATTTTCGTGTGCGGCGAGCTTTGCTTGATGTTTACTCTTTCTAGTCTAGATTTCCTTGTTGACGAAATTTATGTGGAGGTCTCTATGGATGTTATCGCTGCGTAGGTACCATGGTGCCCCAGTGATAGTTCGCAGAATCTTTAACTGAGCTCGCTGTATAATTTCAATGTTGGTTTTTGAAGCGTTACCCCATAGTTCACAGCCCTATGTCCAGATGGGTTTCAGCACGGTATTGTAGAGGAGTACTTTGTATTCCAGACTAAGGGGAGAGTTGCAATTAATAAGCCAGTGAAGGTTGGCTGCTTTAAGCTTCATATGAGTCCTTTTAGATTCTATATGTCGCCGCCAGGTGAGGCGTCTATCTAGATGAACGCCGAGATATGTTACTACGTCTGATTGTGCGATGTATTGTTTAGGATACAGGGTGGGCAGTTTGTCTATTCAGTGAGAATGTTACATGTCTGCTTTTGGTCTCGTTTATCTTAATGTGCCAGTCCGCAAACCATCTTTCTACTGTTTTAAGATGACAGGCAAGTTTTTCTGTTGCCCTTGCTGGGCATCTGGATCGGCTTGCGGTATCGTCAGCAAACGTGGAGGCTGTGAGCTGATGGTTTGTAGGCATATCTTCTGTGTATAGGGTGTAAAGAACGGGGCCCAGCACACTAGCTTGTGGGACTCCAGCATTGATAACGCGGTCATGTGAAGTCGAACTGTTACACCTGATTGAGAACACTCTTTTAAATAGATAAGATTCGAACACTTTGTGTGTATTCTGGGGAAGCAGTTTTGTTTTCTTGACTCGGTCAAATGCTTGTGCGACATCAAAGAATAGAGCTGAGCAGTATTCCCGGTGCTCAAAAGCAGTACGAATTTCGTTTGTGATGCGATTGCGTTTTGTCGTTGCCTGGCTTGAGAATCATCACTATGACCGCCTTATTCCACCTTTGGGGATAGTATCTAAGTTTCGTAATTGCGGTGAAGAGACGGCATTAGGGCAGAACTGCACACGATCGGAGTTCTATGATCATTTTTGGTGTAAGCAAGTCATGTGTTTTTGGGCTTAAGATCTTTCATGATAGATGCTATCTCACTATGGCTAAAAGTTATTGGATTTATTGGTGACAAGTTTTTAGTTACTGCAGCTAGGACAAATGAGTTGCTAGCAGAATTTGGTTGAAATACTTTCTGAAGGTGATCGGCGAACGTATAAGCTCTGTCTTCTTCGCTGCGTATCCAGCTTCCTGAGGGACCTCGCAGTGGAGCGACTGTTTCTGCTGGTGGCTGAATATTTTTGTGTGCTTGCCACAAAGGGTTCTTTTTGCTGGTGGGCGATAGTTGTTCGATGTATAGTTGCTGGGGTTTGCTTCCTCAAGCTTAAGTGCCCTAGTCAGTCTACGTGTTACTATTTTTAGTTGTTCTTTAGTCTTTGGGGATCTGCGATTTTGCCATTCTTTTCTTAGTCTTCGTTTTCCAAGTACTAGCTGTTCGATTTCGCGATTTGTCTTGCTATGATTTGTCATTTTGTGTGTGTCTGAAGGGGTAGAGGCCTTGGCTGTCGCAACAAGTGTTTCCTCCATCGATTCGGCCAGGCGGTCAACATCCTCATCGGTAAGCACTGTTTGAGTTGGTTTCATGTGAGTACAAACATATTTCGTGTACCTTGCCCAGTTAGTCCTGTTGCCTGTCAGCCTGTAGGGCCGCTCAGTTATATCTGGTCGATGCCTGAGAGTAAGTAGAACTGGAGAGTGATCAATTGACAGTTCTGCAAGTGACACGGCCGTAATATTATTCCTTGGGATCTTTCTTGTTATTGCGAAGTCAATGAGATCGGGGAGCTTATTTGGATCTGATGGCCAGTATGTAGGCCTACCCGAAGTCACACAATCGAGCTTATTTTGCGGCTTAATGGGCGTGTTGTAGAGTTGTTTGCCTTTTGAGGTCAAAAGGCGTGATCCCCAGTGCGTGTGCTTGGCGTTGAAGTCACCGACCGCTTTGAATCGCTCACCAAGTGAGTTGAAAAATTCCAAGAATTGGTCCTCAGAAACTACAAAACGAGGTGGGCAGTACACTGCGCCCAGAGTGTCGGTTCCATTGCATGCTAATGGAAGTGGATTGCAACCTCTGATGCGACCTCTGATAAGTATGCCAATGCCGCCATGGGCTTTGCCGTCCGGATGGTTTGTGGCGTTAAATAGGTATCCAAGCAAGACGTCAATATTTTTTTCAGATAAGAACTGGGCATGTTTGAGTTTATGCCGTGAAACGCCATTCGCGTTCCATATAGATATTTGAAGTGGAGACATTATATTGATTTCGATGACTCAAGAAGCTGTATCAGCATATTTTAGTTTCGCATAAGCTCTTGCATTGTGGATTGCATGAATGTCATAAATTCTTTTAGGGTTTGCCGGAGTGAGATCAACATCGTTTCAATGCCAGTTGGTATATGCTGCGTTTGTTCGTTCGAAGTAGTTATCTTCTGTACTTCCCGCGTAATAGTCGACTTTTGTGTTATCGGATTCACAGATTTAATTCCCGACTTTAAGGCACTAGCGAAGGAAACGCTAGGATTGGTGCAATGTGTAGGAGGGGTGCCGTGTAAGACGGGCCCGAATGTGTCGGAGTGTGACTGATGTGGGTGGTCTGAGCGCGTGTTGATTCTCCACGTTTGATAAGGCGGCTCTTTAGTTCCTTGTATACTACATAGCCATGCCAATTCGCTGTATGACTTTCACCGCAGTTGCTGCACATTTTTACAGAGATGACTTCTTATGGCAGTTCGCTGTGCTATGAGCTCCACTACAGACTACGCAAATAGATTTCAGTGTACAGTAAGTCATAATGTGGCCATATTCTTGGCAGTTAGTGTTCTGCTCTGGACGATTGCGCTTAAGTGGATGTTCTACTGTAATACGCCGATGTAGTAGGAGCTGTAACTTGTAGATTGGGTGAACTTCATTTTTTTTTTTAGTATCTGGCTTTCTGGCTCCAACTCGATTTTGGTTGTGGTTCCTAGTAGGATGAGTTTTCTTCTATTAGTGTGGCTATCAGTAGAATTGCCAGCATCTCAAATCTGTTGGTGTTTGCACCCGATTTATTAGTGAGAATGTTAGCATTGTCGCGTGTAATTTTTGACTTGTTTTCTGTTTGTTGATTTTTGTTATTTTGAGGGCTACGTTTTCTTTTTATTGTTATGTAGCGATCCATTCCAGTCTGTATGGTCGACCCGGCGTTCTTGTTTACGTTTTGTTAGCTGATAGCGCAGCAGAACCGTTAAGTTGTGTTTTTGTTCTGATCGCTTTCTCAGTGAGAGCGTGGACGAAATCGAGCGAGCTGACGATACCGTTCCTGTTGTTGTTATGATTGCAGTTGCAGTGGTTGTTGTTGTCACAGTACTAGTCACCGTAGGTAAGCGTAAAGAAATTTCGCAAGTGTTTGGAGCTTGTGGATTTTGTGACGAAGCTTGAAGTGAGGGAGAGCAAGAACGCGCTCTTTCTTGAGTTGTTGGCAAAAGTAAATTCGCCGGATTAGGGGTTATTGACCGCTCGCTGTCTGCAGAAGTCGCGGAAACGTATGAAAAGTACGCGTTGTTTCGTTGCAATGAGAGTCGGCGATCGTCTTGCTCACGTTGTCGCTGAGCGCGAGTGTCGTTCTGACCCAAAGTGTTTCTTTCTATGTGTTTTTTCTTTTTGGTCTTTTGTTTGAAGATGTAAAACTACTTGAATATACTATTTCAAACACAAAATATGTATTCGAACGATGGTGCATCGCACAGAGAGACAACAACATTCTTGTTTACCTTTTGCTTTGCTGATAGCACAGCAGAACCATTGGTTCTATTGCTTTTCTTTTGATCGCGGACTCAGTCCGAGCGGGTGCAGCCTCATCTCGTCTCGCTCATGTTTCTGACTTATGGTTGTTGGACTCTTGTTTAAAGATTTTAAATTATTGGTTTATATTATAATTATAAAAGATACACCAAATTTGCCATAAAGGTTCCTGTATACTATGCGCCGGTCAATTTTATTTTAAATATGGGGTACCCATACCCACCGCACCTCAAAATCAACAATCTTGTCTTTATTTTTCAACTTGATTTGTTAGCGTCGTATAGAAAATATAATACATCATAGAATTATCTACGTATCCTTCTCAGTATTATCCGATCAGACAAATAAAACAGAAGTTATTCGAGAAAGTATGAGCAGCACACCAAGTACTTGTGTCAGTGAACAAGGGATGCAGGCAAGCGCGAAGCTTGATCTCCATCGGTCGAAAATAATTTAAAAGCATGTATATGTGATACATATGTGTATGCCTTTAATAAATTAAACTTCTGACATGAAGAGTCGTTTTTTGCAGGTTTAGTCAGAAATAAGCCAGATTTAAACGAGAGTAACAGTCGAGCGACACGCGACAGTGGGATACCCTTGAACGTATATTGCCATAAAAAGTATCTAATTGTATAATACTAATCGCAAGCTACAAATTAATCATAACACTGCAGTGCGCTGCCACCTTGCATCAATTTCGATACGTTGTCAATAATTTATCGCCGCAATTTTCCTAACGCAAGACTGCAAAAAGCGGTGTGAGCAGTATATATCGGTATTTCTTTATACATTTTGAATTGGCCAATATCGATAACTTGCAATATATCGAGTAATCAAAATTAATATTTATTTAATTGCATTTTATAGTTTTGTATTTTTTACTGACCCTAAAATATGAATTATTAAATAATAATCATATGTGCACGTAAGCATATTATGAATATTATGAATATGTACACAAGCATGTAAATACTTGCATACATTCATATTCATTTACCACGCCACCTATTGGTTGAGTATTAGTATATATTTATGCGCATGTATTTTCGGTAATTGACATGTGCATGGAAAAGCAGAGTCGAGAAACAGCTCGCGCTTCGCGCTCGCATCGTTTGTCCTTTTCTTTCATGCACAAGTAATTTAGTTCTGACGTCATCGACAACATCTTTGCTGGTCGAAGGGTCGAAATGGTTTATCTAATAACTTCAGTGTTTATTGTCCGATCGGAGGATAAGTTTATATAGTATTTATCTATATATATGCTAAAGCAGAACGTTAAGAAATGAGTACTTCGAATGTAAATAGCAATGTAAATCAAAATTGGTGGTTTGCGGGGGCGGTAGGCGTGTTATTCCAAATTGAAAATAAACTTGATCTGCGTATGGTATACAGGAATCTTCATGCTAAATTTGGTGTCCCTAGCTTTTGTAATAGATGAGATCGGCGCCCTTCCAGACAGACAGACAGACGGACATGGCTCAATCGACTCGGCTATTGATCCTGAGCAAGAATATATATACTTTATGGGGTTTCTGACGCCTCCTTCTGCCCGTTACATACATTTGCACAAAGTTAGTATACCCTTTTATGACCATTTTCAATGGTCCAAGGGTATAAAAATATTTCAAAAACTATGGCTATTCATATCTATTCTAATCTTTCGGTTTGAACAATAAATATTTTTATACCCTCCGTTGATTGATCAGTGTCTATCCAAAGATAAGATAAGATAAGATTGGGATAAAGGTTTACGCAAACTTCGGGAAAAAAGTATATTTCAAATTTTGGATGTTCACCTCCTCAATTCAAAAATTTAATTTTTCATTTCGATTTGTAAGCGACGTATACAAGGTACAACTTTCCGTATCTAGCTTAGATATCTACATATCCTCAATTTCAATTTCAATAAACACAAAAGTTATTTAAGAAAGTATGATCATATTACTAAGTGCTCAGCCAGCGAAGATTAACTGAAAGTGGAATACAATGTCAAGGGCAAATACGAAGAAGTACTTAGTGATATGATCCATAGGTGTCAACCTTAATCCGTCAAAAACCATCGTTGTCCCCTTCACAAAACGGTACAGGTTGAAGAGAATGAGACCAATACTACTACTTGATATTCACACATGAAGAACGCTGTAGAAAATGCACCAAAGACGTATTTGCATGCATAAGTATAGCTGGGAGATCTTGCGGGAAGTCCCCTCATATCTTAAGATAGCTGTGCTTGATAGTAGTCAGGCTAATATATGGGGAGATAGGGCACCCGAAACGTAGAATCTCCCGACAGAAGCTTACAGCTTTCAATACCAAGGAAACAAATAACTGTAAAACACTGGTTCGACAAAAACTTAGCGGTCGAACCGAGTAGCAAACTAGAGTTGATTACAGTTAATGAAATCCACCCGATAAAGCAGCATACCATAAAATAGTTTATTGGTGAGTCTCTGGTCAAACAAGTCACCGGCCTGCGTGGCAGGCCCAAGATGAAAACTCCACGGATTCTTTTGGTAAATGCACCATCATATTCCAGACTGAAATGTATACCAAAGAGCGATGTATAGCGATCAATTTAAGTCACAACTACCTGAGGAAGGAAATCACAATACTGTCGGATCGTCAGGCCACGAAAAAGGCACTCAGTAATTGCAAAATTATTTCGAAACTCGTGAGGGAGGTTAGAACCATGAATCTGCAACGCACCTTAGGAGACATCCTTGACCACATAAAGTGTATATATTCTAAATCAGCATCAGCAGAGAAATCGAACTAGCCTGTCCGTCTGTCTGTGTGTCCGGGATTTCTGGTGTTCGTATGTCCGTCTGTTGTAACGTTTTGGAGCTATCTTTCTGAAATTTGCATAAATGCTTCCAAGTGCTGCACGCTGTAAATAAATCAGAACTGGATCAGACCGATATATCGTATAGCTGCCATACAAACCATCGTACGATTTTTGTAACTTATATTATTAATATTGTAACCAAATTTACTACATACGATTTTTTCTTATACGATATATATATATTGTAATATGCATATAAGATGTCTTAAGAATTTGAAAACTATAATATATAGCTGCAATAGGAGCAATCGGCCGAATTGCAGGCATTTGTATGAGGACCAGTTTTGATTTTAGAAATAACTGTCAATCAAAGTGGGACATAATATTGAATATATGTTACACAATACCATTAAAGTCTGCAACATTATACATAACTAGTATTGAAACGATCCGAGGATATAAGAACCTGAAAGGGTATAGAACCTTCAACATGTCAAAAGTAGTCTTTGTTTCGGGTTTAAATTTACTGTTTACAAAATTTATATTTTTTTCTTTATTATTCAACTTTGTCAAAAGCCGCTGACGTAGGTAGAAATCGGTTGATTTGAGTGAAGTGAATAATAATATTAATAATATAAAATAAATAAATAATCCAATAGCGAAATAGAATTAAATAATAAAACTATGAGCCAGAATGACACAGCCGCTCAGCATCAGCACGAGCAAGACGAACGCCGGCTCTCAATTCAACAAAACAACGAGTACTTTTCTTACCTCTCCGCGACAACTGCAAACGCAGAGAACAAGCGGTCAATAACCCATAGCCCAACGAACCATCTTTTACCAACAAATAAGGAAAGTGCGCGTTCTTGCTCTCCCTCACTTCTAGTTCCAACACAAATCCCGCTATCTCCAACAACAACAGCTGGAGCAGTATCGACAGCCCGCTCAATTTCATTGTCGACCCGCTCTCACTGAGTCAGCGAAAACAAAAGCGCAAGAACCAAACGGTACTGCTGCACTACCAGCAAAACAAAACACAAACAATAAAGTTGGGTCGACATTGCGACTATAATGGACCGCTACATTACAATAAAGAGAAAGCTTAACCCTAAAAATTCCGATGCAGAAAACAAGCCGAAAAATATACTCGACAATACTACCATGATCAATAGTCGCTTTGCTGGCAGATACCGCTGAAGACGTGTCACTGAAACCCGTCGATAATGAACCGAAAAAAATAAAGCCTCCTTAACTTATATCCGCCAAAAGAGCACAAGCGTTCTGGTGAATACTCTTGTTGGCCTTATTGAAAAAGATAGCTTTCATATAATTCATACTATTCATACTATTAATGAAATCAAACTTCAATCGAAAACGATTGACAACTACATAAAGGTCACAAACTACCTTACTATAAACAAAATATGCTTCTACACCTACAAACTTAAAAGCAGCAAGGGCGTACAAGTTGTATTGAAGGGCATTGAGTCAGATGTTACGCCCGAAGAGATAACTGAGGCGCTAAAGGAAAAAGGATTCTACGCCAAGGAAAAAGGATTCTGCGCCAAAAGCGTCTTCAATATCAAAAACAGAAACAGGCAGCCGCAACCACTCTTTAAGATTGAGCTTGAACCAGAATACAAGCATCTTATAAAAACAAGGTACGCCCAATTTATAAACTGCAGCTCCTTCTGCATGGTAAGATTACAGTAGAAGAGCGGCATAAATGTAACGCTCCTGTCGAATGTATGAACTGCCAAGAATACGGCCACACGAGGTCGTATTGCACACTTCGCCCGGTGTGCGTAATATGTGGAGATCTCCACGACACCACACACTGCCAAGCTAATAATGAAAATGCAAGCGAGAAAAAGTGCGGTAACTGTGGGTGTAATCACACAGCAAACTACAGATGTTGTCCAATCCACAAAGAGCTGAAAAGCCGTCTTCACAAAAGAATGAACACGGCGCGGGCACACTAAGGAATATATCGAAAAGTATTTTTTTCGAAAGCAACAAGTTTCGCCCCTTGGCCTACACCCAGCCCTAACAAGATAACATTTGCAAATGTTTTAAAATCAGGTATGACGCCTCCAACCCAAAATTCCCAACGCCCATATGAAGTGCACACAAAATTGGCACACAACAAAACCTGAGCAGTAAGAAACAAAAACTGAAGCTATGATGCAAGCCTTACAACAGAGCATGATGGAGTTTATGACATTTATGCGAACCACCATCCAAGACATAATGCATAACCAAAACCACATTTGAGGAGGTTTGCTGCTTGACCCTAACGGTCAACCGTAAAGTTACATGGTGGGACGAAGAGTTTCCTGCATAAAGAAGGAAGGTTCGAAGCCTTTTCAACAAGGCCAGATCTAACCGCGTAAGTTGGGACATCTACAGGGACGCTCTCACGAACTACAACAAGAACATTAGACGTGCTAAACGCGATACGTGGCGCAGCTACTGCGGTAGCATAGAATTCACAAGGTATTAGCCAAAGGGTCGTCTAATCGAATAGGGCTTCTTAAAAGAGCAGACGGCTCTTTCACTTAAGATCGCAGGGAAGCACTTGACCTTTAATTACAAGTTCACTTCCCAGGTTCGGTGGCGAACCCAGATCCTCCAATCAGGTTGACGCCACCTTGTCACCTGACTCACGTGGAGCCAGTCTGCAGATTCCTTCGCTCCCTTCAAAGCTCCAGGGGGCGACCAAATCTTTCCAGCCCTTCTCCAAAATAGCCTGGATCACATCATTGATCAGCTGGTCGGTCTTCTTAGAGCTAGTCTCACGTTGGAACACATGCCCAACTCTTGGAGGAGAGTCAATGTGGTATTTATTCCCAAACAGGGGAATCGTCCTCTTGACCAGCCTAAGTCATATCGACCGATCAGCCTTACCTCCTTCCTTCTCAAAACTGCGGAAAGGCTCTTAGACATGCACATTCGGTGCTCTCTGCACAAAACTAACCCTCTGCACCCCACGCAATTCGCGTATCTAGCCGGTAGATTGACAAAGGTCGCTCTCCACAAGTTAGTGGGTAAAATCGAAAAAGCCTTCGTATCCAAGAACAATGCTGTGTGCCCTTTTCTTGATATAGAGGGTGCTTTCGATAACACCGGCTACGCGTCTATCTCTGCTGCGCTGGAGCGCAGAAACATTGCGCGTCCCATAGTCCGGTGGATTGACGCCATGCTCAAGCACCGGACTATCTCCTCTACCCTGGACACAACGACCGCCTATATTAGTGCGGTAAAAGAGTGTCCCCCGGGAGGGGTGGTTGCAGAACAGGACGTGGAAGCAATTGGCTATGCCGACGACCTGGCTCTCGTAGTGAACGGGAACTATCCAACACCATCACAGAGTTGATGCAATCAGCTCTGAACACGGTTAGTAGATGGTTTGAAGATGTAGGTCTTAGCACCAATCCACAAAAGGCAATCATTGTTCCCTTCACTAAGCGATACTCCATTGACATTGGTCAATTAAATATTGGCGGCTCACCGGTGAGACTTTCCAACAAGGTCAAATATCTGGGGGTAACCATTGATCAACGACTAAACTGGAACTCCCACCTAAACAACACTCTATCAAAGGCAACTCATGCCATGTGGGCATGCAGAAGACTCTTTGGTAGAATCTGGGGTCTCAAATCCTGCACCATTCGGTGGTTATTTGAGATGATGGTAAGACCCATCGTAACCTACGCTGCTATTGTGCGGTGGCCAAAGGTTACGCAGGTCACTGCCGTCAGTTAATGCACGAAGCTGCATAGGCTGCTCTGCCTTTCTTTGACGGGTGTCCCACCGCAGCAATGAAATCGATTTTGAATCTGACTCCGCTGCACATCCGTATAAAAGAAGTTGCTGCTATGAGCCTTCTTAGAATTAAGCTCCAATCTGGGCTCCTAGCTACCGATTCAGGGCATGCTAGTTTAATCAAAGATATTCCTGGCTAAGAGATCTGCACCAGATCAGATTCTCTTCTTTGGTGCAAAATTTAGAACCTTTATCCCGGACCGTAGGGACTGGGATGCTGGCAACGCCATCAGGGACACCGACGGGTCAAAGAGGGGGTTGGAGCTGGGATATATGGTCCCAACTCCAAAACCTCTATTGCTATGGGCAACTGGCCCACAGTCTTCCAATCAGAGGTTCATGCCATTGAGTTCTGCTGGCGTCTTATCCTTGAGAAGGGGATTAGAGAAGCGAACATCTTCTCGGACAGCTAAGCGGCCCTACTAGCCTCGAAAAGAGTAAGCTCGCGTATGGTGGCTGACTGCTGGAACTGTCTCCAGAGGCTGTCGATAAAGAATAAAGTTACCCTTCTTTGGGTACCTGGACACTCTGGCTTCCTCGGATGCGGAGTGCAGGCTCTGCAAAAAGGACGACGAAACAACGAACCTTGGTATGGACAAGGAGGAAACATCTGCACGTGGATTCCGCAGATCCCGCGCATATTGTCCGTTCCTCGACGAAAGACCTGTTAGGCTTCATTAGGGAAGCAGAACAGCTTTTGTCAAGATAGGGAGAGCATTTTAGGTACAAAAGATCATCATGGTCGCAGTGCCTCGCGCCTTCGCGCTGGGAGACTCTCTCTTTATAAAAACAAAAAAAAAATGGAGTCTCCGACGACTCCTTCTGCCTGTTACATACTTTTGCACAAAGTTACTATACCCTTTTTTGACCATTTTCAATGGTCGAAAGATATATAAATTTGCAACGTTTTTGTGTTCGCCGATTAAAAATAGCACTTAACACCTTTAATGCCTCTTATTTTTTTCTGTAATACTGCTTCACAAGTGCTCAAATATTTTTTGATTCAGTAGATATTATTTTAAAGTCAATGCGAAATAAGGTGAGTCCCTGTACGAGGGCTGTGTGCTTAGTTTTCAGCCTGACTATCAAGGCTACCTCCGGCGTTAGCCAAAATATGGTATTTCGATCACTTAGTACGTACTCGTCAAAATGTTGGCCACACCGGTGTTATAGTTATCGTAGAACAAACCATTAACTAAGACAATATCAGAGCTTTAGTACAAATTAGTTAAATAACAACGGTGATGTACACTGTTTACGGCAAAAAGTGGAAGTACGAGCTTAAAAGACGAGACACGTCCATTAGATTACTTACAAAAACATCGAAAAATTCTAAACAGCGCGTTTGCGTATTTTGAAACATGGGCATGAGAAGACTTAAGGTATGTTGCCAGTTTTGTTGCCACAGTTTTGGGCGTCCGTAAAACCCAGCCCAGAAATAAACAGTGATGGGAAAGAGTTGTCATAGAGCGTCCACACTTTAAATATAAAATTTATTATAATAATATAATAGATATACGTCAAGAAGATAAGCTTTAAAATGAAAGGTTGAGTGTTAAACAAAGACTAAACTTTATAGTTTATGTACACGCACGTGCGCTATTGGCAAAGAATATAAATAGAAAGTTCTAGCTAAAACACAATGTTTCATCCGAACTAAATATAAATTTTTGCTATTATTTTTGTTGTTGGTTGCAGACACACTTGCATTAAGACTAGATACGGACATTATCTTCAGCTTATGGCGGTAGGTACATCCGTAAGCTCACCATTGGGCAAAGCTTGAAGAAACGCTTCTTTACCGACACAATCATCGATGTTAACCTTAAGCGCAGAAGTCTTGTCTCTCGATACATTATTTACTATCACATGAGCAGTCACGACAAGGTTCTTTGGTGTTGCATTTAATTCTACATCGGAATTGGCATCACTAATTTAGACGTTCGCTTTGGAGTTGTCCACAAATCGATCAACATCTTCCTCTGATTCATCGTAACTTTCGTCTTCCTCCTCTTCACCCCTTGCACTTTCTTTTTCACTATCATTTTCATTCTCACTTTCCCGATGAATCTTAACACCATTGACCAAATCATTGGAAGATGTATCCATATATTATTGGGCTGCCTTAGCACTGGTACACGGCTTTTCGTCCCTATTATTATCAAGCAGAGCAACAACTGCATCGACTGTGGAAATTGTAGCCACTGCTGCAACAGTTTGCAACTGTTTTTCTTTTTGTCGCGCCTCACGATGTTCCTGTACTGTGAGTTCCTGTTCGCGTGCAAATCTAAAATAATACCCAAGTAATTATTTGTTACCACGGCTCTCAAAATATTGTCCTCACTTTTCCAGTATATCACTTATTTTTGTTTGTTTTTTGCTGTTCTCATTCAACTTGGCCAGTAGCTCGGCATCATTGGCTGTTGGATCCTTCGCATTGGACGTAAAGTGTGTAACGGTCTCGTAGAGATCTGTTTTGCGTCGTTCCTGAAGCTAACGACCTATCTTAACGAAGGCATCATGCTGCAAATAAGTATTCAAATTTAATAGAAAAAATTATGAATGTACTGTCCTGTGAATGAATTAATTTCCGGGCAACAATACTGTACAGTACTATACTCATTACTCACTACATTACTATAGTTAATATAAATTAAACGAAAAGTGTATACATCTTTGAGTACACGTTTGTAATGTTTGATATGATTATGACCCTTTTCGTACACTGAAAAATGAATGATTACACTTAAAATAAGCAACGGTTATAATTTTTAACAAAAATATTGCAAAATAAAAGTAATAAAATAAATTTGATATAAAAAAATTATTTTTTAAAATGATTTATGTTATAAAAATCTAATAATTAAAAACAAAATAATTTTTAATAAAAACGAGAGCAACAGTCGAGCGGCACGCGACAGTGGGATACCCTTCGACGTATGTTGCCATAAAATGTATCTAGTTGTATGCTACTAATCGCAACCTACAAATTCATCAAAACACTGCAGTACACTGCCACCTTGCATAAATTTCGATACATTGCCAATAATTTATTGCCGCAATTTCCTAGCGCGCGAAAGACTGCAAAAAGCGGTGTGAGCAATATATATCGGTATTTCTTTATAAATTTTGAATTGACCAATATCGACAACTGGCAATATATCGAGTAATCAAAATTAATATTTATTTAATTGCATTTTATGGTTTTGTATTTTTTACTGACCCTACAATTCGAATTTTTAAATAATAATCATACACGCATGTGCAAGTACGCATATTAAGAATATTATGAATATGTACACATGCATGTAAATACTTGCATACATTCATATCGATCTACCACGCCACCTATTGGTTGAGTGTTAGCCTATATGCACATGTATTTTCGGTAATTGACATGTGCATGGAAAAGAAGAGTCGAAAAACATGGGCATGAGAAGACTTAAGGTATGTTGCCAGTCGCGTTTTCTCACTTTTGACCAAAAGTGTATTTGACTAATTACAAAGTGCGTTCCTAAGTATACAGGACTTTTAAAAAACAGACCAAACAACAGGTTTTATCAGCAAAATCAATTAATTTTATTCAAAAGAGTATCCTTCTGATTTTCGCACGGTCCAAAAGCCAATGTCCAATGTCGAACGAGTTTTTTAGCTCGTTGCCCGGTATTGCCGCCAGTATGCCGGTGCAAGCCTTTTGAATGGCCTCCACGTCTACATAACGCTTTCTTTCCATCGGCAAATGCATTTTTCCGAAAAGGTAGAAGTCGCACGGTGCCATATCAGGTCAATACGGGGAGTGGTTGACTGTTAAAATGTTATTTTGGGTCAAATAATCGGACTTCGAATGTTGAATTCTGAGCAATTTTTGGTCGTCAGTCAATTTGCGCGGAACAAACCGTGCACACAACTTTTGTAAGCACAATTGTTTGGTCAAAATGCGATAAATCGATGTTTTAGAGATGTTTAATTCTATTTCCATGAATCGCAATGATGATTTCGGCTGATTTTTTATGAATTCACGAACAGTTTCGATGGAATTTTGGTTGGCCCACATGTTCATCGTCATTTATGTCCTCACGACCACTTTGAAAACGTTAAAGCCACTCGCGCACTCTGCTACGGGATAGGCAATCATCGCCATAAACTTGTTTCCCCAGGTGAAACGTTTTCGTAAAAGTTTTACCAATTTTAAAACAAGATTTAATGTTGTTCGAAGCTCATTTTCGCACCGATGACAAAAACATACTGACACTTAAAACGCAAAAACTTCACTTCCAATAGATGAAATGTCATGACATTTTTAGTGGAAGTCGATAAGGGATAGCAGATTCTAACGCACTAATGGACATATAGATTACGCCACTATAGGGCGCTAAATTCAAAATGTCCTGTTTACTTTGGAACACACATTGTATTTTAAAACCATGAATTAGGGTTCAAATCTTACTTATCACACTTAGTTTAAAGAATTTTTTTATTGCCAAAGCTTGGAGTTCCGCTCGGAAAACACAAGTTTTCCTCAAATAAAAAGATTTAACTGTGATAAACTCATTGTTTAAAATGGCAATCGCATTCTTTAGATATCTTAGTTATTGTAGCTATCTCTATTCTGTAAAGGTCCGTTTTCGTAAGTGGGCACAGTTTTGGGCGTCCGTAAAACCCAGCCCAGAAATAAACAGTGATGGGAAAGAGTTGTCATAGAGCGTCCACACTTTAAATATTAAATTTATTACAATAATATAATAGATATACGTCAAGAAGATAAGCTTTAAAATGAAAGGTTGAGTGTTAAACACAGACTTTACTTTATAGTTGATGTAAAGAAAGTACACTTCTAAACACTTTAATGAGTTTATTTCAACTGCCTATGTAGAAGATTGTATGTCTCTGCACCTTGCAAGTTTATTTAGAACTGATCTTAGAATCTAATGCGGTGTTATAAGAAACCGCGGTGGTGGTTATTTGACTTATGTCTATTTATATATGCTGCACTTGAAAGACGCAGCGGGGGATAATTATTATTCAAGACAACAATAGAATAGTTGAGATCCCTTCTTACTTATCGTAAACATGTGTTTACGTGAGGTCATAAAATATTTTAGCCGGTCGTAAACACAGGTAAGGGATCGCTGCATGGGACAACATCTTGTGCCTGCTAGCACTTGCACTGTACAGCGGTACTGTTCCGTGCAGTTTAGTTGAGTTTTATCACATGTTCATGCTGGTGCCTGAACATTCTGCGAGGGCCAGGAAACACGACAACCATAAGGTCACGCCTTTGGTCCCTTTTTTTCTTGTAATATACAAATATTCCAGCTATCACGATAATCACCAGGCCAAGTGATATGTGTCCGTTCACGGTATGGAAAACCAGATCCTCGATGCGTACCCTCCTGCCTTCCAGCTCTTTCAGGCTCTTTCGTACGTGATACAATTCAATTGAATTATTAACCACGACGTGGTTAATGGGTACCCAAGTTTCGCCATCATCTAGGACCTTTAGAATATGGGGTGAGAAGGTTACAGTGTCAGTCGACGTGATTGTCTCTGGAGAGATAATTGTGATGTCAGCTATCCGAGCAGTACATCCGGCAGGTACATTGATTATTGCCAGGCTTGGCAATTTGACAACTTCGTGGTTGTCTCCGCATGCCATATGGGCTGATATGTTCTTGAAGGTTTTAATCAGCTAGCGGTTTCTTCCATTAAGCCTTTTGTAGTACAAGTCCTCGGTAAACTCATCCATTTCGCAGGACTGTTTATTGTTCGTTTTGATCGGAGCTATGATCGTCTGCATCCTTCCAGGCCCAACTTCCTTCGCATAACGAACAGTTTCGATGGAATTTTGGTTGGCCCACATGTTCATCGTCATTTATGTCCTCACGACCACTTTGAAAACGTTTAAGCCACTCGCGCACTCTGCTACGGGATAGGCAATCATCGCCATAAACTTGTTTCCCCAGGTGAAACGTTTTCGTAAAAGTTTTACCAATTTTAAAACAAGATTTAATGTTGTTCGAAGCTCATTTTCGCACCGATGACAAAAACATACTGACACTTAAAACGCAAAAACTTCACTTCCAATAGATGAAATGTCATGACATTTTTAGTGGAAGTCGATAAGGGATAGCAGATTCTAACGCACTAATGGACATATAGATTACGCCACTATAGGGCGCTAAATTCAAAATGTCCTGTTTACTTTGGAACACACATTGTATTTTAAAACCATGAATTAGGGTTCAAATCTTACTTATCACACTTAGTTTAAAGAATTTTTTTATTGCCAAAGCTTGGAGTTCCGCTCGGAAAACACAAGTTTTCCTCAAATAAAAAGATTTAACTGTGATAAACTCATTGTTTAAAATGGCAATCGCATTCTTTAGATATCTTAGTTATTGTAGCTATCTCTATTCTGTAAAGGTCCGTTTTCGTAAGTGGGCACAGTTTTGGGCGTCCGTAAAACCCAGCCCAGAAATAAACAGTGATGGGAAAGAGTTGTCATAGAGCGTCCACACTTTAAATATTAAATTTATTACAATAATATAATAGATATACGTCAAGAAGATAAGCTTTAAAATGAAAGGTTGAGTGTTAAACACAGACTTTACTTTATAGTTGATGTAAAGAAAGTACACTTCTAAACACTTTAATGAGTTTATTTCAACTGCCTATGTAGAAGATTGTATGTCTCTGCACCTTGCAAGTTTATTTAGAACTGATCTTAGAATCTAATGCGGTGTTATAAGAAACCGCGGTGGTGGTTATTTGACTTATGTCTATTTATATATGCTGCACTTGAAAGACGCAGCGGGGGATAATTATTATTCAAGACAACAATAGAATAGTTGAGATCCCTTCTTACTTATCGTAAACATGTGTTTACGTGAGGTCATAAAATATTTTAGCCGGTCGTAAACACAGGTAAGGGATCGCTGCATGGGACAACATCTTGTGCCTGCTAGCACTTGCACTGTACAGCGGTACTGTTCCGTGCAGTTTAGTTCAGTATTATCACATGTTCATGCTGGTGGCTGAACATTCTGCGGGGGGCCAGGAAACACGACAACCATAAGGTCACGCCTTTGGTCCCTTTTTTTCTTGTAATATACAAATATTCCAGCTATCACGATAATCACCAGGCCAAGTGATATGTGTCCGTTCACGGTATGGAAAACCAGATCCTCGATGCGTACCCTCCTGCCTTCCAGCTCTTTCAGGCTCTTTCGTACGTGATACAATTCAATTGAATTATTAACCACGACGTGGTTAATGGGTACCCAAGTTTCGCCATCATCTAGGACCTTTAGAATATGGGGTGAGAAGGTTACAGTGTCAGTCGACGTGATTGTCTCTGGAGAGATAATTGTGATGTCAGCTATCCGAGCAGTACATCCGGCAGGTACATTGATTATTGCCAGGCTTGGCAATTTGACAACTTCGTGGTTGTCTCCGCATGCCATATGGGCTGATATGTTCTTGAAGGTTTTAATCAGCTAGCGGTTTCTTCCATTAAGCCTTTTGTAGTACAAGTCCTCGGTAAACTCATCCATTTCGCAGGACTGTTTATTGTTCGTTTTGATCGGAGCTATGATCGTCTGCATCCTTCCAGGCCCAACTTCCTTCGCATAACCAGGTATCCTCGTTTTCCTGTTGACAGCGATTAACTTCTCCCTCAGTCATGAGGTGATATGCGTTAAGCTCGGTGCTGTAGATAAGGGATTCTGTATTTATCTTCGGAATCCACTTCCTGTCCTTGATTTGAAATGGTATTGGGACGACCTTGAATAGACTGGCATGTTGATTGACGTAAATGGGTAGCCGTGCATCGACGAGAAGTACGTTGTCCTTAAATATTGCCTGAGCTTTCATTAGCTTGTATGCTAACTGTAGCCTGCTAGGGGACCTTCCGCCGGGTAAGAGCTGATCCCTCTTTAATTTTTTTTGAATTTTATCCAGCTCGGCTACCATCTTTTTTGGGTCAATCAAGGCGGGATGTACCTTTCCAAGGTTAACGTCCGTTTCAAGGGCGATGGCCGCGGGTTGTAGTTTTTCCGCGTCGTCAACTCAGTTCCTCACTTGGTTTAGCAGCATGAAGAACTTAGTCGCTTCGGAGTACACATAAAAATTATCCTTAAGCGTGTTTTGTATTTTGTTCATTTCGCTTGTAACGTTCGAAGTTTTTGTTTACTTCCTCTGTGGTTATTCGCACTAGATCGGAAGTTGCATTTATAATGGAGGCCTGGCTGTCCATATATTCAGTCAGTTGCTTCTCATTTTTGATAATTTTCCCCATATTTTCCTTTAGTCTTTCTGCTGTGCCGATGTCGAAGAACATAATGAACCTTCTTTTCCTTTTTGATGATTGAGTTATTATCTTATTTCTGTCCTGTATGCTGTCTACTTTGGCCTTCATGGTACTGCAAACTGATGAGCAGAAATCCGTGAATGCTCCCAATTTTCCACAAATTGAGGTAGTTGTGTCCAGGAAATCATCGGCTTGTTGAAGGAAAGTGAAGTAAGCTTGCATATCGTAGTAGAATAATAGCTGCCAACTTGACGATACGACTTCAATTTTCTTAATTTTATCCATTTTTATCGTCGATTTCTCCTCTAACTTTTGGATATTAAGCCTGCTAACATTGGTTGCAGGCGTTGCAGCGGTGCTCGCTACTTGAAGAATCATCAGAAGGCTCACGATCGCATTTTTTGGTGAGAATTTTGCTTTGTTCCTGCGCTGCCTCTTTTCGTCAGTTGGCTGGTGGACAGGATCTTGCGTTTTCTCGCTGTTTTGTTCCCCTCCATTCGATGGCAGCAGACAGACCTTATTCAATGGCCTTTTAACTTCGCCATTGTTGGTCTTCATGGTGACTACTCGGACTTTATTATCCTGTCCCTTGGTAGTCTTCACGATTCGCCCCATTGGCCATCTGGCTGGAGGCGTGTTTTCATTTTTAATGGGCTTCTTCCGGGTTTGGCCTATCCTGACGCCATTTTGTCCTCTGTTGAAGAGATACCAGGTAATCTTCTTTCCACTTCCTCCAGAATTCCCCTCTGATGCGCTGCAAATGTCGCCATATATCCAGGGATCCCACTCTTTGATTTTCATCAAAGTGTTCTAGAGCTCCAATAAGTGTTCTTCTCACGATGAAGTGTCCTGGCGTCAATAAGATTCAACAACGGCCGGGAGTTTAACACTGCTTCGATTTGATAATGGAGTGTTGTGAACTTCTCAAAGGTGAAGCTGTTTTCGCCGATGACACGCCTGAGATGGTGTTTCACCGACTTAACACCAGCTTCCCACAATCCTCCCATATGGGGGCTTGCCGGCGGGATAAAGTGCCAGTGGATGCCTTCCTTAACGAGAATTGGCGCCAGATGATTATTGTTCCTAAGCGGTTACAAGCTCCTTGTCCAATATTCTGGCTGCTCCTACGAAGTTAGTGCCGTTGTCCGAGTACAGGTGTTCGCTTTTCCCGCGTCTAGCGAAAAATCGCCGTAACGCTTCCAAAAAACGTTCCGTTGAAAGATCGCCGACTGCTTCCAAATGAATTGCCTTCGTTGCCATATAAACAAAAAGGCATATATATCCTTTGAAAGTCTTTTGACCTCTTCCGTTTGAACATCGGATTTGAAAGGGTCCAGCGTAGTCGATCCCAGTATTTTTGAATGGATATTCTCCTGTTACTCGATGTATCGGCAAATTCCCCATAAGTTGATTTGCTACATCTTTTTTGTATCTTATGCAAGTAACACATTCTTGAAGATACTTTTTTAATTGGTTCCGCAGTCCGAAAATCCAGAATTCTCCTTGAACGTGGCTCCGCATTAGCTTCAGTCCGCCATGTAGGGTTTCTTTATGTGCTTTACTTATTAAAAGCCATGAGAAGTGTGACTTTTCAAGTATAACTGGATGTTTTGCATCGTATGGCAACAATGAGTTTTGAAGCCGACCACCTACTCTAAGGACGCCATCTCCGTCCAAAAAAGGGTTGAGCGCCAGCAGTTTACTTTTTGCTTCAAGAGGTCTTTTCTTTTGAAGCAACAGAATTTCTCGACCAAAATCTAGCTTTTGCTGTAACTTCACAACGGCTGTTTTGGCCTTCTTGAATTCATCAACGGAAAGGTAGTTTGACTGAGGTGCTTTTCTTCGTAGTTTAGCTATAAAGCGTAATACATACGCCATTACGCTATTAAGCTTGTCTACCGAAGAATACTTCCATAAGAGCGGAGTAAGGGTGTTTTCTTCTTCTGTTATTGTTGTAACAGCAATAGTTTCCGGTAGTTCGGGCTGAATCCATTGACTCGGTGGTTTTGCCAACCAGTGTGGTCCTTTCCACGAGATGTCACATGCTTTGGAGATATTCCCCTTGAAGCGACGTCTGCTGGGTTCTCCTCTGATTGTACGTAGCTCCATTCAACGTTTGGCAACGTTTATTTATATCGTCCACTCGGGCTTTGACGAATTTGTCTTTGCTGCGTTTATTTTGAATCCAAGCCAGTGTAATCTGAGAGTCACTCCATGCTTGCGATTTGATCCGATCTCCCACTATGTCTTGTATTCTACATAGTAGTTTGCTTAGGAGATGAGCGGCGCAAAGTTCCAATTTAGGAATAGTTTTTTTATTTTTTATTGGATTTACCTTGCTTTTTGCAGCCAGCAAGGTTATTTTAGCTCCAATTCTGGCATACACCACTGCTGCATATGCTTTTTCCGAGGCATCGCAAAACCCATGAATTTCTATGTCGTCCGCAGATGAGCTTCCAGACCAGCGAGGTATGCTTATATTTCCCAGATTTTGTAGCTCGCTAGCATATTCTTGCCAGATCCGTGCAAGATTGGGGTCCAACTCAGTATCCCATGCAAGCGGCAATTTCCAGAGCTCCTCTATATAAAATATGCAGTTTATCCTCACGAGGAAGCCAGTTGTGTCGTCGTGGTGATTGCTGCTATCAGATTCCTAGTTTATCCTCACGAGGAAGCCAGTTGTGTCGTCGTGATGATTGCTGCTATCCAGATTCCTTGTATACTGAGTATACGTGTGTCGTATTATCTATTTAGGAAGATTAAGGTGGGAGCTTACTTTGCTCACTAGTCTCTGGCCTTGTGGCTCAGTGACTCTATCAATTATAAGAATAATTAAATGACGGCTTGTGCCGTGGTTATAATGACATGCGTCTTACTTTTCATGCGCTTTATTCAGAACTAAAAAACTCAGAAATATAAAGAGATGTATTGAAGCTCGAAGCTAAAGTCGGCAAGCCGACTCAGCATAAACGATAACGCAGCCACTTGCAAGATATTCAAGTGTCAGGTTACCGTTGCCGACCGAACGGCCGGGGCACTGAACTCATACGTCAGCGGAATTTACTTGGAGCAACAATGTGTAGTTGTTTATGATTCTTACGCTAGGCTTATGTGTTAACTACTCCCCCCTCAAGTTGCTGGCCGACCTCGGTCACCTTGTAACTGTTGATGATCTTTTCCACTTTCCTCGATGCTTGCCATTTCCTTATAAGTAGCCACACGAAGATGAGACTACTGAGATGATGCTGAGGATGATGCCGATCGATGCTAAGTTCCTAGATGCCTTGGTGGCCGCCAATTCTCCCTTAAAGTTCTTGATGACTTGTAGATTGAGATTATTCATCCTGTGGAGCTGGGGCATACTTAACACGGGGTCATGGCCGATGATGTTAAGCAAAGGAGACCCGGCGATTCCTGGTGCCTTCTCTATGATCCCACGCTCGTTCACGTATCTTGTCCCGTTGATGGTGGCGGAGGATCGGAAGGTGACGAGGTGGGTTCCATTTGTGATGAGTTCTGGACCGTCGTCTGTGCTGATCTTAGCAGCACTTTCATTGATTATGATGACGCCGTCATCCACGAATGTGATCGGATTGAGATGGCTCGGTTGTGTTCGGCATAGGCGGCGCTACCAGCGTGCAGTGCTCGGGCGCATGAGTCTTGTGCGGTAAATTTGCACACGGAAGCGTAGGTTGTTGCTACGCACTCAGTGACTGCTAGTATGTCATCGTTGGATTCGGCTACGGTGTCGTCTGATAGTTGCAATGCGACATGTTGGTGGGATACAGGGTATATGGTGACCTTTTTGCAACTGAATACGCTATTAAGATATGAATTATGTTTTCGGACTGGAGGACGCTTCTGTGAGACTAACTATGGGAATTTCTAACGGGTGTTCATTTAAGATAGCTTTCAAATCGTTATTGTTGGACGTTGAATACAATGAATGTATTAGCAAGTGGTCCAAACGAGACCAAGCCGATGCTTGTTGCGCGCGGAACCCAGACGAAGTCCACCTCCCGCCTGACCGACCGAGAGGCACCGTCGCATAACGAACGACACGGAAAGGTAGTTACGTGTAGTTCTGCAAGGGACAGAGAAGTGTAGCTGCCTTACCAGGGTCTCACTGTCAATGTCACCTTGCATAAGGTTGTTAATAAATAAGACGCCTAGCATGGTTCTGCGATTGGTTAGGGAAGGCAGGTTTAATAATAGAAGTCTATTAGTATAGGAAGGCAGTCTTAAATTTTCATCCCAGTTAAGGCCACGTAAGGCAAAAAGTAAAAAGTTCTTCTGTACAGATTCTATGCGTTCCTTATGAATAGTGTACTGGGGACACCATACGCATGACCCGTATTCGAGAATGGGACGAACAAGTGAGATGTAGAGGGTCTTTGTAAGATAAGGATCGTCACATTCCTTAGACCATCTCTTAATAAAGCCTAAGACACCCATGGCTTTATTGACCATATTAGAAATATGATTGGAAAACTTAAGTTTTCGGTCCAAAAGAGCCCCCAAATCATCAACTAGGGTGATTTTTTCCAAGGCTCAACCACAAAGAGTATAAGAAGCATACTTTGGACTGGCTCGAGAGAATGTCATCAGCTTGCATTTAGAGCTGTTCAGGTTTAAAAAATTGGCACAACACCAAGAATAAAAACTATTTAGGTCGGCTTGTAAGAGTGAGTGACAGTGGTCGTCTTTAAATTGGTAACAAAGCTTTACATCATCCGCATACATGAGAGTACGGGAGTTACGTATGACCAAAGGAAGGTCATTGATGAAAAGCGTAAAAAGTAGGGGACCGAGGTGACTCCCTTGAGGAACACCAGATGTGGCATGAAGTGGGTTTGAAAGGGTGGTTTTAAAGAGGACTCTTTGAGTTCTGTCAGTCAGATAGCTAACAATCCAACTAAGTATTTTTGGTGAAAAACCTAGAAGGTCAGGCTTATGTGCCAGGAAAAGCTTTACTGAAATCAGTATAAATAACATCAGTTTGAAGATTTTCCTGAAATCCTTTTACCACAAAGGATGTCAGCTCAAGTAAATTTGTCGTAGTTGAACGACGCTTTATAAATCCGTGTTGAAAAGGAGAAATAACGGACCTACAGGAATGTTGCAATTGAGGAGTTATAACATTCTCGAAAAATTTAGGTATAGCCGACAATTTAGAGATACCTCTATAATTGCTTGCATCAGACTTGCTGCCCTTTTTATGAAGGGGAATAATAAAAGATTCTTTCCAAATAGAAGGAAAGAGTGAAGTTTCTAAGGACAGCGAAAATAGTTTGAGCAATGGCTTACTTAAGGAGTTGGCACAGAACCGAAGTATACAAGCGGGAACACCGTCAGGGCCTGGTGAGATAACTGGCTTAACTAAATAAAGATCCTTGACAAGTGTAGAAAGGGAGTGAAGATACCATTCGAACTTGGAATGTTGTATGGATAAAAGTGAGTGTGATGTGTAGAAGGTGAATAGGTCGTTTGAAAAAACTTTGCAAACAAATCGGCCATGGTTTATTCGGTATCTGCACAAGCATTTTCAAACATTAATTTCGTTGGAAATGCGGTAGACTTGCGCTTCGTGTTAACAAAACTATAAAACTGTTTGGGGTTCTGAGTAAACTGAACCTTGCAACGAGTTAAATAGGTCTTATAACATTTCGCGTTTAAGACTGTAAAATCTGACCGTGCGCTTAAGTAGCGAGAAAAGGCTGAAGGCGAATTATTGTTTTTATACTTTTTAAATAGACTCGACTTTAAATTTTTTAACCGTGACAACTCTCTTGTGAACCATGGCGGCTTACTCGAGGAAGTTGGATAAAATCACGGAACACAAATATCAAAAAATGAATTAATTGTGTTATAAAAAATATTGGTCGCTACTGAAATATCTGTAGACAAATATAGTTCCGACCAATCAAAATTGGAAATTAACGAATTTAATAAGTTAAAATCTGCTTTTCTAAAGCAGCGTACACGATTACACAGTTTTTCATGTTTATCCATACATGCGACAAACTCAAAAGTAACTTCAAGAGTAGGATAGTAAGGATCTTCAGGAAGAGAAAGTGGTTGTGTCCTGTTTAGACTCACTCTAGATGGATCGGAGACAAAGCATAATTCTAACGATCTGTTACTACAGTTTAAGATATGATTGACCTGTGACAATGAACTATCAAACAGACCGTCGAAAAGGTCATGTTGCCGTGAAGGCAACAGAGTATTTGAGTCAACACTTGTTGTCCAATTACAATTAGAAATATTAAAGTCCCCAAGGACTGAAAAGTGATCTCTGTCTGATAACAGATTAAATATAGTCTTTATTGCCGACAAATGTTGCAAATAGACTGATAACCCCGATGACGGCGGAATATAAGAACAGGTTATATAATGAAAGAAGCCGGGGAAGTGTAATTTTACACAGAGTAATTCAATAGCAGATTGAATCTCCGGTTGTAAAAGTTCCGAATTGATGGTGGAATCAACTGCAATAAGAACTCCACCACCACGACGGTCAGGTCGATCACACCTGTAGGTTGTGTACTTATTTGGAAAGACTTCAGAGTTAAGGATCTCCGGCTTTAACCAAGTCTCAGTAAACACAACAATTTGAGAAGAAAGAAAAGAGAGACTGTTTAAATATAAAGTTGAAAGTTTAGTACAAAGACCTCTAACATTTTGATATGAAAGAGTTAAGAAGCTTGTTAGTTTTTTTTGCTCGGATTTTTCTTGGCAGATGCTAAAGAAGGCAAAGGAAGTTTAATCGGTGGGCGATTTTTTTTCTTCTTTGCTTCGAACTCTTTAAAAATTACATGTTCCGGCCAAAATTGTGCGGAACATATAATGCCAAAGAGTTCGTTGGGGACACTTATTTTGAAGGACGATATGTCCCTCTCATAAGAAAACTTAAATTTTTCCACTTTTATATCCAAGGCTTGAATTTTTGCTTGAATATAAGCAGTAACATCGTTTGATGTGAGTTCAGGGGCAAGCCTGGAAACAAAAATTTGTTTCTTTTGTGGAACACCTACAAGCTTTTTTGGCGCCTCCGGTATAATACCAGAGCAGAGGTTCTCTTCTGGTAATCCAGAACTTGAACACGCCCTATGAAAATCTAATAACTGTGGCACAGGCAACGAGACCACAGCAGACATATCGGATGGTTTAGGCGTCACTGATTGCACACCCCCAATGACATTCTCTAGAAGAACCGCAGATCTTGTTACCATCGGAGGATTGGTGAACGGCATCAGCGGCTGTGTCACTGGCGTACCTGGCTGGTCAATTAGAGGGAGGTGGGTGGCGCTAACAGAAGACTTCTCTACCCGTGTGTATTTCTTACGCTTTGGGGATTCATTCAATAACTTAAGGTTATTGAAAGAAGAATCCAGCGCCGAGAACTGGTCGGAAAGTTTACGAAAACTTCCAAGCAGTTCCTTAAATCCAGTCTTCGTTTGACGCATAAACGAACACATGTCGTTCTCCACCTCCCTACACACATCGCAACAATAACGCAAACCAGTACGCTTGGCTACGGCGTCAGCCGTCGGGCCAGAAAATCCGGCACACTTCGCGTGTACTACGTTGGTACATAGCCAGCACGAAATGCTTGCCTGGGCGGCAGTCACCTGCTGTCCTGTCCATTATAGTGGGCACCTACTGTAAAACGAGAAATGCCAAAAAGAAAACGAACAAAAACAAGAAGAGGTATGTGCGCGAGAGAAAGAAAAGAGCAGTGAGCACAGAGAGCAGAAAGATAGAGCAACAACAGTGCAGCAAAGAGAGCGGCAAAGCGTGAGAGCTGCTTAGGCGCATTCAAAGAATTAGGAGAGATAAGGAGAGAGAGTTATAGCGGTGAACTAACTACAACAACGTCGCTTACCGAAAATAAGAAGACAAAAACAAAACACTGGACAGGCAGAACCAATGCACAACAAATGTAAAATTAGCAAACAAAGTTTAGTTTGACTAATCTACAATATAAGGCATGCACACGCGTCGTGAACGGGCTAGCAAAAGCATATATTTAAATTTAGATATTTAAACAAAACACCGGTTGTTTTGAATTCAAATAAAAATAAAATCGAAGCGCACAAAAAAAACACGTCCGTTCACTGTGAAAGTTGATAGATGATAATAGAGGGTCGTTTGAATTCCGTATTTTTAATAAAATATATTTTTTAAATCGAAGCGTTTTATTTCACAAAAAAACACGTCCGTTCACTGTGAAAGTTGATAGATTTAGTTATGCTCGAAAATAGTTGGATTGATTATGTTGGCTTTAGCCAATGTGATTGTGAGGATTAGGTTTGATATTTGATTTATCAAAATTCTATTTCTTCCTAACAGTGTTTCATACAAATGCGGAGTATCTACTATGTCATTCTTTTACGCTTTAATTATTTCATTTACTGCGTCAGTTAGTTTGTTGATCTGTTCTTGCGTTTCCGAGTTGATAACTATTTGCTTATTGCTTGCATCGACCTTAGTTGCCGATTCGGACCCACCTCACCTTCTCAAAGTCAGACGCATTCTGGTGTGCCTGCTATGACCTTCAGTGCTGAGCCTAGGAAGTCTAAGCTTCTAGCCATTCTATGGTGTATTTGAATAACGGACAAAAAACTCCTAATTTAATCTATATCTACATCTAATAACTTCCCTATTTTTTATTATAAAAAAAATAAAAATTTTTTTTTTTTCTTTTCTAAAAAAAAAAAAAATATTAAAAAAAAAAAGAGTTTTTTAAAAAATTTTTTTTTTCTTCCCATTTTTTTTTTTTTTTTTTTTTTTTTTTTTTTTTTAGTTTAGTTTATAGTCGAACTATGATCAGTCGACTTTTTAAAAGTAAAGAAACAATTGAAATTAGATTTAAATTATTTAAGTTGAAATTTTAAACTAAAGGTAATTTTAAATTAAGGGTAAAACCTTAAATGTAAAGAAAAAAAAAAAAAATTATTTAAAAATTGTGCAAATGTGCAAACGTGCAAACTGGGATAAAGAAAAGCCGATCCAACATTTGTTGCAGAGGATTGGGGAAAACCCAGAAAAACCCAATCAGATCAGGAGAGTTAGTGTTAGTAACCAAATGCAAATAAAATTATGAGTAGAGTGTTAAAGCATGCAGTATGTTGAAAGTACTACTATGAATAGAAAGAAGATAAGTATGTATTTAACTAAATTCTAGATAAGTGGGCGAGGAGTTGTAATTTTAAGCTAGATATCAAGTTGTTATTGTTAGCTACAATGAAGTATAGTTTATTATAGTCCGAACATAATACCCTGAATGGCTCATGCAGGGCATAGTTCGAGCTACAATTGGGAAGTTTTAGAGGAAGGTAATTACGGGTGATTCTACCAGGGACAGAAAAGTGTAGTCTACTAAGTAAGTCGCTACTATCTATGTCACCTTGGATAAGGTTGTTAATAAATATAACACCAAGCATGGTTCTACGATTGGCTAGAGAAGGCAGATTAAGTAACAAAAGTCTACTAGGATAGGAAGGAAGTCTTGAATTTACATCCCAGTTAAGGCCTCGCAAGGCAAACATTAAGAAGTTTTTCTGTACGGATTCAATGCGGTCTCTATGAACTGTGTACTGAGGGTTCCAGACACATGATCCGTACTCGAGAATTGGACGAACAAGCGAAGTGAAGAGAGTCTTAGTTAAGTAAGGATCGTCAAACTCCTTGGACCATCTCTTAATAAAGCCGAGTACACCCATAGCTTTATTAACCATTGATGATATATGTTCGGAAAACTTGAGTTTTCGGTCCAAACGGACACCTAGATCATCAACCAGGGAAATTCTTTCCAAGGTACAACCACAAAGAGAGTATGATACGTACTTTGGGCAGGCACGTGAGAATGTCATCAGCTTGCATTTTGAGCTGTTCAGATTAAGGAGATTTGCACGACACCAAGAAAAGAAACAATCTAGGTCAGATTGAAGGCGAGAATGACAGGAGTCGTCTCTAAATTGAAAACAGAGCTTGACATCATCCGCGTACATGAGAGTACGTGAGTTAAGTATGACCGTTGGGAGGTCATTGATGAAAAGTGTAAAAAGCAGGGGACCTAAGTGGCTTCCCTGAGGAACACCAGATGTGGCATGAACGGGATAGGAACGAGTATTTTTAAAGAGGACTCGTTGGGTTCTGTCACCCAAATAGCTCACAATCCAACTAAGAAGTTTTGGTGAGAAACCGAGAAGATTTAGTTTATGTGCAAGAAGGGAATGGTTGACTGAGTCAAATGCCTTACTGAAATCAGTATAAATGACATCAGTTTGAAGATTTTCCTGAAATCCTTTTACCACAAAGGATGTCAGCTCAAGCAAATTTGTCGTGGTAGAACGACGCTTCACAAATCCGTGTTGAAAAGGGGATATAACGGATCTACTAAAATGCTGCAAGTGAGGAGTAATAACATTCTCGAAGAATTTCGGTATAGCCGACAATTTAGAGATACCTCTATAATTGCTTGCATCAGACTTGCTGCCCTTTTTATGTAAAGGGATGATAAAGGATTCCTTCCATATGGATGGAAACGAGGCAGTTACTAAGGACAGCGAAAATAGTTTGAGCAATGGCTTACATAAGGAGTTGGCACAGTATCGAAGTACACAGGCGGGGATACCATCGGGACCTGGTGAGAAGACTGGTTTAACCAATCGAAGATCCCTAATAAGTGAACTTTCATTCAGTAAAGGTGTGAAGATGCCATTCGAGCTTGGTACGCTATATGGATAGGAGTGAATGTTTGGCGTAGAGGAAGAATAAGTTGTTTGAAAAAACTTGGCAAACATATCGGCAATGGCCTGATCTGTGTCCGCCTCAGCGTTATCGAACATAAGTTTAGAAGGAAAGCCCGCTGACCTACGCTTCATGTTAACAAAACTATAAAACTGTTTAGGATTCTGAAAGAACTGAATCCTACATCTTGTCAAATAGTTTTTATAACACTTCGCGTTAAGCACGGTAAAATTTGCCCGAGCAGTTAGGTAGCGGGAAAAGACAAGCGGTGAGTTTTTCAGCTTGTATTTCTTAAATAAGCTACTCTTTAAGTTTTTTAAGCGAGACAACTCTTTTGTAAACCAAGGAGGCCTACTTGAGCTTGTCGGATAGAAAAACGGAACACAGATATCAAAAGCAGAGTTAAGGGTTTTATAAAATATATTAATAGCCACTGACATATCAGTTGATAGATAAAAGTCAGACCAATCACAATATGAAATTAAATAATTTAAGTATTCAAAGTCTGCTTTCTTAAAGCAGCGCACGCGATTGCACGGCTTTACACTTTTATCCACAAAGCTAATACCCAAGTCGAGATTCACTTCGAAAGTGGGATGATAAGGATCTTCAGGTAGGGAAAGAGGTTGTGCCCTGTCTAAAATCACCCTGGAAGGATCTGAGACGAAACATAGATCAAGCGATCTGTTTAAAGTGTTTTTGACATGATTAACCTGCGACAAAGACATGTCAAACAAACCGTCAAACAGATCATGTTGCCGGGAGGGCAGAAGGAAGTTTCCCTCCGCAATGGATGTCCAATTACATTCCGGGATATTAAAGTCACCCAGGACTATGAAATGATCTCTGTCTGATAACAGGTTAAAAATAGTCTTAATTGCAGACAAATGTTGCAAGTAGACTGATAATTCCGATGACGGCGGAATATAGGAGCAGGTTATATACAAGAAAAAACCGGGAAAGTGTAGTTTTACACAGATTAATTCAATGTCGAATTGAAACTCCGGCTGTAAGAGGTCCGACATAATGGAGGAGTCTACTGCAATCAGTACTCCACCACCCCGTCGGTCAGGTCGATCAAGCCTGTATGTTGTATACCTATCTGGAAAGACTTCAGAGCTTAGAATCTCTGGTTTTAACCAGGTTTCGGTAAAGGCAATAATTTGGGAAGAAAAGGCAAGACTATGAAGATAAAGACTAGAGATTTTACTACAGAGGCCTCTAACATTTTGATAGGAAAGAATTAAGGAAGAAAGAATATTTGTGTGTCCCCTAGCATTTTCAGAAGCATGAAGAGAAGAGAACTTCAGTTTTTTGAGGACTTTGCACTTGTTGTAGGTCCACTTGGCGATGTAACGGCCAATGTGGGAAGAGTGACGGTCGTTCGGCTTTTTTGTTTTGGAGTGAACTCCTTAACAATAAGGTCGGGCGGCCAGAAAGAAGCTGCGCAAACGTCTTTAAACTGTTCTGCAGGGAGAATAATTTTGAAAGAAGAAATGTCGCGCTTTAATTTGAAGTTGAATTTTTTAACAATCAAATCATTTACAGGCATCCTTTCGAGAATGTACGATTGTACATCTTCTATGGTAGTGTCTGGAGCCAAGCGAGAGATAAACACCAATTTTTTGGGTTTAATCGCAATCAGAGGTTTTATACTCGGTGCCTGACTAGCAGGCATGATTGCGGGAACATTACCCTTTACGTTGTTATCATTGCTCGTAATGGGAGTAGGCACAAGAGGGGCAGCAAGAGGTTTCGGTGCGGTAACATTGCTGCTAGTTTTTTTTTTTTTTGTGCAACTAGAAGAGCAAGACGGTATAGGGGAAATTAGGCTTAGAAGATCAGAAGAAGAAGCCTTGGAAGAAGGTAGATTGGTGGTCTTTAGATTCGTAGTAACTGAATCTAAAGGAATATTAAGAGGAGCAGGTGGCTTACTAAGAGCCGTAAAGGCGTTGAATTGGGTCTCCATCTCCAAAAATTCAGATTGGAGATTAGAGAAAGCTGTGCGTATCCGATAAAACCCGAGTTTGGTTTTATTGTGGATTTTCCGTAGATCGGATTCACCCACACGGCACGCTTCACACGACCATTTAAGGCCTACATTGGCGTTGACGGCATCTCTAACCCGCACAGTTAGGCCACAGCATTTTAAGTGACTAAAATTGTCACAGAGCCAGCAACCAATGTAGTCCGCATTAGCATCTGAAGAGCATTTGCAATTTGCTGCAGAGCACGACACCATGATAATAAAATAAATATGCCTTCGAATAGTAGGGGACAACGAAGAGAGCAATAGAATATTAAGACAAATTTCTTGAGAGAGCAAGAAACAGTTACAGCGCCGAAAGCAGGCAAGCAAGCGAGAACGAAAATAAAAAACAAATATAGCGAGCACTCGAGGTAAACAAAACAAAAACAGCTGTTACGTCTACAACAAAAGCACTACACAACTTACTCAGAGAGCGAAATTTACTTTCGTGAGCGGGAGAGCGAGAGCGCAGGAAAGTGTGAGAATACTAGTAAAAACAAAAACAAAAAACTTGACTCCAAGACGCGCAAGTGAAAAGAATTAAAATTTTTCGAATTCACTAATAAGGCAGGATTAGTATGCTACTTTAAGTTATTTCTCACAGGGTTAGCACTAGTAAGATAGCGCACTATTAATAAAAGCAAATAAGCAAATCGCTTAAACAGAATTATAAAAAAAACACAGCGAGCAAAAGCGAAACACGTCAAACCACCACTAAGCCAGTGTTTTTTGTGCTTTTTGGATTTTTTCCTGTATATTTTGTCTAAATTCGGGGGATGCGGCGTGTATAACATCCAACGGTTTTTGGTTGGTGACCGAGTGAATTGATCTGTTATACTCTACAGAAGCTCTCATAATAAGCTCCACAGTGTCGCTGGCTTTTTGTCCATTTTTAGGCTTCTAGCTATATCTGCCAGCGTGCTATGAAATCTTTCTACTTGACCGTTGGAAACGCTGTGCAATGGTGGTGCATTAACAATGTCTATATCGTAGCTATTTTTGAGCAGCGATACCATTGTTTCAGAATTAAATGCTGCCTCGTTATCGCAGAATATTGTCTTCGTCTTTGGGAATAAATTGACCAATTGAATGATAGGTATTTTGTACGGGACGAAACCGGTTGTATTGTACTACAGCAAATTTCGAAAATTTGTCTACACAGGTGAGGAAAAATTTTTTGTCGGTGGAGAAGATATCAATATGCAGCATTTCGCCAGCATATGATGGAATGGGTGAGACTCCAAGCTTTTGTTTCTGTGGATGCCTATCATATTTTGATTTGGTGCATATTTTACAATTGGTGACCACTTCACTTGCTAAATTATTCATTTTGGGAAAATAGTAGTCACGAAGGACTTGTTTAACGTTTTCCTGTGCCGCTCTGTGCGCGCGGTTATGTTCTGCTGTGATAATTTCTATTTGCTCGTTTCTGTCAGTAATGTCTGACACGTACGTTTTGCAATGCCACAGCTTGGTGGCTGGGAAGTTTAACACAAGTTCGTGCTAGCAAGTGTTGGGAAATCGCAATGAATTGCGTTAACTGCATCTGGGATGATGAGTGGTTTTAATATGTCAAACAGAGAATTTTTGTTTACGAAATTAATGATGTGGCGAATTTTCTTGCCGAAGAGTATCATTTTTCTCTGCAGTGGGAAAAGTGCCTCTTCCAGGACAATTTGGTTTTTAAAACAGTTCAATGGTTTGTCCGTTGTCTCAACCGTGTAGGTTAGTGAGGTCTCACTATGAATTGTTTCAACGTCTGATGGGGGTTCGTTTTGTGTAGCATTAATGACTTGCCTGGACAAGGCATCAGCTACAAAGTTTTCCTTACCAGGCTTATAGAACACTTTGGCGTTATGTTCGTCAATGAATGCTTTCCACCTTTTAATTTTTGCATTCGTGTTTCTGTCAAAGACCGCAAAGGTAAGAGGCTGATGGTCAGTGAATATATTTATTTCTTTTGTTCCATATAAATAATTTTGTAACCTCCCTAAAGCACAGACTATAGCTAATAACCCTTCATTCGTAGCGTAATGGTTTCACTATCTTTCAACGCTCTGGAAATCATAGTTATCGGTCTACCTCCTTGAGACAAAACAGCACCAACGCCGTCCATGGATGCGTCAGTTGTCAGATCAAATGGCTTTTTGAAATCTGGCTACATAAGGATTACATCTTCTGATGCTAAAATATTCCTCAGTGTCTCGAAGGCATTGCGCTGAGTTTCATTTAACTCAACTGGCATTTTTTTGGACATATGTTTATTCACGGAGCCGTTTTCTCCTTTGAGAATGTTGGTCAACGGTCTTGCTATTGCTGCAAAATCTTTGATGAAGTTTCTGTAATAATTAGCCAATCCAAGAAATGACCGCAAACTGAATAAGTTTTTGGGTTCGGGAAAATTCTGTATGGCTTTAACCTTTTCAGGGTCAGTTGTGGCCCCGTTTTTGGTTACTACGAAGCCTAGAAATTCGACGCTCTCTTTGGAAAATTGGGTCTTTTCCTGAGCCACAAGCATGTTGGCATTACACAAACATTCCAATACCGTGTCTATGTGGCGAACATGTTCAGCTTCGTTAGTGGAATAAATTATTACATCGTCGATTTACACATAACAAAATTTCCCTATATCCTCTCTAAGGACATCATCGATGGCCCTCTGAAAAATGCTTCCAGCGTTTTTGAGTCCGAAGGGTAGTCGGCAGAATTCATACTTTCCACCATTGACTGAGAACGAGGTCTTTTCTCGATCATGTTCTGCCAGATAAATCTGGTGGTAACCCGATTTTAAATCTAATGTCGTGAAAAATTTTGCTCGTCCTAGATTCGCTAAAATCATAGGGATACTCGACATTAGGTATCGATCTGCTATAGTGCGCTCGTTTAGCATCCTAAAGTCGTTAACTAACCGCTTATTTTTGTTGCCGTTAGCGTCGAATCCTTTCTTGTCGACAACCCACGACGGGCTGGTGACCTGAATGGCCTGATTTTACCATTATCTAGCAATTGTCTGATTTCGTTACCTTCAAAATCTGAAACTCCCATAGGATGCGGGTATAGCTTTGAATATACCGGCTCATTATCTATGGTTCGTATGGTGGCAATGACAGTGGTGTTAGAGGGTAGCGCCTCGTTAGAGGTCGAAAATGCCTTTATCCTCTTCAACATCATAGCCTTGAACTTCTTTTTGATGATGCTCGGTACTACAATATCGTTAACATCTGTGAAATTTACGCTTTCACAAGTGTGGTATTGTAACTGCTCGGATTTTTCCTGATAGCTGAGCTTGTTCTCTTGTAAATCTAATGCTACTCCTACTCGCGCTAGCAAGTCGAAGCCTATAATAGCATCAAATGAAGAGACCAAATACTTTCATAAGGCATTTCGTCGTTATTCGAACCGTGTATCGAGCTTACGGTGAAAGGGTTTTCGACAGGAACTACGCCATGTAATTCCTTTAAAGGCTTGACGTAATTTTTTGCCGCCCCTGTGTCTATAAGTATTTTTATTGTCCTCCCACCCAACTGCCGCTTGATGAATGGCAGCCGGGAGCGTTCCCTAAAAAATTGACAGAATCGCTTTCGAAACCTGTCTCACTATCTTCTTCAGTTTGCGTTACAGCGGCCTCTGCCACGTCTGCGTAACTGGGGTCCTGCTCTTGAGAGGCATTCTGAACAATGTTATTGAACCGTTGGCGTCTTTGGCCTGTGGCTCTATCGGAAGTATTTGACCTTTTTGGTGCTTGTTCTACCTCCTCTTGGGTTTTTCCGTAATAAGTACGCTGCCTAAATTTGGAAGAAGAGTCGACCTCCATTGGTTCTGGCTTTTGATTTGTTTACTCCCTTTTATTTTTCTCCTGGGAATTGTCTGTGGTTTTTTAGTGTAATGTGGATTTTCTTGTTGTCCACGTTCGGGCTCATTGTATTTTCCCTGTTTTGAATTTTGTGGGCGGTTTCTATTCTCTTCCCTTGCTTGATCCCTTTCTGCCATAGCCTTAGCATATGTAGCCGAAAATATGCTTCGTTCTATGCTTGCTTCAGCTTCTCTGGCCAGTGTCAAAGCCGATGACAAGTCCCTCGGCTGTGCCGGAAAAACTACTGCTTTAATGGATTTCTTCATATCCGAAATAAACGCGTGTAGCGCTTCTGATCTAACTTTTTCGTTGAGCAGTGCGGCTTGCTCGGTTTCGTGGGTCATGACTATTTTGTTTGTGACAAGTGTTAACTTTTTCTCAACCTCGTCATAGTAGTCCATGAGGCTCAAGTCGCCTTGTCTGACCATTTCTAGTCCTTGCCTTAACAACCGCAATCTAATCTAGCTATTATAGCGTCGAAATTAAGCACTGTATTATGATACCAGAACGGCTCTTGCGGCCCCTCTGATTTTGTTCCTAATTATGGTTACAGCTTGGTAGTGAGCGCAGCTACCATTAAAAGGCTTGAATAACTCGTAAGCATCGCAGGCTGATTGCCTCCATGCTACGTACTCGTCAGAACCCCCCTCGAATTCGGGAACGGACTTGATTATATCTAAAGGGATGTCGCATCTGACATCTGGCTGAACAACAATTCGTTTGAAGCTCTCCACTTAAGGAGCTTGGACGCGCAAACTGTTCAGTTCGACTGTCACTGCGTTCAGCTGTGATTGACACCTCTCTTCTTGCTGGGCCAAAGCTTGGCTAACAGCGTTCTGTATCAAGGCCTGTACCTGGTTCGCGTCCATGATTGCTTGGCTAAAGTTATGGTTTGGCACTTCAGTAAGGTTTTGGTTTGGTGCTTGGCTAGAATACGACTCTGGGTTTTGGACTTGGGAATCGTTATGGTTCTGTCCGTGGTTAATATTGTCTGTCTCCCAGTCGCCTTCTTCGTCGCTGTCACACTCTACTTTTATGTTTCTATAAAAATCAAAGCGGCTCATATGCCTGCTTTTATGTCAACTAGTTGAATTGGTTGTTTATGTTACGAGTATATATTATCACGCATGAGCATGAAACACTATGTGGTAATTATTCACTTAATTTTATTATACGAGGGTCGTTTGATAAGTCCGTGACTTTTTGTATTTGCCGCGCACCTGCTCTAAATACAACACTGCTCCTGTCAGCAGTTATCGATTAACAGCTGACTGTAAAATTTTGAGAAAGCTGCGTTTCTTAGTTTGCGTTTTATAGGCATTGAAAGCAGACGATCTCGTGAATTTTAACGAAAATGGAAAAAAGTGAATTTCGTGTGCTAATTAAGCATTATTTTTTGTTTTTGCGAAAAATCCATCACCGAAACCAAGGAAAGACTTGATAAATATTATGGGGACTCTGCACCATCAATTTCAATGGTTAAGAAATGGTTTACTGAGTTCCGTTGTGGTCGTACCAGTACAAGTGATGCCGAACGTTCAGGTCGCCCAAAAGAGGTCGTCATGCCAGAAATCGTCGACAAAATCCATGGAATGATATTGGATGATCGGAGAATGAAAGTGCGTGAGGTAGCTGAGGCTGTAGGCATCTCAACTGAACGGGTACATCACATTTTACATGAATATTTGGACATGAAAAAGCTTTCCGCGCGATGGGTGCCGCGATTGCTCACACACGACCATAAGCGCAACCGTGTGACCATTTCAAAGGAGTGTTTGGCGATGTTCAACCGCAATCCAAACGAATTTTTGCGCCGTTTCGTTACCGTAGACGAAACATGGATCCACCACACCACACCAGAGACCAAAGAACAATCAAGACAGTGGGTTTCTCCGGGTGAACGTGCACCAAAGAAGGCCAAGGTGGGTCTGTCGGCCAACAAGGTCATGGCCACAGTTTTTTGGGATGCACAAGGTATCATTCACATCGATTACCTTGAAAAGGGTAAAACGATCACCGGCGAATATTATTCAGAGCTTTTGGACAGATTCGATATTGATTTGAAGCAGAAACGACCGCATTTGGCGAAAAAAAAAGTGCTGTTCCATCAGGACAATGCACGGGTGCACACGTGTGTAGTCAGCATGGCAAAATTTCATAAATTGGGCTACGAACTGCTACCCCATCCAGCATATTCTCCAGATTTAGCCCCCTGTGACTATTTTTTGTTTCCAAACATGAAGAAATGGCTCGGCGGTAAGAGATTCGGGTCAAATGAAGAGGTCATCACAGAAACAAACGACTATTTTGAGGGCCTTGAGAAAACCTATTATTTGGAAGGAATAAAAAAATTGGAAAAACGCTGGACTAAATGTATAGAGCTAAAAGGAGATTATGTTGAGAAATAAAACGCTTCTTTGACGAAAAAAATATATTTTATTCAAAAAGTCACGGACTTATCAAACGACCCTCGTACTTTTTCAATAAAGCCAACTTATGGCAACTTTTCTTTTCTCTTTTTTTTTATATGTTTTACGTTTTGAAAGCTTCTTGAATGAACTTACATGGTTTTCGTTTCGTAGGTTCTATTGCGTTGGGCGCCAATTATGCAGTTTATCCTCACGAGGAAGCCAGTTGTGTCGTCGTGGTGATTGCTGTTATCAGATTCCTAGTTTATCCTCACGAGGAAGCCAGTAGTGTCGTCGTGATGATTGCTGCTATCCAGATTCCTTGTATACTGAGTATACGTGTGTCGTATTATCTATTTAGGAAGATTAAGGTGGGAGCTTACTTTGCTCACTAGTCTCTGGCCTTGTGGCTCAGTGACTCTATCAATTATAAGAATAATTAAATGACGGCTTGTGCCGGAGTTATAATGACATGCGTCTTACTTTTCGTGCGCTTTATTCAGAACTAAAAAACTCAGAAATACAAAGGGATGTATTGGAGCTCCAAGCTAAAGTCGGCAAGCCGACTCAGCATAAACGATAACGCAGCCACTTGCAAGATATTCAAGTGTCAGGTTACCGTTGCCGACCGAACGGCCGGGGCGCTGAAGTCATACGTCAGCGGAATTTACTTGAAGCAACAATGTGCAGTTGTTTATGTTTCTAACGCTAGGCTTATGTGTTAACTTATATATCATTTTCCTTGCAGAGTCACTGGTGTAAGCCATCCGAGTAGGTCGAAGATCCTAGCCAATTGCGAAAGAACTAAACGTTTTGTAATGCGTGTTAGTTTAGGGCAATCGACCAAAAAGGAAAAGACATCCTTTTTGGGGTCCCATTGCAAGCCTAGAGTCTTAGACTCGTCCTCCTGGATGCTAATCTTCTCAGTCGAGTCGCCACCTTGAATTCCAGCGATGATTCGATCGTCGTTGGAGACCCATTTGCGCAGGTGCAAGCCAGCCTTCTCCATAATGCTTCGAAGTTCGACTTGTATTTTGACGCAGTCATCGATGGAGTCCCCACCAGTAATAAGATCATCCATGTAGAAGTCTTCTCTTAGGGTTGTCAGCAATCGTTGATTGTCTTCGCAGTATCGGTTTGCCAACTCTTGAAGACATCTGACGGCTAAAAATGGTGCTGCTGAAGTTCCATATGTTACTGTAGTCAGCTTAAATTCTTTGACTTCTGCTTTGGGATTATCTCTCCATAGAATATACTGATATTCTTGGTCTTGTTTGGCTATTTTAATTTGGCGATACATTTTCTCGATGTCAGCTGTCATCACATATTGCCATTGTCGCCATTTTAGTAAGATATCAAAAATGTCCTTTTGTATTCTAGGACCGACGAGCATCACATCGTTGAGGCTCAATCCATTGGAGGTTTTTGCAGAGGCGTCAAACACTACCCTAAGTTTGGTAGTTAAACTTTTCGGTCTAATGACTGCCTGATGTGGCAAGTAGTATTTTCCTTTTCCACTTGTGTTAACCGGTTCCATGTGCCCCAGTCTTACGTACTCTTCCATAAAGGCACAATAATCGCTGAAGATCTGTGCACTTCTCTTGAACCGTTTCTCCATTTGAAGGAGTCTAGCCATAGCTTGTTTCCTAGAGTCTCCGAGTTCACACTCTTTGCGAAATGGAATGGAAACCACAAGCCGACCTTCATTATCCCACGTAGTGGTTTTCTGGAAGTGTTCTTCACACTCTAGGTCTTCTTCTCGTTCGTTGGTATCGCTTTCCAATTTCCAGAAGCGCTCGAGATCGTCCAACCGTATTGTTGTAGCTGCGCTGATCACCTTGTTATTGCACTCTCTGGATAATTGCCCAGAGACTATCCATCCAAGGTTGGTTTTCTGTCCCAAGATCTGTTTGATTTTTTTAATCTTCCCAATCATGATCGACGGCAGCAGGTCAACTCCTATTATAAGGTCGATTCTGCTAGGCTCGTTGAAGTGTGGGTTGGTTAGCTCGCAGCCCTTCCAGTCCTTGGCAACGTTTATATTTATTTGTTTGCTTGGTAGAGCTCTTCGCAGTTTTGGGTGAACCAAGGCTTGCGTTGTCGCTTCAAAATTACTTGCAAACCTTAGTTTTATTTCCAGTCGCACACTACTTTTGACTACGTCCACGCCTTTTGAAATCCCCTGGACTTCTATATTCCCCCTGGTATCCTCTAGCTGAAACGGTTCTTCGCCTATCGTGGCTTCTTCGACCTTCATTTTCGAATCCAAGTAACTACGGACTTCAGCCATTTTAGACTCATAAATCTTCTCATTGAAGTATTGATGATCGACAGGCCCAATCCTTACCAGCGCCGTGTGGTTGCTCTTGAATTTAGCGCTTAATTCCCTCACTCTCGATGAGTTTCCTCTCTTCGCTAGTTGCTCCTGGATTTCTTGTAGCACTTCATTTTGCCTTTTTAGCAGTGCCAACGTTTGTTCGGACATCATTCTGATTTGCTTTTTATTTTAAACTTTTGGAATAACTTGGCTAACCGTTGGATGTATTTTTTATTTGATCGCCTGGTGGATCTAGCTGTGCCTCGACTCACAACTTGTTGATGTTAGCCAAGAATACAAGAGAATGCAACAGAATTTTCACTAGATTTTTACTTGACGGTTCGAAGGACCAAAAAATGTAAAGAAAGTACACTTCTAAACACTTTAATGAGTTTATTTCAACTGCCTATGTAGAAGATTGTATGTCTCTACACCTTGCAAGTTTATTTAGAACTGATGTTAGAATCTAATGCGGTGTTATAAGAAACCGCGGTGGTGGTTATTTGACTTATGTCTATTTATATATGCTGCACTTGAAAGACGCAGCGCGGGATAATTATTATTCAAGACAAGAATAGAATAGTTGAGATCCCTTCTTACTTATCGTAAACATGTGTTTACGTGAGGTCGTAAAATATTGTAGCCGGTCGTAAACACAGGTAAGGGATCGCTGCATGGGACAACATCTTGTGCCTGCTGGCACTTGCACTGTACAGCGGTACTGTACCGTGCAGTTTAGTTCAGTATTATCACATGTTCATGCTGGTGCCTGAACAGTTTATGTACACACACGTGCGCTATTGGCAAAGAATATAAATAGAAAGTTCTAGCTAAAACACAATGTTTCATCCGAACTAAATATACATTTTTGGTATTATTTTTATTGTTGGTTGCAGACACACTAGCATTAAGACTAGATACGGACATTATCTTCAGCTTATGGCGGTAGGCATCATCCGTAAGCTCACCATTGGGCAAAGCTTGAAGAAACGTTTCTTTACAAACACAATCATCGATGTTAACCTTAGGCACAGAAGTCTTGTCTCTCTTTACATTATTTACTATCACATGAGCAGTCGCGGCAAGGTTTTTTGGTGTTGCATTTAATTCTACATCACTAATTTGGACGTTCGCTTTGAAATTGTCCACAAATCGATCAACATCTTCCTCTGATTCATCGTAACTTTCGTCTTCCTCCTCTTCACCCCTTGCACTTTCTTTTTCACAAAAATTTTCATTCTCACTTTCCCGATGAATCTTAACACCATTGACCAAATCATTGGAAGATATATCCATATATTATTGGGCTGCCTTAGCACTGGTACACGGCTTTTCGTCCCTATTATCAACCAGAGCAACAACTGTATCGACTGTGGAAATTGTAGCCACTTCTGCAACAGTTTGCAACTGTTTTTCTTTTTGTCGCGCCTCACGATGTTCCTGTACTGTGAGTTCCTGTTCGCGTCCAAATTTAAAATTATACCCAGTAATTATTTGTTACCACGGCTCTCAAAATTTTGTCCTCACTTTTCCAGTATATCTCTTTGTTTGTTTCTTGCTGTTCTCATTCAACTTGGCCAGTAGCGTGGCATCATTGGCTGTTGGATCCTTCGCATTGGACGTAAAGTGTGTAACGGTCTCGTACAGACATGTTATGCGTCGTTCCTGAAGCTAACGACCTACCTTAACGAAGGCATCCTGTGCTGCAAATAAGTATTTAAATTTAATAGAAAAACTTATGAATATACTGTACTGTATGAATGAAATTATTCCGGGCAACAATACTGTACAGTACTATACTGTGATCCTTTCTTACCATACTCATTACTCACTACATTACTATAGTTTATATGAATTAAACGAAAAGTGTATACATCTTTGAGTACACGTTTGTAATGTTTGATATGATTATGACCCTTTTCGTACACTGAAAAATGAATGATTACACTTAAAATAAGCAACGGTTATAATTTTTAATAAAAATATTGCAAAATAAAAGTAATAAAATAAATTTGATATAAAAAAATTATTTTTTAAAATGATTTATGTTATAAAAATCTAATAATTAACAAAATAATTTTTAATAAAAACGAGAGCAACAGTCGAGCGACACGCGACAGTGGGATACCCTTCGACGTATGTTGCCATAAAATGTATCTAGTTGTATGCTACTAATCGCAACCTACAAATTCATCAAAACACTGCAGTACACTGCCACCTTGCATAAATTTTCGATACATTGCCAATAATTTATCGCCGCAATTTTCTAGCGCGCGAAAGACTGCAAAAAGCGGAGTGAGCAATATATATCGGTATTTCTTTATAAATTTTGAATTGGCCAATATCGACAACTGGCAATATAATATTTATTTAATTGCATTTTATGGTTTTGTATTTTTTACTGACCCTAAAATTCGAATTTTTAAATAATAATCATACACGTATGTGCAAGTACGCATATTACGAATATTATGAATATGTACATATGCATGTAAATACTTGCATACATTCATATCGATCTACCACGCCACCTATTGGTTGAGTGTTAGCATATATGCACATGTATTTTCGGTAATTGACATGTGCATGGAAAAGAGTCGAAAAACATGGGCATGAGAAGACTTAAGGTATGTTGCCAGTCGCGTTTTCTCACTTTTGACCAAAAGTGTATTTGACTAATTACAAAGTGCGTTACTAAGTATACAGGACTTTTAAAAAAACAGACGAAACAACAGGTTTTATCAGCAAAATCAATTAATTTTATTCAAAAGAGTCTCCTTCTGCTTTTTGCACGGTCCAAAAGCATGTCGAACGAGTTTTTTAGCTCGTTGCCCGGTATTGCCGCCAGTATGCCGGTGCAAGCCTTTTGAATGGCCTCCACGTCTACATAACGCTTTCTTTCCATCGGCAAATGCATTTTTCCGAAAAGGTAGAAGTCGCACGGTGCCATATCAGGTCAAGACGGGGAGTGGTTGACTGTTAAAATGTTATTTTGGGTCAAATAATCGGACTTCGAATGTTGAATTCTGAGCAATTTTTGGTCGTCAGTCAATTTGCGCGGAACAAACCGAGCACACACCTTTTGTAAGTACAATTGTTTGGTCAAAATGCGATAAATCGATGTTTTAGAAATGTTTAATTCTATTTCCATGAATCGCAATGATGATTTCGGCTGATTTTTTATGAATTCACGCACAGTTTATGGTTTTGTATTTTATACTGACCCTAAAATTCGAATTTTAAATAATAATCATACACGTATGTGCAAGTACCATACGCGTATTAAGAATATTATGAATATGTACACATGCATGTAAATACTTGCATACATTCATATCGATCTACCACGTCACCTATTGGTTGAGTGTTAGCATATATGCACATGTATTTTTGGTAATTGACATGTTCATGGAAAAGAAGAGTCGAAAAACATGGGCATGAGAAGACTTAAGGTATGTTGCCAGTCGCGTTTTCTTACTTTTGACCAAAAGTGTATTTGACTAATTACAAAGTGCATTCCTAAGTATACAGGACTTTTAAAAAACAGACCAAACAATAGGTTTAACCAGCAAAATCAATTAATTTTTGTCGCGGAACGGATCAGCTGCCTATCGATAGTTAATGTTAAATCGTTTGAATGTCGTTTTTAGTATTTTATTGTATGTCGTTTTTACTGTTGCGATATACGGACACACTAATTCATAGAAAATTGTGCTTAATAATGGCGCGTAATAATTAGTGCGTCTGCGATATCCAAAGAGAGGGGAAAGAAACTGCGGTATGTCATAAGAATATGTCTAGATTTAAAGTAATATAATTGTATTCCCTATAGAATAAAACCACTCACATAACTCTGCGCTACACACCGAAGCTTACTCTGTCCTAGCCAGAGCTGGTTAAAAGGCATCCCCTGGATATTCGCGGCGACTCGATATCTTTTATTCGCACCTTTTTCGCATCTTTGTACGCACTCTGCGAGATGCCAACGACCCATTCACCCCGGCGCAGCCCTCGATTGCTGCAATCAAGTGCCTCTACCGCAAAGACGATCACGCCAACGGGCACTCCAGCCAGTTTTACGAGTGCGGCTTGTGATCAACAGCGGCCTCAAACTTTAAAGGAAAACGGAACTGTCGGTAGGAATCCGAATGGTACTCCGCAGCCTGAAAGGACAGGGCAGAATACCGACCGAATAGCGACTCTACTTGAAAGGATCGCCACCTTGGAAAAGGAGTTGGCCAAGGCCAGGGCAAATGGAGGGCAAGCAGAAGACGGAAGGAATCCCGTAGAAAACGGATTAAGCGGCAACAGAGTAAGCGGTTTGAGTGAAACGCTGCCAGTCACGTGCGCAGCAACGGAATCATTGAGTGCAAATATGCAACGGGAATCGGAAGAGACGCCATCTTTAAATGGACCGTTGCCCGCACAGTTGAGTGGAAACTTGCCGCCACAGTTGAGTGGAAACTTGCCGCCACAGTTGAGTGGAAACTTGGCGCCAACGCAAGGCAGCCATCTTGCAATTGGGCAACATGTCACAAGCTACTGTACAACTGTAAGTCCATCACCGTCTTACTGCGTTTCGGCCACAGTACAGCCAGAGCCAGGATATGCTCATGCATTTCGGGAGCCACAACGCAACTTTATGGTAACTGCGCCTTCTGTTGGATATTACGGAACAGCGTCGGCGAGTATATCAAATGGATGGACACCACGCAGTCTGCCTGATCTCCCGGATTTCGATGGTCAGCCCGAGGAATGGCCCTTATTCCAGAGCACCTACTTGGAGACAACGGTGGCATACCAGTGCACAGCCTTGGAGAACAACCAAAGACTTGTGAAAGCCTTGAAAGGTGAGGCTCGAGAGGCAGTAAAGGCGCTGCTCATACATGCGAACAACGTGCAAGCCGTTATGGAGCAGCTGCGATTCCGTTATGGACGCCCCGAGCAGCTGATCCGAAGTCAACTAGAGAGCGTGCGTGATGTGCCGCCCATATCGGAACAAAACATCGCCAGGATCATATCGTTCGCTACAAAAGTGAACAACCTTGCTGCGTTTCTTCAGTCAACAACAAACGGCAGCCAACACCTAGGGAACCCCACCCTAATGGAGGAGCTGATCACCAAGCTGCCTATGAGCAAGAGGCTGGACTGGGCAAAGCATGCAGCTACGATCGAGCCATACCCGACAGTGGTGCATCTTAGCGAATGGTTAAACGAGCTCGATAAGCTGGTGTGCACCATCACAGACGTTGGAAACAAAGAGCAAAAGCGACGATTACTGCACGCAAGTACCAGTCATCAGGATGAACAGCGCACAGACTGTCCCGAAGGTTGCCCAGTATGTCAGGGGCAGCATGCTATCAAGGACTGCGACGAGTTTCTCCATATGTCGCCAGCAGCGCGAATAGAGTTGTCGAGGAAGCGGAGGATCTGCTTTTCGTGTCTGGAGATTGGACACATGGCCCGGTTTTGCAAGAAGGGCAGCAAATGCAGCGTCTATGGATGCCAAAGGAGACACCACTACCTGCTGCACGACAGGAACGGGAATCCCAGGTCACCACAGTCGAACAGTGGCCACGTGAGGGAGGAACGGAGTAGCAGCAGTAACGATCGGGAGCCGCAAAGGGACAACAGTCAGCGACGCCGAAATCCCTTTACGTCAGCGCCCGGCAGGCAAGATGCAGGACGCAAGGAGGTTGGCCAAGGATCGCCGCACCGAAATCTGAGCTGCGTCGCTTCGGAAGGAAGTCATCTGCTTTTCCGGATATTACCCGTGACTTTGTACGGTAATAATACACAAGTTGAGACCTACGCACTGCTCGATGAAGGATCGTCCGTCACGCTTATTGACCATGATCTCATTCGGAGTTTGGACCTGAAAGGCGAACACCGACAGCTTAACGTGCAGTGGTTTGGCGGCAAATCGGCCAGAGAGCGCACAATGGTGGTCAGCCTGCAGATCAGCGGAACGGGCAAATCCAATCGCCACGGGCTACGGAATGTGTACGGTGTATCAAACTTAAACCTTCCGATGCAAAGCTTGCGACGAGAGGACATCAAGGCATCGAAGGCAAACGCGCGGCTACCGGTGAAGCCGTACTGTAATGCAGCGCCAAGGATTTTGATCGGTCTGGATCACGCGCATCTGGGTATTCCACTGAAGACGAAAAGCTTCGGAGCAGGAGGACCATATGCAGCCGCCACCAAACTCGGATGGGTGGTGTACGGACCAGTAAAGGGAAATGGCAACTTGCCGATTCCGAGATCCTGCTATTTGACAGTCACCCAGGATAATTTGCTCGAAAAGATGGGCTGCTATGGAAGGACGACGAGGTGAAATTGCCAGACAGCTATAACATGGCACTCAAGAGACTCGTCAACATCGAAAGGAAAATGAAGCGCGACGAGGTTTTCGCGCAGGCCTATAAAGGAATTATGGATGATTACATTAGAAAAGGGTATGCACGACGACTGGAGCCGCAGCACCCGAACCAGCAGCGGTAAGCTATGGTACCTGCCGCATTTCGGGGTGGAGAACCCAAACAAGCCTGGGAAAATCCGTCTAGTCTTCGATGCAGCAGCCAAGGTGAACGACGTGTCACTAAATTCAGCACTGATGAAAGGCCTTCAGCGCTATAAGCCTCTACCAGCCGTGCTCTTCCACTTTAGAGAAGGGACAGTTGGCGTCTGCGCTGATATCAAGGTGATGTTTCACCAAGTATTGATGCAGCCAGAGGATAGATGCGCCCAGAGGTTCCTTTGGAGACATGGAAATGATCATCGGGCCCGGACACATATGAGATGCAGGTGATGACGTTCGGAGCAGCATGTTCTCCTTGTGCGGCGGACTACGTGAAGATCGTCAACGCTTCACAGTACAGGAGCACAGATCCGAGTGCGGTTCAAGCGATCAACGAATACCACTACGTCGATGACTACGTGGACAGCTTCAAGAGCGAGGACGAAGCCATCGCAGTCTCCTCACGAATGTGAATACACGCGAATGCTGGGTTTGATTTGTGTCGGTTCTCCTCCAGTTCGGCAGATGGGGTCAAAGCTTTAAACCCACAAGGATCCAACATGAATGTTAAATGGACCGAATCTGAGGAGAAGGTACTGGGCATGTACTGGCAGCCGGCTACAGATGACTTCAAGTTCAGCATCAAATACCATCGAGTGCCCAGCAGCGTGATGAATGGGGAACGCGTTCCTACTAAGAGGGAGTTTCTAAGCCTCGTCATGTCCACGTTTCACCCGATCGGATTCTTGAGCTGCTACATGGTGACCGCCAAGTTGTTAATGCGAGAATGGGATGAGCCTCTACCAGATGAGTTGGCCTTAGCATTTGGCTGCTGGCGGCAAGAAATGAGGTACATCGAAGAGTTCCGTTGTCCTCGCTACTATTTCGGCACTGGACGTGTGCGGACACTGCAGCTGCACGTCTTCGTGGATTCCAGCCAATCGGCGTTCGCTGCGGCGGCCTATTGGCGGGCCACATACGCAAACGAGGATGTGCAGGCACATTTTGTATGTTCCAAAACGAAATGTGCTCCCATGAGGACGATGTCGATCCCACGACTGGAACTTCAAGCAGCTGTACTGGGTACGAGATTGATGGACACCGTTAAAAAGGATCACGGTGTAGCGATCAGCAGCTGCGTACTTTGGACTGACTCTAAGACTGTGCTGCATTGGATCGGCAGCAACCACAGAAGATATAAGCAATTTATTGCAAACCGAGTGGCCGAAATCTTAGAGTCCACAGAGGCTTCCCAATGGAGATGGCTACCATCTGCCGAAAACGTGGCAGATGACGTAACTAGGTCGCAACGCCGTGTGGACATAAGTCAAGGTTCACGGTGGTTAAGCGGACCGCCATTTCGTCGGGAACCTGAAGAAAAGTGGCCCAAATCGTCTTCGAGTAACATATGCGCTGCACAGGCTGCCGAGGAAGAAGAGATGCCATGCGAGTTTGCATTGGTCATGGCGAACACGCCGTTCATCTCTCTAGAACGGTTCTCGAATTTCAACCGGTTGGTCAGGACAACAGCGTGGGTCCTCAGGTTCATTCGACGGTGTGGCGGGCGATGCCACGAGAGAAGCACGGACTCACATCGGTTGAATGCACAGACGCAGAGCGCGCTTTGATACGGCAAGCGCAAAGTGAAGCGTTCGCCAAGGAGGTTCACGGAAGGACGGTCGACAAAAGCAGTCAATTGTCAGGATTATCGCCGTACTTCGACGAAGACGGGATTATGCGTGCAAGTGGGAGGATCGACGCTGCGATATGCGTACCATATGGTGCTCGCCGTCCAATCATACTGTCCCATAAAAACGCACTGGCGGAGATGATCGTTCATCACTATCACGAAAGGATGTGTCATCAAAACTTGAAGGTCACCATCGGTGAGATTCGCCGAAAGTTCTGGATCACAAATATTAGAAGGCTGCTACGGAAGATAATGGCAAACTGTAACGTATGCAAGTTGCGCAAAGCGCGACCTACACAGCCCGAGATGGGTCCTTTGCCAGAAGATCGGCTCGAGGCAAATGGATGGCCCTTTAAGTACACTGGCCTGGATTACTTTGGACCACTGCTCGTTTCTATCGGCCGTCGCACGGAGAAGAGGTGGATGGCCCTATTCACCTGCTTAACAACGAGAGCAATCCACTTGGAGATGGCCCATGACTTATCGACGGATTCATGCATTATCGCAATAAGGAACTTCATGTGCCGCCGTGGACCGGTGTTTAGAATAAGGAGCGATAATGGAAAGAACTTCGTGGGAGCAGATCGAGAGGCTAAGAGGTTCAGCGAGGTGTTCGAGCCAACGAGGATTCAGGGCGAGCTGTCGTCCAAAGGAGTAGAATGGATATTTAACTGTCCGGCGAACTCAGCCGAGGGTGGCGTCTGGGAAAGAATGGTCCAGTGTGTAAAGAAGGTGCTGGCGCACACAATGAAGGAGCTCGCGCCCAGAGAGCATGTGCTCGAAAATTTGTTAATCGAGGCGGAGAACATAGTGAACTCTCGCCCTCTCACACATCTGCCGATTACGGTGGATCAGGAGGCTCCGCTGACACCGAATGATTTATTAAAGGGATCATCTGACGTTCCGAATCTTCCCGGAGACGATGGGATGGCTTATGCGAGATGCACCACACGGAAACAGTGGCGCCTTGCGAGGATGATGAGGAACAGATTCTGGAAGCGATGGGTACATGAGTACTTGCCCACTCTCGTCCGCAGGGAGAAATGGTGCCAGCGCGCCGAACCGATGCGCATTGGAGATCTGGTGTTTATCTGTGATCCGGCCATACCACGCAGGGAGTGGAAAAGAGGCGTCATTGAGGAAGTGTTCACTGGAAAGGATGGGGTGGCACGACGCGCGGCAGTAAGGACTGGTGATCAAGCAAAGCTGATAATGCGTCCCGCTTCGAAGTTAGCAATTTTAGATGTGGTGAATGCTGTTGCTTCACGGGGGAGGGGATGTCGCGGAACGGATCAGCTGCCTATCGATAGTTAATGTTAAATCGTTTGAATGTCGTTTTTAGTATTTTATTGTATGTCGTTTTTACTGTTGCGATATACGAACACACTAATTCAGAGAAAATTGTGCTTAATAATGACGCGTAAGAATTAGTGCGTCTGCGATATCTAAAGAGAGGGGAAAGAAACTGCGGTATGTTATAAGAATATGTCTAGATTTAAAGTAATATAATTGTATTCCCTATAGAATAAAACCACTCACATAACTCTGCGCTACACACCGAAGCTTACTCTGTCCTAGCCAGAGCTGGTTAAAAGGCATCCCCTGGATATTCGCGGCGACTCGATAATTTTATTCAAAAGAGTCTCCTTCTGCTTATTGCACGGTCCAAAAGCATGTCAAACGAGTTTTTTAGCTCGTTGCCCGGTATTGCCGCCAGTATGCCGGTGCAAACCTTTTGAATGGCCTCCACGTCTACATAACGCGTTCTTTCCATCGGCAAATGCATTTTTGCGAAAAGGTAGAAGTCGCACGGTGCCATATCAGGACAATACGGGGAGTGGTTGATTGTTAAAATGTTATTTTTGGTCAAAAAATCGGCCTTCGAATGTTGAATTCTGAGAAATTTTTGGTCGTCAGACAATTCGTGCGGAACAAACCGTACACACACCTTTTGTAAGCACAATTGTTTGGTCAAAATGCGATAAATCGATGTTTAAAGATGTTTTATTCTATTTCCATGAATTGCAATGATGATTTCGGCTGATTTTTTTTGAATTCACGCACAGTTTCGATGGAATTTTGGTTGGCCCACATGTTCATCGTCATTTATGTCCTCACGACCACTTTGAAAACGTTAAAGCCACTCGCGCACTCTGCTACGGGATAGGCAATCATCGCCATAAACTTGTTTCCCCAGTTAAAACGTTTTCGTAAAAGTTTTACCAATTTTAAAACAAAATTCAATATTGTTCGAAGCTCATTTTCGCACCGATGACAAAAACATACTGACACTTAAAACGCAATAACTTCACTTCCAATAGATGAAATGTCATGAAATTTTTAGTGGAAGTCGATAAGGGATAGCAGATTCTAACGCACTAGTGGACATATAGATTACGCCACTAGAGGGCGCTAGATTGAAAAGGTCCTGTTTACTTTGGAACGCGCCTTGTATTTTCAAACCATGAATTAGCGTTCAAATCTAACTTATCCCACTTAGTTTAAAGAATTTTTTTTATTGCCAATGCTTGGAGTTCCGCTCGGGAAACACAAGTTTTCCTCAAATAAAAGATTAAACTTTGACAAAATCATTGTTTAAAATGGCAATCGCATTCTTTAGATATCTTAGTTATCTTAGCTGTCTAAAATGGAAATCGCATTTTTTAGATATCTTAGTTATCTTAGCTATCTCTATTCTGTAAACGTCCGTTTTCATAAGTGGGCACATGATTCTTCATCTGAAATGATAATTTTTGCGTCTAATGCAAATTTTGTTTGCTGTTTTTTCTGTTGTTTCTGCAGCTGCTCTTTACTTTTAATACTATTTTTATTAGTATTATTTTTATTGTTGGTTGCAGACACACTAGCATTAAGACTAGATACGGACATTATCTTCAGCTTATGGCGGTAGGCCCATCGGTAAGCTCACCATTGGGCAAAGCTTGAAGAAACGCTTCTTTACCAACACAATCATCGATGTTAACCTTAGGCTCAGCAGTCTTGACTCTCGTTACATTATTTACTATCACATGAGCAGTCGCGGCAAGGTTCTTTGGTGTTGCATTTAATTCTACATCGGAATCGGCATCACTAATTTCGCCGTTCGCTTTGAAATTGCCCACAAATACATCAATCCATCTTCCTCTGATTCATCGTAACTTTCGTCTTCCTCCTCTTCACCCCTTGCACTTTCTCTTTCACTATCATTTTCGTTCTCACTTTCCCGATGAATCTTAACACCATTGACCAAATCATTGAAAGATGTATCCATACATATATTGTTGGGCTGCCTCAGCACTGGGACACGGCTTTTCGTCCCTATTATTATCAAGCAGAGCAACAACTGCATCGACTGTGGAAATTGTAGCCACTGCTCCAACAATTTGCAACTGTTTTTCTTTTTGTCGCGCCTCACGATGTTCCTGTACTGTGAGTTCCTGTTCGCGTGCAAATCTAAAATAATACCCAAGTAATTATTTGTTACCACGGCTCTCAAAATATTGTCCTCACTTTTCCAGTATATCACTTATTTTTGTTTGTTTCTTGCTGTTCTCATTCAACTTGGCCAGTAGCGTGGCATCATTGGCTGCTGGATCCTTCGCGTTGGACGTAAAGTGTGTAAGAGTCTCGTAGTGATCTGTTTTGCGTCGTTCCTGCAGCAAACGACCTACCTTAACGAAGGCATCATGTGCTGCAAATAAGTATTCAAATTTAATTATGAATATACTTAATTCCTGTATGAATGAATTCATTTCCGGGCAACAATACCGTACAGTGCTATACTGTGATCCTTTCTTACTATACTTATTACTCACTACATTACTATAGTTAAAATAAATTAAACGGAAAGTGTATACATCTTTGAGTACACGTTTGTAATGTTTGATATGATTATGACCCTTTTCGTACACTGAAAAATGAATGATTACACTTAAAATAAGCAACGGTAATAATTTTTAACAAAAATATTGCAAAATAAAAATAATAAAAAATTGGATATAAAAAAATTATTTTTTAATTTTTAAATTTGATTTTCATAATAAAAATTAATTGATACCTTTTATTTTCTATTTTTAAAATAAGTAAAAAAAAAGAAATACGGGTTATTTTAAAAATTTTATGTAAAAAGTACATTCAAATATACTATACATTTGTAGATAATTTTCTATTTATTTTTGATTTTTATAAAAAAAAATATTATAAAAAACTCAACTCATAACTTAAACTTTCTATTTTTATAAAAAAAAATTATAACAAACTCAACTCATAACTTAAACTTTATATTTTTATTTTAAAAATCGAAATCAAAAGTTTTAAAATGATTTATGTTATAAAAATCTAATAATTAAAAACAAAATAATTTTTAATAAAATTGAGAGCAACAGTCGAGCGGCAGTGGGATAACCATCGACGTATGTTGCCATAAAATGTTTCTAATTGTATGATACTAATCGCAAGCTACAAATTATTCAAAACACTGCAGTACACTGCCATCTTGCATAAATTTCGATACGTTGCCAATAATTTATCGCCGCAATTTCCTAGCGCGCGAAAGACTGCAGAAAACGGTGTTAGCAATATATATCGATATTTCTTTATAAATTTTAAATTGGCCAATATCGACAACTGGCAATATATCGAGTAATCAAAATTAATATTTATTTAATTGCATTTTATGGTTTTGTATTTTTTACTGACCCTGAAATATGAATTATTAAATAATAATCATATGTATAAGTACGCATATTAAGAATATTATGAATATGTACACATGCATGTAAATACTTGCATACATTCATATCGGTCTATCACGCCACCTATTGGTTGAGTGTTAGACTATATGCATATGTACTTTCGGTAATTGACATGTGCATGGAAAAGAAGAGTCGAGAAACAGCTCGCGCTACGAGCTCGCATAGTTCGTCCTTTTCTTTCCTGCACAAGTAATATAGTTATGACGCCATCGACAACTTGTTTGCTAGTTGGAGGGTCGAAATGGTTTATCTATTAACTTTAGTGTTTATTGTCCGATCGGATTCCAATTTGGAGAATAAGTTTATATAGTATTTATCTATATATATGCTAAAGCAGAACGTTAAGAAATGAATACTTCGAATATAAATCGCAATGTAAATTAAAATTGTCGGTTTGTGGGGCGGTAGGCGTGTTATACCAAATTGAAAATAAACTTGATCTGCGTATGGTAAACAGGAATCTTTATGCTGAACTTGGTGTCCCTAGCTTTTGTAATAGCTGAGATCGGCGCGTTCATCCAGACAGACGGACATGGCTCAATCGACTCGGCTAGTGATCCTGAGCAAGAATATATGTACTTTATGGGGTCTCCGACGCCTCCTTCTGCCTGTTACATACATTTGCACAAAGTTAGTATACCCTCTTTTCACAATTTTTAATGGTAGAAGGATATACAAATTTGCAACGTTTTTGTGTTCGCCGATAAAAAATAGCACGTAACACCTTTTATGCCTCTAATTTTTGTTTGTAATACTCATTCACAAGTACTCAAATATTTTTCGATTCAGTAGATATTACTTTAAAGTTAGTGTATACCTTTATGCGACATAAGGTGAGTCATTGTACGAGGGCTGTGTGTTAAGTTTTCGCCTGACTATCAAGGCTACCTCCGACGTTAGCCAAAATTTGGTATTTTGATCTTTTAGTATGTACTCGCCAAAATGTTAGCCACACTGGTGTTATAGTTATTGTAGAACAAACGGTTAATTAAGTCGATATCAGAGCTTTAGTACAAATTTGTTAAATAACAACGGTGATGTGCACTGTTTATCGCAAAAAGTGGAGGAACGAGCTTAAAAGACGAGACACGTCCATTAGACTACTTACAAAAGCATCGAAAAATCCTAAAGAGCGCGTTTGCGTATTTTGAAACATGGGGATGAAAAAACTTAAGGTAAGTTGACAGTAGCGTTTTCTCACTTTTGACCAAAAGTGTATTTGACTAGTTACAAGGTGCTTTCCTAAGTAAACACGACTTTTAAAAAATAGACCAAACAACAGGTTTTATCGGCAAAATTAATTAATTTTATTCAAAATAGTCTCCTTCTGCTTTAATACAGCTATTTGCACGGTCCAAAAGCATGTTGAACGAGTGTTTTTGCTCGTTGCCCGGTATGGCCACTAGTATGCCGGTGCAATCATTTTCAATGGCCTCCAGGTGAATGAGGGGGGTGGTTGATTGTTGAAATATTATTTTTGGTCAAATAATCGGCCTTCGAATGTTGAATTCCGAGCAATTTTTGGTCGTCAGACAATTCGTGCGGAACAAACCGTGCACACACCTTTTGTAAGCACAATTGTTCGGTCAAAATGCGATAAATCGATGTTTTCGAAATCTTCTATTCTATTTCCATGAATTGCAATGATGATTTCGGCTGATTTTTATGAATTCACGCACAGTTTCGATGGAATTTTTGGTGATCACGAATTTTGTTGTCCCACATGTTCATCGATATTTATGTCCTCACGACCACTTTGAAAACGTTGAAACCACTCGTGCACTCTGCTACGGGATAGCCAATCATCGCCATAAACTTGTTTATTTATTTATTAAAAGTTTTACCAATTTCAAAACAAAATTTAATGTTGTTCGAGGCTTATTTCCGCACCGATGACAAAAACATACTGACACTTAAAACGCAATAACTTCACTTCCAATAGATGAAATGTCATGAAATTTTTAGTGGAAGTCGATAAGGGATAGCAGATTCTAACGCACTAGTGGACATATAGATTACGCCACTAGAGGGCGCTAGATTGAAAAGGTCCTGTTTACTTTGGAACGCGCCTTGTATTTTCAAACCATGAATTAGCGTTCAAATCTAACTTATCCCACTTAGTTTAAAGAATTTTTTTATTGCCAATGCTTGGAGTTCCGCTCGGGAAACACAAGTTTTCCTCAAATAAAAAGATTAACCTTTGACAAAATCATTGTTTAAAATGGCAATCGCATTCTTTAGATATCTTAGTTATCTTAGCTGTCTAAAATGGAAATCGCATTTTTTAGATATCTTAGTTATCTTAGCTATCTCTATTCTGTAAACGTCCGTTTTCATAAGTGGGCACATGATTCTTCATCTGAAATGATAATTTTTGCGTCTAATGCAAATTTTGTTTGCTGCTTTTTCTGTTGTTTCTGCAGCTGCTCTTTACTTTTAATACTATTTTTATTAGTATTATTTTTATTGTTGGTTGCAGACACACTAGCATTAAGACTAGATACGGACATTATCTTCAGCTTATGGCGGTAGGCCCATCGGTAAGCTCACCATTGGGCAAAGCTTGAAGAAACGCTTCTTTACCAACACAATCATCGATGTTAACCTTAGGCTCAGCAGTCTTGACTCTCGTTACATTATTTACTATCACATGAGCAGTCGCGGCAAGGTTCTTTGGTGTTGCATTTAATTCTACATCGGAATCGGCATCACTAATTTCGCCGTTCGCTTTGAAATTGCCCACAAATACATCAATCCATCTTCCTCTGATTCATCGTAACTTTCGTCTTCCTCCTCTTCACCCCTTGCACTTTCTCTTTCACTATCATTTTCGTTCTCACTTTCCCGATGAATCTTAACACCATTGACCAAATCATTGAAAGATGTATCCATACATATATTGTTGGGCTGCCTCAGCACTGGGACACGGCTTTTCGTCCCTATTATTATCAAGCAGAGCAACAACTGCATCGACTGTGGAAATTGTAGCCACTGCTCCAACAATTTGCAACTGTTTTTCTTTTTGTCGCGCCTCACGATGTTCCTGTACTGTGAGTTCCTGTTCGCGTGCAAATCTAAAATAATACCCAAGTAATTATTTGTTACCACGGCTCTCAAAATATTGTCCTCACTTTTCCAGTATATCACTTATTTTTGTTTGTTTCTTGCTGTTCTCATTCAACTTGGCCAGTAGCGTGGCATCATTGGCTGCTGGATCCTTCGCGTTGGACGTAAAGTGTGTAAGAGTCTCGTAGTGATCTGTTTTGCGTCGTTCCTGCAGCAAACGACCTACCTTAACGAAGGCATCATGTGCTGCAAATAAGTATTCAAATTTAATTATGAATATACTTAATTCCTGTATGAATGAATTCATTTCCGGGCAACAATACCGTACAGTGCTATACTGTGATCCTTTCTTACTATACTTATTACTCACTACATTACTATAGTTAAAATAAATTAAACGGAAAGTGTATACATCTTTGAGTACACGTTTGTAATGTTTGATATGATTATGACCCTTTTCGTACACTGAAAAATGAATGATTACACTTAAAATAAGCAACGGTAATAATTTTTAACAAAAATATTGCAAAATAAAAATAATAAAAAATTGGATATAAAAAAATTATTTTTTAATTTTTAAATTTGATTTTCATAATAAAAATTAATTGATACCTTTTATTTTCTATTTTTAAAATAAGTAAAAAAAAAGAAATACGGGTTATTTTAAAAATTTTATGTAAAAAGTACATTCAAATATACTATACATTTGTATTTATTTATTTTTGATTGTTTTAAAAAAAAAAATAATATAAAAAACTCAACTCATAACTTAAACTTTCTATTTTTATAAAAAAAAAATTATAAAAAACTCAACTCATAACTTAAACTTTATATTTTTATTTTAAAAATCGAAATCAAAAGTTTTAAAATGATTTATGTTATAAAAATCTAATAATTAAAAACAAAATAATTTTTAATAAAATTGAGAGCAACAGTCGAGCGGCAGTGGGATAACCATCGACGTATGTTGCCATAAAATGTATCTAATTGTATGATACTAATCGCAAGCTACAAATTCATCAAAACACTGCAGTACACTGCCATCATGCATAAATTTCGATACGTTGCCAATAATTTATCGCCGCAATTTTCTAGCGCGCGAAAGACTGCAAAAAACGGTGTGAGCAATATATATCGATATTTCTTTATAAATTTTAAATTGGCCAATATCGACAACTGGCAACATATCGAGTAATCAAAATTAATATTTATTTAATTGCATTTTATGGTTTTGTATTTTTTACTGACCCTAAAATATGAATTATTAAATAATAATCATATGTATAAGTACGCATATTAAGAATATTATGAATATGTACACAAGCATGTAAATACTTGCATACATTCATATCGGTCTACCACGCCACCTATTGGTTGAGTGTTAGAATATATGCATATGTACTTTCGGTAATTGACATGTGCATGGAAAAGAAGAGTCGAGAAACAGCTCGCGCTACGAGCTCGCATAGTTCGTCCTTTTCTTTCCTGCACAAGTAATATAGTTATGACGCCATCGACAACTTGTTTGCTAGTTGGAGGGTCGAAATGGTTTATCTATTAACTTTAGTGTTTATTGTCCGATCGGATTCCAATTTGGAGAATAAGTTTATATAGTATTTATCTATATATATGCTAAAGCAGAACGTTAAGAAATGAATACTTCGAATATAAATCGCAATGTAAATTAAAATTGTCGGTTTGTGGGGCGGTAGGCGTGTTATTCCAAATTGAAAATAAACTTGATCTGCGTATGGTAAACAGGAATCTTTATGCTGAACTTGGTGTCCCTAGCTTTTGTAATAGCTGAGATCGGCGCGTTCATCCAGACAGACGGACATGGCTCAATCGACTCGGCTAGTGATCCTGAGCAAGAATATATGTACTTTATGGGGTCTCCGACGCCTCCTTCTGCCTGTTACATACATTTGCACAAAGTTAGTATACCCTCTTTTGACAATTTTTAATGGTAGAAGGATATACAAATTTGCAACGTTTTTGTGTTCGCCGATAAAAAATAGCACGTAACACCTTTTATGCCTCTAATTTTTGTTTGTAATACTCATTCACAAGTACTCAAATATTTTTCGATTCAGTAGATATTACTTTAAAGTTAGTGTATACCTTTATGCGACATAAGGTGAGTCATTGTACGAGGGCTGTGTGTTAAGTTTTCGCCTGACTATCAAGGCTACCTCCGACGTTAGCCAAAATTTGGTATTTTGATCTTTTAGTATGTACTCGCCAAAATGTTAGCCACACTGGTGTTATAGTTATTGTAGAACAAACGGTTAATTAAGTCGATATCAGAGCTTTAGTACAAATTTGTTAAATAACAACGGTGATGTGCACTGTTTATCGCAAAAAGTGGAGGAACGAGCTTAAAAGACGAGACACGTCCATTAGACTACTTACAAAAGCATCGAAAAATCCTAAAGAGCGCGTTTGCGTATTTTGAAACATGGGGATGAAAAAACTTAAGGTAAGTTGACAGTAGCGTTTTCTCACTTTTGACCAAAAGTGTATTTGACTACATAGTTACAAGGTGCTTTCCTAAGTAAACACGACTTTTAAAAAATAGACCAAACAACAGGTTTTATCGGCAAAATTAATTAATTTTATTCAAAATAGTCTCCTTCTGCTTTAATACAGCTATTTGCACGGTCCAAAAGCATGTTGAACGAGTGTTTTTGCTCGTTGCCCGGTATGGCCACTAGTATGCCGGTGCAATCATTTTCAATGGCCTCCAGGTGAATGAGGGGGTGGTTGATTGTTGAAATATTATTTTTGGTCAAATAATCGGCCTTCGAATGTTGAATTCCGAGCAATTTTTGGTCGTCAGACAATTCGTGCGGAACAAACCGTGCACACACCTTTTGTAAGCACAATTGTTCGGTCAAAATGCGATAAATCGATGTTTTCGAAATCTTCTATTCTATTTCCATGAATTGCAATGATGATTTCGGCTGATTTTTATGAATTCACGCACAGTTTCGATGGAATTTTTGGTGATCACGAATTTTGTTGTCCCACATGTTCATCGATATTTATGTCCTCACGACCACTTTGAAAACGTTGAAACCACTCGTGCACTCTGCTACGGGATAGCCAATCATCGCCATAAACTTGTTTATTTATTTATTAAAAGTTTTACCAATTTCAAAACAAAATTTAATGTTGTTCGAAGCTTATTTCCGCACCGATGACAAAAACATACTGACACTTAAAACGCAATAACTTCACTTCCAATAGATGAAATGTCATGAAATTTTTAGTGGAAGTCGATAAGGGATAGCAGATTCTAACGCACTAGTGGACATATAGATTACGCCACTAGAGGGCGCTAGATTGAAAAGGTCCTGTTTACTTTGGAACGCGCCTTGTATTTTCAAACCATGAATTAGCGTTCAAATCTAACTTATCCCACTTAGTTTAAAGAATTTTTTTATTGCCAATGCTTGGAGTTCCGCTCGGGAAACACAAGTTTTCCTCAAATAAAAAGACTAAACTTTGACAAACTCATTGTTTAAAATGGCAATCGCATTCATTAGATATCTTAGTTATCTTAGCTGTCTAAAATGGCAATCGCATTTTTTAGATATCTTAGTTGTCTTAGCTATCTCTATTCTGTAAACGTCCGTTTTCATAAGTGGGCACATGATTCGTCATCTGAAATGATAATTTTTGCGTCTAATGCAAATTTTGTTTGCTGCTTTTTCTGTTGTTTCCGCAGCTGCTCTTTACTTTTAATACTATTTTTATTAGTATTATTTTTATTGTTGGTTGCAGACACACTAGCATTAAGACTAGATACGGACATTATCTTCAGCTTATGGCGGTAGGCCCATCGGTAAGCTCACCATTGGGCAAAGCTTGAAGAAACGCTTCTTTACCAACACAATCATCGATGTTAACCTTAGGCTCAGCAGTCTTGACTCTCGTTGCATTATTTACTATCACATGAGCAGTCGCGGCAAGGTTCTTTGGTGTTGCATTTAATTCTACATCGGAATCGGCATCACTAATTTCGCCGTTCGCTTTGAAATTGCCCACAAATACATCAATCCATCTTCCTCTGATTCATCGTAACTTTCGTCTTCCTCCTCTTCACCCCTTGCACTTTCTCTTTCACTATCATTTTCGTTCTCACTTTCCCGATGAATCTTAACACCATTGACCAAATCATTGAAAGATGTATCCATACATATATTGTTGGGCTGCCTCAGCACTGGGACACGGCTTTTCGTCCCTATTATTATCAAGCAGAGCAACAACTGCATCGACTGTGGAAATTGTAGTCACTGCTGCAACAATTTGCAACTGTTTTTCTTTTTGTCGCGCCTCACGATGTTCCTGTACTGTGAGTTCCTGTTCGCGTGCAAATCTAAAATAATACCCAAGTAATTATTTGTTACCACGGCTCTCAAAATATTGTCCTCACTTTTCCAGTATATCACTTATTTTTGTTTGTTTCTTGCTGTTCTCATTCAACTTGGCCAGTAGCGTGGCATCATTGGCTGCTGGATCCTTCGCGTTGGACGTAAAGTGTGTAAGAGTCTCGTAGTGATCTGTTTTGCGTCGTTCCTGCAGCAAACGACCTACATACCTTAACGAAGGCATCATGTGCTGCAAATAAGTATTCAAATTTAATTATGAATATACTTAATTCCTGTATGAATGAATTCATTTCCGGGCAACAATACCGTACAGTGCTATACTGTGATCCTTTCTTACTATACTTATTACTCACTACATTACTATAGTTAATATAAATTAAACGGAAAGTGTATACATCTTTGAGTACACGTTTGTAATGTTTGATATGATTATGACCCACACTTAAAATAAGCAACGGTAATAATTTTTAACAAAAATATTGCAAAATAAAAATAATAAAAAATTGGATATAAAAAAATTATTTTTTAATTTTTAAATTTGATTTTCATAATAAAAATTAATCGATACCTTTTATTTTCTATTTTTAAAATTAGTAAAAAAAACAGAAATACGGTTTATTTTAAAAATTGTATGTAAAAAGTACATTCAAATATACTATACATTTGTATTTATTTATTTTTGATTGTTTTAAAAAAAAAATAATATAAAAACTCAACTCATAACTTAAACTTTCTATTTTTATAAAAAAAAATTATAAAAAACTCAACTCATAACTTAAACTTTATATTTTTATTTTAAAAATCGAAATCAAAAGTTTTAAAATGATTTATGTTATAAAAATCTAATAATTAAAAACAAAATAATTTTTAATAAAATTGAGAGCAACAGTCGAGCGGCAGTGGGATAACCATCGACGTATGTTGCCATAAAATGTATCTAATTGTATGATACTAATCGCAAGCTACAAATTCATCAAAACACTGCAGTACACTGCCATCATGCATAAATTTCGATACGTTGCCAATAATTTATCGCCGCAATTTTCTAGCGCGCGAAAGACTGCAAAAAACGGTGTGAGCAATATATATCGATATTTCTTTATAAATTTTAAATTGGCCAATATCGACAACTGGCAACATATCGAGTAATCAAAATTAATATTTATTTAATTGCATTTTATGGTTTTGTATTTTTTACTGACCCTAAAATATGAATTATTAAATAATAATCATATGTATAAGTACGCATATTAAGAATATTATGAATATGTACACAAGCATGTAAATACTTGCATACATTCATATCGGTCTACCACGCCACCTATTGGTTGAGTGTTAGAATATATGCATATGTACTTTCGGTAATTGACATGTGCATGGAAAAGAAGAGTCGAGAAACAACTCGCGCTACGAGCTCGCATAGTTCGTCCTTTTCTTTCCTGCACAAGTAATATAGTTATGACGCCATCGACAACTTGTTTGCTAGTTGGAGGGTCGAAATGGTTTATCTATTAACTTTAGTCTTTATTGTCCGATCGGATTGCAATTTGGAGAATAAGTTTATATAGTATCTATCTATATGCTAAAGCAGAACGTTAAGCAATGAATACTTCGAATATAAATCGCAATGTAAATTAAAATTGTCGGTTTGTGGGGCGGTAGGCGTGTTATACCAAATTGAAAATAAACTTGATCTGCGTATGGTAAACAGGAATCTTTATGCTGAACTTGGTGTCCCTAGCTTTTGTAATAGCTGAGATCGGCGCGTTCATCCAGACAGACGGACATGGCTCAATCGACTCGGCTAGTGATCCTGAGCAAGAATATATGTACTTTATGGGGTCTCCGACGCCTCCTTCTGCCTGTTACATACATTTGCACAAAGTTAGTATACCCTCTTTTGACCATTTTTAATGGTCAAGGATATACAAATTTGCAACGTTTTTGTGTTCGCCGATAAAAAATAGCACGTAACACCTTTTATGGCTCTAATTTTTGTTTGTAATACTCCTTCACAAGTACTCAAATATTTTTCGATTCAGTAGATATTACTTTAAAGTTAGTATATACCTTTATGCGAAATAAGGTGAGTCATTGTACGAGGGCTGTGTGTTAAGTTTTCGCCTGACTATCAAGGCTACCTCCGACGTTAGCCAAAATTTGGTATTTTGATCTTTTAGTATGTACTCGCCAAAATGTTAGCCACACTGGTGTTATAGTTATTGTAGAACAAACGGTTAATTAAGTCGATATCAGAGCTTTAGTACAAATTTGTTAAATAACAACGGTGATGTGCACTGTTTATCGCAAAAAGTAGAGGAACGAGCTTAAAAGACGAGACACGTCCATTAGACTACTTACAAAAGCATCGAAAAATCCTAAAGAGCGCGTTTGCGTATTTTGAAACATGGGGATGAAAAAACTTAAGGTAAGTTGACAGTAGCGTTTTCTCACTTTTGACCAAAAGTGTATTTGACTAGTTACAAGGTGCTTTCCTAAGTAAACACGACTTTTAAAAAATAGACCAAACAACAGGTTTTATCGGCAAAATTAATTAATTTTATTCAAAATAGTCTCCTTCTGCTTTAATACAGCTATTTGCACGGTCCAAAAGCATGTTGAACGAGTGTTTTTGCTCGTTGCCCGGTATGGCCGCTAGTATGCCGGTGCAATCATTTTCAATGGCCTCCAGGTGAATGAGGGGGGTGGTTGATTGTTGAAATATTATTTTTGGTCAAATAATCGGCCTTCGAATGTTGAATTCCGAGCAATTTTTGGTCGTCAGACAATTCGTGCGGAACAAACCGTGCACACACCTTTTGTAAGCACAATTGTTCGGTCAAAATGCGATAAATCGATGTTTTCGATTTCTATTCTATTTCCATGAATTGCAATGATGATTTCGGCTGATTTTTATGAATTCACGCACAGTTTCGATGGAATTTTTGGTGATCACGAATTTTGTTGTCCCACATGTTCATCGATATTTATGTCCTCACGACCACTTTGAAAACGTTGAAACCACTCGTGCACTCTGCTACGGGATAGCCAATCATCGCCATAAACTTGTTTATTTATTTATTAAAAGTTTTACCAATTTCAAAACAAAATTTAATGTTGTTCGAGGCTTATTTCCGCACCGATGACAAAAACATACTGACACTTAAAACGCAATAACTTCACTTCCAATAGATGAAATGTCATGAAATTTTTAGTGGAAGTCGATAAGGGATAGCAGATTCTAACGCACTAGTGGACATATAGATTACGCCACTAGAGGGCGCTAGATTGAAAAGGTCCTGTTTACTTTGGAACGCGCCTTGTATTTTCAAACCATGAATTAGCGTTCAAATCTAACTTATCCCACTTAGTTTAAAGAATTTTTTTTATTGCCAATGCTTGGAGTTCCGCTCGGGAAACACAAGTTTTCCTCAAATAAAAAGATTAAACTTTGACAAAATCATTGTTTAAAATGGCAATCGCATTCTTTAGATATCTTAGTTATCTTAGCTGTCTAAAATGGAAATCGCATTTTTTAGATATCTTAGTTATCTTAGCTATCTCTATTCTGTAAACGTCCGTTTTCATAAGTGGGCACATGATTCTTCATCTGAAATGATAATTTTTGCGTCTAATGCAAATTTTGTTTGCTGCTTTTTCTGTTGTTTCTGCAGCTGCTCTTTACTTTTAATACTATTTTTATTAGTATTATTTTTATTGTTGGTTGCAGACACACTAGCATTAAGACTAGATACGGACATTATCTTCAGCTTATGGCGGTAGGCCCATCGGTAAGCTCACCATTGGGCAAAGCTTGAAGAAACGCTTCTTTACCAACACAATCATCGATGTTAACCTTAGGCTCAGCAGTCTTGACTCTCGTTACATTATTTACTATCACATGAGCAGTCGCGGCAAGGTTCTTTGGTGTTGCATTTAATTCTACATCGGAATCGGCATCACTAATTTCGCCGTTCGCTTTGAAATTGCCCACAAATACATCAATCCATCTTCCTCTGATTCATCGTAACTTTCGTCTTCCTCCTCTTCACCCCTTGCACTTTCTCTTTCACTATCATTTTCGTTCTCACTTTCCCGATGAATCTTAACACCATTGACCAAATCATTGAAAGATGTATCCATACATATATTGTTGGGCTGCCTGAGCACTGGGACACGGCTTTTCGTCCCTATTATTATCAAGCAGAGCAACAACTGCATCGACTGTGGAAATTGTAGCCACTGCTGCAACAATTTGCAACTGTTTTTCTTTTTGTCGCGCCTCACGATGTTCCTCTGCTGTGAGTTCCTGTTCGCGTGCAAATCTAAAATAATACCCAAGTAATTATTTGTTACCACGGCTCTCAAAATATTGTCCTCACTTTTCCAGTATATGACTTATTTTTGTTTGTTTCTTGCTGTTCTCATTTAACTTGGCCAGTAGCCAGTGGCATCAGTGCTGCAAATAAGTATTCAAATTTAATTATGAATATACTTAATTCCTGTATGAATGAATTCATTTCCGGGCAACAATACCGTACAGTACTATACTGTGATCCTTTCTTACTATACTTATTACTCACTACATTACTATAGTTAATATAAATTAAACGGAAAGTGTATACATCATTGAGTACACGTTTGTAATGTTTGATATGATTATGACCCACACTTAAAATAAACAACGGTAATAATTTTTAACAAAAATATTGCAAAATAAAAATAATAAAAAAATTGGATATAAAAAAATTATTTTTTAATTTTTAAATTTGATTTTCATAATAAAAATTAATCGATACCTTTTATTTTCTATTTTTAAAATTAGTAAAAAAAACAGAAATACGGTTTATTTTAAAAATTGTATGTAAAAAGTACATTCAAATATACTACACATTTGTATTTATTTATTTTTGATTGTTTTAAAAAAAAAAATAATATAAAAAACTCAACTCATAACTTAAACTTTCTATTTTTATAAAAAAAAAATTTTTAAAAACTCAACTCATAACTTAAACTTTATATTTTTATTTTAAAAATCGAAATCAAAAGTTTTAAAATGATTTATGTTATAAAAATCTAATAATTAAAAACAAAATAATTTTTAATAAAATTGAGAGCAACAGTCGAGCGGCAGTGGGATAACCATCGACGTATGTTGCCATAAAATGTATCTAATTGTATGATACTAATCGCAAGCTACAAATTCATCAAAACACTGCAGTACACTGCCATCTTGCATAAATTTCGATACGTTGCCAATAATTTATCGCCGCAATTTCCTAGCGCGCGAAAGACTGCAAAAAACGGTGTGAGCAATATATATCGATATTTCTTTATAAATTTTAAATTGGCCAATATCGACAACTGGCAACATATCGAGTAATCAAAATTAATATTTATTTAATTGCATTTTATGGTTTTGTATTTTTTACTGACCCTAAAATATGAATTATTAAATAATAATCATATGTATAAGTACGCATATTAAGAATAATCTGAATATTTACACATGCATGTAAATACTTGCATTCATTCATATCGGTCTACCACGCCACCTACTGGTTGAGTGTTAGAATATATGCATATGTACTTTCGGTAATGGACATGTGCATGGAAAAGAAGAGTCGAGAAACAGCTCGCGCTACGAGCTCGCATAGTTCGTCCTTTTCTTTCCTGCACAAGGAATATAGTTATGACGCCATCGACAACTTGTTTGCTGGTTGGAGGGTCGAAATGGTTTATCTATTAACTTTAGTGTTTATTGTCCGATCGGATTCCAATTTGGAGAATAAGTTTATATAGTATTAATCTATATATATGCTAAAGCAGAACGTTAAGAAATGAATACTTCGAATATAAATCGCAATGTAAATTAAAATTGTCGGTTTGTGGGGCGGTAGGCGTGTTATTCCAAATTGAAAATAAACTTGATCTGCGTATGGTAAACAGAAATCTTTATGCTGAACTTGGTGTCCCTAGCTTTTGTAATAGCTGAGATCGGCGCGTTCATCCAGACAGACGGACATGGCTCAATCGACGCGGCTAGTGATCCTGAGCAAGAATATATGTACTTTATGGGGTCCCCCACCCCTCCTTCCCCCTTTTATAAAAATTTTTAAAAAATTATTATACCCTCTTTTTAATTTTTAATGGTTGAAGGATATACAAATTTGCAACGTTTTTGTGTTCGCCGATAAAAAAAACAACCTTGCACCTTTTATGCCTCTAATTTTGTTTGTTATACTCCTTCACGGCCGTCAGCCGTAGAGAAGTATAGGGGAATCACATGGAACCCTAGCTTTGGCTGAGGTACGTGCCGTCCTTGCTCCTACTGTCGGAAGTGCAGCTATACCCTCCACGTGAGGGCGCTGGAAACAGGCCCCTAGCACGGTCATGTCTCTGCTAGGGGTGCTGACTAATTGTAGTCGGGCGAAGATTGTGATTCTATAAATCACCCCAATCCAAGGCGGAACAGGGGGTAGCCCGGTCGTTAGTATGCGGACTCTGGATACCTGTCGCCCTCCAGTTTCATCTAGACTTCCCACGGCACGCGGGCTATACCGTGGGCGACCTTCCCTTCCCGCCTACTCGTGGGTCCAAACTATGGATATAAATTTTATAAAAGATAAGTCCGATGCGACTTCGACAGCATCAACCCAGGGCGAGGCCTTAACGGCCGACCCCAACAACAGCACTGCAGCCAGTGGGCTGCTGGCTTCCACCCCCAATACCACGGGTCTTGGCCCTGGTACTTTAGGGGACCCGGACAGGCCACGGACTCCCTTGGACGATGAGTTCGCCAGTGCTGATTTCTCGTCCAATAGCTGCTCAGGCCGGCAGCAGCTCGTCGAGGTGATGTCCTCTGACGCTGAAGCTGACGCTGACCTGATCAGCCTCGTTGACGACGCTTCCGTGGCCTCGCAGAGGTCAGGTCTCACGGAAGCAGGCTCTCAGATACAGAGGCTGCGACTGGACTCTGAGAACGCCTTTGTGAAAATGAAGACCCGTGAGAAGAGGCTTTTCAAAGCCGCACTCGCAAAGGGTTCGAGCAGAGCAGAAGCTCTGGCTATCGCCACCGCGCCCCCCGTGGAAACCAAGGCCAAACGGACGCGCGCTGACGATACCGTCCTCGAACCTCAAGGGTCTTCAAAGAAGCCCAAAAAGACTCATGTGGAGTCCACAAAGCCACCTCTCAGCCAGGTGTCGAGCAGCGTGAAACTGGGCTTCACTTCGGCTGACTCAAAAAACCCGCTTTCACCGGAGCAAGTGGCCACGGTGAAAGCTAGCATTGCCAAGGCTCTGCTGCTTCATCCCACATCGGGTGCCAGTCCGGGTTTCGAGGGTTGCATACCTCGAAATGAATGGCTGCTCCTGGTGTGCGAGGATAGCCGCACTGCCGACTGGGTCAGGGGAGCCGTTGGACACATCAGGTCCATCAGCTCCCTTGACATTAAACTACTGGAGGAGTCCGAGTTCCCCAAAGCTCACCTCATTAGAGGATACTTCCCCAGTAGTGCTGGACTCACACCCGCCGATATTTTGCGATACCTTGGTATCCAAAACGAGGAGTTGTTCTCGACAAAACAGTGGCGGGTGGTCCAGCATACCCTCAACGGTACTACGACCCACCTCGCGATGTTGGTCGACGAGGAGTCGTATAAGGCTCTGACGGAGTGCAACGGGAAGGTGAAATTCGTCTTTGGACGAGTCAAACTTCTCCTGAAGAACTCCGTCCCCAGAGCCTCTCCCTCCCCGGCCCGTCCCCCATCCCCCTCTCCAACCATTCCCCCCCTTCCAGCGCCCCTCCGGAAGCGTCAAAGGTGGCCCCTACCTATGCGACAGCAGTGGCTGCCGCACCGGTAGCGTCCACCAGTGCTGCGGCCGCAGTGGCGCTGAAAGCCCCCATCCCCAAACCCCCGACCATTCTGGTCTCCGCCCCCAACCCCTCAACGGGCCGCACCAGGCCGGTGGCTGGCAGCGGGCGCCTCCTGGCCCCTGCCAGACCCACAGTCAGCGCTGGGCGCAAACAACCCGCAAGGGCACCTCCCGCGACTGGGATCGCTAGGCGACCTCCCCCGAGCAGCTCAGCCAGACTGCCGAAGGGCATCCGAGGCAACGACTCTCTTGGGGGGCAAGGCATGTGGCCTTGTCACCAAGGCGCTGAGAGAGGATGCGGAGCGCAACTAGAGTGCTCCAGGCGAACCTGCACCACGCCAGAGGAGCGTCAGCCACCCTGTGCAGGGTCGTCTGTAAAGAGGAGATTGACCTGGCTCTCGTCCAAGAGCCATGGTTAATAGGTGGCCTCGTCCGTGGACTATCATGCGGATCATGTAAGTTATTATATGACCGTATGGGAGGTGCCCCTCGCACTGCTATACTGATCAATAACAGTGTGAGACACTTTCCTTTAACCAACTTCATTCACAGAGACCTGGTGGCAACGGCTATGGAGGTAGCCACTGCTGATGGCGTCCGGGAAGTGGTGATCGCCTCTGCTTACTTCCCGGGCGATGTGGATGACGTACCCCCGCAGAGGTTCAGCGGCTTGTGGGATTCTGCCGCCTCCACAACAAGCCGCTCGTGATTGGCTGTGATGCCAACGCCCATCACACAATCTGGGGGAGCAGCGACGTCAACAAACGTGGTGAGTCTCTCCTTGATTATCTAATGTGTTGTCATTTAGACATAGCGAACGTCGGGTGTAAACCGACGTTTATTAATTCTATTAGGGAAGAGGTATTAGATCTCACCCTAATAAGCAACTCAATTGCGAGTTCGCTTATAAACTGGCGGGTCACAGACGAAGCCACCTTGTCGGACCATCAGCACATCAGGTTCGACCTTCCTGGCCAAGTCGAGATCCGCCAGAACTCCTTTTGTCCTAAAAAGACAAATTGGGAACTCTTCAAAGCCTCTGTGGCTTTGAAAGCAGACATGTTGATCAGCAATCCTAACTCTGTCAGTGAGATAGAACTTGCTGCCAACCTGCTCCAAGATGTGCTTATTACGTCCTTCGAAGCCAGCTCAGTTCGGAAGACACTAACGGTCAACCGTAAAGTTCCTTGGTGGAACGAAGAGTTGGCTGCTCAAAGAAGGAAGGTTAGAAGCCTTTTCAACAAGGCCAGATCTAACCGTATAAGTTGGGACGTCTATAGGGACGCTCTCACAAACTATAATAAGAACATTAGACGCTCCAAACGCGATACGTGGCGCAGCTACTGTGGTAGCATAGAATCTCTGCCAGAGGCAGCGAGACTCCACAAGGTATTAGCCAAAGGATCGTCTAATGGTATAGGGCTTCTAAAAAGAGCAGATGGCTCTTTCACTCAAGATCGTAGGGAAGCACTTGAACTTTTACTACAAGTTCACTTCCCAGGTTCCGTGGCCAACCCAGATCTCTCCAGTCACGTTGACGCCACCTGGTCACCTGACTCACGTGGAACCAGTTTATCTGGTACCATCTTCGATCCTGAAAAGGTCAAATGGGCTGTAGATTCCTTCGCTCCCTTCAAAGCCCCAGGGGGTGATCAAATCTTTCCAGCCCTTCTCCAAAACAGTCTGGATCATATCCTCGATCCACTGGTCGGCCTTCTTAGAGCCAGTCTCACGTGGGGACACATACCCAACTCTTGGAGGAGAGTCAATGTGGTATTCATCCCCAAACAGGGGAATCGTCCTCTTGACCAGCCTAAGTCCTACCGGCCGATCAGCCTTACCTCCTTTCTGCTCAAGACTGCGGAAAGGCTCCTAGACTTGCACATTCGGTGCTCTCTGCAGGAAAACAACCCTCTGCACCCCACGCAGTTCGCGTATATAGCCGGTAGATCGACAGAGGTCGCTCTCCACAAATTAGTGAGTAAGATCGAAAAGGCCTTCGTATCAAAGAACATTGCTCTGTGCTCTTTTCTTGATATAGAGGGTGCTTTCGATAATACCGGCTACGGGTCTATCTCTACTGCGCTTGAGCGCAGGAACATTGCCCGTCCCATAATCCGGTGGATTGACGCCATGCTCAAACACCGGACTATCTCCTCTACCCTGGACACGACGACCGCCCATATTAGTGCGGTAAAAGGGTGTCCCCAGGGAGGGGTTCTATCCCCTTTGCTCTGGTCCCTAGTAGTTGACGAACTACTAATCATACTCGCAGAACAGGGCGTGGAAGCGATTGGCTATGCCGACGACCTGGCTCTCGTAGTGAACGGGAACTATGCCAACACCGTGACAGAGCTGATGCAATCAGCTCTGAACACGGTCAGTAGATGGTGCGATGATGTAGGTCTTAGCATCAATCCTCAAAAGGCAATCATTGTTCCCTTCACTAAGCGTTACTCTATTGACATTGGTCAATTACATATTGGCGGCTCTCCTGTGGAACTTTCCAACGAAGTCAAATATCTAGGGGTAACCCTTGATAAGCGACTAAACTGGAACTCCCACCTGCATAACACTCTATCAAAGGCCACTCATGCCATGTGGGCATGTAGAAGGCTTTTCGGTAGAATATGGGGTCTCAAATCCTGCACCATTAGGTGGCTTTTTGAGATGATGGTAAGACCGATCGTAACCTACGCTGCTATTGTGTGGTGGCCCAAGGTTACGCAGGTCACTGCCATCAATAAATGCACGAAATTGCATAGGCTGCTTTGCCTTTCCTTGACGGGTGCACTCCGCACCTGTCCCACTGCAGCAATGGAATCGATTTTGAATCTGACTCCGCTGCATATCCGTATAAAAGAAGTTGCTGCTATGAGCCTTCTTAGAATCAAGCTCCAATCTGGGCTTCTAGCTACCGAATCTGGGCATGCTAGCCTACTCAAAGATATTCCTGGCTTAGAGATCTGCACTAGATCAGATTCTATGACCAAGGAACTCTTCTTTGGTGCAAAATTTAGAACCCTCATCCCGGACCGCAGGGTTTGGGATGCTGGCAACCCCATCAGAGACCCAAATGGTATACATTGGTACACCGACGGGTCAAAGACTGAACAGGGGGTTGGAGCTGGGATACATGGTCCCAACTCCAGGACCTCGATTGCTATGGGCAACTGGCCCACAGTTTTCCAATCAGAGGTTCACGCCATTGAGTTCTGCTGCCGTCTTATCCTTGAGAAGGGGACTAGAGGAGCGAAAATATACATCTTCTCGGACAGCCAAGCGGCCATACTAGCCCTCTCCTCAAAAAGAGTAGGCTCGCGTATGGTGGCTGACTGCTGGAATTGTCTCCAGAGGCTGTCAATAAGGAATAAAGTCACCCTAATTTGGGTACCTGGGCACTCTGGCTTCCAGGGCAATGAGCTGGCGGACGAACTAGCGAGGGCTGGGTCATCAGCCACCTTGCTCGGCCCCGAACCCTTCTGTGGCGTGGGGTGGTCTACTATCTCCTCCCTTGTGAAAACCTGGGCTGGAAGATTGACTGAACGCTACTGGTTCTTCCAACCAGGGATGCGGCAGGCTAAAGAGCTTACCAATCCCAAAGTTGATCGAAGGACCAAGCTACTCTCCAGGAGAGACCTCTATCTCCTTGTTGGCTACCTAAGTGGCCACCACTTGGTGAACTACCACCTCAAAAAAATGCGTTTGTCCTCGGACGCGGAGTGCAGGCTCTGCAAAGAGGACGATGAAACTACTAAACACATTCTATGTGACTGTCCGGCCTTGGTATGGACAAGGAGGAAACATCTGCACGTGGAAATCGCAACTCCAGAGCAGATTGTCCGTTCCTCGACGAAAGATCTGTTATGCTTCATTAGGGAAGCAGAACAGCTTTTGTCATGACAGGGAGAGCATTCTGGGTACAAAAGATCATATTGGTCGCAGTGCCTCGCGCTTTCTCCGCTGGGAGACTCCCTCTTCTATAATAATAATAATAATAATACTCCTTCACAAGTACTCAAATATTTTTCGATTCAGTAGATATTACTTTAAAGTTAGTGTATACCTTTATGCGAAATAAAGTAAGTCATTGTACGAGGGCTGTGTGTTAAGTTTTCGCCTGACTATCAAGGCTACCTCCGACGTTAGCCAAAATTTGGTATTTTGATCTTTTAGTATGTACTCGCCAAAATGTTAGCCACACTGGTGTTATAGTTATTGTAGAACAAACGGTTAATTAAGTCTATATCAGAGCTTTAGTACAAATTTGTTAATTAACAACGGTGATGTGCACTGTTTATCGCAAAAAGTGGAGGAACGAGCTTAAAAGTCGAGACACGTCCATTAGACTACTTACAAAAGCATCGAAAAATCCTAAAGAGCGCGTTTGCGTATTTTGAAACATGGAGATGAGAAAACTTAAGGTAAGTTGACAGTAGCGTTTTCTCACTTTTGACCAAAAGTGTATTTGACTAATTACAAGGTGCGTTCCTAAGTAAACACGACTTTTAAAAAATTGACCAAACAACAGGTTTTATCGGCAAAATTAATTAATTTTATTCAAAATAGTCTCCTTCTGCTTTAATACAGCTATTTGCACGGTCCAAAAGTATGTCGAACCAGTGTTTTTGCTCGTTGCCCGGTATGGCCACTAGTATGCCGGTCCAAGCCTTTTGAATGGCCTCCTGGTGAATACGGGGAGTGATTGATTGTTGAAATATTATTTTTGGTCAAATAATCGGCCTTCGAATGTTGAATTCCCAGGAATTTTTGGTCGTCAGACAATTTGTGCGGAACAAACCGTGCACACACCTTTTGTAAGCACAATTGTTCGGTCAAAATGCGATAAATCGATGTTTTAGAGATGTTTAATTCTATTTCCATGAATTGCAATGATGATTTCGGCTGATTTTTATGAATTCACGCACAGTTTCGATGGAATTTTTGGTGATCACGAATTTTGTTGGCCCACATGTTCATCAATATTTATGTCCTCACGACCACTTTGAAAACGTTGAAACCACTCGTGCACTCTGCTACGGGATAGCCAATCATCGCCATAAACTTGTTTATTTATTTATTGAAAGTTTTACCAATTTCAAAACAAAATTTAATGTTGTTCGAAGCTTATTTCTGCACCGATGACAAAAACATACTGACACTTAAAACGCAATAACTTCACTTCCAATAGATGAAATGTCATGAAATTTTTAGTGGAAGTCGATAAGGGATAGCAGATTCTAACGCACTAGTGGACATATAGATTACGCCACTAGAGGGCGCTAGATTGAAAAGGTCCTGTTTACTTTGGAACGCGCCTTGTATTTTCAAACCATGAATTAGCGTTCAAATCTAACTTATCCCACTTAGTTTAAAGAATTTTTTTTATTGCCAATGCTTGGAGTTCCGCTCGGGACACACAAGTTTTCCTCAAATAAAAAGATTAAACTTTGACAAAATCATTGTTTAAAATGGCAATCGCATTCTTTAGATATCTTAGTTATCTTAGCTGTCTAAAATGGCAATCGCATTTTTTAGATATCTTAGTTATCTTAGCTATCTCTATTCTGTAAACGTCCGTTTTCATAAGTGGGCACATGAATCGTCATCTGAAATGATAATTTTTGCGTCTAATGCAAATTTTGTTTGCTGCTTTTTCTGTTGTTTCTGCAGCTGCTCTTTACTTTTAATACTATTTTTATTAGTATTATTTTTATTGTTGGTTGCAGACACACTAGCATTAAGACTAGATACGGACATTATCTTCAGCTTAAGGCGGTAGGCCCATCGGTAAGCTCACCATTGGGCAAAGGTTGAAGAAACGCTTCTTTACCAACACAATCATCGATGTTAACCTTAGGCTCAGCAGTCTTGACTCTCGTTACATTATTTACTATCACATGAGCAGTCGCGGAAAGGTTCTTTGGTGTTGCATTTAATTCTACATCGGAAATCGGCATCACGAATTTCGCCGTTCGCTTTGAAATTGCCAACAAATACATCAATCTATCTTCCTCTGATTCATCGTAACTTTCGTCTTCCTTCTCTTCACCCCTTGCACTTTCTCTTTCACTATCATTTTCGTTCTCACCATTGACCAAATCATTGAAAGATGTATCCATACATATATTGTTGGGCTGCCTGAGCACTGGGACACGGCTTTTCGTCCCTATTATTATCAAGCAGAGCAACAACTGCATCGACTGTGGAAATTGTAGCCACTGCTGCAACAATTTGCAACTGTTTTTCTTTTTGTCGCGCCTCACGATGTTCCTGTACTGTGAGTTCCTGTTCGCGTGCAAATCTAAAATAATACCCAAGTAATTATTTGTTACCACGGCTCTCAAAATATTGTCCTCACTTTTCCAGTATATCACTTATTTTTGTTTGTTTCTTGCTGTTCTCATTCAACTTGGCCAGTAGCGTGGCATCATTGGCTGCTGGATCCTTCGCGTTGGACGTAAAGTGTGTAAGAGTCTCGTAGTGATCTGTTTTGCGTCGTTCCTGCAGCAAACGACCTACATACCTTAACGAAGGCATCATGTGCTGCAAATAAGTATTCAAATTTAATTATGAATATACTTAATTCCTGTATGAATGAATTCATTTCCGGGCAACAATACCGTACAGTACTATACTGTGATCCTTTCTTACTATACTTATTACTCACTACATTACTATAGTTAATATAAATTAAACGGAAAGTGTATACATCTTTGAGTACACGTTTGTAATGTTTGATATGATTATGACCCACACTTAAAATAAGCAACGGTAATAATTTTTAACAAAAATATTGCAAAATAAAAATAATAAAAAAATTGGATATAAAAAAATTATTTTTTAATTTTTAAATTTGATTTTCATAATAAAAATTAATCGATACCTTTTATTTTCTATTTTTAAAATTAGTAAAAAAAACAGAAATACGGTTTATTTTAAAAATTGTATGTAAAAAGTACATTCAAATATACTATACATTTGTATTTATTTATTTTTGATTGTTTTAAAAAAAAAAATAATATAAAAAACTCAACTCATAACTTAAACTTTCTATTTTTATAAAAAAAAAATTTTAAAAAACTCAACTCATAACTTAAACTTTATATTTTTATTTTAAAAATCGAAATCAAAAGTTTTAAAATGATTTATGTTATAAAAATCTAATAATTAAAAACAAAATAATTTTTAATAAAATTGAGAGCAACAGTCGAGCGGCAGTGGGATAACCATCGACGTATGTTGCCATAAAATGTATCTAATTGTATGATACTAATCGCAAGCTACAAATTCATCAAAACACTGCAGTACACTGCCATCTTGCATAAATTTCGATACGTTGCCAATAATTTATCGCCGCAATTTCCTAGCGCGCGAAAGACTGCAAAAAACGGTGTGAGCAATATATATCGATATTTCTTTATAAATTTTAAATTGGCCAATATCGACAACTGGCAACATATCGAGTAATCAAAATTAATATTTATTTGATTGCATTTTATGGTTTTGTATTTTTTACTGACCCTAAAATATGAATTATTAAATAATAATCATATGTATAAGTACGCATATTAAGAATATTATGAATATTTACACATGCATGTAAATACTTGCATTCATTCATATCGGTCTACCACGCCACCTGTTGAGTGTTAGAATATATGCATATGTACTTTCGGTAATGGACATGTGCATGGAAAAGAAGAGTCGAGAAACAGCTCGCGCTACGAGCTCGCATAGTTCGTCCTTTTCTTTCCTGCACAAGGAATATAGTTATGACGCCATCGACAACTTGTTTGCTGGTTGGAGGGTCGAAATGGTTTATCTATTAACTTTAGTGTTTATTGTCCGATCGGATTGCAATTTGGAGAATAAGTTTATATAGTATTTATCTATATATATGCTAAAGCAGAACGTTAAGAAATGAATACTTCGAATATAAATCGCAATGTAAATTAAAATTGTCGGTTTGTGGGGCGGTAGGCGTGTTATTCCAAATTGAAAATAAACTTGATCTGCGTATGGTAAACAGGAATCTTTATGCTGAACTTGGTGTCCCTAGCTTTTGTAATAGCTGAGATCGGCGCGTTCATCCAGACAGACGGACATGGCTCAATCGACGCGGCTAGTGATCCTGAGCAAGAATATATGTACTTTATGGGGTCTCCGACGCCTCCTTCTGCCTGTTACATACATTTGCACAAAGTTAGTATACCCTCTTTTGACAATTTTTAATGGTAGAAGGATATACAAATTTGCAACGTTTTTGTGTTCGCCGATAAAAAATAGCACGTAACACCTTTTATGCCTCTAATTTTTGTTTGTAATACTCCTTCACGGCCGTCAGCCGTCAGAGACAGTAAGGGGAATCACATGGAACCCTAGCTTTGGCTGAGGTACGTGCCGTCCTTGCTCCTACTGTCGGAAGTGCAGCTATACCCTCCACGTGAGGGCGGCTGGAAGCAGGCCCCTAGCGCGGTCATGTCTCTGCTAGGGGTGCTGACTAATTGTAGTCGGGCGAAGATTGTGATTCTATAAATCACCCCAATCCAAGGCGGAACAGCATACGCCAAGGGATGCATGGCCGGGGGGTAGCCCGGTCGTTAGTATGCGGACTCTGGATACCTGTCGCCCTCCAGTTTCATCTAGACTTCCCACGGCACGCGGGCTATGCCGTGGGCGAACTTCCCTTCCCGCCTACTCGTGGGTCCAAACTATGGATATAAATTTTATAAAACATAAGTCCGATGCGACTTCGACAGCATCAACCCAGGGCGAGGCCTTAACGGCCGACCCCAACAACAGCACTGCAGCCAGTGGGCTGCTGGCTTCCACCCCCAATACCACGGGTCTTGGCCCTGGTACTTTAGGGGACCCGGACAGGCCACGGACTCCCTTGGACGATGAGTTCGCCAGTGCTGATTTCTCGTCCAATAGCTGCTCAGGCCGGCAGCAGCTCGTCGAGGTGATGTCCTCTGACGCTGAAGCGGACGCTGACCTGATCAGCCTCGTTGACGACGCTTCCGTGGCCTCGCAGAGGTCAGGTCTCACGGAAGCAGGCTCTCAGATACAGCGGCTGCGACTGGACTCTGAGAACGCCTTTGTGAAAATGAAGACCCGTGAGAAGAGGCTTTTCAAAGCCGCACTCGCAAAGGGTTCGAGCAGAGCAGAAGCTCTGGCTATCGCCACCGCGCCCCCCGTGGAAATCAAGGCCAAACGGACGCGCGCTGACGATACCGTCCTCGAACCTCAAGGGTCTTCAAAGAAGCCCAAAAAGACTCATGTGGAGTCCACGAAGCCACCTCTCAGCCAGGTGTCGAGCAGCGTGAAACTGGGCTTCACTTCGGCTGACTCAAAAAACCCGCTTTCACCGGAGCAAGTGGTTACGGTGAAAGCTAGCATTGCCAAGGCTCTGCTGCTTCATCCCACATCGGGTGCCAGTCCGGGTTTCGAGGGTTGCATACCTCGAAATGAATGGCTGCTCCTGGTGTGCGAGGATAGCCGCACTGCCGACTGGGTCAGGGGAGCCGTTGGACACATCAGGTCCATCAGCTCCCTTGACATTAAACTACTGGAGGAGTCCGAGTTCCCCAAAGCTCACCTCATTAGAGGATACTTCCCCAGTAGTGCTGGACTCACACCCGCCGATATTTTGCGATACCTTGGTATCCAAAACGAGGAGTTGTTCTCGACAAAACTGTGGCGTGTGGTCCAGCATACCCTCAGCGGTACTACGACCCACCTCGCGATGTTGGTCGACGAGGAGTCGTATAAGGCTCTGACGGAGTGCAACGGGAAGGTGAAATTCGTCTTTGGACGAGTCAAATTTCTCCTGAAGAACTCCGTCCCCAGAGCCTCTCCCTCCCCAACCCGTCCCCCATCCCCCTCTCCAACCATTCCCCCCCTTCCAGTGCCCCTCCGGAAGCGTCAAAGGTGACCCCTACCTATGCGACAGCAGTGGCTGCCGCACCGGTAGCGTCCACCAGTGCTGCGGCCGCAGTGGCGCTGAAAGCCCCCATCCCCAAACCCCCGACCATTCTGGTCTCCGCCCCCAACCCCTCAACGGGCCGCACCAGGCCGGTGGCTGGCGGCGGGCGCCTCCTGGCCCCTGCCAGACCCACAGTCAGCGCTGGGCGCAAACAACCCGCAAGGGCACCTCCCGCGACTGGGATCGCTAAGCGACCTCCCCCGAGCAGCTCAGCCAGACTGCCGAAGGGCATCCGAGGCAACGACTCTCGGGGGGGCAAGGCATGTGGCCTTGTCACCAAGGCGCTGAGAGAGGATGCGGAGCGCAACTAGAGTGCTCCAGGCGAACCTGCACCACGCCAGAGGAGCGTCAGCCACCCTGTGCAGGGTCGTCTGTAAAGAGGAGATTGACCTGGCTCTCATCCAAGAGCCATGGTTAATAGGTGGCCTCGTCCGTGGACTATCATGCGGATCATGTAAGTTATTATATGACCGTATGGGAGGTGCCCCTCGCACTGCTATACTGATCAATAACAGTGTGAGGCACTTTCCTTTAACCAACTTCATTCACAGAGACCTGGTGGCAACGGCTATGGAGGTAGCCACTGCTGATGGCGTCCGGGAAGTGGTGATCGCCTCTGCTTACTTCCCGGGCGATGTGGATGACGTACCCCCCGCAGAGGTTCAGCGGCTTGTGGGATTCTGCCGCCTCCACAACAAGCCGCTCGTGATTGGCTGTGATGCCAACGCCCATCACACAATCTGGGGGAGCAGCGACGTCAACAAACGTGGTGAGTCTCTCCTTGATTATCTAATGTGTTGTCATTTAGACATAGCGAAAGTCGGGTGTAAGCCGACGTTTATTAATTCTATTAGGAAAGAGGTATTAGATCTCACCCTAATAAGCAACTCAATTGCGAGTTCGCTTATAAACTGGCGGGTCACAGACGAAGCCACCTTGTCGGACCATCAGCACATCAGGTTCGACCTTCCTGGCCAAGTCGAGATCCGCCAGAACTCCTTTTGTCCTAAAAAGACAAATTGGGAACTCTTCAAAGCCTCTGTGGCTTTGAAAGCAGACATGTTGATCAGCAATCCTAACTCTGTCAGTGAGATAGAACTTGCTGCCAACCTGCTCCAAGATGTGCTAATTACGTCCTTCGAAGCCAGCTCAGTTCGGAAGACACTAACGGTCAACCGTAAAGTTCCTTGGTGGAACGAAGAGCTGGCTGCTCAAAGAAGGAAGGTTAGAAGCCTTTTCAACAAGGCCAGATCTAACCGTATAAGTTGGGACGTCTATAGGGACGCTCTCACAAACTATAATAAGAACATTAGACGCTCCAAACGCGATACGTGGCGCAGCTACTGTGGTAGCATAGAATCTCTGCCAGAGGCAGCGAGACTCCACAAGGTATTAGCCAAAGGATCGTCTAATGGTATAGGGCTTCTAAAAAGAGCAGATGGCTCTTTCACTCAAGATTGTAGGGAAGCACTTGAACTTTTACTACAAGTTCACTTCCCAGGTTCCGTGGCCAACCCAGATCTCTCCAGTCACGTTGACGCCACCTGGTCACCTGACTCACGTGGAACCAGTTTATCTGGTACCATCTTCGATCCTGAAAAGGTCAAATGGGCTGTAGATTCCTTCGCTCCCTTCAAAGCCCCAGGGGGTGATCAAATCTTTCCAGCCCTTCTCCAAAACAGTCTGGATCATATCCTCGATCCACTGGTCGGCCTTCTTAGAGCCAGTCTCACGTGGGGACACATACCCAACTCTTGGAGGAGAGTCAATGTGGTATTCATCCCCAAACAGGGGAATCGTCCTCTTGACCAGCCTAAGTCCTACCGGCCGATCAGCCTTACCTCCTTTCTGCTCAAGACTGCGGAAAGGCTCCTAGACTTGCACATTAGGTGCTCTCTGCAGGCAAACAACCCTCTGCACCCCACGCAGTTCGCGTATATAGCCGGTAGATCGACAGAGGTCGCTCTCCATAAATTAGTAAGATCGAAAAGGCCTTCGTATCAAAGAACATTGCTCTGTGCTCTTTTCTTGATATAGAGGGTGCTTTCGATAATACCGGCTACGGGTCTATCTCTACTGCGCTTGAGCGCAGGAACATTGCCCGTCCCATAATCCGGTGGATTGACGCCATGCTCAAACACCGGACTATCTCCTCTACCCTGGACACGACGACCGCCCATATTAGTGCGGTAAAAGGGTGTCCCCAGGGAGGGGTTCTATCCCCTTTGCTCTGGTCCCTAGTAGTTGACGAACTACTAATCATACTCGCAGAACAGGGCGTGGAAGCGATTGGCTATGCCGACGACCTGGCTCTCGTAGTGAACGGGAACTATGCCAACACCGTGACAGAGCTGATGCAATCAGCTCTGAACACGGTCAGTAGATGGTGCGATGATGTAGGTCTTAGCATCAATCCTCAGAAGGCAATCATTGTTCCCTTCACTAAGCGTTGACATTGGTCAATTACATATTGGCGGCTCTCCTGTGGAACTTTCCAACGAAGTCAAATATCTAGGGGTAACCCTTGATAAGCGACTAAACTGGAACTCCCACCTGCATAACACTCTATCAAAGGCCACTCATGCCATGTGGGCATGTAGAAGGCTTTTCGGTAAAATATGGGGTCTCAAATCCTGCACCATTAGGTGGCTTTTTGAGATGATGGTAAGACCGATCGTAACCTACGCTGCTATTGTGTGGTGGCCCAAGGTTACGCAGGTCACTGCCATCAATAAATGCACGAAATCGCATAGGCTGCTTTGCCTTTCCTTGACGGGTGCACTCCGCACCTGTCCCACTGCAGCAATGGAATCGATTTTGAATCTGACTCCGCTGCATATCCGTATAAAAGAAGTTGCTGCTATGAGCCTTCTTAGAATCAAGCTCCAATCTGGGCTTCTAGCTACCGAATCTGGGCATGCTAGCCTACTCAAAGACATTTCTGGCTTAGAGATCTGCACTAGATCAGATTCTATGACCAAGGAACTCTTCTTTGGTGCAAAATTTAGAACCCTCATCCCGGACCGCAGGGTTTGGGATGCTGGCAACCCCATCAGAGACCCAAATGGTATACATTGGTACACCGACGGGTCAAAGACTGAACAGGAGGTTGGAGCTGGGATACATGGTCCCAACTCCAGGACCTCGATTGCTATGGGCAACTGGCCCACAGCTTTCCAATCAGAGGTTCACGCCATTGAGTTCTGCTGCCGTCTTATCCTTGAGAAGGGGACTAGAGGAGCGAAAATATACATCTTCTCGGACAGCCAAGCGGCCATACTAGCCCTCTCCTCAAAAAGAGTAGGCTCGCGTATGGTGGCTGACTGCTGGAATTGTCTCCAGAGGCTGACAATAAGGATTAAGTCACCCTAATTTGGGTACCTGGGCACTCTGGCTTCCAGGGCAATGAGCTGGCGGACGAACTAGCGAGGGCTGGTTCATCAGCCACCTTGCTCGGCCCCGAACCCTTCTGTGGCGTGGGGTGGTCTACTATCTCCTCCCTTGTGAAAACCTGGGCTGGAAGATTGACTGAACGCTACTGGTTCTTCCAACCAGGGATGCGGCAGGCTAAAGAGCTTACCAATCCCAAAGTTGATCGATGGACCAAGCTACTCTCCAGGAGAGACCTCTATCTCCTTGTTGGCTACCTAAGTGGCCACCACTTGGTGAACTACCACCTCAAAAAAATGCGTTTGTCCTCGGACGCAGAGTGCAGGCTCTGCAAAGAGGACGATGAAACTACTTAACACATTCTATGTGACTGTCCGGCCTTGGTATGGACAAGGAGGAAACATCTGCACGTGGAAATCGCAACTCCAGAGCAGATTGTCCGTTCCTCGACGAAAGATCTGTTATGCTTCATTAGGGAAGCAGAACAGCTTTTGTCATGACAGGGAGAGCATTCTGGGTACAAAAGATCATATTGGTCGCAGTGCCTCGCGCTTTCTCCGCTGGGAGACTCCCTCTTCTATAATAATAATAATAATAATACTCCTTCACAAGTACTCAAATATTTTTCGATTCAGTAGATATTACTTTAAAGTTAGTGTATACCTTTATGCGAAATAAGGTGAGTCATTGTACGACTATCAAGGCTACCTCCGACGTTAGCCAAAATTTGGTATTTTGATCTTTTAGTATGTACTCGCCAAAATGTTAGCCACACTGGTGTTATAGTTATTGTAGAACAAACGGTTAATTAAGTCGATATCAGAGCTTTAGTACAAATTTGTTAATTAACAACGGTGATGTGCACTGTTTATCGCAAAAAGTGGAGGAACGAGCTTAAAAGTCGAGACACGTCCATTAGACTACTTACAAAAGCATCGAAAAATCCTAAAGAGCGCGTTTGCGTATTTTGAAACATGGGGATGAGAAAACATAAGGTAAGTTGACAGTAGCGTTTTCTCACTTTTGACCAAAAGTGTATTTGACTAATTACAAGGTGCGTTCCTAAGTAAACACGACTTTTAAAAAATTGACCAAACAACAGGTTTTATCGGCAAAATTAATTAATTTTATTCAAAATAGTCTCCTTCTGCTTTAATACAGCTATTTGCACGGTCCAAAAGTATGTCGAACGAGTTTTTTTGCTCGTTGCCCGGTATGGCCACTAGTATGCCGGTCCAAGCCTTTTGAATGGCCTCCTGGTGAATACGGGGAGTGATTGATTGTTGAAATATTATTTTTGGTCAAATAATCGGCCTTCGAATGTTGAATTCCCAGGAATTTTTGGTCGTCAGACAATTTGTGCGGAACAAACCGTGCACACACCTTTTGTAAGTACAATTGTTTGGTCAAAATGCGATAAATCGATGTTTTAGAGATGTTTAATTCTATTTCCATGAATTGCAATGATGATTTCGGCTGATTTTTATGAATTCACGCACAGTTTCGATGGAATTTTTGGTGATCACGAATTTTGTTGGCCCACATGTTCATCAATATTTATGTCCTCACGACCACTTTGAAAACGTTGAAACCACTCGTGCACTCTGCTACGGGATAGCCAATCATCGCCATAAACTTGTTTATTTATTTATTAAAAGTTTTACCAATTTCAAAACAAAATTTAATGTTGTTCGAAGCTTATTTCCGCACCGATGACAAAAACATACTGACACTTAAAACGCAATAACTTCACTTCCAATAGATGAAATGTCATAAAATTTTTAGTGGAAGTCGATAAGGGATAGCAGATTCTAACGCACTAGTGGACATATAGATTACGCCACTAGAGGGCACTAGATTGAAAAGGTCCTGTTTACTTTGGAACGCGCCTTGTATTTTCAAACCATGAATTAGCGTTCAAATCGAACTTATCCCACTTAGTTTAAAGATTTTTTTTTATTGCCAATGCTTGGAGTTCCGCTCGGGACACACAAGTTTTCCTCAAATAAAAAGATTAAACTTTGACAAAGTCATTGTTTAAAATGGCAATCGCATTCTTTAGATATCTTAGTTATCTTAGCTGTCTAAAATGGCAATCGCATTTTTTAGATATCTTAGTTATCTTAGCTATCTCTATTCTGTAAACGTCCGTTTTCATAAGTGGGCACATGAATCGTCATCTGAAATGATAATTTTTGCGTCTAATGCAAATTTTGTTTGCTGCTTTTTCTGTTGTTTCTGCAGCTGCTCTTTACTTTTAATACTATTTTTATTAGTATTATTTTTATTGTTGGTTGCAGACACACTAGCATTAAGACTAGATACGGACATTATCTTCAGCTTATGGCGGTAGGCCCATCGGTAAGCTCACCATTGGGCAAAGCTTGAAGAAACGCTTCTTTACCAATACAATCATCGATGTTAACCTTAGGCTCAGCAGTCTTGACTCTCGTTACATTATTTACTATCACATGAGCAGTCGCGGCAAGGTTCTTTGGTGTTGCATTTAATTCTACATCGGAAATCGGCATCACTAATTTCGCCGTTCGCTTTGAAATTGCCCACAAATACATCAATCTATCTTCCTCTGATTCATCGTAACTTTCGTCTTCCTCCTCTTCACCCCTTGCACTTTCTCTTTCACTATCATTTTCGTTCTCACTTTCCCGATGAATCTTAACACCATTGACCAAATCATTGAAAGATGTATCCATACATATATTGTTGGGCTGCCTGAGCACTGGGACACGGCTTTTCGTCCCTATTATTATCAAGCAGAGCAACAACTGCATCGACTGTGGAAATTGTAGCCACTGCTGCAACAATTTGCAACTGTTTTTCTTTTGTCGCGCCTCACGATGTTCCTCTGCTGTGAGTTCCTGTTCGCGTGCAAATCTAAAATAATACCCAAGTAATTATTTGTTACCACGGCTCTCAAAATATTGTCCTCACTTTTCCAGTATATGACTTATTTTTGTTTGTTTCTTGCTGTTCTCATTTAACTTGGCCAGTAGCCAGTGGCATCAGTGCTGCAAATAAGTATTCAAATTTAATTATGAATATACTTAATTCCTGTATGAATGAATTCATTTCCGGGCAACAATACCGTACAGTACTATACTGTGATCCTTTCTTACTATACTTATTACTCACTACATTACTATAGTTAATATAAATTAAACGGAAAGTGTATACATCATTGAGTACACGTTTGTAATGTTTGATATGATTATGACCCACACTTAAAATAAACAACGGTAATAATTTTTAACAAAAATATTGCAAAATAAAAATAATAAAAAAATTGGATATAAAAAAATTATTTTTTAATTTTTAAATTTGATTTTCATAATAAAAATTAATCGATACCTTTTATTTTCTATTTTTAAAATTAGTAAAAAAAACAGAAATACGGTTTATTTTAAAAATTGTATGTAAAAAGTACATTCAAATATACTATACATTTGTATTTATTTATTTTTGATTGTTTTAAAAAAAAAAATAATATAAAAAACTCAACTCATAACTTAAACTTTCTATTTTTATAAAAAAAAAATTATAAAAAACTCAACTCATAACTTAAACTTTATATTTTTATTTTAAAAATCGAAATCAAAAGTTTTAAAATGATTTATGTTATAAAAATCTAATAATTAAAAACAAAATAGAGCGGCAGTGGGATAACCATCGACGTATGTTGCCATAAAATGTATCTAATTGTATGATACTAATCGCAAGCTACAAATTCATCAAAACACTGCAGTACACTGCCATCTTGCATAAATTTCGATACGTTGCCAATAATTTATCGACGCAATTTCCTAGCGCGCGAAAGACTGCAAAAAACGGTGTGAGCAATATATATCGATATTTCTTTATAAATTTTAAATTGGCCAATATCGACAACTGGCAACATATCGAGTAATCAAAATTAATATTTATTTAATTGCATTTTATGGTTTTGTATTTTTTACTGACCCTAAAATATGAATTATTAAATAATAATCATATGTATAAGTACGCATATTAAGAATATTATGAATATGTACACAAGCATGTAAATACTTGCATACATTCATATCGGTCTACCACGCCACCTATTGGTTGAGTGTTAGAATATATGCATATGTACTTTCGGTAATTGACATGTGCATGGAAAAGAAGAGTCGAGAAACAACTCGCGCTACGAGCTCGCATAGTTCGTCCTTTTCTTTCCTGCACAAGTAATATAGTTATGACGCCATCGACAACTTGTTTGCTAGTTGGAGGGTCGAAATGGTTTATCTATTAACTTTAGTCTTTATTGTCCGATCGGATTGCAATTTGGAGAATAAGTTTATATAGTATCTATCTATATGCTAAAGCAGAACGTTAAGCAATGAATACTTCGAATATAAATCGCAATGTAAATTAAAATTGTCGGTTTGTGGGGCGGTAGGCGTGTTATACCAAATTGAAAATAAACTTGATCTGCGTATGGTAAACAGGAATCTTTATGCTGAACTTGGTGTCCCTAGCTTTTGTAATAGCTGAGATCGGCGCGTTCATCCAGACAGACGGACATGGCTCAATCGACTCGGCTAGTGATCCTGAGCAAGAATATATGTACTTTATGGGGTCTCCGACGCCTCCTTCTGCCTGTTACATACATTTGCACAAAGTTAGTATACCCTCTTTTGACCATTTTTAATGGTCAAGGATATACAAATTTGCAACGTTTTTGTGTTCGCCGATAAAAAATAGCACGTAACACCTTTTATGGCTCTAATTTTTGTTTGTAATACTCCTTCACAAGTACTCAAATATTTTTCGATTCAGTAGATGTTACTTTAAAGTTAGTGTATACCTTTATGCGAAATAAGGTGAGTCATTGTACGAGGGCTGTGTGTTAAGTTTTCGACTATCAAGGCTACCTCCGACGTTAGCCAATTATTTGGTATTTTGATCTTTTAGTATGTACTCGCCAAAATGTTAGCCACACTGGTGATATAGTTATTGTAGAACAAACGGTTAATTAAGTCGATATCAGAGCTTTAGTACAAATTTGTTAATTAACAACGGTGATGTGCACTGTTTATCGCAAAAAGTGGAGGAACGAGCTTAAAAGTCGAGACACGTCCATTAGACTACTTACAAAAGCATCGAAAAATCCTAAAGAGCGCGTTTGCGTATTTTGAAACATGGGGATGAGAAAACTTAAGGTAAGTTGACAGTAGCGTTTTCTCACTTTTGACCAAAAGTGTATTTGACTAATTACAAGGTGCGTTCCTAAGTAAACACGACTTTTAAAAAATTGACCAAACAACAGGTTTTATCGACAAAATTAATTAATTTTATTCAAAATAGTCTCCTTCTGCTTTAATACAGCTATTTGCACGGTCGTAAAGTATGTCGAACGAGTGCTTTTGCTCGTTGCCCGGTATGGCCGCTAGTATGCCGGTCCAAGCCTTTTGAATGGCCTCCAGGTGAATACGGGGAGTGGTTTATTGTTGAAATATTATTTTTGGTCAAATAATCGGCCTTCGAATGTTGAATTCCCAGGAATTTTTGGTCGTCAGACAATTTGTGCGGAACAAACCGTGCACACACCTTTTGTAAGTACAATTGTTTGGTCAAAATGCGATAAATCGATGTTTTAGAGATGTTTAATTCTATTTCCATGAATTGCAATGATGATTTCGGCTGATTTTTATGAATTCACGCACAGTTTCGATGGAATTTTTGGTGATCACGAATTTTGTTGGCCCACATGTTCATCAATATTTATGTCCTCACGACCACTTTGAAAACGTTGAAACCACTCGTGCACTCTGCTACGGGATAGCCAATCATCGCCATAAACTTGTTTATTTATTTATTAAAAGTTTTACCAATTTCAAAACAAAATTTAATGTTGTTCGAAGCTTATTTCCGCACCGATGACAAAAACATACTGACACTTAAAACGCAATAACTTCACTTCCAATAGATGAAATGTCATAAAATTTTTAGTGGAAGTCGATAAGGGATAGCAGATTCTAACGCACTAGTGGACATATAGATTACGCCACTAGAGGGCACTAGATTGAAAAGGTCCTGTTTACTTTGGAACGCGCCTTGTATTTTCAAACCATGAATTAGCGTTCAAATCGAACTTATCCCACTTAGTTTAAAGATTTTTTTTTATTGCCAATGCTTGGAGTTCCGCTCGGGACACACAAGTTTTCCTCAAATAAAAGATTAAACTTTGACAAAGTCATTGTTTAAAATGGCAATCGCATTCTTTAGATATCTTAGTTATCTTAGCTGTCTAAAATGGCAATCGCATTTTTTAGATATCTTAGTTATCTTAGCTATCTCTATTCTGTAAACGTCCGTTTTCATAAGTGGGCACATGAATCGTCATCTGAAATGATAATTTTTGCGTCTAATGCAAATTTTGTTTGCTGCTTTTTCTGTTGTTTCTGCAGCTGCTCTTTACTTTTAATACTATTTTTATTAGTATTATTTTTATTGTTGGTTGCAGACACACTAGCATTAAGACTAGATACGGACATTATCTTCAGCTTATGGCGGTAGGCCCATCGGTAAGCTCACCATTGGGCAAAGCTTGAAGAAACGCTTCTTTACCAATACAATCATCGATGTTAACCTTAGGCTCAGCAGTCTTGACTCTCGTTACATTATTTACTATCACATGAGCAGTCGCGGCAAGGTTCTTTGGTGTTGCATTTAATTCTACATCGGAAATCGGCATCACTAATTTCGCCGTTCGCTTTGAAATTGCCCACAAATACATCAATCTATCTTCCTCTGATTCATCGTAACTTTCGTCTTCCTCCTCTTCACCCCTTGCACTTTCTCTTTCACTATTATTTTCATTCTCACTTTCCCGATGAATCTTAACACCATTGACCAAATCATTGAAAGAAGTATCCATATATTGTTGGGCTGCCTGAGCACTGGTACACGGCTTTTCGTCCCTATTATTATCAAGCAGAGCAACAACTGCATCGACTGTGGAAATTGTAGCCACTGCTCCAACAATTTGCAACTGTTTTTCTTTTTGTCGCGCCTCACGATGTTCCTCTGCTGTGAGTTCCTGTTCGCGTGCAAATCTAAAATAATACCCAAGTAATTATTTGTTACCACGGCTCTCAAAATATTGTCCTCACTTTTCCAGTATATGACTTATTTTTGTTTGTTTCTTGCTGTTCTCATTTAACTTGGCCAGTAGCCAGTGGCATCAGTGCTGCAAATAAGTATTCAAATTTAATTATGAATATACTTAATTCCTGTATGAATGAATTCATTTCCGGGCAACAATACCGTACAGTACTATACTGTGATCCTTTCTTACTATACTTATTACTCACTACATTACTATAGTTAATATAAATTAAACGGAAAGTGTATACATCATTGAGTACACGTTTGTAATGTTTGATATGATTATGACCCACACTTAAAATAAACAACGGTAATAATTTTTAACAAAAATATTGCAAAATAAAAATAATAAAAAAATTGGATATAAAAAAATTATTTTTTAATTTTTAAATTTGATTTTCATAATAAAAATTAATCGATACCTTTTATTTTCTATTTTTAAAATTAGTAAAAAAAACAGAAATACGGTTTATTTTAAAAATTGTATGTAAAAAGTACATTCAAATATACTATACATTTGTATTTATTTATTTTTGATTGTTTTAAAAAAAAAAATAATATAAAAAACTCAACTCATAACTTAAACTTTCTATTTTTATAAAAAAAAAATTATAAAAAACTCAACTCATAACTTAAACTTTATATTTTTATTTTAAAAATCGAAATCAAAAGTTTTAAAATGATTTATGTTATAAAAATCTAATAATTAAAAACAAAATAATTTTTAATAAAATTGAGAGCAACAGTCGAGCGGCAGTGGGATAACCATCGACGTATGTTGCCATAAAATGTATCTAATTGTATGATACTAATCGCAAGCTACAAATTCATCAAAACACTGCAGTACACTGCCATCATGCATAAATTTCGATACGTTGCCAATAATTTATCGCCGCAATTTTCTAGCGCGCGAAAGACTGCAAAAAACGGTGTGAGCAATATATATCGATATTTCTTTATAAATTTTAAATTGGCCAATATCGACAACTGGCAACATATCGAGTAATCAAAATTAATATTTATTTAATTGCATTTTATGGTTTTGTATTTTTTACTGACCCTAAAATATGAATTATTAAATAATAATCATATGTATAAGTACGCATATTAAGAATATTATGAATATGTACACAAGCATGTAAATACTTGCATACATTCATATCGGTCTACCACGCCACCTATTGGTTGAGTGTTAGAATATATGCATATGTACTTTCGGTAATTGACATGTGCATGGAAAAGAAGAGTCGAGAAACAACTCGCGCTACGAGCTCGCATAGTTCGTCCTTTTCTTTCCTGCACAAGTAATATAGTTATGACGCCATCGACAACTTGTTTGCTAGTTGGAGGGTCGAAATGGTTTATCTATTAACTTTAGTCTTTATTGTCCGATCGGATTGCAATTTGGAGAATAAGTTTATATAGTATCTATCTATATGCTAAAGCAGAACGTTAAGCAATGAATACTTCGAATATAAATCGCAATGTAAATTAAAATTGTCGGTTTGTGGGGCGGTAGGCGTGTTATACCAAATTGAAAATAAACTTGATCTGCGTATGGTAAACAGGAATCTTTATGCTGAACTTGGTGTCCCTAGCTTTTGTAATAGCTGAGATCGGCGCGTTCATCCAGACAGACGGACATGGCTCAATCGACTCGGCTAGTGATCCTGAGCAAGAATATATGTACTTTATGGGGTCTCCGACGCCTCCTTCTGCCTGTTACATACATTTGCACAAAGTTAGTATACCCTCTTTTGACCATTTTTAATGGTCAAGGATATACAAATTTGCAACGTTTTTGTGTTCGCCGATAAAAAATAGCACGTAACACCTTTTATGGCTCTAATTTTTGTTTGTAATACTCCTTCACAAGTACTCAAATATTTTTCGATTCAGTAGATGTTACTTTAAAGTTAGTGTATACCTTTATGCGAAATAAGGTGAGTCATTGTACGAGGGCTGTGTGTTAAGTTTTCGACTATCAAGGCTACCTCCGACGTTAGCCAATTATTTGGTATTTTGATCTTTTAGTATGTACTCGCCAAAATGTTAGCCACACTGGTGATATAGTTATTGTAGAACAAACGGTTAATTAAGTCGATATCAGAGCTTTAGTACAAATTTGTTAATTAACAACGGTGATGTGCACTGTTTATCGCAAAAAGTGGAGGAACGAGCTTAAAAGTCGAGACACGTCCATTAGACTACTTACAAAAGCATCGAAAAATCCTAAAGAGCGCGTTTGCGTATTTTGAAACATGGGGATGAGAAAACTTAAGGTAAGTTGACAGTAGCGTTTTCTCACTTTTGACCAAAAGTGTATTTGACTAATTACAAGGTGCGTTCCTAAGTAAACACGACTTTTAAAAAATTGACCAAACAACAGGTTTTATCGACAAAATTAATTAATTTTATTCAAAATAGTCTCCTTCTGCTTTAATACAGCTATTTGCACGGTCGTAAAGTATGTCGAACGAGTGCTTTTGCTCGTTGCCCGGTATGGCCGCTAGTATGCCGGTCCAAGCCTTTTGAATGGCCTCCAGGTGAATACGGGGAGTGGTTTATTGTTGAAATATTATTTTTGGTCAAATAATCGGCCTTCGAATGTTGAATTCCCAGCAATTTTTGGTCATCAGACAATTTGTGCGGAACAAACCGTGCACACACCTTTTGTAAGCACAATTGTTCGGTCAAAATGCGATAAATCGATGTTTTAGAGATGTTTAATTCTATTTCCATGAATCGCAATGATGATTTCGGCTGATTTTTTATGAATTCACGCACAGTTTCGATGGAATTTTGGTTGGCCTACATGTTCATCGTCATTTATGTCCTCACGACCACTTTGAAAACGTTAAAACCACTCGTGCACTCTGCTACGCGATAGGCAATCATCGCCATAAACTTGTTTCCCCAGTTGAAACGTTTTCGTAAAAGTTTTACCAATTCCAAAACAAAATTTAATGTTCGAGGCTTATTTTCGCACCGATGACAAAAACATACTGACACTTAAAACGCAATAACTTCACTTCCAATAGATGAAATGTCATGACATTTTTAGTGGAACTCGATAAAGGATAGCAGATTCTAACGCACTAGTGGACATATAGATTGCGCTACTAGAGGGCGCTAGATTCAAAAAGTCCTGTTTACTTTGGAACGCGCCTTGTATTTTCAAACCATGAATTAGCGTTCAAATCTTACTTATCCCACTTAGTTTAAAGAATTTTTTTTATTGCCAAAGCTTGGAGTTCCGCTCGGAAAACACAATTTTTCCTCAAATAAAAAGATTAAACTTTGATAAACTTATTGTTTAAAATGGCAATCGCATTCTTTAGATATCTTAGTTATCTTAGCTATCTGTATTCTGTAAACGTCCGTTTTCATAAGTGGGCACAGTTTTGGGCGTCCGCCAGGCCAGAAATGAACAGTGATGGGAAAGAGTTGTCATAGAGCGTCCACACTTTAGATATAGAATTTATAATAATAATATAATAGATATACATACGTCAAGAAGATAAGCTTTTAAAAGCTATAAGCTTTTTAAGCTTTTAAAATGAAAGACTGATTGAGTGTTAAACACAGACTTAACTTTATAGTTTATGTACACAAACGTGCGCTATTGGCAAAGAATAAAAATAGAAAGTTCTAGCTAAAACACAATGTTTCATCCGAACTAAATATAAAAACTTATGATTCTTCATCTGAAATGATAATTTGTGCGTCTAATGCAAATTTTGTTTGCTGCTTTTTCTGTTGTTTCTGCAGCTGCTCTTTACTTTTAATACTATTTTTATAAGTATTATTTTTATTGTTGGTTGCAGACACACTAGCATTAAGACTAGATACGGACATTATCTTTAGCGTATGGGCGGTAGGCACATCCGTAAGCTCACCATTGGGCAAAGCTTGAAGAAACGCTTCTTTACCAACACAATCATCGATGTTAACCTTAGGCTCAGCAGTCTTGACTCTCGTTACATTATTTACTATCACATGAGCAGTCGCGGCAAGGTTCTTTGGTGTTGCATTTAATTCTACATCGGAATCGGCATCACTAATTTCGCCGTTCGCTTTGAAATTGTCCACAAATACATCAACATCTTCCTCTGATTCATCGTAACTTTCGTCTTCCTCCTCTTCACCGCTTGCACTTTCTCTTTCACTATTATTTTCATTCTCACTTTCCCGATGAATCTTAACACCATTGACCAAATCATTGAAAGAAGTATCCATATATTGTTGGGCTGCCTGAGCACTGGTACACGGCTTTTCGTCCCTATTATTATCAAGCAGAGCAACAACTGCATCGACTGTGGAAATTGTAGCCACTGCTCCAACAATTTGCAACTGTTTTTCTTTTTGTCGCGCCTCACGATGTTCCTCTGCTGTGAGTTCCTGTTCGCGTGCAAATCTAAAATAATACCCAAGTAATTATTTGTTACCACGGCTCTCAAAATATTGTCCTCACTTTTCCAGTATATCACTTATTTTTGTCTGTTTCTTGCTGTTCTCATTCAACTTGGCCAGTAGCGTGGCATCATTGGCTGCTGGATCCTTCGCGTTGGACGTAAAGTGTGTAACGGTCTCGTAGAGATCTGTTTTGCGTCGTTCCTGCAGCAAACGACCTACCTTAACGAAGGCATCATGTGCTGCAAATAAGTATTCAAATTTAATAGAAAAAATTATGAATGTAGAATTAATTTCCGGGCAACAATACTGGACAGTACTACACTGTGATCCTTTCTTACTATACTTATTAATCACTACATTACTATAGTTAATATAAATTAAACGAAAAGTGTATACATCTTTGAGTAAACGTTTGTAATGTTTGATATGATTATGACCCTTTTCGCACACTGAAAAATGAATGATTACACTTAAAATAAGCAACGGTTATAATTTTTAACAAAAATATTGCAAAATAAAAGTAATAAAATAAATTTGATATAAAAAAATTATTTTTTAATTTTTAAATTTGATTTTCATAATAAAAAATTAATTTATACCTTTTATTTTATATTTTTAAAATAAATAAAATAAAAATTTTATGTAAAAGTACATACAAATATACTATACATTTGTAGATAATTTTCTATTTATTTTTGATTTTTATAAAAAAAAAATATAAGAAACTCAACTCATAACTTAAGCTTTATATTTTTATTTAAAAAAATCGAAATTAAAAGTTTTAAAATGATTTGTGTTATAAAAATCTAATAATTAAAAACAAAATAATTTTTAATAAAATTGAGAGCAACAGTCGAGCGGCAGTGGGATATCCATCGACGTATGTTGCCATAAAATGTATCTAATTGTATGATACTATGATCAAAACACTGCAGTACACTGCCATCATAAATATCGATACGTTGCCAATAATTTATCGCCGCAATTTCCTAGCGCGCGAAAGACTGCAAAAAACGGTGTGAGCAATATATATCGGTATTTCTTTATAAATTTTATATTGGCCAATATCGACAACTGGCAATATATCGAGTAATCAAAGTTAATATTTATTTAATTGCATTTTATTGTTTTGTATTTTTTACTGACCCTAAAATATGAATTATTAAATAATAATCATATGTGTAAGTACGCATATTAAGAATATTATGAATATGTACACATGCATGTAAATACTTGCATACATTCATATCGGTCTACCGCGCCACCGATTGGTTGAGTGTTAGAATATATGCATATGTACTTTCGGAATTGACATGTGCATGGAAAAGAAGAGTCGAGAAACAGCTCGCGCTACGAGCTCGCATAGTTCGTCCTTTTCTTTCCTGCACAAGTAATATAGTTATGACGCCATCGACAACATGTTTGCTGGTTGGAGGTTCGAAATGGTTTATCTATTAACTTTAGTGTTTATTTGGAGGATAAGTTCATGTAGTATCTATATATATGTATGTTAAAACAGAACGTTAAGAAATGAGTACTTCGAATGTAAATCGCAATGTAAATCAAAATTGTCGGTTTGCGGGTGCGGTAGGCCGATAAAAAAATAGCACGTAACACCTTTTATGCCAGAATGTGTCAAATCACTCAGATTTATAAAGTTTTTGATCTTGCAACCATTTCCTAGGGATAATTTAGGCGAGCTTGGGATTATTATAATGCATGAACTCACATTTTAGCGTCCTTTTTTCGATGGACTTCAAAAATACCTTACAAGCAACATAGTCTAATCGGACAACAAGAAAAAGCCTGATTTAAAAATATTTAAAGGGAAGAAGGTTCCACATACTGTGTTTTAATGAAACCATCTTGAATTCACTTAGATATAATGAAAAACTATACATAAGACGTCCAAAAACTACTGATTTCAATCCTAAGCCAATCATAAAAACTGAAAAACTTAGTAGTGTTCCCACTATCATGCTATGAAAATGCTTAGCCACTTCGGTAGTTGGCCCGATATTCTCGATATAGGAACAAATGTGTTCTCCAGTATTCGTTGACATACTGGAAAACTACCATATGCTGAAGCAGAAGTGGCACAAAAATGTGAGTTCATTCAGTGTAAAGACCCCAAATATGCCTCAAAAAAGCCTAAGAAATGGGTGCAAGATCAATTTTTTGACACTTTTTTGTGGGCCTATGTAATTATGGGTTTAAAAAAATCAAAGCCCTGAAAAATCTCGAAAAAGAGTGGTAAAAAATCGAACGTGTAACTTTTTATCGGCGTAAAAAATAAATCAAAAATAAGAGTTATGAGTTGATTTTTATAATAAAAATCAACTTGAAATGTTACATGAACGGAGAAGGTGACTAGAGCATGTATCGACTATACATCGACCTATATACATATATAATCTACACGTCAATACTTTTCAGTTGTATTTACTTATGTTTGCATATAGAAATGCGTCTACAAATGTAAATTTCTATGTAATTTTTACATATGATTTTTGTTTTTGAATTTTTTAATAAAATCAAGTCATAACTCTCTTTTATGATTTTATTTTTTTTATTTTTAAAAGTTAAAAAAGATTTTTAAATAAATAAAAATTATAGCCGTTACGGTCCCTACTACACTCAAAACGAGACCAACAGTCGAACGCACTCAACAGTGGAGTACCTTTCGACCTATGTCCCGGTGTATTTTAGTTTGTTACAAGCTTTGAAATTATACTCGACAGATGGAGCTCGTGCTTCGCGCCTGCCTCCCTTGTTTACTAGCACAATGGTGTTATGCTCATATTTACTTGAATAAGTTCTGTCTTATTGTCCAAACGAACAAAAATGTGGAAGATTCGTAGTTATTTAAGGCAGGAAAATAGATATTGAAGACAGAGAGTTGTATCTTTCATACGTCGCTTACTAATCAAGTCGAAAAATTGAATGTTTGATTTGCGAGGGACGTGGGTGGGGGGCGTAGCACATAACTTTAAAAGCAAACTTGTTCAGTGTGGAGTATACAGGAACTTTCAGACCGAATTTGGTGTCGCTAGCTTTTATTAAAACTGAGATCTGTGTGTTTACAGACATACAGACATGACGCAATCGATTGGGTTAGCGATGCTGATTAAGAATATATATACTTTTTGGGGTCTGTCTGTCATGCTTCCTGTTGACCATTTTCGAAGAGTATAAATACTGTCCTCACTATCAAATGAATGAGTTAAGTAGTTCATAAGGCAGGGGAAATATTCACTCTTACTCATTGTAAGTGACTACACCAAAAAGTGTATTCATTTGTTTCATGAATTATTCATTTGTCGTTTCATGCAGGAAGTATGTACTAAAAAATTATTTCAACATCGTTTCTTTAAGCTTACCTATACGCTTCATTTCAAATGACGCCAACCCCAAATCCTTTTCTTTATTACAGTGCTCTAGCAGCTTAAAAACATCGTAATAGTCGGGAAACTCGTGCATGCGGTTTACAAACGCAGAAAGAGTGCGGTTAAACTGAGGATATGGCGAGCCCTTGAATAGGATTGGCTGTTTCATCTGGCGATGGGCACTCTTGCTTTCACCGGTTAAATCACAAATTTTCTCATAAATCTGACAAGCGCGCTTCTTGAAACGCTCAACCTGCAAGTAGCTGGAGTCGTCATCATCATTCCAATCAACATCCGCCTCTTCTAAAGCACTAATACGCTTGGTTATGGTATATAGCGTCCGATTTAATTTTCGTATGCGTTCTTCGGCTCGTCTGTTTCCTGTGATAGGGCCAGATCCGGCGGCTGCAGGGTTATCAACTGATAACGAAGGTACAGCAGAACTTGCGTTGGACGCAACTCCAGTTATCTTATCGCTTACATACGGCTCTGCTTTCTGCGGCACCTGTTCCTGTACTTTGGCTTTGCGACGCACCTTTAACTCTTCTACGATGCATTTGAGGTGCACGTAAATCATGTCAGGGTCACTACGTATACGATCCATTGCCTGCAACAGCTGTTTTCGAAAGCCACGCGAACGCACAAAACTTTCATGAACACTATAATAGTATTTTATTAGTTTATTATCTATAAGTCGTTGCATGTCCATCGATCTGTCATACTCTCGACATAGCTGCAACAGTGTGGCATATTCTCCAACCAGAGGGGCACGAGACGCAAAACCATGTGCAATTGTGGCTTGTGTTAAAATAACAGATGCAGGAGACATCGATGAACTTGGTAGTGTCCTTCGTTTCGTATTATCTGCCTCCACATTATCTGTTGGGGGAGTTGTGGGTGGCGACTCCACAAGTACAATGGTCGGCGTGTTTGTCAATTTTTTTAATTTATGACGTTGTTGCAGCTGCAATTGCTGCTGTTGCGCCATATGCTTTCGCCATTCCTCATCCGATTTCTGAAGTACTGTAATAGGTTGCACGCGCTTCCCCAGCGTTTTTTTTCCCTGCGTAATGGAAGCAGCAGGAAATGCCTGCAATTTAACTCCGGCCACCGCAGTTACTAGTGGTGACGCTGACGTCGGCGGTGGCGTTGTTGTTGGAGTCAATTGTGGTGTTATGTTCGTCGTGGCCGGCAAATTAAGTAAGAGCTGCTCCTTTAACGCCGCAACGCAGAGTGGTGGTGATGCGAGCAAGCGGGATGGAGGTGTAGACTGTATTGTGCCAGCAGTAACACTGCTACTACAATGAAGCGATTGAACGTTTCGAAAAGTTGTTGCTGTTATTGTTGTTTTTGTCGAAGTCTTTGTTTTATAAGGTAATGTGCGTGCTGCACTATCGCAGTTTACACTCGCCGTTGCCATCGTCTGTAACTCGCTTAGAATGGGCGTCGTCGTCGTTTGATTTGCTAGCAACGGCGGTGCAGTCGGGTTGTTGTTACAGCTAATAGAATAATTTGCCGGCAACGACAGCTTTGATGTTCCCTCTTGATGGTGCCTATGCTGATGTTGATGCTTCAATTTGCGCACTGATGACGTGATTGCATTCAGAGCACTCTGAGGTGCCTGCCTTAGCTCCTGATTCTCCTTCAGTTGCGTTAAAGTTGTCATCGTCGTCAGCGTCGGCGTCAATGGCCGTTTTTGCACAGTTGGCAAACGCTGTGGCAACTTATGCGTAGTTGGTAGTTTTGGTGTTGTAGACAACTGCACCTCTGGCCGAGGTTGTTGCTGCTGCACTTGAGTGTGCACTGTTGACTTTTGCATTGTGTGCATTGCCTGTAACCTTTGCTGTGTTATTGTTAACATTGCCTGTTGCTGGTTCAAGGTTTGTGTTGGCGTTGAAGTTGCTTTTTGATGGGTAGTTGTTAGAATTTCCTTTTGCGGATACTGTTGCTGTTGTTGTTGCTGTTGAGAGGGTAACATCGATGGCGCTGTCAACTTTGGTTGTTGCTGCTGTTGAAATTGGTTACATTTCTGTGCAGTTGGCGCTGCTGTCAACGTATTCTGCTGTATCGGTATTGGTCTTATCGTTACTGATTTTTGTTTCTCAGTGGTTGCCATCGTCAACTGCGGAACTGATTTCTGGATCGGTTGTGTGCTTTTTTTTTGCAGTAATGTTGACACGGCGGAAAATTTGTTTGGTTGCGGAAGAGGGACACTGGTAATAGTGGCCAAAGTGTTGGATGTGTTGGAATAAACACTGGTGTTTTGTGTGGCCGCCGACTTGATGGGTTTGCTCTTTATACTATTTTTATTATTATTATTATTGATATTCCCCAGAGAAATAATAGGATTGACGTTCTTCATGCTGCCATTGCTGAAGCTATTTTTAAAGTTGTGCTTGGTAACCGTTATACCACTGGGTATGTGCATCGATCTACATAAGAAATAATTTATTAAATAAATATTATTAAAATTGTTTAAAGTTTACCGACCACATTAATTTTTATGAAATAAAACTGCTTATCTCGCAAAGATTTGGTGTTTCATTTCCTTGAAGGGGGTATATTAAACTATGTCCAGAAGTTTGCAACGCACCTTATACCTATAAACCCTAAAAAATACCTACAAACCCTAAAATTTTAAAGCTACTTTGATTATATTTGGCACAGTACATATTTATACTTGCTATTACAATACGCCTTAAATACGTTTAAACGGTAAGGATCGGACTGATATATCGCAAAGCTGCCACATCAATCATATTATTTTATTTTTTTTTTTCTTAATACAATATGTCTGTCTTTTTATACCCGCTACAAATAGGGTAGAAGGGTATTATAACATTTTGCCAAACGAAAATGTATGTAATAGGTAGAAGGGGAGCCATGGCAGATCTATCAAAATAATATCTTAAATTCTGCGCGCGGATCAACTCTATCTTAAATTTTGACCTCGCCCCCGTAAATCGATTAAATCCGAATTCTAAAAACAATAACTATCAAGCCCAATTAATTCTGAAAATTCGGTTGGAAACGGTTAAAAGCTATTTAGGAAATAATTTATAGTAGGCTAGAGGATATGAATTATGCATACACATTGTAAAAATGATTGTGTTTGTCACCTATAGACGCCTAAACGGCTGGATAGAGGAGTTTATGAAATTTTTACACAACATTCCTCGTTTCGCCGAGATGGTTTGTGTCCCGATCCTCAATAGTGCGAAAACATTTTTTTGAAAAAGAGCGAAATTAAAAAAATTATAATTACAATTACAAATTATCGACAAATTATCGGAAAAATCATGGGTACCTATTTCAAATTTCCGGTTGAAGCAAATCGAATTTAGAATTGATGGAAAAGTCATTAATCCTAATGTCATTTTGTTGGTATTGTTCTTTTTCGAGAAATAGTGGTTCGTTAACATAATGTATCACCCTGCCATCAATCTTCTGTAAGAAAACAGAATGCTCAAATTTCATATATTTTAAAAAGCAGCGAGGCAGGTTTTAAATGCGTAAATGGCTGGATAACTATGAATGAGAATTAATAATTTGTTACGTATTCACTTAAGTCTTTTTGAGAAAATATCAATGATTGCTTTTATTTATTTATTTTTTTTATTAACGACGCACCAGTTTACAGAAGCTGAAAGATTCTTAATTTTAACAAATTACACAGGCCTACAAAAACAGTGTCATGATCAGGGTATGTGGCATATATATGTATTTTAGGTCGCTGAATCCAAATCGGCTCAGAATTTGACTATCACGTCTAGACTTCGACCTTACTTCAAAAAACTGAAATAACCTTTATTTATATATAATATATAATATATATTATATAATATATATTATATATATATATATTATATATATTAGGGTGTCCCTTAAACACCAGTTTTTATTAAACTTTAGAGCTCGGTCGGCACGGGTTGCAATCATGCTACAGATATGAAATTTCATATTTAAGTACATTTTATCATTTATAAAAAAAATTGGAGGGTATTCGTTTATAAATCGGGCTAATATTTATATGTTCACACAATCAGACAATAAACTAACATTCAGGCTGGAGAATAATCGAGAAAATGTCGCCGAGAAAACGTTTGTTTGAATCATCTGTACAACGGGAAGTGAGATTAAAATCTGTTGGAGTTCTTACTACTCGGGTTTGATCGCCTGAGACAAGGTACTGCGGTAGGAGAAAACTCTAACGACCAGAATTACATTTAGGTATATTATCGAGGCAACAATTTTGACTAGATCGGCGATGTTTTAACTTGTATGTATATAAACGTTACGTTTAAGTTGTTAATTTCTGGTGGAATTTATATGTTTCGCAATATCGGCTATCTCACAAAAAAAATTTTTTTGCTCAGGTGGGTAACAGCTATATCAAATCCATGATCTCATATCTTTATTAGTACTCCTCTATATTCCAAGGTTTAATCTTCTCATTTGATGCAAATTTAAATTCGCCAAGCGCTGAGTCTGATGAGTATGAGTTTGGGAAAAAGATTCGAAATATTTCATGGATTTTCACAACAGTTTACTCAAATACGCTTTTGGTTAGTTTTTTCATATCCAATTCATTATTTGAAGTACGGCAAATGAATTCTTTAGAAATCAGTTATCTCTCTATCTTTAATTCGGCGATGGTGAAAAATAATTTATTGCATTTTGTCGATATTTTCATTCAGTTTTCGAGCGTCCGGGAAGTGTCTCGTCTTTTTAACTTGTATTCTTGTAAATTCGGCAGTGAAAAAATCCCCACGGACAGCGTCTATCTCCGTTTTTGTTTGAATAGGCTTATTGCCCTTATTTCGTCATTTTTACAAACGCTTTGATATCGACATAGTTTATCAATTGTTCTACGATAACTATAATGAAATAAATGTGACTGAAATTAGGCCGTACAAAATTTTGACTAACGTCGCAGGTCACCTTCATAGTCAGACTGAAAACATTTCAGACAATCTTCGTAGCAATACAAATAAATCATCATATCAATATATATTATAGACTATAAACTGTAAGCTTATTTATAATTGAACCGTATAATTAAAATCGGACAAATATATCCTACAGTCTTCATTTAAAAAGTTTCATGTATACAATAATAGAGACACATACGGCATGCACAAAGTTGAGAAACTTTGTACTATTATATATCATTAGCATGGGAAAAATCATTAATAATTGAAGCAAAAAGCTACAAAAATTTAAAACCTTTAGCAACCTTGTTTCTAAACAAAATCGTATTTTAACTAAACTTAACGAATTTCGAAATCTATCTACTTTATACTTTATATTCTAGCTATACATAATTTTTCTGGCTGAATACAAAAATTAACTCATGGTTACCACCTCAAATATATCTATTTAAAAACGTCGGTATTAATATTCAAAAGAGAAATAAAGGCTACCTTGGGCGTGTCGATAGTCCTTGAAATCTTCAATCTCCTCCGATTGTTCCGATACTCGGAACAGAATTTTCTTGCACTGGTCACAGTTTCATAACAGGCATAATAAATCAAATCGCTGGACATAAAACTTTGTTTATGAAAATCTTGACTTTAACTAATTGTTTCTATGAAACCTATAGGAGTAAAAGAGTACGTCAATTACTGTCTAACGTTGATTGACTTTGATAAGGGAAATTATTTCAAAAAACAATAGTGGTCTTTTTTTGTATTAAGACCACTATTGTGTTTTGAAATAATTTCCGACGATTGTTCCAATGGAAGCTATACGTTATAGCGGTCCGAGTTTTTCAGATGTAAGAAATTTGGTTTGAATATCTTGAAAAGTATCATTAATCGGCCTATAGGTTGTATGGCACCTATTCCATATTTTATTCTGATCCGGATCCGTCCCACTGTTTTACATCATGCACTAATATGAAGCATGTGTTCCCAGTTTTATCAAGATAGCTGACAAAGCTGAGTGTCTAGTTTGCGTTGTAAAAGGCGACCAAACGGACACACGGACAGGCCTTGTTTGATGCTGATTCCGAAAACATATGTATGTATGTATATACTTTATAGGATCGGAGATGTCTCCTAAGTTGCGCTGTAAACTTCATGTCAAAATTAATAAATATATATATTATATATATACATATATACTACTATGGGCAAAAACTAAGGTGAATTTTTAATTTGATCTTCGCGCGTTTAATATTTCCGATTAATTCTTTTTTTTTTTAATGTTGGTAGTACTGTTATTGACGTTTATGTCAAATTTCATGTCAATGTCATCATTGGTATTTAAGTTACGCTAAACGACTAAAAGTGCCTTCGGTGATTTTATAATGTCTGATTTAATTCAGCAAAGTGCGATCAAATTTGGTTTGCGGAACGATTTTTCAGCTGCTAAAACGTTAAGGATATTACAGAAAGCCTTTGGGAACTCAACTATGTCGCAGAAGGACGTGTATAAGTGGTACAAAGACTCGAAAGTGAGTCAGAAACGTGTTGATGACTTGGAGCGGACAACCATCAACGTCAAGTGATGAGCAACACGTCAATGAAATTAAGGAACTAGTGCTCATAAATATTCGATTGACTGATCTTACTGATATGGTTATAATATCAGAAGGATCTGTAAAAACGATTTTGAGAGTATCTGGGCCAACAATTCTTGGTTTTTGCATCACGATAATGCACCGACGCACACAGCACTCATTGTTCGTGACCGTTTCGCTAAAAATTCCAGGAATATCGTTCCCCAACCAGCGTATTCGCCGGAATTAGCACCACGTGACTTCTGACTCTTCCAAAAACTTCGAGGACACCGTTTTGAGTCGTTTGAGGATATTAAACATGAATTGGCGCGCTGTCTGAGGGCCATACCAGAACGTGACTATTTGACATGCTTCGATGATTGGAATAAGTGTTGGCATAAGTGCATTGTATTGGCAGCGGACTATTCTGAAGGTGACGAAACCGATGTACAGGAATAAATAAAGATGTTTAATTTTACAAACACTTTGCCTTCAGGAATTCTTGGAAGGTTTATATATCTATTTACATTGCAGCCTTTTCACTTGTTTACATTAATTTATTGTTAGTTTAAACTATAACCTTTTTATTTGGACTGTTATATACTTACTTGTAGGTGCCCACTACCATCCCAGAAGCCACTGCATCACCGGTTGCAGCCGACGTTTTGATCCCTACGGACAACTGTGTGATCTTTGCAGCATGTGGACGCTTAGTAAGAAGAGATTTGGATGTTGCCACCTTGGTCGCACTTTGCTCTCTGCGGGATCGCTTGGCTTCCAGCAGACCCTAGATATGTACAAGATGATTTGATAAAAATCGACCTGTTAGATTTAAAGTTAATGCAAAAAAGAACTAAACAAAAGCAGCGTTGCATGTAGGATTTAACGGCACGCCGTTAAATAAAGTGTCAAATTATGTTGACCATGTTACCAAACGGTAAAGTTAGAAACTATTACCACAGTTTCTTTGTTACTTTGACCACATAAAGATGCCCACTCAAAGGCACCATCGGATTTCTATGCAGGGAATTGTGTACAAGAATTTGGGTGAGTCCTTAAATTCTTATGTATGAAAATATTCGTTGGAAACAAAAAAAGCAGCGCGAAAAAAATCTTACACAAACATATTCGTACACTAACGCGACTAAATAACAACTACACAATTTTAAATATACACTAGCATGCCAACACCAATGCACTCACACAAATGCACACAAACTTATTAAAATTACAACTGTACTTTTTAACATCAACTAAACATTTTTGACGCTGACACAGGTGCTTTTACCTCCTCCTCCGAATCCGAGCTCAAATCAACATATATTACCGAAGTCATGGTCAAAATATCTTTTTTCACTTCGTTTTTATGTGATGCGTCTCCTTTTACAAATATTTCTTGACATTTGAAAGCTTACAACTGTTATTGTTGGTAGCTAGTTTTTATGCTTATATTACGTCTCTGACTTCGAATTTAATTTTTCCTATTTTGTATTGTTGCTTTGTGTTTGTTTTTGCAGGCTAGGTTGCTGTTTTTTTGTACAGTTCTATGGCTAAAAGTGCTGCCATGTTGGCTTACAAATAGTGGCAACGCTTCACTTCTACAATTAATAGGAACCATACATTTTTTATCGATAAGCATTACATATTTAACATGAAATATATAGATCATTCTATATATAAATACGTTGAATATTAAAAAAAAATAAATTCAAAAAGACTCTGATGGAAAAGTTTATATTTATCAAAAATATTATTTTGATTATTATCGATATATTGACGTTCGTCATTACAGTGCTGTAAAACATAAAAAGTGAACAAGTGACACGTCGTGACAAGCTCGGACATTTTCGTTTTAGTCTGCTTCGTTCATTCTGTTTTCGTCATTTAAAGTGGTTGATCTGTCTACGGGAGACTTCTCTAAAAGGTGGAAAACTTTCTAAATTTTGTGTTGAAAGTGCAATAGTTAAAATTTCAAGTTTACCTTCCTGCCGTGCATAAAAAATTAAACGCAATGGGAAGTAAGTATCAATTACATTTCTTTATCTAATACATTCAGTACCTTGCGTCGGCATTGGCTTCGTCGTCGACGGCACCCATAACCATCCCCGCCTCTTGCTTACGTATACAAAAACTTATTGTTGCATTCTGTTTATTAAATCGAATAGTGCATTGCATCTTATACTCATTTATTTATATTCTATTTTAGTCAAATTCCTGGAAGTTATCAAGCCTTTCTGCAGTATATTGCCTGAAATAGCAAAACCTGAACGCAAGGTGTGTATTAATATAACCTGCCCGTTTTTTAAATTAGTTAATCAGCTTGTGATATTTATTGTCAGATATATATTCTCTTATAAATAATCTCTGACTTCACAACTTTAATACAGTATTAGCGTGTTGAACACGTTGATTGTTTTTACTTGTCAATTAAATGCGCCACGCAAACAATTTGTTATTTGATAGTAGGAAACGGTAATTAGTAAAACATATTGAAACAAACAAAAACATAGTGATAGAATATCAATGCTTTTTTAAAAGTTCAGCGTATCAATTTTTTTTATCTACATATCGTTTATGGCTCATAATATCTCATAAAATGAGGAAAACGTACAGTTATTATGCTAAATACATAAATGATGAATGTATTTTTAATTGGATTAATCTTTTTTAAGTCTGCTTTCATTCAATAAACAATTCTCAACATTTACCCTAATTTCCTAGTTTCTTATCAACAACAAATACTTTTCTTTTACTACTTGTCAAACTATTTTTTTGTACTGCTCAAGTATGCCGCATACTACGTGGAAATGTCAAACTTCGGATGGCACGACGTGGTACTCGATGTTGTGCGACGTCAGCTTCGTATTGTTGTTAACCCAAACCACCATACGAGGAGCGCTGATAATCAGAAACACAATACAAATACCGATAGCTGTTGAGTTCAAAAGACTAGAAAGAAAAACAAACACTTTTTATTTATTATATTATTTAAATTATCTAGCGCAACAAGTTGAATCTATTTTTATCGCGCATGTCACTATGATTTTATACAAATTGTTATTTTTGATTTAATAACATAAAACTAGTTACAACTAATTGCATTTAATATATTTTAATTTTGAAAACTTATAATAAAGGAAAAAACATTAAATCTACAATATTTATATTTATACGATACGATAAAATAATAACTCAATGAATTCAGTAACTATATTGAATGGAGTCTAAATTTTAACATTACTGCGTTCAAATATTAATTTCGCCAAAAAGCAACCTACTTTTTTTTTTAATTAAATTAAAGGAAATCAAATTGAAATTAGAAATTTAAACTAAACATTAGTACAAATTAATTTTTCAGAATTTTATCGATCTTTAAATTTTACCTTTAAATCTATACGTTTTTATGTTCTCAATTAAAATGTAGTATTCCATCCGTTTCGTACCGCGGTTTTAATGTTTGCAGCAATAAGAATGTGTGACTATTTTGCGTTTTAACATACGACTCGCCTATTGTGAATGATTAACAACTTACATACATAATGGTATATGTTTTTATGTATATATACATACTGAAATATTTTCAGTAGATTTTTGCTATGTAAATGGTAGAAAGTGAAAGTTAGAATGGTAAATATTTCATAAAATGTTGGGAAATGCCGAGGTGAATTTGCAATATCTTGAACAGGTACAAAATTTTGAAAAGGGATCTGACAGAAAAGTTGTTAATGACAAACAGAGTAATAGACTAATACAAATTATTATCGTTATATTTTTTTTAATAATTCTAATTATTATGTAAATCTAAAGAATTATGTATCAATATAGTAGTTTATTAACCAAGCTTATTTCCATTTTGTTTATAACCTTTACAGATCCAGTTCCGGGAAAAAGTATTATGGACAGCTATAACCCTGTTTATATTTTTGGTCTGCTGTCAGATTCCTTTGTTCGGCATCATGAGTTCAGACTCTGCAGATCCCTTTTACTGGATTCGTGTGATTCTCGCCTCGAATCGTGGAACACTTATGGAGCTTGGCATTTCGCCAATTGTGACATCGGGACTAATTATGCAGCTGTTAGCCGGCGCCAAAATCATTGAGGTCGGCGATACGCCAAAAGATCGTGCGCTATTTAACGGTGCACAGAAGCTTTTCGGCATGGTGATTACAATTGGCCAGGCCATCGTCTATGTGATGACCGGCATGTATGGTGATCCATCCGAAATCGGTGCTGGCGTTTGTCTGCTGATTATCATCCAACTATTCGCCGCTGGGTTGATTGTACTGCTACTTGACGAGCTTTTACAGAAAGGTTATGGCCTCGGCTCTGGCATATCACTTTTTATTGCAACAAATATTTGTGAGACAATTGTGTGGAAGGCCTTTTCGCCAACCACTGTAACAACCGGACGTGGCACTGAGTTCGAAGGCGCTGTAATTGCTCTATTTCATCTCATGGCAACTCGTAACGATAAAGTTCGAGCCCTTCGGGAAGCGTTCTATCGTCAAAACTTGCCCAATCTGATGAACCTCTTGGCCACCATTCTAGTGTTTGCTGTTGTTATCTATTTCCAAGGTTTCCGCGTCGATTTGCCCATCAAAAGCGCACGCTATCGTGGCCAGTACAGTAGCTATCCCATCAAACTATTTTACACTTCGAACATTCCCATCATTCTTCAGTCTGCTCTGGTTTCTAACTTGTATGTAATTTCACAAATGTTGGCCGTCAAGTTCCAGGGTAACTTCTTCATCAATTTGCTTGGTGTTTGGGCCGATGTAGGCGGTGGTGGCCCAGCCCGTTCGTATCCTATTGGTGGTCTATGCTATTATCTGTCGCCGCCTGAGAGTGTCGGACACATACTTACCGATCCCATTCATGCGTTGCTCTATATAGTCTTCATGTTGGGTTCATGTGCGTTCTTCTCCAAGACATGGATTGATGTTTCAGGCAGCTCAGCAAAGGATGTAAGTTAATTTGTAACATTTATTTATAGTACTGTACTTTACTTATTTACCTTTCACACACAGGTTGCCAAGCAGCTAAAAGAGCAGCATATGGTGATGCGCGGTCATCGTGAGAACTCGATGATACATGAGCTGAATCGATACATCCCAACGGCTGCTGCCTTTGGCGGCCTATGTATTGGTGCACTGTCAGTCATGGCTGATTTCCTGGGCGCCATTGGCTCTGGCACTGGTATTCTGCTGGCTGTCACAATTATCTACCAATACTTTGAGATCTTTGTAAAAGAACAATCTGAAATGGGTGGCATGGGCACGCTGCTCTTCTAAGCAGAAATTTGCACAAACAGCACTACTATCGCATGAAAATTGCGATTTACTGCAAACAGAGCAAACTATAATTACTTTTCATACTCGTGTTCGCTGCGTCCGTCGCTTCATAAAACTTCCCCCACAAATCAAAAACGCAAATTAAAGTATGCTCTGCTTTTCATTGGCTGGGTAAAAATAAGAACTTACTTTGTATTTCGATCATGAGACTTTATTGCTTAAGTTCAATATTTCCCTGGATTAATTGAATTTCAATGCAATTTATTGTTTTTAACTTGGTGTAGTGTAAGGTAGAACTCGATTACACGTTAAATTAAAGAACACCATAAATAAATAATGAGTACATTAAACAAACATTTAAATCACTCATACAAATTTTCACTCAAATAAAACGTAAATAAGATAATATATTTAAATATTTGACTTGACTTAAGGGTGTGTATAATTTACAAATTGAGGATACGTAGATATTTCAATCGGTTAAGTAACATATATGTATGTCAAAGTAAGAAGGTTGCATCTTTTGTACGTCTCTTACAAATCGAATCTTAAAATGAAATAATTGATTTGGGGGCGGTGAGCGTGGCACATTTCTTTGAAAACAAACTTGATCAGTGTATAGCATACAGGAACATTCAGGCCAAATTTGGTATATTTATGGTAGCTTTTATAACAGCTGAGATCTACACTGTTGGAAGAAATAATGGAAACACGTTGGTTGAATCATAGACTTTAAATTTTGTGTTCAGAACGAAAGTAATATTTTTTAATTTTTTTAAACTTATATACTTATAAGTATATTTCACAATAAGGAACAATAATATTTTTTTCAACTTCATATTAACTAAAAATAATTAACTTCATTTTTGGCGCTTGGAAAAAATAATAAACAAAAATGCTTAAAGCTAAGAAAAACTTCAGTTTCATGAATTATCTTATAAAAATAGTTGTTATATTAATATTTAGTCGCATTTGCTTTATTTTTTATAACTGCTGAGCATCGACGAGGCAGTGAATTCGCTAAACTTGAGCAAATTTGGGGGTTAATGGCATACCACTCTGACTTCACTTTTTCCCACAGCTCTTCCTTATTTTTGGATTTAAAACCTCCTATTTTTCTTTTTAATATTCCCCATAAATGTTCTATAGGATTTAAGTCCGGGGATTGGTCCGGCCACAACATTAATTTTTTTGTTCTGAAACCATTTCTTAGCAAGAGTTTACGAGTGTTTTGGATCATTATCTTGCATGAACTCCCATTTTAAGGGCATTTCCTCCTCAGCATAAGGTTCATAACATTCTCCAATATGTTAACGTAGTCGGGAGCACAGATTTTATCTTTTATGCGGAATATCGGACCAACTCCAGACGCGGAAAAGCATCCCCATATCATGATGTTACCTCCACCATGTTTAACCGTTTTTTTTGTGTGCTTAGGATCAAATGCAGTATTTTTTTGGACGTCTTACATATATTTTGCCATCAGATCCGAAGAAATTAATTTTAGTTTCATCAGACCATAGAACATTTTTCCAGTTTTTACGGTCTAGGTGTCGCTTTGCAAAAGACAGTCTTTTAGCTACATATTTTTTTACTAAGGAGTGGAACTTTCCTAGCCGAGTGTGCCTTCAAATCCTTTTCAATTAGTCGATTTCTTATTGTTCAACTTGACACTGATGTCTGGAAAGTATTTTTCAGGTCCGTCGACGACATAAAAGGATTTTTTTTTGATGTTCGAATCAAAAGGTCGTCGAACTTTTGGGATGTGGCTCGCTTCCTGCCCCGTTTTTCCTTCGTATCTTTATAATAAATCGCGGAAAACATTTTTTTCGCAGAACAGTGCATTAATTCAGCAATTTCCCTTATTGATTTTCCTTCGTTTTTTAGTTTTTTTTATAATATCCCGTTCTACAGCACACTGCGCCCCATTCTGAATATAAAAGCCGAATTAAACATTTTTTTTTTTACAAAGTCACTTACTATGAGCTAAACATACCTGAAAGTATTTAATATATTGTTTTTCTTACAAAATTAACGAAGAAAAACTCAAGCAAATCTCGCAAGTGTAGCTTGTTTCTATTATTTTTTCCAGCTCAAACACGTGTTCACTTAACATATCGCTGTATACCGCAAAAAACAAGAGCGAAATCAACTTAAAAAGAAGAGCACAATAAAGTACCGTTATCAGTAGCTTATGTGCTAACTGTTTATCCTCACACACTTCGTACATTATTAGTAATTTCGTTTTACATGCAGGAGCGATTGTATGTGTTCATTCGGACAGACGGACATGACTCAATCGATTAGGCTCATGATCCTGAGCAAGAATATAATATGGGGTTTTCCACGCCTCCTTCCGACTGTTACATACCTTTGCAAGAGATTAGTATACCTTTTTTCTTCATTTTTGAATGTTCGAACAATCACTTTTAATTAAACGATAAAAGTTAGCTTGCTTGCTGTGCCGGCTCTGCCAGATGAGCTGTGTGGCTGTTCTGATATATCGTCAGCGCCATCCATCGTCTGGCGATACGAAGTATATATTATTTTAGCTGTAAAAACATCGTCGATAATATCGATGGCGTTTTTTGACCACCGATAATACCGCATGATTTAATGGAGTTTAAAATAAAATTTTAAAAAATAAAAAACGACGCAAGTGTAATAAATACATGTAACTGCTAACTTAATGCCAATAACCTATTTGCATAAATATTCCTTATCATGAGATATCATTTCATAGATAAAGACAAAAAGGGCGCAATGGTGAAAACTGCGGAATTAGAAAAAGAGCCAAACGCGGAAATTAAAGAGCTCAAAAAAAATTTTTAATTTTAATTGTTCTCAGCTTTTTATAAAAGAATATTGGATTCTCTATTATTTTAAATGATTGTACATTTTTAACTTCAAATATGGAACATGTCCACGTATTCTATGTGCGCATTGTAAATTATGAACAACAAATTTTTGTAATAATGCATTTTTCCGCCGACAATATTTATTTATATTTATATTTATGTCAACATCGGAAATTAAAATCAAAAATCAAATATATGTGGTAATCATCGCAGGTTTTATAGCTCTACCTCGAAACCATCGACGTAGTAGGGCAGTGTATCATTACACGATATTAATTAATTTTTCGCGCTACCTGTTGCCGTCATTTTGTTTGACAATTCATTTGTCTTCTTCCTTGATCGCGATCAGTTTTTCAATACGATTTCCCATCAAATGTCCTTTGATGAGGCAATACTTAACAATGTACAACACATGCTTCGCACCCAAAAGAAATTTAACAAGAAATTATTTCTTAATGCCTTTTATTTTTGTATGGAGTTAGGCGGATTTCTGTTTAGCGCGTACGGGGCTTTACCGAAAATGCAAGGTGCACAAATTCTGTATGACCTGATGGCTACTTTTGTTAGCAATATTTTAATTAACATAAATTAAAAGTATAATACTGTACAAATTATGAGTTCCGTAAAACTATGATTAACGAGAGCAACAGTCGAGCAGCACGCGCAGTGTGACACCCTTCGGCGTATGTTGCCATAAAATGTTTTTATTTGAATGATACTAATCGCAACCTACAAATTCATCAAAACACTGCAGTACACTGCCACCTTGCGTAAATTTCTATACGTTGCCAATAATTTATCGCCGCATTTTCCTAGCGCGCGAAAGACTGCAAAAAGCGGTGTGGGCAGTATATATCGGTATTTCCTTATATTTTAAATGGGCCAATATCGACAACTGGCAACATATCGAGTAATCAAAATTAATATTTATTTAATTGCATTTTATGGTTTTGTATTTTTTACTGACCCTAAAATATGAATTATTAAATAATAATCATATGTGCAGGTACGCACATTATGAATATGTACACATATGTACATGTAAATACTTGCATACATTCATATCGATCTACCACGCCACCTATTGGTTGAGTGTGAGCATACATATATGCACATGTATTTTCGGCAATTGACATGTGCATGGAAAAGAAGAGTCGAGAAACAGCTCGCGCTACGCGCTCGCATCGTTCGTCCTTTTCCTTCTTGAACAAGTAATATAGTTATGACGTCGACAACTTGTTTGCTGGTAGGAGGGTCGAAATGGTTTATCTAATAACTTCAGTGTTTATTTTCCGATCGGGTTGCAATTTGGACGATAAGTTCATATAATATTTATCTATATACATGCTAAAGAAAAACGTTAAGCAATGAGTACTTCGAATATAAATCGCAATGTAAATCAAAATTGTCGGTTTGCGAGGGAGGTAGGCGTGTTATTCAAAATTGAAAATAAACTTGATCTGCGCATGGTATACAGGAATCTTCATCCAGACAGACGGACGGACGGACAGATAGACGGACACGCTCAATCCTGAGCAAGAATATATATACTTTTTGGGGTTTACCACGCCTTCTTCTGCCTGTTACATACATTTGCACAAAGTTACTATACCCTTTTTTGAATTGTCGAAGTGTATCAAAAGAATGAAATCGACTGTGATACAAGTTTCAAAACGCATTTCAGTCTTATTTATTCTTCCATAAAAAAGAATTTTTGTAATTTTATTATTTTATATTATTATATTATTTAATAAAGTAAATCTAATCAGTATATCATTGTTGCCAGATTAACACATATTTTTCATACACACATAATCTATAAATATATAGCTTTGATTTTTCTAGAATAGCGATAAAAGTGTGACTTTGCTAAATATTTTTAATACAATTACGATTGGTTTTTTGAATATGAAATTGAAATATGAATTATTTTATTAAAAAACCAGAGCAACAGTAGAGTTGGGCGCGACCTATGTTCCGGTGTAGTTTAAATTGTTTAAATTCATAAATATACATATGTATATATTTTTAAATTGTACAGGCCCATAATAAAGAAACACGAAAGTTACACTCAAGTGTACTCGACTGTGATAAGCGTTACACACCTGACTAAGACGATTATTTTGGTAAACAATTTCTGTTTTGGCTACTTTGTGTTGCATTTTTCAGGGAGGAGTTTTAAAAACAGCACGTATCTAGAATTTATTAAATTGCTTCTACCTTATTTATTTGATCACAACCAAATCAGAATTCAAATTTAAACAGCCATAGTTATTGTGCCAATCAAAAATGATCTATCTTGCATTGAAATTTTGCTTGGAATTCGATTTTTTCGATTTATGGCGGCTGGAGGGTGCGTGATCAATATATAAAATAAAATTGATCTGTGGGCTATAATGACACACATTGACACCAAATTTGGTAGCTCTAGGTCTTATGGTCTCTGAGATCTAGGTTTTCATACGGACAGACAGACAAACGCACATGGCTATATCGACATTACCTTAGTTGTGTACATTGTAAGAAAAAACCCACGAACATATCGTTCTACCTATATATCAATAGTCCGCATTAGTTTGATGATAAAATTATAAGATTCTAATCCTGTACACTATCGGTATACAGGATTGGGATTCAGCGACCCAAAATACATATAACTGCATATGCCGCATACCAAGATGATGACACTTTTTTTTTTTTGTGGGCCTGTGTAATTTATGCCTAAAAGCTCTCTCTATAAAGGGGTAATAAACTGAATTTTAATTATTAATGAATGCCTTCGCCTAGGCTATTTTCCCTAGATATGGAAACTGTCCAAGATCATTCCATAAGTCAAAATTTAGTAGATCCAAATCTACAAGCATGGTCTTACTCATTAAAACTGCCTTTGACTCCGTTTGGCATGAAGTACTTATTTACAAATTAAATCCTCTGCAGTTCTCGCTTCAAATAAAAAAAAAAAAATAAGTTTCCTAAGTTATCGCTCCTTTGCAATTCATATTTTTAGTACTCATTCTTGGAAGTATAGCTTAAGTGCCACTTTTGTTATATATTTATACCTCTGATTTCCTACCTTAAATGGTTGCACTGCTTTAATTTTTGCCGATGATACTGCAATTCTTTGTCCTGGAGCCCTTGCAACTAATATAACAAATTCTTTTTAAGTAGTCTTTAATACTGTCGTGGATTATTTCAATAAATGGAAAATTCTTATCAACCCAAGCAAAACTTAAGCCATCTTTATTACAAGGAAAAAATATATATATTCAATGAACAGTATTATTCTAAACCATGTTGACGTTAAGTGGAAAAACAATGGCCGTTATCTAGGCTTCTTCTTAGATAAAAAATTAAATTTTTCTGATCACAATCAACATCCTATTAAGAAAAGAAATATACTTATTCGGACTATTTATCCATTTATAAACTGAAATTCCCGACTAAGATTAATAAACAAAATATATACAAAGTTAACACAACAAAGTACACCGATCTTTGTTTTGACACTATTTTTCTGTCCCTTTAAGTAAAAGCTCGCAAATATTTTGTTTTCGATTCAAGAACGGAACTTGAACCAATAACTTAGACCAAGCTTCATTCATTCTGATAACAAAAGTAATATTCTATTAACCTAGCCTGGTCACACTTTGGATTTACGTGAAATGAAAAAATAATCATAAATATAAGTCACAAATTGAACGCGATCTGAACATACAAACACATACTAATGTGCATTTACGCACAAACAATAACATCGTGTACATTTATTTGCACAGAAAGTCATTTACGAAACAAAGCTGAATTTCGAAAAAACGACATTATCTGGAGACAGTCGAAATTGAAGTTGAGTTAAGTTGAGTTGCCATGTCAGCTCCACTTACACGAAATGTGCCGTATTTAAAGCAGCAAATGACTGCCTTGCTCCACAACACATCGCCGGTAATAACCTTTATTTGTTTGGTAACCATCCTTGGTTACCTGTTTTCCTATTCGGAAACTGCTGTGTTTCTGCTGAGCGTGACCCCTGGCTATATTTTGCCGAACGGAAAGTTTTGGGTATGGACTGCGTTCACGTTTTGTTTTATCGAGCTGCACTGGTGGGAGGTAGTCGTCGATGTGATCACAGTGGGGCTGTGTGGCAAAATGCTAGAGCCACTGTGGGGACAATTTGAAATGTTTAAATTCTTCGCACTAAGTAACTTTGGTGTCTCGCTTCTTACAACTATGTACTACTTATTTTACTATATGATAACCAAAAATCCAACCATTTTATTCGATGTACACATACATGGCCTGGCGGGATATGTGGCGGGCATTTGTGTTGCAGTGCGACAGATAATGCCCGATCACCTTATTTTCAAAACGCGTTACGGACGTTTGACTAATCGGTGAGTATTTTTAATCTTTATAAGTATAAATAAATTTATATATCTTTGTTATAAAGATCGACACTTTTTAATATAACTTTGAAATATGTCATCGACGTATACTATTTCCATTTCATTAAAGTCTATCCGACTTTACACATCCCATAGCTTTTATAGTAACAATAAATTAAATAGATTATTAATGAACACATGATCAATGCTATTCAATTATGTACAATTATATATAATTCGTATAGGAACAAGAGGTAAGAACCTGCTAGCGTATAAAACATTATGCCAAAGGTATCCATTCTATCTAGTTCGATCAATTTCATTAGTTGTCAAAGTTCTTTTAACAAAACAGTCAGTTTAATATTCGCTTTAATTCTGCGTATCAGATCCTGTAATTATTATTATATATAGTATGTATAATTGAGTCTTTTTTCTTCTAGTAACGTACCTTTGACAGTTCTTATCTTGGCTATTATCTTTTGGGCCATCGGCTTATTGGATGGAACTTATCCAGCAATGTTTGCCTCCGGTGCTATCGTCTCGTGGATTTATTTGCGCTTCTATCAACATCACCCAAACGGAAGCGGCGACAATTCGGAGTCGTTCACATTTGTTAGCTTTTTTCCAAATGTGACACAGTCGTTTATCGGTATACTTGTAAATCCCATATATAACTGTTGTTTGCGCACGGGCGTGGTCAAAACGCCTACTCCGTTACGTTCTATATCCGCATCTAGTTTAATGTCGGTTTCTGTGCAATCGTCAGGCGTTGATCCGCATGATATTGAGCGGAGGCGGTAAGCATATTTACATATGTAAACATTATATTCTCAATAAACAATATTTATTTTATTATACACAGACAAATTGCGCTGAAAGCACTTAGTGAGCGTCTTAAGGCTACAGATTCAACGCGTCACACCCAGTTGCCAAAGTCATTTCCGCAGCAGCAACATCACCAACACCACCAACATCACCATCACCATCACCATCAGCAGCAGAACAAGCATCAGAACCACAGTCATGGCGTTGGACATAGTCATGCGGCTGAGCACGATCATAGTCATGGACATGGAGCGGCGCAGGCTCCGCAACCAGATTTCCTAAAGGCCTCCAAAAACAATGGAGTACAACCATTGGCAATCACAACAGCTCGGTCAGAGCCTCGTATGATCAGCACAATGAATACCATTGCAATACCTATGCCCGCGCCGCCGCCCAAAGATGTCCACAAACCGGTTGAAGAATCTGTTACTGGTATGCTCGTCAATTTGGATGATGAGTCTTCGGCATAGACAGTTTTTATCTTACCATAAATGAATTTTTGATTAATTTTATTATATGCGATTGATTATTTATGTATAACTGCAACAAGAATAGTATTTAATCTATTTCATACCTTCACTGGCATTTCTGTGTGGATGTAGTGGGTACATATGTATGTTATATTGGGAATGATCTTTCAGCAATGCTGCAACTAAAAAGAAACTTCCATCACAAAAACTTACTGTATTACATTGCCATATACTAATGTCAACTTATTGTTGAAGTTTCAAATTTATTGGAAGAAATGCTTTGATAAGTTTAAAAAATTACTGTGCATATACATAAGATATATGTCCATTCTAGTAGTGTAAATGAATATTTTCGATTATTTTTTGTCATTAAGAAAAATATAATTTTTTCATCTCAAAAATATCCATTGTAAAGTATTGACCATCTGATTATGTACGTTTGTCTCATCTTCTTTGCTTCTTTTGGATACCATCCTTAATATACTTTTCTTTTCGAGACAAAACGTGAAACAACCCATTTTTAAACCATAACAAGATTTGGCAATGCACTACTCTGCATATGAGAGTCCGATCGAAGGGTTAGAATGGGTGGGATCTTTAAAATAATGAGGGGAAAAAAATGTATCCCAATTGAGTGCTTTGAATGATTTTTATCCAATTAGCGATAAGAGATGACATTTTTCATTTTCCTGGGTATAGAGGACGTGTTTTAGGCACATCCGTGGCTATTGACGGGCAATGATTAATCATTTGATATCAGGAGCGATCTAAATTTCCATTTTTTTCACGTTTTTATTGAAATTGTATGGGTCATACAAATGCTGATTTTGCAATAAAGAGCGACATATTTACTTAAGCAAATAACTAAAACGTAATTACGAGTATTGTGACTAAAGAAGACTTATATTATTGAATGTGAATATTAAAAGAATAAAATAAGATAAATTTCAGCTCGTAGTGATTAAATACTATATACCATTAACCAGCAAGCCTCAATTTACATACAGAGAAACAAGAAAGGCTATAATTTCGGTCAACCTAATCACTGATTATTCCTGTGGTGACTATAACAAATTTCTTTTAATTTTTAAGTGCTTAATAAAAAAAATTTGAGATGCAATCATTTGAAATATTACAACTAACTAAACATCGTCTATTTAGTTTTGTATGTATAATTTGTACCAACATTTTATAGAAATAGGAGAACTATAACGTCGAGCTGCTATAGCATCGATCGGCCGAAAGGAGAACCTGTATTGTATTTCGAAATATTGCACCGGATGCAACTTAAATATTTTTATATATTTTTGACAACTATATTATTTTTAAGAGCCATTAGAAAATTGAGTAATTCGACTCCCCAGTTGATATATGTATGTTCTATATACTTTTTACGGTATAAGATGTCTCCTAAAGTGCACTGCAAGCTCGTCGCCAAAATGAATAAAGCTTTTGCAAGAATATTGCCAAAAATTATGAATTTTACTAAATCGATATATGTATGTATATAAAATACCGAACTTTATTTGATTTTGGGCGCCACAGAAAAAAAAAGAAAATGCCAAACTTTGTCTTTGTTATGTTCCAACCTGTTCTATTAGGAAGATCGCCTTTCGGATTCTGTTTCAGCTAGCAAAACCAGACTGTGCACAGTGGTTCCCCCCATAGGCCAAAAATAAATAAATCAAATTCCAAATTTTGACTTTAAATGTATCATTACTTTCTCATAATTGGTCTAGCTATTCAAATTTATTCATGTTTTTGTTTTGCTCTAACTGTCCGCTTCAAGAATAGCATCGAAAGAGACAGCATGATATGAATCGATTATTGCAGCGTGAGCAACTTCCAAGTGAAGCTGTCCGTAAAATCAATAAAAAACCTTATAAATCGACATAACTCTGCAATGGAAAGCATTCGCATAATAAATAATGGTATTTAGTATATTTTAAAAACAAAAATTATATGTACGACGTTCTGTGTTTTGCGTAAATTATTGTTGTGTTTAGTATATAGTTGCAGATGTTCTTTGTTTATGTTTGCTATCTTTCGTTGGAGTTTTCGTTATGTCCATTTCCACTTAACTTAATAAATCTTTTTGTGCATTGTTTATTAACATTTTAAAATTAAGAAAACGTTTAATTCAAGTGCCGACAGGTGCCCAATCAGGTGAGTAATCTTTTTAAATTATATATTGTTTCACCTTGTACATATGCACATATAAATGAATTATATATTTTTTTGAATTTTGAATAATTAAAATATAAGTATATCAATGTATATAACCTAAAAAATTATTTTGTGGTTGCTGTTATTAAATGAATGAACAAAATTTCATCCAATAATGTTTGCAACAAAATGATTTTTCAAACAAAATCACGATTTTCGCTTGATTGTTCCTATAGCAGCTATATGATATGGCATATATTTTTCGCTAAGCTCGCCCTGGATATATATACTAATTTCATGTGTAGAATTCCAAGTTTTCATTGAAAATAATTGAAAACAAAAAAGTTTTTAATACTAACACTTAATTTCAAACTGATCGTTCATATGACAGCTATATGATATAGTGGTCCGATCCGGCTGATTTTTTCATATAATTTTGCTACAAAAATAAGAAAATTTTGTGCGAAGTTTCAAGTGTCTACCTCAACTAGAAGTATTTTTGACCGTTTTCCCCATACAATGGGAACCACTGTGCTGTGGGGGGTTCTCTTGCAAGTTCAACAGACTCGGCTTATTCACAAGAGGTACATACATCTAACGAATTCTTTGCCAAATTTCAATAAAATTCTACTCCGGGACTTATATGATAGGGCTCTAGTTGTTGTTGCAGCCCTACTCGTCTTTATCCACCCTAGAGCTTTAGAGTTTTTCTTTAAATTCATTATTTCATTTCCCGCTTAAAACACTTAATACTAGTATATAATATGAATAATTCATTTTTTTTAATTCCGAGTAATTTGTATGGCCCATGTTCTCACCCTTATAAAGAAAGTACAACAAATATATTTATCAATCCTATTGATTACCATTTTAAGTTGATTAATTGTTAACGCATCGTTTACTGGATGCAAATCCTAATTCAAGTTGTGCCCTTACTAAATATTTAATTAATTCAAAAATATAAAAGGAAAAACAAACCTATCGGTAATCTACTATCTCTAACGTATTTTGGTCTTACTCTTTAACATTCGCGTAACTGGATTTTCATCATTTTGTGTTTCTCAAGTAAAAAAAAATATAAAATTGAGTAATTTTACAAATAAGTATTTAAATAAAGCAAAGAAAGCAGTGGAAAATGTTTTCGTCAACAGTGATTGCTCGAGATATGTGATCAGCTGTTCTGGGTTTGTTTCTGCCAACATTGAAAAATCTGTGTCGTGTTTGCTTATTATTTCTGTTTGTGCGCAGTTTGAATTTTCTCTTATTTGTGTAGCATATCATGTAAAATAAAAGGGTGTACATTTACATTTGCTCCTTTGGGCCCAATGAATTGTAGGTTTTCATGAATGTTAGATGATTTATTTTATAATTATATACATACATACGTCAGAGGCAACGTATAAAGCACCGATTTATTATGGAGCAATGACAATTCCACCGTTTTCTTTTGTAATAGACAGTACTTATATTTAAACTTATAAATAAAAATTAAATTAAAATCCCTTATAATTAAATACAACTATGTTAAAACTAGGGCAGCATCGAGGAGTAGCAAGAACCTGTAAGGGAAATGTTAGAAATTAGTAGTGTGACCTCAGAATTGTCCACACTTACGGAAAAAGAAAGTAGGAGATGGTTCCCTTTCTTTTGGCCATACAGAGTTCCAGACTTTCTAGTCGGGAAGAAAAGAGGCAAGGAGGATCATTAGTATGGCGATTCCCTAGATTTGCTAGGTCATCACAGACTTAAATTGTCCTCCGAGAAGGCTAGATGTGTGCAAAAGTTATACTGTTAGATATACATATCAGAAAGAAAAAAAAAAGTTCCAAAAAAAAAAATAAATAAATAAAAACCCTAATAAAAAGATTACTCACTTCCCGATGTTGATTAACCGTCTGACCAAGATATATACATATATCCGTGCCCTGCAGCAGCCCCTGTGGCAGAACAGAGTAGGCGCTCCTAGACTGTATCAGAGTCCTCTTCCCGGGAGCAACTTTACATCAGCCTAAAAGGACAGCCACAAACAGCGAATAAATTTCCAACCATAAAAAAAAGAAAGATGTATCCTGAATCCTAACAACACATACACACAAAAAGCGAAGCGAAGAAACAAAAATCAATTTAAAAGTTGACTAAAGTAAACATCATAAGTATAGTTTAGAGTCTAAATAGGATTTTAAAAAGAAAAACAAAAAAAAAATGCACAGAAATTGTATCTATTATCCAAAAGAATGGCAAAGAAAGCCGTGCAACTGCTCCATTGCTCCATTATAAATTGTTGCTTTATATGTTTCCTCTGAAGTATGTATATAATTATAATATAAATCATCTAACATTTATGAAAACCTACAATCCATTGGGCCCAAAGGAGCACTGGGGGTAAATGTACACCCTTTTATTTTACATGATATGCTACACAAATAAGAGAAAATTCAAACTGCGCACAAACAGAAATAATAAGCAAACACGACACAGATTTTTCAATGTTGGCAGAAACAAACCCAGAACAGCTGATCACATATCTCGAGCAATCACTGTTGACGAAAACATTTTCCACTGCTTTCTTTGCTTTATTTAAATACTTATTTGTAAAATTACTCAATTTTATATTTTTTTTTTACTTGAGAAACACAAAATGATGAAAATCCAGTTGCGCGAATGTTAAAGAGTAAGACCAAAATACGTTAGAGATAGTAGATTACCGATAGGTTTGTTTTTCCTTTTATATTTTAGAATTAATTAAATATTTAGTAAGGGCACAACTTGAATTAGGATTTGCATCCAGTAAACGATGCGTTAACAATTAATCAACTTAAAATGGTAATCAATAGGATTGATAATTATATTTGTTGTACTTTCTTTATAATGGTAAGAACATGGGCCATACAAATTGCTCGGAATTAAAAAAAATGAATTATTCATATTATATACTAGTATTAAGTGTTTTAAGCGGGAAATGAAATAATGAATTTAAAGTAAACCTCAAAAGCTCTAGGGTGGATAAAGACGAGTAGGGCTGCAACAACAACTGGAGCCCTATCATGTAAGTCCCGGAGTAGAATTTTATTGAAATTTGGCAAAGAATTCGTTAGATGTATGTACCTCTTGTGAATAAGCCGAGTCTGTTCTACTTGCAAGAGAACCCCCCACAGTCTGGTTTTGCTAGCTGAAACAGAATCCCATGTGGCGAGCTCAGCAAGACTCGAAAGGCTGTATCCGAAATAGAACAGGTTAGAACATAATAGATACAATTTCTATGAATTTTTTTTTCTCTTTTTCTTTTGTTTTTCTTCTTATGATGTTTACTTTAGTCAACTTTTAAATTGATTTCTTCATTATTGTTTCTTCGGCTCACATTTGTGTGTGTGTGTGTGTGTATGTACTTAAGTATGTTTGTATGTATGTATTGTTGGGATTCAGGATTTTTCTTTTTTTTATGGTTAGAAATTTATTCACTGTTCGTGGCTCTCCATTTAGCCTGATGTAAAGTTGCTCCCGGGAAGAGGACTCTGTTTCAGTCTAGCAGCGCCTACTCTGATCTGCCACAGAGGCTGTTGCAGGACCTCTGTGGGCACGGTCCAGGATATATATATCTGGGTCAGACGATCAGTTAATTAACATCGGGAAGTGAATAATCTTTTTATCCCTACTTAAGGTTTTTTCCTTTTGTTTTTCTTTTTTTTGGGTTTTTTTTTTCTTTCAGATATGTACGAATATATATAACAGTATACCTTTTGCACACATCTAGCCGTCTCGGAAGACAATTTAAGACTGCGATGACCTAGCAAATCGCCATACTAATTCTCCTCCTTGCCAATTTTCTTACTGACTTGACAGACTGCAACTATGTGTTGCCAAAAAAGGGAACCGTCTCCTACTTCCTTTTTCCGTATTTCCCTACTGTAATATCACTGTAAGTATGCACAATTTTGAGGTGACACTACTAATTTTTAACATTTCCCTTACAGGTTCTTGCTACTCCTCGAGGAATTTTTATTTAATTTTTATTTATAAGTTTAAATATAAGTTCTTTCCATTACACTCACTGATTGGTACGTAGGTTTCCGTAGGGGTTGAAACAGAAATGTGTGGGTTACAATACGGTCGTATGTCCTTGACATTATAGGTTTCTACTAACTTGCCATACATGTCCTCTAGGATGTAGTATGCGCTGCCTTGTTTTTCTCTTACTCGGGGTTTTATAACAGTCGGTGCCAGTTTAACATTTATCCCTTTCGCGAAGGAACTTTGTAAGACATTTCTGCGGAATACTTCCTGCCCAACTCTAAAATTCACCTCCCTTGTCTGGAAATTGTAGCGCTCCGCTTGCTGATCATAGGCAATTCTCATGTTTTGCTTTAACTGCTTACGCAACAATTGTAGCTGATCCTCTCTACGCAATTCTCCTAAATTTTCTCCCAACAGTCCGAAATTTTTCCACAGTTTATACTGGGAGCCGTGTGTAATCATCTTAAATTCGTATAGGCCTTGGTGTTGTGAACATTTGATGCTTTGGTGTATGCTATTTCTTAACGAGCTGCTAATTGCGAGTATATAATGATCCCAAGCACTGTGGTCATCTTGTAAATGTGCCCTCATTGCTGCTATTATCGACCTGTTCACCCTTTCTGACGCGTTAGATTGCGGCAAATATACTGCGGTATATTGATGCTGCACCCCAAACGCCGTTAAGAATGCATTAAAGTCGTAGGCCTTAAATTGCGGTCCATTATCGCAATAAGCACAGGCACCCCATACGTAAAGCAGTCTTGCAAAAACTCGATGATGGCTTTTGAGGTGAATTTCTTGAGCAGACAAAGCCAATGAAATTTCGAGAAATGATGAAGAACAATGAGCAGTCCAATATGTCCCTGCTTGCTACGTGGATAAGGTCCAAGTAGATCAATATGGAGTCTCTGAAATGATCGGGAGGATTCGGCTTGCTGACCCATAGGAGGTTTTAGTGTCATGTTTGGAGCTTTTGGCTGTTTACACACATTTCCTAACATAGTCCCTCACTTGACACACCATCCCTGGCCAGTAAAAGCTCCTTCGGATTAGTTCCAAGGTCTTCCCCGTTCCACCATGTGCACAATTTACTGGATCATGAGCGCTCTGAACAAGTGAATTAGTCAGACTTTGCGGGATCCAAAGTTTCCAGACAATTTAGTTGCTTTCAGACACCCCATTGTCATGCTGCGTTCGGATATATAAATATTTGTTAATTATTTTAAGATCCGGGAGTAATCCTGTTTCGGTTAATATTTGCTCTTTCAATTTATTGTATGTCTATATGTTCTTTCCCCTTGCGATAGCTTATCGAGAATAGTCCGTTACCACCTCGAACTACTGTAGCTCTAAGTAACACCTAAATCTTTCGATTCCTAGTGTCACCGCTAAACATTCCCTTTCTGTGACACTATAATTTCTTTGGGCCAAATTGAGTTTTTTCGACATATAGACCGGTCGTTCCTCATTTGCGTCGTTCATTTGAAAGAGCACTGCTCATACTCCATAATCGCTCGCATCGCAGTGAAGATAGAACTTTTTTCTTAAATCCGGATTCTGAAGAGGTGGGGCTAACGTTAGAGCGGCTTTGAGTTGTTTGAACGCCTTTTGTGCTTCTTCGGTCCATCCGAACTTTTTCTTTTCTGCTAATAAATTGGTTATAGGAGTCGTCAGCTCCGAGAAATTAGCAATGAACCTGCGATACCATCCCGTTAACCCAAAAATTCTCGTATTTACAGATTTTGGAGTCCGCCAGTTTAGATTCGATCTTTCCTGGGTCTGTTGATATCCCTCCAAGTCCAATAATAAAACCTAAATATTTCATCCCCGACATGCAGAAATGACTCTCTTCTATATTTAGAGTTAGATATGCCTTTTTAAACTGTTCTGCTAGTCTGAGCAGCACCATTAGGTGGGATTCAAAATCTGCCGAAACTACACAGATATCATCCAAATACCCGAAACAACAGTATTTAAGCTCAGATGGAGTCACCTCATCCATCCAACGGCTCATCGTGTGAGCTGCATTACACAGCCCAAATGGCATTACCCGAAATTGATACAAAAGTCGCCTGGATACTGTGAATGCCGTTCTTGGCCGTGAATCTTCCGCTAGTGAAACTTGCCAATAGACGTCTTTGAGGTCGATTTTAGAAATAACGTTGGCTTGCGGTAGTCGTGCGAATAGTCCTTCGATCCTCGGCAAGGGGTAATAATCCTTTTTGGTACATTCATTCACCTTGCGAACATCTAAACATAATTGCATTTTTTGCTGGTTTAACTACTAGCCTCATTGGAATGCTCCATGCGCTGCTAGGCTTCCCCAACTGTCACATTCGATCAATCTCTTCGTACATCGGCTTTTCCACTGACGGAGATACTTTTCTTTACGGGTGATGCATTTCCCACTTCAATTTTATGTTGTAACAGTGACGTTTTTGCCAAGTCTTGCTTAGCGAATGAGGGAAATAATGTCTTAACCGCGTCCAACTGTTGACGTTGCCCTGTGTTTAACAATTCTTAATGTGCTTCGCTCTTTCTCTCGAGTGCCTCCTACATTTGTACAGCTTCATTTGTTCCTTCCAAAAGTCTATCCCTAATATTAGTGATTTCTCCATAGAAGGAATTACGAAGAGTTTTAAAAGTTTCTCTTGACCTCTATATTTTACCACTGTTAATAGGAAACCTACGGCAGCATGCGACCTGCCGTCGTCAGCCGTTCAGACTAGTGAATTTCTTTTCTTAAGTTCTGGAGTTGTCTCCCATTCTTCCGCTGCTAAAGTCGGCCCGCTCGATTGACTATCTCCTAACTCGAACTTTATTATAGTTCGCAAGTCTTTCTTCATATGTCCGTAACGTTGGAATAGGAGAGTTTGAACTATATGGTTTTGTGCACAATTGTGCCGGTAAATCTGGTAAGAGCGTAGCTCTTGCTGAGCTAGCCGGGAAGTCTGGTGATAGAGATTTCAGTTTTGTTTCGGGGCAGGTCGTGTCTGACCAAGAATGAACCCTTCGCTCGGTTTTCCGACTTTTTAGCAAGAAAACCTGGGCATTGTGCTTTGCAGATATTTTTTGCTCCACAACCGTAGCAAAAAACCTTTCTCTCTTTCATACACATATTCCACCCATGTCCTTCTTCATCACAGTTTTAACTCCGATACACTCGTATCGGCGTCTGTACTCCAGCTACCTCTCTTATGTTAGGATCTGCATCTTGACAGGGAATCTCCTCGTCTAATGCTTCAACATTCCTGTCAAACATCGGATTAAGTACGGTCTTTGGAAACCTGCGAGCTGCTACTTCCCCTAAAAGGTTCTCTCGCATTTGGATAAGTTTTCGCAGGTGCGCCATAGATCTTACTTGAACGTAGAGCAGTTCGTGCCCTATGTCGGGAAGCAGATACCTAGTGTGCATCTCAATAAGCTGCTGTTCGGAAATGGGGTTGGACATACGGGAGGATAAAATCATGACTTTGTCATAAAATGATTGAAACGATTCCCCTATCTTTTGTTTCCTTGGTCTCATCTCCTCATATATATCATTGTCTGTTCTGTAGTCCGTATACTGTTTCCTGAGCGCTGCTCCAAATGATTACTGGGTTATCCTTTCGATACCTCCAGTACCTCGTTTTTCATACTAGCAAAATGTATAAGTTTTTACAGACGGCCTCTATATCCTCACTAAGGCAGTCCTGTGTTAAGGTTTCCACTCGATAAAGGAATTCGACCGTGACTCCTTTGGCTGACCCATCAAATTTCAGGTGCCAGCTGTGAATGAGCTGGGTGACCTTTTCAGGATTTATCCCCGTTCTAACTCTGGAACTGCTAGCATGCTGGCTGATGGCGTGACTATGAATTTCCCGTTGGCTAGTTTCTAGTGATACTTGCCGAAATCTTAAGCCAGCTAACTGCCTTGCCACGATGTTCCCAATATGCTCACCTAACAGCTCTTAGTCGATGAGCCGGGACGATTCTCGGTGGGACCTATTATTGGATCCTCCCCTGCTCCTTGATGCCCGCCTGTCTGAGTTAGTTGCACCCCGTCCCAGTCTCGCTGGAGTCTTACGTTTTGTTACCTGCTGTGTTTTGTCAGAGTCAGCTTTTGTCTGTGCCGCTTTCTTATATCGTGTAATATGTTGGTGCTCTTTAGGGACTTCCCTAGTGTTAGCTGTAGCTACAGGAGCCAACTGTGGCTACATCGCAGCTGTAGAAGAAGATGGCTCTAAGGACAAAATTCTATCTGTTTCCGTAGCTCTGTCTGGTTCTTTAACAACCACTAAATCTTTGAGGTGACTCTGCCTGTATCAAATTGGGCATTCTTTGAATTGCCGCACCCAATCAGCTAAATCAGGTGTGTTAAAAAAGTAAGGTGACTTTGTATGTTTAAGAAAAAATATTTATTTATCAATATTTATGTTGTCCCCTTCAAAGTAATCCCCCTCAGATACAATACATTTGTGCCAACGATTTTTCCAATCCTCAAAGCACTTTTCGGTATAGCCTTGAGCTCTTCCAGCGATGCAGTCTTTATCTCCTCAATCGTTGCAAATCTCCGTCCTTTCATAGGTCTCTTTAGTTTTAGGAACAAGAGAAAGTCACATGGGTCCAAATCCGGTGAATATGGTGGCTGAGGCATGATTGTGGTGTTGTTTTTGGCCAAAAAATCTCCCACAAGCAAAGATGAGTGAGCAGGGGCATTATCGTGATGCAAAAGCCATGAATTGTTTTTCCACAATTCTGGACGTTTTCTTCGTATTGCTTTTCGCAAACGGCGCATAACTTCAAGATAATACTGTTTATTGACCGTACGACCACATGGTAAGAACTCCTGATGCACCACGCCATGGTAATCGAAGAAAACAATGAGCAAAACTTTGACATTTGATTGAACTTGGCGTGCTTTTTTCGGTCTTGGCTCACCATGAGAAAAAAAAACTTTTACTCAACTTTTTTTTTGGCCTTCAGTTTACTTTATCAGCAAAGCATTTCTCTATTTTTATATGTGTATATTAACACTTTTTAAAGCACCCTGCGTTTATTTTTTAAACTTTTTGGCGACAATTTGTTATGTTCCAACCTGTTCTATTATGAATATCGCCTTTCGGATTCTGTTTCAGCCAGCAAAACTAGACTGTGGGGAGGTTCTTTCGCAAGTTCAACAGACTCGGCTTATTCACAGGAGGTACATACAACTAACGAATTCTTTACCAAATTTAAAAAAAAATTTACGAAATAGTTCTCATAAGGGATATAGGACTGAAAATACCAAGACTCTATTCTACTCCGGGACTTACGTGTTAGGACTCTAGTTGTTGTTGCAGTCTATGAGTTCCTTCTGTTCTACGTTTGGAACTCCTCAAGCTTTAGAAAGCTCAAAAGAAGTTTAGAGTTTCATCTTAAAATTCATTATTTCATTTCCCGCTTAAAATACGTAATACTAATATATCATATAAATAATTCTATTTTTTTTTTTTTTGTTTTTTTTAATTCTGGGTAGTCACCGACTAACAGCCGTCGCGCATAGACATCATCTCTTCGCAAATCGCCGTTATCTGTAACAACACCACTCGAATTACTTTCACTCGCACTTGTGCACAAATAAAGCAAAAAAAAACAAAAAAAAAATACAAACTAAAGTTACACCAAACTAACCAACCATGGCCCCCGGGCCACCTAATCTCGGGGATAACCGCTTTGCAAGCCTCAGCGCTAGCCCCAAAGCAAAAAAAAAAAGAGACAACATACAATGAATTTTATTGACGAATTCCCTGATCTCCCAGTTCCAACTCAACAAAATCCTAAGTTCCTAAAAATTAACTCCACAAATAAAGACAAACGAATCACCGAATTCTCATGTTTCGCTGTTGACCGCGCTCTTCGCATCATCAGCAAAGACATAATAAAAATAAACCCGTTACACGACGATCTTCAAATACCTACACGGCAGCGACCATTACCCAATTGAGATCAAAGTTACCTACAACTTCAACATGGACCCCACGTCCCCCTCACCCAAGTTTAAGACTGATTTAACTAACTGGTCACATTTTAGCGCAATATGCACTGAATACTTACAGAACTGGTCAGCCCATGGCTTAAATAACCAAGTTGCGAAAATCACAAAATGTATCAGGTCAGCAGTCAACCGCAGCATCCCTCAAACGAAAAGAATACCACACAAAGCAATAGTCCCGTGGTAGAACTCCGAAGCAACGCTTTTTTCATACCTTCAAACGACAAATGACTCTTAACAACCTGAAGGAATATAAAAAAGCTAATGCTTTTTTCAAAAAAACAGTTCTATCAGCCAAGCGCGTTAGCCTAGAAAACTTCACTTCAACGATCTCTCTATCTATGTCCCCAAAAAAAGTCTGGGAGAACGTGAGACGCCTAGCAGGAAATCCACCGACCCCTATCAAATTTATCAAGTCCGCTTCTGGCACATTATCTCACCCCCACGATATTGCGGAAGTTTTTGGCCACACGTGGTCCAACTACTCGGCAAACACCAATTTTTCCGATGTCTACATACAAAATAAACTCCTCTCTCTCTCTACCCCTTACCATCCAAATGCCATCTCTTGCTCCGCAAAGAAACTCGAGCAGAACTTCACGCTCTGCGAACTCGAAGCTGCCCTAAGGGACACAAAAGGCAGGTGCCCAGGCGCAGACAGGCTTTCTTACCCAATGATTAAAAATATACCTCTCACACTAAAAATAAAGCTACTTGACATACATACATGGAACTCTGCGATTGTTGTCCCCATCTCCAAGCCCAATAAACCTTCGGACGAAATTACCAGCTACCGCCCAATATCACTTCTATCATGCCTTGGTAAAACTGTCGAGAAGATAATCGCACGCCGACTTATGTGGTACATCTCACACCACAATCTAATTTCCCACAACCAAGTAGCATTCAAACAGAAACATAGTACCATGGGCGCTCTACTACGCATCCAACACGTCGTGTCCAACGCCCTTTCATCGAAAAATCACGTCACCGTTTTGGCGACTGACTTTGAAAAGGCGTTCGATCACGTAGGGCCACATGCAGTGCTCAACAGACTCAAGCTTTGGGGCATCGGTCGTAAAACCTTTAAGCTAATAAAGGCCTTTATGACCAATCGCACTTTCAAAGTACGAGTCAACAACGTCACCTCAGCTACAAAAAAACTTTTCAACGGTATACCCCAGGGGTCACCCCTCTCTGTGGTCTTATTTATAATAGCATTTGAAGAAATAAACAGCATATTCAATAGGTATAAAAACATAAACGTATCAATATATGCAGATGACGCTACAATCTATACCACTGAAAAAAATGTAATCAAGGTCAAAGAAAACTTCTTAAAGATCCTAAACGACTTAGAATCCTGGGGCACCTTCTCAGGTGCAACCCTTGCCATAAATAAATGCCAAAGTCTACATATCTGCCGGAAGCATAATTGTCAATTTCCAGATATAGATTACAAGAACAAATGTATAAAAAATGATCCACATTTAAAAATATTAGGTATAGAATTCGACTCGAAGATGACATTTAAGAATCACTGCCTTTACTTAAGAAAACAACTTGAAGTCCGTCTTAACATTGTTAAATTTTTAAGATCCAAATACTCGAATGTTCATACAAATACCCTCATATACATCACCCGTGCCCTCATCCTCTCAAAGATTGACAATGGTCTCCCGATTTTCGGATGGGCAGCCAAGTCGCACATAAAACAGCTACAATACCCATATCACGCAGCAGTCCAGCGCTCGATTAACGCCTTCCCCACATCACGCATCCCCTGCATACTAGCCGAATCTGGCCTACCTAATATAGTATATCGGAAAGAGTCATCAAAAACACAACGGATCTCATCCCTAAACTGTTCACCACAACAAATTAATCACTCGCCAAAGAATTCATGGCAACCTTTAAGCACAAAAAAATATACAAATACCCGTCCACCCTCCGTCGCTGTGCTGAACTCTGCACAAAACTCGACTTGCTGGCTCCGACCACTAAGACCATAAAATTGGATCCGCCATGATCGCGATGTGTTCCCAACATAAACACCAAGCTCCATGACGCATTGAAAAGCACTACCTCAAGTCTTGAATATCAAACTTACTTCCTAGAAGAGAAACACCGCCTAGGAACAAAACGATGGCTATACACAGATGGCTCAAAAACTACCAACTCTACATCCTTTGCCGTAGTGGACAGCGAAAATACACTGATCGCAGGAGGCCTGCTACCAAAATACAACTCTATCTTCACCGCTGAGGCACTTGGTTTACTAAAAGCCTGCCAATTTGCCAGCAACACCCCCGGATTGTTCATAATTTGCACTGACAGCCTAGCAGCCTTATCAGCCATTCTAAACCCAGAACACAACGATATATTCATCAAGACAAAGGCTGCAAGCCAAATACATAGCACACCTACGCACCTGTTTACGCCAACCAACTCAAAGGACATCAAAAATCTCATCATCACATGGACAAAGAAAGACAAACTCACATGATGGGCACTTTTTGATCATAGATACGCTACACCAAATATAACTTGCAGCAAACTATCACTCCCCACATTAACCAAAAGGCGCACAGGCAGTATCTTCACCCGTCTCCGAATTGGACACACACAACAAACTCACGAGCACCTTCTAAAGGGGACACCACGTGCTCAATGCACCTGTGGTGAAAGCTTAAGCACCGATCATCTGCTCGACGCATGTCCAGACCTGAAAGCCACAAGGGAACATATCTTTGGCTCCCAGATTCCTTCTTCCCTCCTCAAAGATCCCTCTGCCACCAACCTCTCTACAATTCAAAAATTTGTAAATAAAGCAAAACTTAAAATATAGACAAAAAAAAACTGTATATACAATAAAATAGCAACATTAATTATACTACATCTCGAGTCGAAGGCCTAAGTAGCTAGCACTCGTTAAGTTTATATTAGGTTTAGAATTTAGTTCTAAATTTAATTTGTTAAAAAAAAAATAAATAAATAAATTTTTAATTCTGGGTAATGTGTATGGCCTATGTTCTTACTCTTATAAAGAAAGTACAACAAATATATTTATCTATCCTATTGATTACCATTTAAAGTTGATTAATTGTTAACGCATCGTTTACTGGATGCAAATCCTAATTCAAGTTGTGCCCTTACTAAATATTTAATTAATTCAAAAATATAAAAGGAAAAACAAACCTATCGGTAATCTACTATCTCTAACGTATTTTGGTCTTACTCTTTAACATTCGCGCAACTGGATTTTCATCATTTTGTGTTTCTCAAGTAAAAAAAAATATAAAATTGAGTAATTTTACAAATAAGTATTTAAATAAAGCAAAGAAAGCAGTGGAAAATGTTTTCGTTAACAGTGATTGCTCGAGATATGTGATCAGCTGTTCTGGGTTTGTTTCTGCCAACATTGAAAAATCTGTGTCGTGTTTGCTTATTATTTCTGTTTGTGCGCAGTTTGAATTTTCTCTTATTTGTGTAGCATATCATGTAAAATAAAAGGGTGTACATTTACCCCCAGTGCTCTTTTGGGCCCAATGGATTGTAGGTTTTCATAAATGTTAGATGATTTATATTATAATTATATACATACGTCAGAGGAAACATATAAAGCAACAATTTATAATGGAGCAATGGAGCAGTTGCACGGCTTTCTTTGCCATTCTTTTGGATAGTAGATAAAATTTCTGTGCATTTTTTTTGTTTTTCTTTTTAAAATCCTATTTAGGCTCTAAACTATACTTATGATGTTTACTTTAGTCAACTTTTAAATTGATTTTTGTTTTCTTCGGTTCGCTTTTTGTGTATATATGTATGTCTGTATGTGTTGTTAGGATTCAGGATATTTCTTCCTTTTTTTATGGTTGGAAATTTATTTGCTGTTCGTGGCTCTCCTTTTAGCCTGATTTTACATCAGTTGCTCCCGGGAAGAGGACTTTGATACAGTCTAGCAGCGCCTACTCTGTTCTGCCACAGAGGCTGCAGCAGGACCTCTGTCGGCACGGTCCAGGATATATGTATATATCTTGGTCAGACGGTTAATCAACATCGGAAAGTGACTAATCTTTTTATTCTGATATGTATATCTAACAGTATAACTTTTGTACACATCTAGACATCTAGACACATCGGAGGACAATTTAAGTCTGTGATGACCTAGCAAATCTAGGGAATCGCCATACTAATGATCTTCCTTGCCTCTTTTCTTCCCGACTAGAAAGTCTGGAACTCTGTATGGCCAAAAGAAAGGGAACCATCTCTTACTTTCCTTTTCCGTAAGTATGGAGAATTCTGAGATCACACTACTAATTTCTAACATTTCCATTACAGGTTCCTGTTACTCCTCGATGCTGCCCTAGTTTTAACTTAGTTTTATTTAATTATCAGAAATTTTAATTTAATGTTTATCAATAAGTTTAAGTATAAGTTCTGTCCATTACATCTTTACCTCTTATTCTACCCTATTAATTACTGAGTAATAATACGTCATAACCAAAAATAATGTAAATGAAAACTTTAATACAACTGATTAATTCGTTGTAAAGTCGTAAACAATAAACGATAATTTTCAAAAATAAACTTAATAGCGTACCCTTATATTAACAATTCAGAAATAAATGCGTAAAATAGTGGTTTTACAAAAAAATTGACAATCTTGGAATATTAAAAAATTACTTTATTCTCGTAAATTAAAATATTAGGTTTTTAAATTTAATAATAATTTTTGACTATTCAGCAATGGCTTACACTTTTGCATACACTGCGACGAGACTCTAGTGATGCAAGAGTGCAAGTGCAAGAGACTATGAATGTTGTACAGAATTTTCAGTTGGGAATTATAAAAATTAAAGATAACTAGAAATTTGTTTACGATTTTAAATATTTGGGAATTTCATAGTGGGATTTACCCGTTACCTGTTTGAAATCTGTCAGTCACTGTGGAACCCATTTACAGTTCCCCTTCACTTTGGCTGACACCAACCAAAGTGAACCAAAACATTCACTTAGACGTCAATTGTATCAAGTTTGTACGAAAATAAGGGGTTCAACGAACACATTTTGGGTGCTCACGAGACCAATTTATAAAATTACACCATGAACTGATATGCAGAGCAAAAAACACAGCTGACTCAGTTGAGTAACTTTTTTGAATCAAACCAAAACATAAATGCACAACAAACACAACCGTAATGTGGTTCGTTTTCGTAAAAAAACTAAACGAACAAAAAGTGCGTTAGATCATTTCAAATGCAAACTGTAAGTAAACACAGTAAGATCATAGTCATGTATCAAAATACTGGCCACACTGGTCATTTGAGTCATTTGGTCGTGAGAAATCGGGACTTATCTTCCAAACTATGCCGAAAACAGAAAATTATTATTTTTTTCGCGTCCTGGAAACTACATTCGTGGCGGTTGTAGATGTTGATTAGGAATACAGATATGTATTTTATAGGGTCGGACATGCCTTCTTCTGTCTGTTAAATGTATTTTGGCTTCATACAATGTTGTAATACTCTTGTACCCACTGGGTACCGGGTAAAAAAAACTTCTCTTTTTCACTTCCTATTGCTGGAATTCGAACTAGGGGTATATTTATAAATCAATTTCGTGAAATATCGAATATTATACATTCTATATTTACAAAAGCATGAATTATGGGCAAATACCGTTTATATTTTGACAATTATTGTAAGTCTTATTTAAATTAATTCTACAAAAAATAAAATAAAATAAAAGTCGTGATCGGTTAATTAAAAATACCATAGGGCGTCACAGTTCTACCTATCGTTCACCCCTAATATCGATTTCCAGTTGGACCCGCTGTTGGCTTTTGCCGTAATACGCCTTTCATTGTTTTTCAGTTTTTTCTTGAGTTGGTGCGACCAGTTTATTATTCCTAAGCCAGTCGTGCGGAAAAAATCCAAAATGTTTATTTAAAGAGACACAAAAATACTGATATGGGTCGCACAAACAGCATCGATACACAACCACGAAACACAACTGGAAATCTATCAAATGGTAAGTCCGGTAAACTTCCGATAAGACATCAGTCAGCCAGAACCAAACAAAAAAAACGAACCTGATGATAAAGCTTATATACCGAGAAAGTTACCCTAAGTGGCACACAACATTTGAAATAAACTTGATCAGCGTATACAGCAACCTTCGTTCCAAATTTGGTATCTCTAGATTTTATAATAGCTGACATCTGTTTGTTCACATAGAGAGACAGACAGATAAACATGGTTCAATAGACTCCAAGGGTATAATCCTGTTACCAGCAGGTTTTCCTATCAAACTACAACTCTGACATGAGCAGGAACTTCTCTTGTGCACGTATGAGCTTTTACTTTTGTCTGTGCCAGTGTTCAGGGCCGTTTACAAGCTCTTGCAAATTACATGACTGCGATCAGGCCCGAAGCGAGGTGTGTGCAGGGTGTGTGATAATAATATACCTAAAACAAGTATAGTATTTAATCTATTTCATATTTTCACTTGTATTTCCGTTTGGATGTGGTGGGTACATATATGTTGGGAAATACCTGTCAGGAATGTTGCAACTAAAAAGAAACTTCCAACACAAACACTAACTGTATTACATTGCCATATACTAATGTCAACTTTTTGTTGAAGTTTAAAACATAACATATACATATGTCCATTCTTGTAGTGTAAATTAAAATTTGCGATTATTTTTTGTCATTAAGAAAAATATAATTTTTTCATCTCAAAAATATCCATTGTAAAGTATTGACCATCTGATTATGTACGTTTGTCTCATCTTATTTGCTTCTTTTGGATACCATCCTTAATATACTTTTCTTTTCGAGACAAAACGTGAAACAACCCATTTTTAAACCATAACAAGATTTGGCAATGCACTTCTCTGCATATGAGAGTCCGATCGAAGGGTTAGAATGGGCGGGATCTTTAAAATAATGGGGGAAAAAAATGTATCCCAATTGAGTGCTTTGAATGATTTTTATCCAATTAGCGATAAGAGATGACATTTTTCATTTTCCTGGGTATAGAGGACGTGTTTTAGGCACATCCGTGGCTATTGACGGTCAATGATTAATCATTTGATATCAGGAGCGGTCTAAATTTCCATTTTTTCCACGTTTTTATTGAAATTGTATGGGTCATACAAATGCTGATTTTGCAATAAAGAGCGACATATTTACTTAAGCAATTAACTAAAACGCAATTATTGTGACTAAAGAAGACTTATATTATTGAATGTGAATATTAAAAGAATAAAATAAGATAAATTTCAGCTCGTAGTGATTAAATACTATATACCATTAACCAGCAAGCTTCAATTTACATACAGAGAAACAAGAAAGGCTATAATTTCGGTCAACCTAATCACTGATTATTCCTGTGGTGACTATAAGAAATTTCTTTTAATTTTTAAGTGCTTAATAAAAAAAATTTGAGATGCAATCATTTGAAATATTACAACTAACTACACATCGTCTATTTAGTTTTGTATGTATAATTTGTACCAACATTTTATAGAAATAGGAGAACTATAACGTCGAGCTGCTATAGCATCGATCGGCCGAAAGGAGAACCTGTATTGTATTTCGAAATATTACACCGGATGCAACTTAAATATTTGTATATAATTTTTGACAACTATATTATTTTTAAGAGCCATTAGAAAATTGAGTAATTTTGGGCGCCACTGTAAAAGAACGAAAAGCCATTGAAAATATCCTAAAATTAGTATATTTTGTGCAAACGGAGAATATATATTCTTGATGGGAATCACTAGCCAAGTTGATTAATCCGTGTTTATAAGTTTGTGTGATAGTGTTAATATCAGCAAGTGTCCAAGTTAGATAGACCAAATGTTTTAGTAATTTGAATTTAAATATTTAAAAAATGCCTGATTTTGTTTATTCTGCCCTATTAATTACTGAGTAATAATACGTCATATCCAAAAATAATGTAAATGAAAACTTTAATACAACTGATTGATTCGTTGTAAAGTCGTAAGCAATAAACGATAATTTTCAAAAATAAACTTAATAGGGTACACTTACATTAACAATTCAGAAAAAAAGCGTAAAAATTGACATTCTTGGAATATTAAAAAATTACTTTATCAAAATTTTAAAATACTAGGCTTTTAAATTTTCCTTTTAATTTAATAATAATTTGTAAGTATTCAGCAATGGATTACACTTTTGCATACATTGCGACCAGACTCTAGTGATGTAAGAGTGCAAGTGCGAGAGACTATGCATGTTGTGCAGAATTTTCAGTTGGCGTGCTTTGCCCGTTACCTGTTTGACATCTGTCAGTCACTGGAAACCATTTACAGTTCCTCTTCACTTTGGCTGACACAAACCAAAGTGAACCAAAACATTCACTTACGCCTCAATTGTATCAAGTTTGTACGAAAATAAGGGGTTCAACGAACACATTTTGGGTGCTCACGAGACCACTTTATAAAATTACACCATGAACTGATATGCAGAGCAAAAAACACAGCTGACTCAGTTGAGTAACTTTTTTGAATCAAACCAAAACATAAATGCACAACAAACACAACCGTAATGTGGTTCGTTTTCGTAAAAAAACTAAACGAACAAAAAGTGCGTTAGATCATTTCAAATGCAAACTGTAAGTAAACACAGTGAGATCATAGTCATGTATCTAAATACAGATTTTCATACATTGGACCATTGAAAATGGTTAAAAAAGGGTATACTAACTTTGTGCAAATGTATGTAACAGGCAGAAGGAGGCGTCGGAGACCCCATAAAGTAAATAAATTCTTGCTCACTAGCCGAGTCGATTGAGCCATGTCTGTATGTCCGTCCGTCCGTCTGTCTGGATGAACGCGTCGATCTCAGCTATTACAAAAGATAGGGACACCAAATTTAGCAGATCAACTTTATTTTCAATTTGGAATAACACGCCTATCGCCCCCACAAACCGTCAATTTTGATTTACATTGCAATTTACATTCAAAGTACTCATTTCCTAACGTTCTGCTTTAGCATATATATAGATATATACTATATGAACTTATCCTCAAAATTGCAATCCGATCGGACAATAAACACTGAAGTTATTAGATAAACCATTTCGACCCTTCGACCAGCAAACAAGTTGTCGATGACGTCATAACTATATTACTTGTGCAGGAAAGAAAAGGACGAACTATGCGAGCGCGAGCGGTTTCTCGACTCTTCTTTTCCATGCACATGTCAATTACCGAAAATGCATGTGCATATATTCCAACACTCAACCAACAGGTGACGTGGTAGATGGATATGAATGTATGCAAGTATTTATATGCATGTGTACATATTCATAATATTCTTAATATGCGTACTTATACATATGATTATTATTTAATAATTCATATTTTAGGGTCAGTAAAAAATACAAAACCATAAAATGCAATTAAATAAATATTAATTTTGATTACTCGATATGTTGCCAGTTGTCGATATTGGCCAATTTAAAATTTATAAAGAAATATCGATATATATTGCTCACACCGTTTTTTGCAGTCTTTCGCGCGCTAGGAAATTGCGTCGATAAATTATTGGCAACGTATCGAAATTTATGCAAGATGGCAGTGTACTGCAGTGTTTTGATGAATTTGTAGCTTGCGATTAGTATCATACAATTACATACTTTTTATGGCAACATACGTCCATGTGTATCCCACTGTCGCGTGCCGCGCGACTGTTGCTCTCTTTCTTTTTGAAACCTGGCCACACTGGTCATTTGAGTCATTTGGACATTTGATTTGAGAAATCCAGACTTATCTTCCAAACTATGCCGAAAAGGAAGGAATATAAAAAAGCTAATGCTTTTTTCAAAAAAACAGTTCTATCAGCCAAGCGCGTTAGCCTAGAAAACTTCACTTCAACGATCTCTCTATCTATGTCCCCAAAAAAAGTCTGGGAGAACGTCGTGTCCAACGCCCTTTCATCGAAAAATCACGTCACCGTTTTGGCGACTGACTTTGAAAAGGCGTTCGATCGCGTAGGGCCACATGCAGTGCTCAACAGACTCAAGCTTTGGGGCATCGGTCGTAAAACCTTTAAGCTAATAAAGGCCTTTATGACCAATCGCACTTTCAAAGTACGAGTCAACAACGTCACCTCAGCTACAAAAAAACTTTTCAACGGTATACCCCAGGGGTCACCCCTCTCTGTGGTCTTATTTATAATAGCATTTGAAGAAATAAACAGCATATTCAATAGGTATAAAAACATAAACGTATCAATATATGCAGATGACGCTACAATCTATACCACTGAAAAAAATGTAATCAAGGTCAAAGAAAACTTCTTAAAGATCCTAAACGACTTAGAATCCTGGGGCACCTTCTCAGGTGCAACCCTTGCCATAAATAAATGCCAAAGTCTACATATCTGCCGGAAGCATAATTGTCAATTTCCAGATATAGATTACAAGAACAAATGTATAAAAAATGATCCACATTTAAAAATATTAGGTATAGAATTCGACTCGAAGATGACATTTAAGAATCACTGCCTTTACTTAAGAAAACAACTTGAAGTCCGTCTTAACATTGTTAAATTTTTAAGATCCAAATACTCGAATGTTCATACAAATACCCTCATATACATCACCCGTGCCCTCATCCTCTCAAAGATTGACAATGGTCTCCCGATTTTCGGATGGGCAGCCAAGTCGCACATAAAACAGCTACAATACCCATATCACGCAGCAGTCCAGCGCTCGATTAACGCCTTCCCCACATCACGCATCCCCTGCATACTAGCCGAATCTGGCCTACCTAATATAGTATATCGGAAAGAGTCATCAAAAACACAACGGATCTCATCCCTAAACTGTTCACCACAACAAATTAATCACTCGCCAAAGAATTCATGGCAACCTTTAAGCACAAAAAAATATACAAATACCCGTCCACCCTCCGTCGCTGTGCTGAACTCTGCACAAAACTCGACTTGCTGGCTCCGACCACTAAGACCATAAAATTGGACCCGCCATGATCGCGATGTGTTCCCAACATAAACACCAAGCTCCATGACGCATTGAAAAGCACTACCTCAAGTCTTGAATATCAAACTTACATCCTAGAAGAGAAACACCGCCTAGGAACAAAACGATGGCTATACACAGATGGCTCAAAAACTACCAACTCTACATCCTTTGCCGTAGTGGACAGCGAAAATACACTGATCGCAGGAGGCCTGCTACCAAAATACAACTCTATCTTCACCGCTGAGGCACTTGGTTTACTAAAAGCCTGCCAATTTGCCAGCAACACCCCCGGATTGTTCATAATTTGCACTGACAGCCTAGCAGCCTTATCAGCCATTCTAAACCCAGAACACAACGATATATTCATCAAGACAAAGGCTGCAAGCCAAATACATAGCACACCTACGCACCTGTTTACGCCAACCAACTCAAAGGACATCAAAAATCTCATCATCACATGGACAAAGAAAGACAAACTCACATGATGGGCACTTTTTGATCATAGATACGCTACACCAAATATAACTTGCAGCAAACTATCACTCCCCACATTAACCAAAAGGCGCACAGGCAGTATCTTCACCCGTCTCCGAATTGGACACACACAACAAACTCACGAGCACCTTCTAAAGGGGACACCACGTGCTCAATGCACCTGTGGTGAAAGCTTAAGCACCGATCATCTGCTCGACGCATGTCCAGACCTGAAAGCCACAAGGGAACATATCTTTGGCTCCCAGATTCCTTCTTCCCTCCTCAAAGATCCCTCTGCCACCAACCTCTCTACAATTCAAAAATTTGTAAATAAAGCAAAACTTAAAATATAGACAAAAAAAAAACTGTATATACAATAAAATAGCAACATTAATTATACTACATCTCGAGTCGAAGGCCTAAGTAGCTAGCACTCGTTAAGTTTATATTAGGTTTAGAATTTAGTTCTAAATTTAATTTGTTAAAAAAAAAATAAATAAATAAATTTTTAATTCTGGGTAATGTGTATGGCCTATGTTCTTACTCTTATAAAGAAAGTACAACAAATATATTTATCTATCCTATTGATTACCATTTAAAGTTGATTAATTGTTAACGCATCGTTTACTGGATGCAAATCCTAATTCAAGTTGTGCCCTTACTAAATATTTAATTAATTCAAAAATATAAAAGGAAAAACAAACCTATCGATAATCTACTATCTCTAACGTATTTTGGTCTTACTCTTTAACATTCGCGCAACTGGATTTTCATCATTTTGTGTTTCTCAAGTAAAAAAAAAATATAAAATTGAGTAATTTTACAAATAAGTATTTAAATAAAGCAAAGAAAGCAGTGGAAAATGTTTTCGTCAACAGTGATTGCTCGAGATATGTGATCAGCTGTTCTGGGTTTGTTTCTGCCAACATTGAAAAATCTGTGTCGTGTTTGCTTATTATTTCTGTTTGTGCGCAGTTTGAATTTTCTCTTATTTGTGTAGCATATCATGTAAAATAAAAGGGTGTACATTTACCCCCAGTGCTCTTTTGGGCCCAATGGATTGTAGGTTTTCATAAATGTTAGATGATTTATATTATAATTATATACATACGTCAGAGGAAACATATAAAGCAACAATTTATAATGGAGCAATGGAGCAGTTGCACGGCTTTCTTTGCCATTCTTTTGGATAGTAGATAAAATTTCTGTGCATTTTTTTTGTTTTTCTTTTTAAAATCCTATTTAGGCTCTAAACTATACTTATGATGTTTACTTTAGTCAACTTTTAAATTGATTTTTGTTTTCTTCGGTTCGCTTTTTGTGTATATATGTATGTCTGTATGTGTTGTTAGGATTCAGGATATTTCTTCCTTTTTTTATGGTTGGAAATTTATTTGCTGTTCGTGGCTCTCCTTTTAGCCTGATTTTACATCAGTTGCTCCCGGGAAGAGGATTTTGATACAGTCTAGCAGCGCCTACTCTGTTCTGCCACAGAGGCTGCAGCAGGACCTCTGTCGGCACGGTCCAGGATATATGTATATATCTTGGTCAGACGGTTAATCAACATCGGAAAGTGACTAATCTTTTTATTCTGATATGTATATCTAACAGTATAACTTTTGTACACATCTAGACATCTAGACACATCGGAGGACAATTTAAGTCTGTGATGACCTAGCAAATCTAGGGAATCGCCATACTAATGATCTTCCTTGCCTCTTTTCTTCCCGACTAGAAAGTCTGGAACTCTGTATGGCCAAAAGAAAGGGAACCATCTCTTACTTTCCTTTTCCGTAAGTATGGAGAATTCTGAGATCACACTACTAATTTCTAACATTTCCATTACAGGTTCCTGTTACTCCTCGATGCTGCCCTAGTTTTAACTTAGTTTTATTTAATTATCAGAAATTTTAATTTAATGTTTATCAATAAGTTTAAGTATAAGTTCTGTCCATTACATCTTTACCTCTTATTCTGCCCTATTAATTACTGAGTAATAATACGTCATAACCAAAAATAATGTAAATGAAAACTTTAATACAACTGATTAATTCGTTGTAAAGTCGTAAACAATAAACGATAATTTTCAAAAATAAACTTAATAGCGTACCCTTATATTAACAATTCAGAAATAAACGCGTAAAATAGTGATTTTACAAAAAAATTGACAATCTTGGAATATTAAAAAATTACTTTATTCTCGTAAATTAAAATATTAGGTTTTTAAATTTAATAATAATTTTTGACTATTCAGCAATGGCTTACACTTTTGCATACACTGCGACGAGACTCTAGTGATGCAAGAGTGCAAGTGCAAGAGACTATGAATGTTGTACAGAATTTTCAGTTGGGAATTATAAAAATTAAAGATAACTAGAAATTTGTTTACGATTTTAAAAATTTGGGAATTTCATAGTGGGATTTACCCGTTACCTGTTTGAAATCTGTCAGTCACTGTGGAACCCATTTACAGTTCCCCTTCACTTTGGCTGACACCAACCAAAGTGAACCAAAACATTCACTTAGACGTCAATTGTATCAAGTTTGTACGAAAATAAGGGGTTCAACGAACACATTTTGGGTGCTCACGAGACCAATTTATAAAATTACACCATGAACTGATATGCAGAGCAAAAAACACAGCTGACTCAGTTGAGTAACTTTTTTGAATCAAACCAAAACATAAATGCACAACAAACACAACCGTAATGTGGTTCGTTTTCGTAAAAAAACTAAACGAACAAAAAGTGCGTTAGATCATTTCAAATGCAAACTGTAAGTAAACACAGTAAGATCATAGTCATGTATCAAAATACTGGCCACACTGGTCATTTGAGTCATTTGGTCGTGAGAAATCGGGACTTATCTTCCAAACTATGCCGAAAACAGAAAATTATTATTTTTTTCGCGTCCTGGAAACTACATTCGTGGCGGTTGTAGATGTTGATTAGGAATACAGATATGTATTTTATAGGGTCGGACATGCCTTCTTCTGTCTGTTAAATGTATTTTGGCTTCATACAATGTTGTAATACTCTTGTACCCACTGGGTACCGGGTAAAAAAACTTCTCTTTTTCACTTCCTATTGCTGGAATTCGAACTAGGGGTATATTTATAAATCAATTTCGTGAAATATCGAATATTATACATTCTATATTTACAAAAGCATGAATTATGGGCAAATACCGTTTATATTTTGACAATTATTGTAAGTCTTATTTAAATTAATTCTACAAAAAATAAAATAAAATAAAAGTCGTGATCGGTTAATTAAAAATACCATAGGGCGTCACAGTTCTACCTATCGTTCACCCCTAATATCGATTTCCAGTTGGACCCGCTGTTGGCTTTTGCCGTAATACGCCTTTCATTGTTTTTCAGTTTTTTCTTGAGTTGGTGCGACCAGTTTATTATTCCTAAGCCAGTCGTGCGGAAAAAATCCAAAATGTTTATTTAAAGAGACACAAAAATACTGATATGGGTCGCACAAACAGCATCGATACACAACCACGAAACACAACTGGAAATCTATCAAATGGTAAGTCCGGTAAACTTCCGATAAGACATCAGTCAGCCAGAACCAAACAAAAAAAACGAACCTGATGATAAAGCTTATATACCGAGAAAGTTACCCTAAGTGGCACACAACATTTGAAATAAACTTGATCAGCGTATACAGCAACCTTCGTTCCAAATTTGGTATCTCTAGATTTTATAATAGCTGACATCTGTTTGTTCACATAGAGAGACAGACAGATAAACATGGTTCAATAGACTCCAAGGGTATAATCCTGTTACCAGCAGGTTTTCCTATCAAACTACAACTCTGACATGAGCAGGAACTTCTCTTGTGCACGTATGAGCTTTTACTTTTGTCTGTGCCAGTGTTCAGGGCCGTTTACAAGCTCTTGCAAATTACATGACTGCGATCAGGCCCGAAGCGAGGTGTGTGCAGGGTGTGTGATAATAATATACCTAAAACAAGTATAGTATTTAATCTATTTCATATTTTCACTTGTATTTCCGTTTGGATGTGGTGGGTACATATATGTTGGGAAATACCTGTCAGGAATGTTGCAACTAAAAAGAAACTTCCAACACAAACACTAACTGTATTACATTGCCATATACTAATGTCAACTTTTTGTTGAAGTTTAAAACATAACATATACATATGTCCATTCTTGTAGTGTAAATTAAAATTTGCGATTATTTTTTGTCATTAAGAAAAATATAATTTTTTCATCTCAAAAATATCCATTGTAAAGTATTGACCATCTGATTATGTACGTTTGTCTCATCTTATTTGCTTCTTTTGGATACCATCCTTAATATACTTTTCTTTTCGAGACAAAACGTGAAACAACCCATTTTTAAACCATAACAAGATTTGGCAATGCACTTCTCTGCATATGAGAGTCCGATCGAAGGGATAGAATGGGCGGGATCTTTAAAATAATGGGGGGAAAAAAATGTATCCCAATTGAGTGCTTTGAATGATTTTTATCCAATTAGCGATAAGAGATGACATTTTTCATTTTCCTGGGTATAGAGGACGTGTTTTAGGCACATCCGTGGCTATTGACGGTCAATGATTAATCATTTGATATCAGGAGCGGTCTAAATTTCCATTTTTTCCACGTTTTTATTGAAATTGTATGGGTCATACAAATGCTGATTTTGCAATAAAGAGCGACATATTTACTTAAGCAATTAACTAAAACGCAATTATTGTGACTAAAGAAGACTTATATTATTGAATGTGAATATTAAAAGAATAAAATAAGATAAATTTCAGCTCGTAGTGATTAAATACTATATACCATTAACCAGCAAGCTTCAATTTACATACAGAGAAACAAGAAAGGCTATAATTTCGGTCAACCTAATCACTGATTATTCCTGTGGTGACTATAAGAAATTTCTTTTAATTTTTAAGTGCTTAATAAAAAAAATTTGAGATGCAATCATTTGAAATATTACAACTAACTACACATCGTCTATTTAGTTTTGTATGTATAATTTGTACCAACATTTTATAGAAATAGGAGAACTATAACGTCGAGCTGCTATAGCATCGATCGGCCGAAAGGAGAACCTGTATTGTATTTCGAAATATTACACCGGATGCAACTTAAATATTTTTATATAATTTTTGACAACTATATTATTTTTAAGAGCCATTAGAAAATTGAGTAATTTTGGGCGCCACTGTAAAAGAACGAAAAGCCATTGAAAATATCCTAAAATTAGTATATTTTGTGCAAACGGAGAATATATATTCTTGATGGGAATCACTAGCCAAGTTGATTAATCCGTGTTTATAAGTTTGTGTGATAGTGTTAATATCAGCAAGTGTCCAAGTTAGATAGACCAAATGTTTTAGTAATTTGAATTTAAGTATTTAAAAAATGCCTGATTTTGTTTATTCTGCCCTATTAATTACTGAGTAATAATACGTCATATCCAAAAATAATGTAAATGAAAACTTTAATACAACTGATTGATTCGTTGTAAAGTCGTAAGCAATAAACGATAATTTTCAAAAATAAACTTAATAGGGTACACTTACATTAACAATTCAGAAAAAAAGCGTAAAAATTGACATTCTTGGAATATTAAAAAATTACTTTATCAAAATTTTAAAATACTAGGCTTTTAAATTTTCCTTTTAATTTAATAATAATTTGTAAGTATTCAGCAATGGATTACACTTTTGCATACATTGCGACCAGACTCTAGTGATGTAAGAGTGCAAGTGCGAGAGACTATGCATGTTGTGCAGAATTTTCAGTTGGCGTGCTTTGCCCGTTACCTGTTTGACATCTGTCAGTCACTGGAAACCATTTACAGTTCCTCTTCACTTTGGCTGACACAAACCAAAGTGAACCAAAACATTCACTTACGCCTCAATTGTATCAAGTTTGTACGAAAATAAGGGGTTCAACGAACACATTTTGGGTGCTCACGAGACCACTTTATAAAATTACACCATGAACTGATATGCAGAGCAAAAAACACAGCTGACTCAGTTGAGTAACTTTTTTGAATCAAACCAAAACATAAATGCACAACAAACACAACCGTAATGTGGTTCGTTTTCGTAAAAAAACTAAACGAACAAAAAGTGCGTTAGATCATTTCAAATGCAAACTGTAAGTAAACACAGTGAGATCATAGTCATGTATCTAAATACAGATTTTCATACATTGGACCATTGAAAATGGTTAAAAAAGGGTATACTAACTTTGTGCAAATGTATGTAACAGGCAGAAGGAGGCGTCGGAGACCCCATAAAGTAAATAAATTCTTGCTCACTAGCCGAGTCGATTGAGCCATGTCTGTATGTCCGTCCGTCCGTCTGTCTGGATGAACGCGTCGATCTCAGCTATTACAAAAGATAGGGACACCAAATTTAGCAGATCAACTTTATTTTCAATTTGGAATAACACGCCTATCGCCCCCACAAACCGTCAATTTTGATTTACATTGCAATTTACATTCAAAGTACTCATTTCCTAACGTTCTGCTTTAGCATATATATAGATATATACTATATGAACTTATCCTCAAAATTGCAATCCGATCGGACAATAAACACTGAAGTTATTAGATAAACCATTTCGACCCTTCGACCAGCAAACAAGTTGTCGATGACGTCATAACTATATTACTTGTGCAGGAAAGAAAAGGACGAACTATGCGAGCGCGAGCGGTTTCTCGACTCTTCTTTTCCATGCACATGTCAATTACCGAAAATACATGTGCATATATTCCAACACTCAACCAACAGGTGACGTGGTAGATGGATATGAATGTATGCAAGTATTTATATGCATGTGTACATATTCATAATATTCTTAATATGCGTACTTATACATATGATTATTATTTAATAATTCATATTTTAGGGTCAGTAAAAAATACAAAACCATAAAATGCAATTAAATAAATATTAATTTTGATTACTCGATATGTTGCCAGTTGTCGATATTGGCCAATTTAAAATTTATAAAGAAATATCGATATATATTGCTCACACCGTTTTTTGCAGTCTTTCGCGCGCTAGGAAATTGCGTCGATAAATTATTGGCAACGTATCGAAATTTATGCAAGATGGCAGTGTACTGCAGTGTTTTGATGAATTTGTAGCTTGCGATTAGTATCATACAATTACATACTTTTTATGGCAACATACGTCCATGTGTATCCCACTGTCGCGTGCCGCGCGACTGTTGCTCTCTTTCTTTTTGAAACCTGGCCACACTGGTCATTTGAGTCATTTGGACATTTGATTTGAGAAATCCAGACTTATCTTCCAAACTATGCCGAAAACAGAAAATTATTACTTTCGTTAGGAATACTGATATGTATTTTATAGGGTCGGACATGCCTTCCTCTGTCTGTTACATATATTTTCGCTTCATACAATGTTGTAATACTCTTGTACCTACTGGTTACCGGGTTAAAAAAAACTTCTCTTTTTGACATCCTACTGCTGGAATTCGAATAGAATTCGAATTTAAAAATCAATTTCATGAAATACCGAATATTATACATTCTATATTTACAAAAGCATGAATTATGGGCAAATACCATTTGTATTTTGACAATTATTGTAAGTCTTATTTAAATTAATTCAACAAAAAATAAAATAAAATAAAAGTCGTGATCGGTTAATTAAAAATACCATAGAGCGTCAGAGTTATACCTGTCGTTCACACCTAATATCGATTTCCCGTTGGACCCGCTGTTAGCTTTTGCCGTAATACACCTTTCATTGTTTTTCAGTTTTTTCTTGAGTTGGTGCGACTTGTTTAATATTCTTAAGCCAGTCGTGCGGCAAAAATCCAAAATGTTTATTTAAAAAGACAAAAAATACTGAAATGGGTCGCATCAACAACTTCGATACACAACCACGAAACACAACTGAAAATCTATCAAATGGTAAGTCCGGTCAACTTCCGATAAGACATCAGTCAGCCAGGACCAAACCGAAAAACCGATCCTGATGATAAAGCTAATATATCGGGAAAGTTACTCAACACACAACATTTTAAATAAACTTAAACAGCTTATACAGCAACCTTTGTGCCAAATTTGGTATCTCTAGATTTTATAATAGTGAGATCTGTGTGCTCACACAAAGAGACAGACAAACAGATAGACGTGGTTCAATGGACTCCAAGGGTATAAAAGAGTGTAATTTTTATTTCTCGGTATCGAATAAAATGGACCGGATGAAAAACAAATGTTGAAAACATACAGTCTTCGAAAAAGTCTCTCGTCTAGACAATCAACATATCTTAATTTGTTAATTTATCAGTTTTTATACGACCGTCAAACCTGTTTAAAACAGGTTTTTCTATCAAACTACAACTCTAACTTGAGCAGGAACTTCGCTTGTGCACGTCTCAACTTTTACTTTTGTTTGCGCCAATATTCAGGGTCGTTTACAAGCTCTTGCAAGTTACATGACTGCGATCAGGCCCGTAGTGAGGTGTGTGCAGGGTATGCGATACACAAGTGTCTCCGCATGCTAGGGGCCACCTGCTATAAAAAAAAAATGCTATGGTGTACGGAAAGTTTTATGTCAGCTTTACAAAAAGACATGGTAACGCGAAAGTTATTGATATTGGGCTGGAATACATATACCCCTCACAATAAAGGATAGATAAAGATGGAAAAAACGGATAGATAAGAAAAAAAAAACGAAAAGCAGGACAATAGGTTTTTGATAAAAAAAATTTAATATTTCATTTTAATGGTTTCTTATATGTTGAAAGTGTGCCTAATATAAAAATAAAATGTTTGTTCCTCGGACATGTTCCTTTTTATGATTGAAATTCGATTTGAAGAAGTAGATACATGATTTGTATACAAATTACGGGTAAAGGTTAAATAGCTGCCTACATCACCGATTTTTTCCAATTTTTTTTAAACTGATAGGGTTAGATTTCTTAAGAATTATTTGGCGGTCGCTTTTAGTTTCTTTAAATTGAATTTTTAAAATAATAAAATGTACACGTATATTGTTGTTAGTTAATTCTGAGTAAATCGTAACAATGATGCGCACAGCGTCCCACAATCGATTTATTTGAAACGAAGATAATTAATAGGCAAACACGCTTGCGGAAATTTTTTTTTTTCATACATTTTTTTGCATGCAATGCGCTTTTTCTCAACAGTTTGAAATTTCTTGCTTGTTCAGACACTGTGCCGCGACAAAATGTTGCAGGTAGACTAGCGCCTAACACAAAAAGGCATCATCATGATACATGCAATTTTATTAAATTGAAACTAAAAGCGCCCACCAAATAATTTTTTCACCTACATTTTTAATTAAAATGGCCCTATCAGTAAAAACAATTGAACAAAATCGGTGACGTAGTCAGCTTTTTAACCTTTACCAAATTATGTGTTTGTCCGTCGATTTTAAGAACAATTTTATTAAATTTCATTATCAAGAAAAAGTTTTATTTGAGCGGTAAAAACAGAGTTAGATGAAACAAAATTAAAAGACAGATCTGTCTGGAAAAAAGGTAACGTGGCAGTCTTGCTAGGTGTCATTGTTTTAGTAGGAAGCAAATTATCCGCAACGGAGTCCATTTTGACTTATAAGCTATTTATCCTCAGCTAAAGATAATATGCTTTTGCACACATTCTACTTTTAACAGAACACTTTGAAATTTAATAAATGGACAGTTTTATGTGGCTAAGTCAATCTTACGGCTAAAACCCATTGAAAATATGGAGAAATTGTGAAAACAAATATTTAATTAATAAATAAAGGGAATCTTAAGAGAAAACGTACATATAAATATACATACATATGTACATGAATACAAGCAACACGTCAAAAGCCACACGTCGGAAATACTCGTATACAAGATTGTTTACACACATGCGCTCCTGGTATTGAAAAAGCCACTGCACACTGGTTCCGACTTCATATGTTTAAATGTTTTTAAAAAAAAATTTAGTAACTCTGATTACTGATTACATACACATTAGTACGTTTTCCAGTGTTTCTTAAATAATACATTTCGGCTGCAATAAAAACGTTTTGACGTTTTGTGAATTTTCCATTAAGAACAGACCATAAATATAGAAGATAATAATGATTTTTACTCGATTTAAGGGGTTTCAATTCATACTTATTTTACAATTATTTATTGCAGTTGAATAGTCATTATAAAATGTGCATACGTAAGTTAAATTTTTACTTGTGCGACCATATGTAAAGTTCGAAATATTTTGCAGCGAACGAGTGTACAGTGGAAATGCATAGTCTTACAATCAAAGTTTGACTGTAACCGTCGACTAAATAGGATTAACATTACCTAAATATTTTTACTAAAGAATTATTATCAGCAAGCCAAATTGAATTAAATGGCTATAACCCTATATAACAAGATTAAAATAGTTGAAACCACTGTTTCAATATACAGTAATTGGAAGCTAAACAAAGTCGGCTGCAATTTGAATTGTATAACTGTGTTATTCAACTCTGATAGAGAATATTCGATTGGAATAAAATATTACTTCGCCTTTGCCCCAAAAAAATATGTATCTCAACTATTGTTAAATTGGGACTACTAGTAATTGCATGTACCGACTACTTCGACCATAATTCTAACCGATTTAGCGTAATTTAATTAAATTTCTTTTTAGATTTTCGCTAAAATATAGAGTTCTGAGGCTCCAAATGTAGTACATGCTAAGTTTCGCAAAATAAAGCCATCATTTTATTTCGTTTTTTAAAACTTATGTTTAATATAAATAGTATAAAAACTAATATTTTTTCATCAGTTTCAAGTTGTTGTTACGTATAAATTAACTTTTACTAAATGCTTTCGTGCACTCACCGAAAATTCAACATTTGTTTTATTTTTTTTTTTTTTCGTGGTGAAGATAATATTTTTTTATTTTTTTTAGCTATATAGGTTTGATTATCCCTTTTTGCCTTTTTTTTATTTTGGCGTTTTTAGATAATATGTATTTTATAACCCAAGCACTGTTCTTAACCTATTGAGAAAACTTGAGATCCCATAGAAAGAAGCAAATTTCAAAATTGATTTCAGCATCTAAAACTACTTAAGAATACATCTCGAAACTAATAGCATCACGTTGTTCGGTAGTGTTATAACTAGGGGGAATTAAAGAGATACTATAGAAGGCAAACAATTATTTATATTTCCATTTTCTATAAGAGAAGTAATTTTTTAAATATGGTTAGATGAAGTTTCTGGCCCACTGTGCAACGTCGACGTCGACAACAAACAAGATAAACCACTTGGGGCGATCGATTGGCGCACAGTTTAGTTTTGTTTCCCACGTATAACGGTTCATGTTGGTTCCTTGCCGTTTTGCCATTATTAATTATTTTATCTCGCAAAATAAACACAATAACAAGACAAACAATAAATGAAAGACTACAAACCAGCAACAAAATCACAATAAAATATTAAAATTTGGAAGATAATTGTATCTGACTGTCTCTTTCACTTAGCACAAAAAATGGCAGATTACCTGCAGCTGTACACAAAGCTCGCTCAGGTAGGCCAGGAGCATTTACTTAAGTTTTGGTCTGAGATATCTGATGACGAGCGCACCTTACTAAAGCGTGACATTGACAACCTCAATCTGGATGAGATCAAACACTACTTTCATCGAGCCACTATCTCTTTGAGTGATAATGACGTCAAATTAGACGATCGTCTGCAGCCAATTCCAGATGGACAAATTCTCTCCATAAGCCGCACATCGGAAACTAAGCTCAACATGTACCGCGAGGAGGGATTACAACAAATAAGCAAAAGCCGCGTCGCTGTACTGTTAATGGCAGGTGGTCAAGGTAAGTTCCTTTAAAACTAACTTATATATTATATTTCTACTTTGGTTTCTATTTTCGTACGTACATAAAAAGCAAACACATTAAATCCTGTATTTCATTAAATAAAAGAAATAATATTTCTTTTAAATTTAAATTTTTAAGTATTGTATTGTATTTTAATCAGTAAACTAACTAACTATATAGTTTATAATCTAAGAGCCAATACTCGAATACCTTTAGATGTGGTTGTGAAGTGCTTGGTTATGGTAATTAAATTTATTGTCAAAACTTGTTTTCGTGACCTGTTCCGGAACACAATTCAATCGTCAAAGTGAGGATTGTACATATCTGTTCTGTGTTTTCTTCAGTCGATAAAAATATTGCCTTCTGTTTGCCTGCACGAAAAAAAAGAAACTACTAGAAAACGTAGCTCTCGCAGGTCGACATAACATACATGTAGAGCGAAGAGAAGAGTATTTGTTTCTGGTTTCTATACCCATTTACTTTCGTCTTTTTGTTTCCGTAGTTGAGATAGCGAGAGTTAACGGCAACAAAACCACGCTGCAGACGTGGAAGTTAATACAAATGCACATACTTGTGTGTAAGTTAAAAGCTTTTTTTCTGATGCAGAAATACTCCAACAAAAGCATGCAAAGCTCCACAGGTTACACACATTCACATTCATCATTACCCTTGTTGCTTTTAATTCGTAATTTAGTATACAAGACACGTCACATAAAGCAGAACCGCAATGCGCTTCAACAACTTTGAGTTATTTTTATGAGCTACCGAATAAATTAGCTTTTTGGCTTCTCTCTTTGCTTTTGATTCTTTAACTATCTTTGCCGTCTTAGGTTGGCGTTGCTCCATTTAAATTTTCACCTTTAATTTTACTTACAGGAAAAAAGAAAAGGTTCTATACCATGGCATGTTCTTATCTCCTCCGATCGCTCTTATAATAAGTATACATAATGGTGCATAATCGAATAACCTTGTTCATTTATTTAATGACATCTCTAATAATTCCAATCGCTGAACATATACAACTTTTTTATTCTAACTGATTGTAACTATGAAATCTGTAGGATATCATTGTCCAACTTTAAGGAAATGGAAAAAGATTCTTTGATAACTATCTTACTTTGATGGATACAAATACCCTCATTTCGGTCCATTTAGATGAATTTTGTTTAGAGAAAAAGTCTGATGTAGTTAATTTGGATACAATATCTTGAAAAATAACAAAAGGCGGCTGATAGGTTGTATAACAACTATACGATATATCGGTCTCATTTAGTGCGGATCATTTCGACTTATATACAGCGTCAATAAGAAGCATGTGTGCGAAGATTGCAACAAACGTACGGATAGAAAGATCGCTAGATCGACTACCCCGTTGATGCTTGTTTAGAATATATATACTTCATAGGCTCTTAAAGTGCGTTGTTAACTTCTGGCAATCGTTAATAAACCCTCTGAAAGGGTATAATTACTTGCTTCAGCTTTTATAATAGCTAAGATCTGTGGGTTCACACAGACAGACAGACTTGGCTCGATCGACTGGGCTAGTGGTCCTAATCAAGAGTAACAACTCTTCGAGTAACTTTCTTGGTAATCAGGGGTTTTTGTTTTTTTGCTCTTGTTATTTTGTACTTTCAATTAACGTGTTTTAATAAATTTCTTGTGGTTTAGACTTTAAATTTGTGACTTACTAGTGTGTAATAACTTTGTGCTAGCAAATTGAATCATTAGAATCTGGTAGAACTATTATTATCGTATTCAACGTACATTTTATTTGTAATTACCTGGCGCGTCTTAAGCGTCTTGCTTTTGTTTTTGTTCCGAGTTACACTCCCACGCTCATTCTCGTTTGCATCGCTCTCTCGCGCTGTCAATCTCACGCTTCTTTACGCTCTCTTGTGAACTACACTTGTGTTAGTGTACATACTCGCAGCTCTCTTCTTTATAATCACGTTGCATTAGATTGCTTTTGCTTGCTTTTTATACCCTTGGACCATTGAAAATGGTCAAAAAAGGGTATACTAACTTTGTGCAAATGTATGTAACGGGCAGAAGGAGGCGTCGCAGACCCCATAAAGTATATATATTCTTGCTCAGGATCAATTGCCGAGTCGATTGAGCCATGCCGTCTGTCTGTCCGTCTGTCCCCCTGTCCGTCTGTCTGTCTGTCTGTCTGGATGAACGCGCCGATCTCAGCTATTATAAAAGCTAGGGACACCGAACTTAGCATGAAGATTCCTGTATACCATACGCAGATCAAGTTTATTTTCAATTTGGAATAACACGCCTACCGCCCCCGCAAACCGCCAATTTTGATTTACATTGCGATTTACATTCGAAATACTCATTTCTTAACGTTCTGCTTTAGCATAAATATAGATAAATACTATATGAACTTATCCTTCAAATTGCAATCCGATCGGACAATAAACACTGAAGTTATTAGATAATCCATTTCGACCCTTCGACCAGCAAAGAAATTGTCGATGACGTCAGAACTAAATTACTTGTGCAGGAAAGAAAAGGATAAACGATGCGAGCGCGAAGCGCGAGCTGTTTCTCGACTCTTCTTTCCCATGCACATGACAATTACCGAAAATACATGTGCATAAATATATGCTAACACTCAACCAATAGGTGGCGTGGTAAATGAATATGAATGTATGCAAGTATTGCATTTGTACATATTCATAATATTCATAATATGCTTACGTGCACATATGATTATTATTTAATAATTCATATTTTAGGGTCAGTAAAAAATACAAAACTATAATATGCAATCAAATAAATATTAATTTTGATTACTCGATATAATGCAAGTTATCGATATTGGCCAATTCAAAATTTATAAAGAAATACCGATTTATACTGCTCACACTGCTTTTTGCAGTCTTTCGCGCGCTAGGAAAATTGCGGCGATAAATTATTAACAACGTACCGAAATTGATGCAAGGTGGCAGCGCACTGCAGTGTTATGATTACTTTTTAGCTTGCGATTAGTATCATACAATTAGATACTTTTTTTGGCAACATACGTCCAAGGGTATCCCACTGTCACGTGCTGCTCGACTGTTGCTCTCGTTTGCTCTGTAACTGTTCTTTTGTAACTTTTTGTTTTTGTAACTTATTTTCATAATCGCTGTAACATTTTTTTTTGATGTTCCCTACATTTTTTAATGTATATTAATTCCCAACAAAATGCTGTTGGGATCTGCAAATTCTTGCAAATGCAAGGCCGATTCTAAGCCGGATATTGTTTGCTGCTGGTTGTGTGATAAATTCTTTCATATAAAATACATCGGCTCAACAGCACGCATTAAAGATTCTAACATCAGTAAATCTGGCCTAAAATGGACACGTAAAGTTTGTCGGGTGAAAGATCTCAGTTTGAGTAAAATGCTTAGGGAGACGAAATTGAAATTTGAGAAGTTGCGTGCAGCATTTTCAAATCTCCAATCAAAATTACTCATTTTAGAATACCATAGAATAGAAATGGAACACTTTATTTATAAAAAATTGGTAATATTACACAAGTATAAGTGATTATAATACATGAGTATAAAGCGTACAGGCCTTTTTCAACCTTTTCTACTTAGAAATATGTTTTATACAGAAAATAAATTTTGATTAATCATTGATTATAATGAGGGGAAAAATATTACATTTTTTTAGTACTAAAAAACCCCCATAAAAAAACATTATTATATATATAGTTATAGTTAGTTATAGTTAACATAAAAAACTTAAAAAAAAACTAATAATTACAAACTAACTTAAAAACTAAACTTATATCTTTTAATAATATTAAACATTTTGAAGGTGTAAATAAATAGAATTAATGTTTCTATTTACAAAGTTGGTGTGTAATTTGGCCAATCTCTGTGAGGCTATTTTAATTCTAGTTAAGTTGTGCAACTCCGCATTAGAGTAATGCCACGGAAGATTAAATATAATTTTTAATATTGTGTTTTGTACCACCTGGATTTGATAAACATGAACGTTTGCAACATCAGTCTAAACCGGTGCCTGGTAAAAAATTGTTGACTGAAAAATAGATCTAAATAAGTACATTTTATTTTCGATGCTTAGTCGAGAATATCTAGTTATAAAGGGGTATAAGATACGAACTAATGTATTTGTTTTTTTTATATGTTGAATGTGATCTGTAAAATTAAGCCTTTTATCTAATATGACTCCTTAATATCGCACATTACTTTCCCAATTTATGTCCACTTAGTTGAAAATTATACTATTTGTTGGGATATAAATATTTTTCCGTTTTTTTGTAAAAAATATAGCTTGAGTTTTGTCAGAATTGACAAGAATTTTCCATTTATTGAAATATGCCCCAAGAGCATTAAAAGCTACTTAAAAAGCTACTTACATTTGTAATATTACTTGCAAGGGTTCCAGTGCATCCATTTAAGCCAGGGAAATCAGAGATGTATATATTGTACAAAAGTGGATAAAGACAAGATCCTTGCGGACAACCTGCACTTAAGTTATATATTCAAAAATGATAATCATATATATGTATATACATCGAAAGAGCGGTTACTGACGAAACTTCTTATTATTTTAATAATTGGAGGCGGAAAATGTAAGATTTAATTTGTAAACAAGACCTTCATGCCAGACAGAGCCGAAGACCATGTCTGTGGGTTTGGATCTACTAAAGTTCGACTTAACAATTTTTTTAATTCTATAAGGAGGGTGTGCAATATTGTGTTCAGGACGAAAACCAAACTGCTATATCATTATTTTCAGTAAAGTCGAAAATCTCTTTTTTGATGACTTTCTCAAGAACTTTACTTACAGAAGAGAGGAGACTAATGAGCCTATAATATGTGGGACACTCTGGAACAGCGAAAAAGCGCTTTTAAAATGGAAATAACCTTGTTTCCATTCCTGTGGAAAATAACCTAAGCGATGGCAACCATTAATAATCAAAGTTAAATATTTAACCCCTTTTTTAGGGAGAGTTTTTAAACACATGTCAATGTTGTCAAAACCAGGTTATTAAGGTTAAAGTAATTAAGGACCGAAGAAATTTCTTGAAAGTCCGTCAAGTACAATTCCTTATTGACAGAAAACGAGTCAAATGATGTTATAAAGTTAGTGACCTCAGAAATTGTAAGAGGATCACTCAGATTGTTTGAATGGCAATGATTCATGGCGAATATTGATGCCAATAGTTCTGCTTTTCGTTCAGCTGTTGCAATATTTTGTTGGTTTTGTCTTAAAATTGGAATGCTGGTATTTTTTTTTCTTGATAACTTTTGATAGTTTCCAAAGGGGAGAAGAATTTTTTTCAAGCGAGGATAAAAGGTTATTCTAGTACTCATTTCAGAGTTTGGATAACTTGCAATTGATAAGTTGGCTGAGCCATCTTACTACCAGATCTGCTCTGTTTCTGTTCATTAACCAATTTCGACGGTGTCGATTTCTCCGCATAATTAGTGATAATATGTTGTGGGGAAAAGCTTTATGGGCAAAACGAATTTCTTTTTTCGGAATACAGCGTTCTTTTGCTGTAAGGATAACTGAGTTAATTGGTTGATAACTCTACCAAAAGCAATCCAATTTGCGTTTTAAATATAAAAAAAAAAATTTTTTTGATTCTGCTGAATTTTGATTGAACAGAAATTTGGACTGGGAGATGATCTGAGATAATTGACTGCTATAGTATTGTTTAATGATTGGAAGCTATTTGTTATAAAAATATCTAGAGTAGAGGATTGACTTCTACTACTCGCTGGCAAAAAGGAGTGTTGGTCAGGAAAATGCACTGACAAGCCACGTAACATTAAAAACTCATTAAGTATTGTACCTCAAGCGTTGGCACGGTTACAAAACCAAAGTCTATACCTGCAATTAAAATCGCCTCCTAACAAAAAGTTTCCCGAATGTGTGCACAATAGTCGAATGTCATTTGAAAATATTTGCTTATTTGCAGAATCTGCTCTCATTCCGGGGAAATAACAACAATAGATTGAAGTACTTATTCCATTATTATTAATAAAATGTATGCCAATTGATTCTATAGTTTTATTATTGGGAAGGGGCAGCAGGGTATGGCGGATAGATTTTTTAATAATTATAGCTACCCCTCCCACTCTTCTACAGAATCTGTCACACCTGTAATAGTAATTATTGTGTTTGATTGAAGTTGAACTATTAAGGTTTCAGTTAATAAACAAATATCTGTGTTTTTTCTTTTAAGAAAATCAAAAAGCTCATCTTTTTTGTTATTAACGCCTTGAGCGTTCCAAGTTATTATTGAAAAATTATTTAACATTATGTTAGAAATTTGCAAGCCAGTGAGGTTATCAGTTACTTACGGATTTGCAGTTACTTACACGTCTAATGCGATTTAAAGTTAAGGACTTAATTTCCTCTATTGAGAAAAGCTCTGCACCCGTATTCGACGTTACAGTTGGTTTAACCCGGATGGCGTTTGGATTTAAATGAGATTGATTAAGAGTGTTTGGAAAATGTTTAGTATTGTCCAGCTGCGGAGGCTTAGAAATAAAGTTAGCTTTTGGTCTTACTCGATTTAATTGGAGTTGAGATTTTAAATTAACATAACTTATCCTGCTAGGGCAGCCGGGGTCGTTAGATTTGTGTGGGCCATTACAAATGGCACATTTAACAGCAGCTCCTTTTTTGTGATTTCCTGCACAAATTGAACATTGTGAACATTGTCAAATTGATTTGACTGCGCATAGGTTTGATCCATGTCCAAACATTTGACAATTGTAGAAAAATTCAAATTTCTCCTTTAATGAAGCACAAGCGTATTCATAGAAGTCAGAAGAGTTTAATTACAAAAGAGATTTTTTAATTGAGTATTTGGTGCAATTTATTGATTTGCAAAAATTATGTAGTTTCTCCACTCTACACTTAAGCACAGTTATTGGAGGAATGTTAACTTTGTTTTTGGTGATGATTTGTTCAAAGTCAATATCATCGTTATCAGTGATTAGATCTTCTTCTTTGCTCAACTGAGTTTGAAGCGGAGAATAATAGTTTGCATTGACAGGGGACTGCTGTCCAGTGTCCTGTTTTTTCAACTTCTTTCTACTTACTTTAGGTGACATAACGGTGCCACCAGATAACGAGCTCTTTATGCTTGTAATTTTGAGTTTTTGTTTTGTTTTGCTTTGTGTTTATTTTCCGTTGCTCAGAATTATGATGCGTACGTGCGTGCTTTCAGGCTGAGCGCTCCCACAAGACTGGAAACTCATTTTGAATTATTTAAATTTGGAACTTGATTGGTCATTTTTTTATTCATGTTCTGTTCTAAATACATGCATTTCATTTTTTGATCAATGTGTTCCTGTTACTTTTCCTTTAAAGTCCAATAGGCCACCTTAGTTTTCACGTGAGTTGGTAAGGTTGAAAAATTTTAAATCCCGATATTTTAAAAAATTTTAATTAACTTCCTTCTGATTTTAAGCGTTATATTGCTGCAAGAGCAAACTCTGAATTGCTCTGAATGCAAATTGTTACAAAAAGTATTTGTGTCGCTGCCGTTTGCAGTTTGCTCAGGACCCAAAGCAGTTTTATAACTTTGTCAATTTAAATCAAGTAGATTTCCTTCCACTCTATCATACGAAATAAGGAAGCAACTGATGATCAGGCAGCCGATTTGTTTGCAGACTTTTTTCAATCAACTTATTCAACTGAAGATATCCATACCCTTATAGAATACAAAATTTTAACACTCTTCTCTGCCCTTCTATTGACAAAACCTCTTTACTTAGTGATCTTAAATCTATAAAACCCGTTTTCTCTCCTGGCCCTGACGGAGTTCTAGCATGTGTACATAGATTTTGTTTTGATTCGATTCTGAACCCAATTCATAAGCAACTTGACTTGTCACTATCAAATAGTTAATTTCCACTTATTTGGAAAAACTCTTTTTCTATTCCTCTTCACAAAAGTGGTTCTAACCATGGTAAGAAGAACTATAGGTGTATTTCCAAATTGTCCGCAATTCCTAAGATTTTTGAAAAACATCAGTTAAAATTTAAATTAAACAGTGTAAATCTATAATTTCACCCGTCAACATGGGTTTATAAAGGCAAGATCCACAGCTCCTAATCTTTTAGAATTTTCTTCTCATATTAATTTAGGATTTCGGAGCAAAATGCAAACTGATGTGGTCTATACTGACTTCAGTAAAGCATTTGACTCCGTAAATCATAATCTCTTGATTCATAAGTTAAATTTGATTGGTTTTTCTCAAGAGCTTCTTTTGTGGATACCTGATTATTTAACTAACAGTTCTCAATGAGTTCATTTTAAAGACCATCTTTCAAAGCCGATCTTAGCTACTTATGGTGTTCCTCAGGTCAGCCACCTTAGACCTTTGCTATTTAACCTTTTTATTAGCGATCTGCTTTCAATACTCCAACACTCTAACATTCTTATGTATGCTGATTATGTGAAACTCTGTTTGACACATATTGATTCTCTAAACAACCTTTTTCAAACAGATCTTGATTTGTTTTTTGCTTGGTGCAGCCATAATCTGCTGCATCTGTTTGAAGTAAAAAGTTATGTCATTTAACAAAGTAACTATCACGTTATCAATTATAATCTTAACTTAACTCCCCTCTTAAGAATATCTGAAGTAGTTGAAAAACTGAAATTGCAATTTGATCGTCATATAACACAAATTGTCAATAAGGAATTTCGACTACTCGAGTAGTTTTAATTGGGTTTCGGGTGTAGACTTACCACCATATTCTAGTAGACTCCTTCTAATAACCTACCTTCTTTAACTAAACGTCGTATTATGTTAGGCGTTATGTTTATCCCAAAACTAATAAAGTACAATATATAATAGATACTCTGCTTAACCAAATCAATTTCTGTATTCCTTCTAGAGTTACTCGTAATTTTATGCCACTATCTTTGGCCATTTGTCTTACTAACTACAACTTGCATGACCCTTTCCAAGATCTCTGTACTGACTTCAATAGACTGTCTAGAGTTTTCGCTCTGTGTCCTCCCTTTACTCTGTTAAACTGTCCATCCTTAATCAATTAACTCTACATCCTAACAACTAATACTAATCTACCGCTCTCATTGGGCTTTTCCCCAATCCTTTGCAGCAAATGTTGGATTGGCAATTTTTTTATATTCCCCAAAAATAAAAACTAATTTTAATTTCAAGTCGACTGTCTTAGTTGACGTTAAATAAATAAAAAATAAATGAAAAGAAAAGAAAAGACCTTCGGTATTTCAACGTTAAATAACTCTGTCAGGTTTTAGACGATTTTGACAAATGTGCATAACTCTGAAATGTTATTCAGTGCCATTTTAACCATATGCCAATACAATCGTAGCGCTTTACATCGAAAACAATCTTTCCGTTGATGATTTAGGTATCCGCCTCGTTCTCCAGAGTTAACTGTACTTGATTTTTTTCTTTGGGGCTATTTAAAATTTATGTAAAGTTTATGCCAGTTTATGCTATGCAGAATCCGTGGAAAAGAGGTGCTTTTTGTCTATCGACTGAAGGTGATCATTTAATCGACCTAATGTTCCAAAACTGTTTTGAAATAAAGGGCAAAGTATATCTTAAAATTATCTTGCTCATTTGTCAAAATCGAATGAAAAATACCAATATCAATAAAAAATGTTTTATATCCGCTTTCCCCCAACAAAAGAATTTTAAAAATATTTAACGTATTTTCTATTGCATACTAATCATAACGTCTTTGCTTTTAAAACAATTTCTTAAATAACTTCGATATACATTTTTCGTTATCAATCTAATTGTCAGTAATTATTTTAACGGTGTTAGTTATTGGGCCTACAAAAAAGTTCTAGAATTGAAATAATGCTTTTAATTGAATGTTTATCGGATGGACGGGGACGTGGTCCAATCCTAAAATAAATTCAATCTGCGCGCAATAATAAAACAGATTGACAAAACATTTTTTAAATCTTTTATAATCTCTGAAATCAAGATTTTCACACGGTCAAAAAAACAGACAGATAAGGTTATAAAAACTGATATACATACATATAGTAAGTGGGATCTGCTACGCCATCGACTTTTTACCCTTTTTTACCATTTTCAATGGTCGACGGGTATAAAAAACATTATTTCTTGACCAAATTGCATTGAGACCATGCAACTGTAATTAATAATTGTCACACAAAGTATGTCTACTGCCGAAGTGGAACCTGGATTGACATGGTCTTATCAACTCGGCTGTTGACGCTGAATAAGAATATATATAGATCATAGAATATATAAAATTTATATTTAAATTTATTTATGTATAATTTACTTTCAACGCAGGCACACGACTGGGCTTCGATCAACCAAAAGGCATGTTTGATGTTGGCTTGCAGTCCCATAAAACCCTTTTTCGCATCCAAGCCGAGCGTATTCAAAAGCTGGAGAAGCTTGCTACTGATTTGACTGGCAAGCGGGGATACATAATATGGTACATAATGACTTCGGAGCAAACAAAGCAGCCGACGCTTGCATATTTGCAAGCAAATAACTATTTTGGACTGCAGGAAAATCAAGTGATACTTTTCAAGCAGGGATCACTGCCTTGTTTCGACTATGATGGACGTATCATGCTGGACGAAAAGTATAGAGTGTCGCAGTCACCTGATGGAAATGGTGGTGTATACAGAGCAATGCACGTCTCCGGGATTCTGGACAACATGCAGCAACGCGGTGTCCTTTATGTACATGCTCATAGCGTAGACAACATTCTGATCAAGGTAGCCGATCCCGTATTCATTGGCTATTGTGTGCAAGAGAAAGCGGACTGTGCGGCTAAGGTGGTGGAGAAATCTGCTCCGAATGAGGCTGTCGGTGTGGTTGCCATAGTCGATGGCAAGTACCAGGTTGTGGAGTACAGTGAAATCTCCGCCAAAACTGCCGAAATGCGTAATTCGGTTGGTCGACTAACGTTTAGTGCCGGCAATATATGCAATCATTTTTTTACTGCTGACTTCCTTGAAAAAGTCGGAAAAATATATGAGCGGAAACTAAAACTGCATGTAGCCAAAAAAAAAATACCCTTTATGGATAACTCCGGCAAACGGTTGACACCGGACAAACCAAATGGAATCAAGATTGAGAAGTTTGTCTTTGATGTCTTTGAGTTTGCCGAGAAATTTACTGTCATGGAAGTGCCCCGAGAACAGGAGTTTAGTGCCCTAAAGAATACAGATGCTGCTGGGAAGGATTGCCCCAGTACAGCTCGAGCGGACTTGCATCGACTACATCGCAAATATATCGAAAATGCCGGTGGCATAGTACACGGTGATATCTGTGAAATTTCACCTCTCGTTAGTTACGCTGGTGAGAATCTTGCACACCTAGTTGAGGGCAAGTCGTTTAACAGCCCTATCATTTTGTGCGATTCCCTGCATGGACATCTATAAAGACCCACTTATATACACACATTCATGTACATATAGACTGATGAATGTTAGTAGTCTGTGTTTACATTTTTATTTTGATATGACCATACACCAGAGATTGAAGAATTCCATTTCTTTCAGTACTTAACATAAGCACACTTTTCTGAAATTTGTTTTCATTACTTACGTATTTTTGTCTCATATATATATATATTTATATGTATATATATAATGTTACTATATTAATAAATAAGGTAAAAAAGAATTAACATGTTTGTATTTAATGCTCTCACTGAGAATATGCATAAACATGTAAACATGTAAGTATTGAAATTTGAAGAAAAGATAGATAGATATTACAGTCAGTTAACTATAAAATTATAATATTAATTATCATTTAAATATTTATTTGCGAAGAAGTGGGCGTGGCATAGAACATTTAAAGTAAACTAAATCTTCGTATAGTATACAAGAACATGCATGTCAAATTTGGTGTCTCTGAGATCTGGGGTTTTTTCCATTTGCGGGTCCGGAAGAGAGCGTAACCAGAATCTAAAATAAACTTGATTTCTTATAGTCTCTGAGATCTAGGTTTTCATACGGACGGACGGCTATATCGACTCGGCTGTTGATGCTAATTAAGAATATATAAAGTTTGTGAGGTCTGTCACATCTCCTTTACATAAATTTTCGGTAGTTCTATACCCTTGCAGACTCTTATATCTACCGATCGTTCCAATACTAATTATATATAATAGAACTTTATGGAATTGTATATATTCAATATTATGTCTCACTTTGATTGGCACTGATAAGTTTAGGTATTTCTAAAATCAGAAGAGGTCTTCAAACAAAAACCTGCATTCCGGTATTGTTTCTATGACAGCTTAACATATAGCTGTAGTGTTCCGATTTTTATTAGATTTAATATACATCTTATATATAGAAAAACTAATTTGATGTAGTAAATTTGGGTACAGTATCATAACAAATAACAAAAATTGGCCGATAGTTTGTATGGCAGTTATATGATACATCGATCCAATCCGGCTATTTACAGGGTGCAACAATAAAAAGCATGCAAAGTTTCATTAAGATAGCTCCGAAACCGAGAGGCTAGTTTGCGTTGCAGCAGACGGACACATGGACAGGCGGAGAGTTTTCCTCTGCTGATGCTGTTTCCGTATATATATATTTTATGGAGTCGGAGATGTCTCCTAAGGTGCGTTGCAAACTCCTACCCAAAATTAATATACACTCTGCGAGGGTATAAAAATGTTAAATATATTGACAATATTTTTGCGCGGAAAATCGTGGAAAAAATTGAATCTTTCAATCAACAACAAACTAGAATCGGAGTGCTAAATATCCTTTGGCGAATATAGTAGCCGTGGAAAAATAAAAGTTGAAGTTAATCTTTGCCGTTTTTATTAAAATAATATTTAAAAGATACCTTTTTAAGACTCGCATACGCTTTAGAGGGTTAATTTGAATTTTTAACGTCCAGCTTACATGTAGACAATATGATATACTATATTTTATATATTTATTTTGTCACAAATTTTGAAACGCATTAACTCCAACCCTATAAAGAACGAGGTATGTTCAAAAAAATATCGCGAATTCTGTGTTTTTTCAAAAATTATTTATTTATTCATGAATATCTATTTTGTCCCCTTCAAAGTAATCCCCATACACTTGTGCCAACGGTTTTTCTAATCCTCAAAGCACTTCTCATAAGCACTTTTCGGTATAGCCTTGAGCTCCTCCTTCGATGCCGTCTTTATCTCGTCAATCGTAGCGCAACGTCGTCCTTTCATGGGCCTCTTCAGTTTAGGGAACAAGAAAAAGTCACAGGGGCCAGATCTGGGGAATACGGTGGCTGCGGCATCATTAGTGTGTTGTTTTTGGCCAAAAAGTCGCGCACAAGCAACGATGTGTGAGCAGGGGCGTTATCGTGGTGCCAAAGGCAATTTTTGTTCTTCCACAAATCCCGGCGTTTCTGGCGGATTGCTTCGCGCAAATTGCGCATTACTTGCAGGTAATATTCCTTATTGACCGTTCTACCCTATGGCAAGAACACATGATGCACCACGCCCCTGCAATCGAAGAAAACTGTCAACAAAACTTTCGCGATACTTTTTGAACACATATATATATATATATTCTAAATCATGATCGACAAAGGAGTCACACTAAACATGTTCGGGTATCCTTCTGGAGCAACGAAAACTAGCCGCTCAGTTCCTAATGAAATGTTATTTTTCAAGATATTTAAACCAAATTGAAAACATCGGACTTTTTTGCTGGTATTATTATTGCATTTTATAACAATCGGGATATTATCTTAAATGTACATATACATACGTTTTTGTGTGAAGATCAGTATTCTTTTTTGAAAAAAGTCAAGTTATAATTACCTATAAAATACTTACAGCTATTATAGGAACAATCAGTCAGATGTGGGAATTTTATTTTAGTCAATAACTGAGCTTGAACGCTTGTTTTAGTTGGTGTTTCAGTGGATGTCTGATTTTTTTGTCCGCAGCTGTACATAGTAAATACATACGATGGGCATTCATATGTAAAATTGGCGATTGACTCCTAAAGCCAAAAGCTGCAAGGTTATAAAAGCTAATGAAATAGAACCTTCGGTTAGCCAAAGATAGGTACTCGTATTTCTGTACTATGTTTCTTTCTATACACGTATAAATAACATACTTTTCATAGTTGAGTAAACCTGTCAAGTTAGAACTTTCTTTTCGATATTGATTTTATTCTTAGATAACGTTCTTAAAAAAATAGTTTTTTCAAATTTGAAAGACACTAAATTTTAATACAAATTGATTTTCACACATTGCAAGATCTGATTAAGAATTTTTGTTTACATTCGTATCGTAATATGAAGGGCTGAATTCGCGCTTTAAAAGGATAACCAATAAAATACAAAGAAGGCATTATTTAATGTTAAACTTCATGTTAGGAAGAACTTCATCGATCCAATTTACGCTTATTTCGCTTACTTGACGTAAGAAATTGTGCTCGGTTTGAACCATTTCAGTGAAGACAACACACTCTGGTTTGTATTTGCCATGTAAAACGCTGGACGGATGTATTTTTGCTTTGACGCGACCCTTTAGGGTCAGATAGTGTCCCTCCTTCTGCAGAAGGGCAATGTTCCAAAACAAGCCCATCAATAAGCACTTTCTGATGGAATCTGCATTATCGCCACAGCTGTTAAAGACCAGGCCCATTCTCAAGCTAATTTCAACAAGTTGATTGCGCACATTGCGGGCATAAGTTAAATTCCTTATGTTCAGAAAGTTGTCATGGCACCAGACTTTTGGCTTTTCGATTTTTTGAAATATGGTGAAGACGTTAAGAAGCGTCAAATGGTCGCCGTGTTTAGAAAGGAATTTCGCATGGGCTAGAGCGGCCAACTCGCTCTTGTCGGCGTGATCTATGAATACGTTATCACTCGAAATCGCCGCCACAAGGCTGAGCATTTCTTCCATGCAGCCAAATTTGGGTGCCGACAGCAGAAGTTTGGCATATCGTGGATCCAGGGGAAACTTTGCCATTTGTAGTCCCGCAGTGCTAATAGTTGGAGATACGCCAGATTTGATGGCAGCCAAATACTCCAAAGTTTTATATGCGCTCTGGATACCATCCTTCTGAGGCGGATCGATAAAATCAAAACTGTCGCAATCAATACCCAACGCCAGCAGCTGTAAAATCGTTGAGGTAAGATTGACACGTAAGATTTCCGGTTCCTGAGCAATACGAAATTTCTCCATACTCGCTTTCGTATAAGTTCGATAACATTTCCCTGGGGCATCGCGACCAGCTCGTCCACTTCGTTGCCAGGCCTGCGCCTGTGAGATGCAAACTGTCTTTAAGCTTTCCAAGCCAGAGCTGGGATTAAATGACTTTTCCTTAACGTAACCACAGTCGATTACGCAACGGATTCCAGGTATTGTAATTGAAGTTTCCGCAATGTTGGTAGCCAATACAATTTTCCTTGTATTTGCCGGCACTGGGAGGAAACATTCCAATTGTCTGCCCTGAGCCATCTGGGCATATAGTGTAAACACACGCAGATCGGAGGGTCCCGAATTGTTGATCCGAGCCAGCTGTCGAATTTGCTGCGCTAAGGTCTCAATTTCCTCTTGGCCGGTCAGAAAGATAAGCACATCATTATTAATTGGTTCACGGCGATGAATATCAAAGAGGGTGACCAGTGCTGCGTGTATATAGTCCTCCTGTGGCTCCTTGGCGTGCATTACACATACCGGATGAGTCCGTCCCTCCAAATACATACCATTAATATTGAAGTATTTGCCAAAGTGGTCTATATCCATAGTGGCCGAAGTTATTATGATCTTAAGCTTGGGTAGTTTGTATTTTTGTCGTTCCTGTTGTGCCTCTTTTACAATGCCGAATAGAACATCCGCATTAACCGTACGTTCGTGCGCCTCATCCAGTATAATGACAACATATTTGCGTAAAAGGCGATCCCCAATGGCCTCGCGCAGCAGAATACCATCCGTTAAGTAACGGATATGCGTGCGCTCAGTTGTTGTGTCCTCGAAACGCACCGTATAGCCAACGACATCCCCAATATTACTAGAAAGCTCCTGGGCCACTCGTTTGGCTATCGTTATGGCCGCAACACGACGTGGCTGGGTAATCCCAATGATACCGTTCTTCGCATAGCCCGCCTGAAGCAAGAACTGTGGTATTTGTGTCGTCTTGCCGGAGCCAGTCTCGCCCATTATTAGCAATGTGTCATTCGACTCTAACTCCCTAAGTATGCGCTGTCGGCAATTGTAGACCGGCAATGATTTACGATCCTGTTCAATGCTGTTCCTTTTGTTCGCCAACACATTTTTGTACAGATTGGGCGAACTGTAATTATGTTTATTTATGCTATTCTGCTCCTTCGGGGCTTCCAGTTTACGTTTAACTGGAAAAACAGAGGGCATGGTGGTGATTCCATTGTTGCTAATCAAATATTTTGATTCCATGCTGCCCACTTTGTTCTACAAAAAGTAAACAAGTGAACATTAATATGATTCTGATGTGTTATGGCGCAAATATTTTTTTGCCCCAGTTATTATTAATTAATTATTATTGGAAAATTTACTTCAACATGAGCCAAATCGTGCTTAACAGTCTTTAAAAAAAAATATTGTCTAGAACAGAATGGGACGAAGATTCCAAAACGAGACAAGTGCAAGACCACAGAAATGTGACCGCGCCGATAACGATAAAATATGAATGTCATGAATGTACTAAAATTTATAAGTTGGCAAGAATTCTGCGAAATCTGGTCACATTGATCATTTCAGTTGTAATTTTTAGGAGATATTGGAGCTAATAGCAGGCCATATCTTCTAAGCTAAACCGAAAATTTGAAGCTTTTACTCATATCTTTTCGTCATATTTCGTGAAGTTCTATAAGAACCAATTGTTAGATCTTGGCGCCAGGAAACAAAAATCTTCCACTGCAACTTTGTGAATAAATAGTGGGAACACCAAATGTCGACGTTGCGTACTGAATGACAAAATAAACCAGCTGTTTTCGATTTTCCATCGGTGCGTATTTTTACAAAATATTTTTTTGTCAAAACATATTTACTTTTTTCTTAAGACTTAAAAAAGCATATAAAATGGTTTCTGGCGGCGCATCAGACACTGGCGGCGTAAAGCCTATGGCCATAGCGGGGCGTATGGTGCGAGAACGTGAGCGCCTCATCGGCATGACACCCGATGAACGTGCCTGGCGGAAACAGTGGCTGAAGGACCAAGAGTTGCACCACGGCGCATGCAAAGTGCCAGCACTCGAACGTGAGCTTAACAATCCCATTAAGCGTCTGTATCGTGCACCTTTGGACGGACTTTGTAAAGCACTTACTCCAGCATTGGTAAATTGAAATTGTGTTATCGTTATGTAATCAACAAATTATTGAAATCTACATCATATTCAAGGGCTTCCAACGCGCATACACAGTGCGCTTCTGGACTGGCAAGGCGTTGATCGTGCTGGCGGGCATTTATTCCAGCGCATACTATTTCAAATATAATCAAAATGTGAGTGCGTCCGTGAAGATGTCAACGATCTTTACCTGACTCAACAACCCGTATGACTTTCTACTATACAGGATTGGACACGCAAAGGTGGTTGGCGTGTAATCTCGTCTCGCGAAGTCTGTGTGCCCGGCGATGAGGGATATCCCCGTGTTTCTGATCGACTGGCCCCTGGTGATTATGCGACTCGTGGGTTTAAGCAGTCCCCCATCTAAATACCGATAGTAACAGTGGCGTCCTGTGCTCTGCTTTCGTTTGAAAATTTACTACTTTCTTGTTTACAATAAACATAGAACCCTTAAATGCAGTCGCAGGAAAATATGTAGTTCGCATTATTTTCTTATTTGCAAGATTAATAAGATACATTTAAATCTTATTAATCTATCCGTATTAAGAATATGTTAGGGTGCATTAAAATAAGTTATTCTTTAAAAAGATACCATTCATATTGATGCGATATAATCATGCTCGCCTTCGGGATACGAATCTGAAATCCATGCAAATGAACATCATTGCAATACTTGACCCGTCCCCGCAGGATCAGCAACTATATACTCTGCTGTTTTGTAGGACCTGCAAACTCGTGCGCAATGCTGGACTCCACAACTGAATTCCGTATGTCTTGGTTGATCTCAAGATGCTTTAGTAAAGCAGGACCTCTTTTTCAAGACTGTACCTCGATCTATAGACGAGGGCCCACCTCATTTCTCGGATCTTCAACTTATACTGTATTCTCTTGACTTTAAAATGTGCTCACCTATCCAAGATCAGGCGCAAGTACTTCACCTATTCCGTTTGGCAGACTTGTACCGTTTTGGCGTTAGTGGCGTGAACACACTTCGTACCGTTGTTCCATTTAATTCTAAAGTACAGTCGAGGCCGCTGTTAAGTGAACTATTCATAATCGACATTCATCCCAGGTTTTTTTGACCCTTTATCCAAAAATGTTGGTGTCACAGTTGTATATACCTACAGTGAAAACAATCACCAAGAGCCCGCTTTAAATGGTTTTATTTTGGGAAATATTAATGAGAAGCACCTAAGTGAAGAACATAATCAAGTACAACAAAATGGCCAAATAAGATAAATTTTGGAGCGCTATAAGATAAAACATTAAAGGTGGCTGGCGCACCATATAACAATGCATATGATAAATTTACTGGAAATTTAATATAAAATAAAATACACCAATGCAGGACGGACCTCGACTTGAGCGAAAGAATATCAAAAAAACAATTTTTTTTTATTTATTTTCGATAAAACAAAACCTGAAAGTCGACATTATTAATACATTAAACATCAAAATATTTCAAATTGATGCCGAGAAAAACGACTTTATTTCCATTGTGCGTTGATACATAATATATTATAACGTACTATCGCGTTTAGATTACTGTGCTTTTGAAGTTTGAATGCATCAAATCGTTGCGTCAAGAATGGATTTTTTTTATTTCATTTGAAAATGTGTATTTTTAGTTCCTGCGTTAATACAAAAAAATGGTTAATAAAACTGATATTTTGACTTTGGCCGACGATAGAATTAGTCGATTCAATTTTAAAGATGATTACTTATTTCGCCGTGAACGGCAGTTTGTCACTGAAATTTAAAAACATCGTTTCACTGTTAAAAATCGATCATCACTAGAAAAGTGCACTTTATTATAAAACGATAACGATAAAGAGAGAAGGTTCTCTCAGCATCGTATCACTTCATTTTTAGTAATTGAAAAAAAAGTTAGTCTAGAAATAGGGAGCTTACTAGTGGACAACACATATGCACTAATGACATACCAGCTGCAATTACAATGCACTGGACTTGACTGGTTCACTGTTCGACAAACAAGGTTAAAATGCGAAAAACTCTGAACAAACAGCAGCTGTATGTGTGAAGTCTATTTATTTTCATCCGCGTGGATCATATCGTCCATTAACTGTTGTCATCACAGTACGCGTGGCTACCAATATAAAGATAATTTGAGCTCTACAGCCACTAGACGTAAAAAGCCATCATCCACAAACAAGTGAGTGAGCCAATGTGACCTATTGACAAGCTTTAAACCTAGAAGTGACTTCTGAATTGATTACTGTCGTTCAGAATTTTTTTTAATATTTTATTTCTTTACCTTTTCATTGTGCTCCGCGATATCTATGAAAGTCTCAGCCGGCGGCGAAGTTGGCGTCACTGTTAACGCCGTCTACGCTGTTGCGCTCTTTTGTTCACCAAATTCAACCTCCGCTCAGCTGTCACTTTGGAGAGAGGACTGACGTTGGCGGAGCTTCCCGCGCGCGGGAAACTTGAAACTTTGCTCATTAATAACTTGGTCATTATTACAATAATTTTTGATTAATTAATCAAATAAGCTTCTACGAGCTCTGTCCTCTTTGCAGTATACCTCGACGCTAAATGTTTCATTCAGAAAATAGATACCGAGAATCATTAAAGTTGGTGCCAAAACGTATCGATTCAACGCGCTCGCGGTAACAAAGCTTCGTTTATTTGTTTTTGTTGCGAGCGGCGTTGCCGGAAAGTCTCAATTTATTGTGTATAGAAAGTCTCAATGTAAACATATATTGAATTGACCTATATTTGGTCATTTCATATTCAATTAATTCATTTTATTTGCTATAATTTTGATTATATAATATAAATATTAATATTTTGCGACCTTTGGTATTTTAATCAAGTTATTCTCAAAATGAAGAGCGAAAAAAATACAATTTTGTTGGCATCCTTGGCATAATTTCTTTGCCAAGGTGGCAATGCTTGTTAAAAGAGCGCCACAGAACAGCTGATTGACTTATGTATTCACACTCGCACCTATACACAGACCAGGTTTAACAGAAGCGTCACTGGGAACTCTCATTCAATAAAAATTCACAAGTTAAGGAGTGAAGGAATGTGGAATGTTGGAAGGAATCACTGAGAGTTAAGAACAAACTGTAAACTCTTGCTTAACGCATTCTCCTTGTATAGCTTTTTACGCTCTCTTGCACTCTCTGATCATTGCGCTCCCTCGTTAAATGTTAATTGGACTAACAAAAAAAATATTTTGCCAGCGTGTTTGTTGCATTTTTGGCGCTGGCTTTTCTCTCACTTGCACACACTAGCAGTTATAAACGTACATACATACATATATATGTTGCTCTGCCGCTACCAACGTCGTAGTCGACACCGGCTCTCTTTTTCTCTCACCGACAAGCTCTCGTTGCCGTTTGCCTTACCACAAATTCTTTCTGATCACTGTTCAGCTGCTGCTTGGTAAAGTTCGTGCTCGGTGTGTGACGGCGTATTACATTTTATTTTTCAAGTGCAAATTAAATTTAAGCAAATGATCGTATTATGTTTGGTACAGAACTAGTCGTTTGCTTCTCTATAAATATTTTAGCCAAAACTATGTCAAAATAATGTGAATATGATCGATAATTTACGCGTGTGACAAGTCTGGGATTAATGCCACAGTGTGTGTATAATAAGAATATAAGTGTGTATTCCAATCGTCGTCGTGTCTTTTGCATTTGGTACATTTACTCAAAAATACAAGTTATAAATTGTCAGCGATAAAATAGAAAGGTTTACCAAATCATCTGTTAGAAATTGTGCACGCTTCGCAGTTTATAATATATATAATTAATAGACCACAGGCCTGCAGACAACAAGATGTGGTAATAGCAAAAGTGCACTTGCACTTGGTTCTTCTGCAAATGAAGCTTGTATTCAACTGTGTTACACTGTCCCTTTAAAATCAGATTTTATTGACCTAATTTCTCAATGGTTAATATGTGTGCAAAGTTTAAACATATAATTCTACAATTCGTTCGTTTTTTGTGCAGATTCATTTTGTTATATTCAATAAATTCGTACATTTCGTTCTTTTACCCGCCTGATTGCACTTTTTCCCGCCATCGAAATTGGTTTTAGGCGGTAAAAAATGCGCCATCTAAATGCCCTATTCGCGCCACTTTATTTGTGTTCTCTTTATTTTTCCACACGACCAATGGCACACACACATACCAATGACGCATACACACATACTAATGGCACATACACATATGTCTGATTGCGCTCTCTTTGACAAAGCACTCTCGTCATACGCACTCACACCACGAAACTCGCTCTTCCGCTCTTAGTAGAATAACGAGAAGAATATAGCGTCGCCTCCGCAGTCAACATTGAAGTTGACTGGGCAATTTGTTGCGTGTGGGTACAGAAATATGTTGAAAAAAAGCAAACAATAACGTTTAGTACAGAGAAAGTCAATATTTTTGGCTTATTTGTAATATGTATATATATTACTTTTAAATATATTATATATAAGTGTATTTAAAAGGTACCCTGTGATTACAATAAAATGTACCACTTTGAAATGGACCGAGAATATCACCACTGATATATTTTGGAATGATAGTGTAAGTAACGTTTATTACTATCACTTCCAAGAGTATCTGTTGTAGTTGTATCGCTCTTTTCAACTCAACTCTTTTTTACTCGGTGAATCCCACTTAATCTTTATAAAAGTCAATAGGAATAGTTATCCCATCCGTATATTTCTTTGGCACATACATATAAGTATTTTTTGCCATTCTGCCAAGGGAACCCTAAGTCCATGCCTAATCTTCGTGAAAATAGCCTTTAAAGAATGGAACGCGCCCATTTCCATATTGAATTTATTAGCCACTAGGCCTCCCATGTTTAATTTTTAAGCCACGCTGTGACAAGATACATATTCACAATACAAAATATGCAAAAAAAAAAAAATTGCAGCAAAATGTACTCGTATGTTCAAAGAGCCGAGGTGTACCTATTATTTTAAGTAACCTATTAAAATTATTTAATTAATTTTTTACAAAAGGCGGAATGAGGTGTCTCCGACGGTACAAAGTAAAACCAAATATTCTTTATCCGCATCAACATCCTAGTCAATATACTACCTAATCTGAAAAGTCCCAGGAATGCAAATGAAAAAATGTGTTTTTTTTGACTAAATTAAAATTTATTCTTCAACGTAGTTGTCTTAGAAGGCGATGTACCAAATATAGTAAGTTTCTAACATTCTGATCCATATTTTATAAAATTTAACGTAAACGCTTCTTCAAAATGCTAATTTTTCCGCGATAATTTTCTTATATGATCCATATTTTTTTCTTGGAGCTATCTATTTATGTTTGGAATCAGAAAAAATTAATTTGTAGGCAAGTCATGTGAAAAGGGTGGGTGAATCAAAACCGTAATTGGTCGAATTTGGCCATCATCAACATTGTGCTTTTTTTGGTTAAAAACAAGAAATGCGGCAGCCATCGATTTGTGATTTGTATATCAACTAATAATAGATAAGACTTTTGAAATCGGCCATAATCAGTCGTATAATCCATATTTTCCATTCCCGTAACTATTCAGATTAGGTGTCTATCTGTCAGTATGTCTGTGTTTCACTTTGATCTTAGCTACTATAAGAGATAGGCCTACAAAGGTTGGCTGGTAAGGTTATTTTTTTAGAATATGCCCAAGCCCGCTCTCGCCTTTGCAGATAGAAAAAATTCAAATTGAAGTGTCCTAATGATTTCTGAAAAATGTGTTGCGAATGGATAATTAAAATCGATTTGTGATTTGTATATCAACTTATAATAGATAAGACTTTTGAAATCGGCCATAATCAGTCGTATAATCCATATTTTCCATTCCCGTAACTATTCAGATTAGGTGTCTATCTGTCAGTATGTCTGTGTTTCACTTTGATCTTAGCTACTATAAGAGATAGGCCTACAAAGGTTGGTTGGTAAGGTTATTTTTTTAGAATATGCCCAAGCCCGCTCTCGCCTTTGCAGATAGAAAAAATTCAAATTGAAGTGTCCTAATGATTTCTGAAAAATGTGTTGCGAATGGATAATTAAAGTAGAAGTAAGTTCAAAAGCCAGAAAAAAGGCTACCTTTGGCATCCCGAAGATTCTATAGCCTTGCAGGTTCTTATATCCTCCATTCGTTCTAATACTATGAATTTAATGGTATTGTGTTTATTCAATATTTAGTCTAATCTTGATCGATATTGATAAGTTAAGTTATGTCTTAAATCAAAACTGGTCTTCATACAAAAACATGCATTTCGGGTGATTGTTCCTATGACACTAATATGTTATAGTGGTCAGATTATTGTGAAATTTTACTTTTTTTATAAATATAGAAAAAGTTTGATGTATTAAATTTGGTTAAAAATCGACCGATATTTTGTATGGCAGATATACGATAATAGGTCCGATCCGGCTCGTTCCGAATTATTTACGGCGTTCAGCAATAAGAACATTTGTGCCAAGTTTCATTAAGATAGCTCTAAAACTCAGAAACTAGTTGGCGTTGCAACAGACGGACAGTGCTGGTTTGGTTGCTCTGTTGATGCTGATTCAGAATATATATATATTTTATGGGGTCAAAGATGTCTCCTAAGGTGCGTTGCGAACTCCTCGCCAAAATTAATATACCCTCTGCAAGGGCTGTGTGTATTCGGCTTGTATGGCTTTCAACGTGTCATAAAACTTAATATAGTCGTGTTTTTTGGGCTTTCTTGTCACTTATATGTACATTTCATATAGCCTTTTCATAATAAAATTAGAGAATTTTTGTTTTTATATTAGTTTACTGCTGACACTGCAGAAAAAATAAGGCTAATCTCTTTTTAAATGCATTCCAAATTAAACCTAATCAATTGTGAAGGTCCCATAATATCACGTACTTATCTATAAATAATTGTAATTATTAATTATAACTTATTATTAGTAATACACCATGGATATTTCAATGCTTCAATGCCAATCGACTATTAGAAATGATCAAAAAACAGTAGGCTAACTTTGTGCAAATATATATACGAGCCCCAACCACTATTAATTCGAACAGCATGTGTTTTTTGCAGTGTGCAATGTTAAACACACGATATTTTCAATACTATTACAGATAACGTATACCAATGTATTTTGTCTTAAAGAGAATTTAATTCTCTACGATGACAAAATTTTTCTTGTATTTCCAACAACAAAAATATAAGTAATTTATTCAAAAGGTAGACTTGAGAGATAGGAAAAGAATGACCACTATTAATTCGAACGCTGCGCAAGCTTACCGTTATCTCAAAATAAGAACAAAGCAAAAGCAACCAATGTTACGGAATCATTATATAATTATAATCTTTAAATAATAACACAAAAGAGAACTGGCCAAAATTGTAAAGACTGATCGTCGCCAATCATTAAGAAATTTGGCTTCAGAGTTGTCGCAGAAAATTGGCAAAACTGTCTAGCGAGAATGGATGCGACTGCAGTTAAAAAATATTGGATATGGTTTCTATAAAGTATGTTTTGTTATTATTTATGTATCATACTCAATAACTTATCTGACTAGCAGGCCAAGGAAAAACCCTTGCTTACGCTTTGCCAAAAAAAGCGTTTGCAATGGGCTCGGAAAATTATGTCTTGGACTCAAATGCAATGGGACACCATCATATTTAGCGATGAAGCTAAATTTGATGTTAGTATCGGCGATACAAGAAAACGCGTCACCCGTACAAAGACAAAAACATACAATAAAGACTGACTTAAAAGGAGAGTAAAGTTTCCCGCAAGAACTATGGTATGCGGATGTATGTCTGCCAATGGATTAGAAAAACTGCATTTTATTGAAGGAACGGTTAATGCTGAAAAATATATTAATATTTTGGAATAAAGTTTGCTGCCATCAATACCAAAACTGGCAGATTATGGTGAATTCACTTTTCAGCAGGACGGAGCATCATCGCACACAGCCAAAACAACCAAAAATTGGCTGCAATATAAGCAAATGGAGTTTTTAGATTGGCCATCAAATAGTCCAGATCTAAGCCCCATAGAAAATATTTGGTGGCTAATGAAAAAAAAACTTCGAAATGAGCAACAAAGGAACATTTCTGAGGTCAAAATTAAGTTGCGAGAGATGTGGGACTCGATTTCTTGAGAACATTGCCAGAATTTATTAAAATCAATGCCAAAACGTGTTAAATGTGTAATACAGGCCAGAGGCGAGGTTACACGATTCTAATATTAATTAATTTTTTTTAATTAGTGGTCATTCTTTTCTTATCTCTCAAGTCTACTTTTTGAATAAATTACTCATATTTTTGTTGTAGAACAAAATTCTCTTTTAGACAAAATACATTATTTGTAATAGTATTGAAAATATCGTGTGTTGAACATTGCACACTGCAAAAAACACGCGCAGAAGACGCAGGCAGACCCCACAAAGTACATATTTTTTTTTGCCCCGGATCACTAGTTCAAATAAGAGTTGTATGTAGATATGTAGACACATATCGCGGCAAGAAAAAGAAGTATAGGGTGGAAAGGAGGTGCATCAATGAAAGTGAGAATACTAACAATGCCCGTTATAGACTTATACGAGTACAATGTGTCGAGTATCCAAAGAATGTATCTTTTACGTTGGGCAGAAACAAATAACGCGACTAAGAAGACGTACTCAAATACACTAATAATGGCCTCTAAAAGTTTCAGCGACTTTGTAACTCTCCAAGGGACAAGAGGGAATAAACATGGGACCTGTTTACTGTTTTGCTTTCGTTTAACTCTTTATTTGTCCGCACACAAAAGAAATTTGCACTGTGCGACTGACAGTAAGATACCCTTCTCCAAATTTTGGTAAACATTTATGAACACATTAAAAATTTCTAACGAATTCTTCAGCCTTCTCGATCGCATGTACATGTAGACCCAAATGCGAAAATAAATTTCTATATGAAGGGCGCATCCAGCGCATAATTCACAAAATACGTAAATATTGTTGTCAGCTTACTATATGTAAAACTGAAAAGTAAATTAATTTGAAAATTTTGAAAACGGATATACTAAAACGGTAGGCATGGCACCAAACATTTCAAATATATTTTATAAGCGTATGATATACAGAAACCTTTATTATCATTTCATGTCTCTAGCTTTTATAATAGTTGAGAACTGTGTATCCCTGAAATTTACATACATACAAACATACAGAAAAACAGACAGAAGGAAGAATAATATAATCTTTATTTCTCGACTAAAACAATTTATTTGAAATCCTTTTTAATCTACTTAATTACTTTAATTACCAAGTGACATACATATAATGAGTAATAATGAAATTTAAAACACAACTGTTATTTAATGACACACTTGTGCTTTTAGAAATAATGTCAAAGCTGCATACCTCATAAAATGAGTTACTTAGATAATTTACTTTAGGTGTTTATTAACATATTGATTTTAGTAACGTATTGATTATTAATAATGATAATTAATAATGAATAATGTTTTGATTGTCCTAATATTACCCTATTTTTACACACATGTTTCTTATTGTTGCACGCGGTAAATAAGTCGGAACAGTTCCTTTCTGTTCTTATGTGTTATTTTATTTCATTAAACTCGGACAACTATGGTATATCCTGTAGCTTTCATAGGAACAATCAGTTAGAAATATAAAACAATATGAAAATAATATAACAATTATTTATTTCTTTTATTTATGTATTTTATTTATTTAATAATTTAAATTCGACTGTGATCATTTTTTTGTAGTTTTTATGTATTCATTTATATTTTCATTTACATTTTTTCAGTTTTCTTTGTACAACTTAAAAACCTGTTGCTGCATTTCAAGGAGTTTTCTAAGTCCGAGTTTTTTGTTTTTAACTTGCAACTGTAGCGGCATTTGAAGGCCGTACAATTATGGATTTAAATGCTAAAAGGTAAGTGAAATGTAATGGCTACATTAACTTAAAACATGCGGAGGCATAAATTTCGATTCGTATAAATAGGCAGTCTTTTTAGAGCTTGTAAATTCAATAGACCATTCTACTATATTGAATATGTACATATATATAGTATGTAATCTTCCAAGAAGAACTTACGATTTGCTTAATTTTCTTAATAGAGTAATTATACTTTGTTATTGGTTGTTTTAAATTTCCGTTCATATTTAATGAATATAAAACAACTGTAAAGGGAACTATACGATAGCTTATAAAGAAGAATTTCTTATCGCGTAGTACATGGTAAAAGTTTTCCCAAAGTTCTACAAAGTTAGTTTTTATAGAATGAGAATCCAATATTACTTATTATATTAGGTCAAGTAAAAAGTTCATTCGGTTTTTATCTAAGAGATGGCGTTATTGTCCATAGCACTATTGTTACGTGTCGCATCATGTTATACTATACGGCGCTGAAAATGTGTTTATTCGCGCTAAAAGTTTTTCTTTGACAGTTTTCCAATTGATTGACTCATTACGTTTTGAGCGCTCCTTAAAGATGGACACCAAGAAAGAGAAAATTCGCTATATTTTACATTTTTTCCTAGATCAAGTTGCCAAAGCGGCTAAGAAAATTAATTTAGTTTATGGGCCTGATACTGTAAACAAACGTGTAGCACATAAGTGGTTTGCTAGGTTCCGCTTCCGTAATTTCAATGTCGATGGGTGTATCATCAAGCGTCGGGAGACCTGTCGTCGAAAATTGCGATAATATCATGGAAATAGTGGAAACAGACCATCACGTGAGCACTTATTTACTTATATGCTGAGCAACTAAAGATAAGCAGAAAACCGTTTGGAACCATTTGCATAACCTTGGATTCAAAAAGAAGCTAGATGTTTGGGTGCCACACGAACTAACGCAAAAAAACATGATCGACCGAATTTCCATCTGCGAATCGCTGCTGAACCGCAGCAAAATTTATCCGTTTCTGAAGCGGATTGTGACTGGCGATGAAAAATGGGTCACTTACGACAACATCGAGCGCAAAGGGTCGTGGTCAAAGCTCGGGGAAGTGGCTCAGACGGTGGCCAAGATCTCTGATTAACAGAGACCAAATTGTGTTCCATCAGGACAACGCCAGGCCACACACGTCTTTGGTGTCGCGCCAGAAGCTACGGGAGCTCGGATGGAAGGTCCTAATGCACCCACCTTATAGTCCGGACCTGGCACCAAGTGATTACCATCTTTTCCTGTCCATGGCAAACGTGCTTAATGGTGAGAAGTTGGCCCCAAGAGAGGCCTGTGAAAATTGGCACTCCGAGTTTTTGCCAATAGGGACGCAGCCATCTACGAGAGGGGTATAATGAAGTTGGCATCTCGTTTGCAAAAAGTTTACGTACAAAACGGCGCATATTTTACTTAAATCGGACAAATGTACAAAAAGTTATCATCTTTTGCAAAATCAATAAAAAAAAAGAACTTTTTACTTGACCTAATACTCGTATTATATTATACATGTATGCGATAAAATGAAAGTTCAAAAAAAAAAAAAAAAAAAAAAAAAAATTACTACTTATGTCAAAATAAACATTCTATTAAGAGCAATCAATACACAACACTTTAAAAAATATTCCATCACGTATCGCTTAAATAAGTGGTTGAACTAGTTTTTGAAAAATTGACTTCTGACTGTGTCGCGTGCGAACACCTAACATTTTTGTGAATATCTATAAAACGAACAATTGCACAAATCCATATATGCGTTATATTTTATTAAAAATAAAAATTAGTTTTGGTAAATAAATAAATATATTTTTTTTTTATTATTTAATTGGTGAAGGCAAAACCCAAAATCTGCATGGGTATAGTACCTCGCAAAGCTTTTTTTTCTGGTTATACTCGCTACCCTTAGTCAAGTCACACCTTTTTATTTTGCCATACGAATACTTATACTATAGACAAGTAACTGTCCACTTATCCCCCAAACGAATTGGTTAATAAACACAGAAGTTACAACATTTACTATAGTTTCGAACATCGGTGCACAGTTGACCCGAAGACCAATCTATTGAAATTTAATTCAATATGTCAAAAGATTGATTGATTGATTGATCTGATTCGGCTTTTCCTGACTTTTGTTTCGTCAAGATTGCCTTTATAGTTTGAAAATTCCAATAACTTTTTTAAGACAACTTATTGACAGTCTTATTGAAATTCGCCCTTCATCTTCAGGAGTCCAGTACTTTACACAGAAATTCGTTGTGTATCCTTAATTTAGCTTCCTTAACACCCTGTATAAAATTGTCCAAATGTGTATTTTCTAATTTCGTTTATTTTCTGACTTCCTGTGGGGAATCCCACATTGCTTGAGAATCTCTGACCGCATCATAGGCTCGAATCAACATGGTAGCGGCGCGGTGTCAAAGGCCATCAATGATATTTATCTTATGACATCTCATCCCTGACCGGCCATCCCCGACTTCCCGTAAGTGTCGAAGCAACTGTCCGCAGTAGTAATTACCGCGTCCAGACCTCGATCGTTGAATGACAAGCCAAGTGCGACAATCTAAATGCACCAATCGTACAGCTGTTGTAGGTGTTAAAGAAGTACGACGATTGTTGGTTATTGAATAGTGTTGCATCCACATCCACATCTAACATTCCGCTACAAAACAAATTCCAATATATGCGGCAACAGGAAGATGTCCTGTTCGTGGCTTTGCTGGTTTTTAGTTCTGTGCCATATCTAAATAATTGGGCAAGGAAATTCATTATAAAAGTGTTTTGCCATTGGTGCTTCCTGAACAAGGGAAGGGGTGGAGTTTTGACTGCATTATAAGCAGTATTACCTACCTATAGGGTTGAAGGTTATTATACCTTTTTTCAACTTAAAGCGCATAAAACAGGAAGAAAGTGTTGTGGCAGCCTCCATAAAGCATTTATAAGACTTCAATTTTTGTTTTAAGTCTAATATTGATCGGATCGAGTAAGTTATATTCTAACTTATAGAATTCTTTATCTACAATATAAATCAATAAGTATATATGCTGTTGTCATGTAATAAGCATTAAATGTAATAATTGGTTAATAAAATTCAATGTACTTTAAAATATCTTTAATAAATTAAGCAAAGGCTAAATGGCATTTTGGTTTGTTTCATTTTATAAAAATGTAACAATAAAATTTGGGTTTCAAACCATATATTCTTTGGTGCCAATTATATGATTACTTCTGTATATATGTATATATATAAATTTATATTGTTGACTTGTCCGTATGATAACTAAGATTTTACGAGATTTTACGACTGCAACTATAGCTACGACTACCAAATTGTGTGACAATATGTTTTTTAGTACGCACACTCAGTGCTTTTCAGAATTCGGCCACGCCGCTCCTCCCCTGTAAACCAATAAAAATAGCAACCTTTTGGTGTACACAAAAATTATAATGTTGATAGAGGGTATATTACAGTCGAGGCAATTCGATTATAGCTTTCCGGCATTGCGTAGTTTGTCATTGCGTGCTTATTATGTTGGCATAGTGGACACGGCGCTGCATTTATGTTTTTAATTGAGTCTAATACTGCCACTACAATGTTCGATGAATTGCAGCGCCCTTCAATACAATTGCATAATTGCTCGGTCATTTGGCCGAAGGTATTTACACTCGCACTCGCTGGGTCGCTTGACTCGCTCATTTTTTAATAACTAAAGTGATAGTCCATTTTATGGACATAATTCGCAGTCTAGAGTGTGCGACAGCACAGCAAACCATAACGGAATTCTGCTGAACATCTTTATTCCTTTGCAGAGGGTATATTCATTTTGATCAAGAGATACGTCTTCGACCCTACAAACTATCGGCCGATTTTTATACCACTACCCATAAGGAATGAAGGGTACGATAACTCTGTGCCAATCGTAACAGGCAGAATGAAACGTCCCAGACCCCACATATGTACATACATATATTCTCTATATTCGATGTCAGAATCCAAAGCAGCTGGTACTTCGAAAAAATATTAAAAAATGTCTAAATGTTGCTCCAATTCCAAGCGTAATTTTAATACAGGACACTTAATTTTTGCTTAACATAATAACTATCAAACGATTTTAAATTCGGGAAAGAAATAATTTTAAAGATGTAAAGTTTTCCAAGCCACTTCCTGCAAAATATAAAATACACTGAACTTAGTAGTTCTATATTTAAGAAATAATTTAGGCAAGTGGTAGCGGGTAAATTACAGTCGAACAGACTCGACTATAGCTATTTGTCAAGATATTTTATCGAATTCGGACGACTTTAACATAGATTCCATACTCGAGGTTTGAAAAATCCCACGAATCTTCAATATAAGATATCATTTAAAACTATATATGACCGATTTCAAGAGTCCTATGTATTATTAGTTGATATAAAACATTTCACAACAATTCGTCGATCCTCTTAAAAGATTCAGTCGTGTAGAGTCCCCGTTGCTCATTAAACAATGTTTTTCTATGGGAAAAATTCGTAACAATTTTGGTCCTCCGAAATCAACTGTTTCTCGGTGGTTTGTTGATTGTGATAGGAGTCATACAGGCTTAGAAGTCGAACCTTGCACTTGAAGGCCAAAATTGGAAATAAATTTGAAAAAGACAATAGGATCCTTTTAAATGATTAACAAGTTAAATAGGGATAGTAATCTTAGTCTGTGGGAATCTCAAAAATAATAGTGAGGTAAATTTTAAACGGATGTTTTCGAAATGAAAAACCTTTCCTCGCTCGATGGCTGGTGAAAACAGTAAAATGTTGATGATGGCCAAATTAGACTTGCACATGACTCTTGAAGAGCTTGAGACTGAGTTTCTGTAGTAACAAGACTTTCTATGATTTTCTTCAAGAACTATGCTCCTTTCTCGCCGCTTTGATTGATATCAATGGGGCCGCCCAGATTCAGGCTTCTGGCTGGTTTTTGGCGTCCTTAAGGTAGTTTTGGTTAGTATAATTCTTTGTAATCCTAAAGCATATCTACTAATATCTCTCTTATACTCTTTATCCCGATTTGCTGACATTTCTATAATTATTAGGCCAATTTTAACTTAATAAAAAGCGAAACAAAGTTTGTAATTTTTATTGATTCTTTACACTCGAACAATTGAAATAAGCATCTGAATTCATTCATTCATTTCTCGCAATAACTTATAAATGCCAATCCAAGTATTATGCGTTTCATTAAAGTCGGACAACTATATCCTATAGCTTTTATGGACCAAGTTTTCATACATAGTTGACAATAAATACATACAATAATAGTTAATTATGTTACAACTGCCGCTATTTCCGTACTGTTTACTTAGAAAGCATTATACTTTTTCTCCGCTGGGCAAGATTTCGTACTTTCTTATGAACACTAGCAACTTCTCATTTCTGTAGTGTGAATTTATAAAATTGCAAAACTCGCGTAACAACTCGCTTTAAGTTTTACAAGTTTTAAAAAGGAAACGTTAGGAGACAACCAAACTTTGAGAAATACTAGTCTCTAACTAATATAAAATACATAATGTACATAAAAATTGGTCAAAACTGGTTTATTCTAAATGAAAAAAAGAATATGAGGATTGTCCGATTGGTGAGAAAGATTGAAATGCGCAAGTGAGTTATTTTCAATATTTCACTACACATTTTAAATCTATTTTTATATCTTTGTTGAGAGTATATTAATTTTGACAGAAGCTTGCAACGTTCGTTAGAATAAATCTCCGACTCATAAAGTATATTGCAAAATTGTACAGGCAGCAAAGCGATTATATTTTGAATCAAAGTAAACTGGAGAGTCAAATGAGCCAAGTTCGTTTGTCTGTCTATCTGTCCTTTAGTCGGTTAGTCTATTCAGCAGGCGGACGCACGGCTAGTTCCACTCCTATGTTGATCCCTACTCAGAAAATATATACTTTATTGGGTGAAAGCTGTCTTTAAGTTTCGTTGGCCTTTTCTGCCCAAAATAAAACAGTTTTAGTCTTCTTTTCACAGAACTCACAAAGTATACGAGTATGTATATATTCTTGATCAACATTACTTGCCAAGTCCATTGAGCCATCTGTCGGTCTGGAAGATTAAGTCGATCTCAGCTATCATAAAAGCTAGATATACTAAATTCTATCTGGAGGTTACTGTATACTATTATATTTTCGGATTCGTACTTTTCGATTATTAAGCAACATATTTACGTTTCCAAGTTTTCTTTTTCGACATAAAAAAGGATTAATAGTATAGTCACATGTGCAACCAAATCGCAAATAATAAACACAAAAATTATTTATGTTAACATTCTCTACAGTATCTCTGCAATGCTAAATACCAGCATCCATATCTGGGTTTATGCCGGAACACACTTCAAATGTTGTATGCATACATTTGTGAGAATAATGAATCAAAATGGTAATGGGTATCGAATAGACTTATTTGTAACTGCTCAAACTAAATATATAATTTTATATAATTGACTTTAAGAAACTCATTCGGGTTCGTGGGTGTGCGAGCACCCCTGCCTGAACAGCATGGAATTCTCTAAAAAAATTTTTGAACGCTACGATTTGTATCTTGTTTTGCAGGGCTAAAACAACCAACAGCAAAAATGAATTTAGGAAGCATGAAGTAGTCACTTCCGCCAACACCCACTGTAGCAGCGAAATAGCGGAAGAAGCAACAAAAATTACAACAACAGTAACAACAACAGATCATAATAGTCGTTTAAGTTGTGTTGTTTGTAGATCGGCAGATATGTGCTCATATGATACTCACAGAAATATGACTTCCTCCGCCAGCAGCAGTGGAAAGCGTAAACGTCGCTCTTCATTTAAGGTGAGTACAGATATTTGTAGTTTGTTATCAAATCATGAAGGACTATTACCGATTGCTTTAAAGCCCATGGAATTAAGTAAATTTTAAATTTTATACATAATAAATATAAATTATAAATTTTGTATTCTTTTGTTTGTCGGAAAGTATGGCATATGCAGAAAGAGGTTTCTCCGAATTCACAAAGGTATTTTAAGGAGAATTTTAAAAATATTTAATTTGTTTATTTGCAAGCTTAATATTTGTAAAAATCGTAATTCGATTCGATGTATAGTTTTCCGGTGGGAGCGTCTTGAACTCACATATTTCAGTGCAAACTTATACAATCTTAACACACTAAACATGTTTATTACGGTTTTATGTTATGACTTTAACCTAACGAATTAACGAATTTCTTAAAAATGATCATTTTTTCAAGCCTTGAAACAAAAGCTTAAAATGGGAAGATCGTTTCTTTTTTTTGCAATATTTTTTAAATTTGGCTGATTTACGGCTAAATACGATAGAAACCAACCCTGAAGGTAAATACCGAATTAGTGTTAGTCATGATGGAATAAAATTTTTTTTAGTCCAAACACAGTGTTAATGATAGAATGTTAATTTATTATGATCACATTTTTCTGATAATTAGTTTCGAACGAAAAATATCCGAATAAACTATTAAAAAAAATCTTAACGGTGGTACTCATTTCCATAATACTCATATAATAAGAAATACGCAAATTTGACCTTTGACCATTGGTCAAAAAAAGGTATACTTACTTTTTCCAAATGTATGTAACAGGCAGAAGGAGGCGTGGGAGACCACATAAAGTATATATATTCTTGGATCACTAGTCTGTCTGTCTGAGTATGTGAACATAAACATTATAAAAGCTAGAGATACCAAATCGGTCAGGAAAATTCCTGTAACCCAAACGCTGATCAAGTTTCTTTCGAAAGTTTGGTGCCACACCCAATAATTTAAAATAATAAATAATTTTTAATTTTCAAAATCGATTTGTAAGCAGAAGTTATTCAAGCATAACACCAACTGCTTGTATTAACTTACAAGGAAGGCAAGCGAGCGCGAATCGCGAGGGCCATCTGTCGAGAACAATTTGGAAGCCTTCACATGTACAGTGCAGCTCAACTGAATAGATTTGAAAAATCTTTCTCACATTTTGTTCTCTTTCTTTGGTCCAATTGCGTTATTTTCTATCATTTTTTTGTTTGTTTTGAACCTTCAATTGCTTTCTTATTTTGTGCAAGAAAAAAGTAACGTGTCAAACGCTATGGTAATTTGGAATTTTGCGTTCATCGTGAAATTCGCTCAATGTGTGCACTATTCATCTGAATAGGTTTTACACTTTTGACTTCACTTTTTGTTTGATCGCGTGCTTGAAAAGAGTTGAATTCTTTTGTATTGTAAAATTGAAATCATCTTTTATCATTTTTTTCTAAAATGGGCCTTGGAAAACCTTTAACCGATTTTGAAAAAGGTCAAATAAAAGGCTATATTGAATCTGGCTTAAAACACTGTGAAGGAAATCGGTCGAAGTCAAAACGTTGTGAGTAAATGAAAGGAGGAAAAAAATATGCAACAACACCATCAAAGAGGCGACTTGTTCTACGAACTGCCTCAAATTCTCACCTTTCTGTTGGAAAAATTAAGGAAAAATGAGGTGTAAATGCTAATGTGGCCACGGTAAAACGAATTATTCAAAGTTCCAAATACTTGAAGAGATTAAAAATTAAAAAAAAACCACCTCTCCATGATGCTCGTAAGGAAGCACGACTTCGATTTGCCCGAGAACACATGACGTGGAACAAGGAGTGGAAGACGGTGGTTTTCTCCGATGAAAAGAAGTTCAACCTCGATGGACCGGATGGCTATAATTACTATTTCCATGATATAAGAAAGGAAAAATTTTTTTTAAGCCGTCATCACACTTGTGCAGGTGGTGTAATGGTGTGGGGAGCCATATCTTTCTATGGAACATGTGAGCTCCAGTTTGTCACCTCGAAAATGAACGCAAACGTGTATAAGACTGTGCTTTAAAAGGCTTTTCCTCAGTTTTCTGAGATTTATGGTCATATTCAATGGACGTACCAACATGACAACGCTCCCATCCATACGACTCGGATTATAAAACAGTGGTTTAAAGACCAAAACGTAAAATTGCTCGAGAACATTTGGGGACTTTTGTCCAGGAGAGTGTACGAAGGAAGGAGACAACTTATTGACACTGAGATGAAGCAATTAAAAAAGCCTGGTCAACAATTTCACTAAATGAAATTAAAAAATATTATGAATTCTTACCAAACCGTATGTTTGAAATAATTAAAAGCAAGGGTGGCCATACCAAATACTAAATAGTGCTAAAACAGTGCCCTTTATTCTTTAAACTATCCAGTGCCTTGAAATTTTGCTTTATACTAATAAATATATACTTTACTAAATAGTTTTAGAGGTCAAACCTTTTCAGTTGAGCCAAAAAAAATGGAAATTTTTTGTTGTTTTTGAAAAAAAAAAAAAAAATTAAAAAATTTATAAAAACAAAACTAAGAGATCAGAAACTTTGCCATTTAACAAATGACTGATCTATTCATACATAAAAATTTATTTCGCTTAAATCGGACTGCATATAACTAAGATACAACGTTTCAAACCTAAACAACATTTACAAATTCAATTTTACAAAAATTGAAAAAAACGTAAATCCTGCAAAAATTTCCTCATAAATTTTGAAAAATATTTTGTTTTGCTTGAAAAAGTTTTTTTTATTGATACATCTTGCACAAATAGAAATAGAAAATATTGTTCGTCATAACTACCCATCCGGTGCCGTAGAACGAAAAAACTAAAAGAAAAAAGAGTTGGCCTGCAGACGACTGCAGGGGAATTTTGAAATATAAAATTATTCAGCCAGTAGTATAATTTTTTAGAAAACCTTTCATCTTGGACCGTTATGTACCATGCCTTTTCTATCACGAAAGACAAATTTTTGTGTTAATACCATATCTACAAGTAACACAGACTTCAAAATCAATTTTTTTTTTTTAAATATCAGAAGTTAAAAATTCTTTTATTTAAATTAAATTAAATTTTTCTTAATTATTGTGATTAGGCGACCTTTATTTGTAATCGTCATTGTGATGGGCTTAAGGTTTAAAATAAAATAAAAGATGGTTTTGAAATTTTTTTTCTCATATACCATATTTCAGTTACTCTTTGGCAACCGTCATAAAAAACACAAAAATCACAACAAGGTACTTACCAATTTTGATAATGTTTAAAACTGAAAACTGTAAAGTTAAAAAAATTTTGAGGGTAAAATTTACATTGGTTTTACACGTCTGCTTGTTCGGGCGTGGGGTTCTGTGTCCGTTTCGTAGTTTAATCTCTCTTGTAACATATTGGTGTGTTTATTATGTGTAGTATTTCGATGTCATAGTTTCTAATCTGAATAATGTATATATAAGTAAATTATCTTATACCATATATATTTACTTATATATATTTCTGTATTGTTGCCATTGCTCGGAATTTTATAAATCACATTATTTTTGTATTGTGAATCTATTTTTGACTTAGTATTATTATGAAGGTGTTTATTGTGAGAAAGAGATTGAACTACAAAAATCGACACTGATAACAGCGCTCATTTATGTATGTAGACAATTACTACTACTAGGCAGTGCCAGAACTCCGAGCCTGAAAGAGACACCTTAATATTTGTTAACTTAATGTTGCTCATTATAGTCTTATAAACATTTTTAAAACTGTTAAGTACCATGTGATTTTTATATTTTTTTAACCTAAAAGATAGTTGCCGAAGAGTAACCAAAACATATCGGGGAATAAAAAACCATGAATTTTTATTTTCTTTTTTGACGTTAATTTTTCTGGATATTGAAACAAAAATAGAATTGCAATACCTTATATAAACTTTTAAAAGTTAATGAAACAAATGGCTTAAAAATGCGATATAACGCTTTCTTGCAATGAAATTTTTTTTTATGTCTGAAGCTTCTTTTTTAGTGTTTTATTTAGTAGTTACCCATTTAGCTAACTATTTAGTGCTTGTGGATTTTCAATTAACTGATATCATTGTACAATACGTTACTATCATACGAAAAAAAAAAATTCTTTCACAAGGCCATTTGATCTAAATTTCGAGTTGATTACATGAGCGGTAAAAATCTCATTATTCGGGACAAACCGACTACACCCTCTTGAAGACTACAATTCAGATTTTGCATAGATTAATATTTTATATCCCCGCTATTTATTAATTATTCGCTTAATATCATTTCAAAACTGTGTGCTATATAAATGGCATTGGAATAATCATGTCATAAACTGCAAGTCTATAAAATCAATCGAACCATTCCATTACCTTTGGTTTTTGTTTTGTTCTTTCTTCTGAACGTTTTTGCGTCAGCGCTTTTCTCAAGCAAGTAATTGGAGGAATTCCAACGCATTTAAAATATGTTCAGCGTATGCACAGTAGCACTATGTGCAAAACGGACATACAAAAAACGGACGATTAGTTTAGTTGACAACGCTGCACATGAGGTGCAGGCTGAGCCTCGTCGCGGGGTGTTTTTTCCGTTGGACTTGAAAGTTATAAGTGTTCCTTAAACCCGATCCTCTCCAGAGGATCTCCGATACTTATCAGCTATGTTAGACGAGTTTGTCGTGCGTGAAGAACCACCCGAACTGAATAACTATTGTAGATCAAGGTGGGATGGTCTTTGTTGGACATGAAGATGTCGGAATGTTTCGTACGGGCGGTTTTTTCAACCACAAGCCGAAGAAAGAGGGTTGAAGTCATCCTTATCTCAAGGATGCCTTTTATTTAATTAAATATTCATCGTAACAACATATGCAGCAGAACCATTCAAGTAAATGAAAAATGGTAGGCATTACCGGTTTCAGGAAATGGGACAACGCAGCGGGATTAGAACTTTTTTATCTACTTTGTAAATGGGCTTCTTTCTACTATTAGATTTCCGTTAGACTTTTATGCAAATCACTTTTCTGTATCTTTTCTATACCCTTCGACCATTGAAAATGGTCAAAAAAGGGTATACTGACTTTGTGCAAATGTATTTAACAGGCAGAAGAAGGCGTGGTAGACCCCACAAAGTATATACAATATATTCTTGCTCAGGATCACTAGCCGACGCGATTGAGCTATGTCCGTCTGTCTGTCCGTCTGTCTGGATGAACACGGCGATCTCAGTTATTACAAAAGCTAGGGACACCAAATTCATCACGAAGATTCCTGTATACCATACGCAGATCAAGTTTATTTTCAATTTGGAATAACACGCCCACTGCCCCCACAAACCGACAATTTTAATTTACATTGCGATTTATATTCGAAGTATTCATTTCTTAACGTTCTGCTTTAGCATATATATAGATAAATACTATATAAACTTATCCTCCAAATTGCAACCCGATCGGACAATAAACACTAAAGTTATTAGATAAACCATTTCGAGCCTTCGACCAGCAAACAAGTTGTCGATGACGTCATAACTATATTACTTGTGCAGGAAAGAAAGCAAGAATATATTGTATATACTTTGTGGGGTCTACTACGCCTCCTTCTGCCTGTTACATACGTTTGCAAAAAGTCAGTATGCCCTTTTTTGACAATTTTCAATGGTCGAAGGGTATAAAAATCATACATTCTATTTTGTACCCGTTTTTGCAAAAAACTATATGTCGCAGCTGCATACACAGCAACAATAATCGCCAAAAAAACTGCTTAAAAGTTTGGAATACGATTAAGTTATATAATTGCAGGACCGCAACTCGATCGAAAGAATATAAAAAAATATTTGAATTTATATTTATTTATTTGAAAACAGTGAAAATTGCATCATATGCCCCAAACCGAAATTTTAATAATATTCTACACCTTTTTGTATTATTTATTGAAATAATGCATTATTAATACGCCTATCCCATATTATATTTGATTGCCCCTTCTTCGATTAATGTAGGGAAAATTGGCGTGCCCATTGCTGACGTAGAACTGTCGCTCAATTCTTCTTTTCATGGTTTGGACATAAATTTGTTCTTTAATGAAGACTAGTTATTGCATTTATAAAATAATGAACATGAGCGACAGTCAAGATATGCGACTACGATAATGATTCTAACATACATTTCCACAAACTTCGTTAACCTTTTTTTTGTCAATTTTGAATTGTCAAAATTTGGAATTATTTATATTTATCATATTATACTTAGTTAATTTGGGATTTGGAATTATTTATATTATTATATGATACTTAGTTAATGATGGGAATAAATGCAAGAAAGCAGTTAGCTCATGCTACAACATGTTGCAGCTGCTGCTATGAATTGTGTAAAAAACTAGGTGAACGGCTAGCGCAAAGAATTTTCCTGGAGCTGAAAACGAAATCGTTAACATTTACTCGCGCATATACACAGACTCGCATACTTACAAGCATGGTTATGTACACAGGCACTCACAGTCGCGGAATAACAAAAGTTGCACCTGGACCCACAGGAAGGTATAAAGTCCGTACGACGACAGGGACTCAAACAAGGAAATGAGGAGGGAGAGAGACATAGAGAGAAAGAGAGAGAAAGAGAGAGAAAGAGAGAGAAAGAGAGAGAAAGAGAGAGAAAGAGAGAGAAAGAGAGAGAAAGAAAGAGAAAGAGAGAGAAAGAGAGAGAAAGAGAGAGAAAGAGAGAGAAAGAGAGAGAAAGAGAGAGAAAGAGAGAGAAAGAGAGAGAAAGAGAGAGAAAGAGAGAGAAAGAGAGAGAAAGAGAGAGAGAGAGAGAGAAAGAGAGAGAGAGCGAGAGAGAGAGCGAGAGAGAGAGAGAGCGAGAGAGAGAGCGAGAGAGAGCGAGAGAGAGAGAGAGAAAAAAAAAGAGTGAGAAAAAGAGAGATTGAGAGAGATAAAAGAAAGAATGTGGCATAAAAAAGAAAAGAATGTAGACGAAGATCCAGCACATGTATCACATATCATGGAGTGTAACACAAGGACAAGAATATGCGAACGTGGACATGAGTGACGTTGTCGCTAGGTCGGGGGCAACCGTTGAACCATCATCTGCTGATATTTGGGTTTTTAAAAATGGACTCTAGAATTCGACTGACATTTTAAGTGTCGTGGCATTTACGAAATATCTAGTACAGTATATACTATTAATATAATAACATCAGCTGACGCAACTGAATATGTAAATATTAAGGCTTCCTTCCTTACTTTTGTTTGACTTGAGTAACAGCCTTCTTCAGCCTAGACTTTAGGATTACTTTAAATTAAACTCAACTACTCTTCCTAAGTTTAAGAGCTATGTGATCTCTGTAATTATCTACGGTTCTATACCTTTTATGTTAGTTTTAGAAATACCCATACATATTTAATGATTATTGATAAAAAATTCCTAAGCATAAACCATCCACACCATCCAAGTAACCATTGACATTCCAGTCAAACGCGAAAATATTATAAGATGGGGAAATCCTAGTAGGTAGCGACTATTGTCATTGTCTCTGCTACCTGAAGATGACAAAAATAATTGTAAGCGGGATCAGCAAATAAGAAATCTCACTTTAGCTCGGGGAAATAGAATTTCAGACTCAAGATGCAATGCAAAAGCAACAAAAGGAACATCTTAAGAAATGCAGCTGTAGGGAGTAAGAGAGAGAGACAGAGCGAAAGAGATTATATGGACATGTGAGAGAAATGCAGAGTCGACCCATTTTAGCGTTATTGCATGCCAAGGAAAATCAACCCCTCATACAGTCGAGCAGGACAACAACGACGAAGTTAACAATAAGGGTTCGTGGATTGGCCATCTGGAACGAGCGGTGACCAGCTCAGTTGCACAGCGTAAGGCGAAGCGTTTGGTACACAAAGGCAGAAAGTAAAAAAAAAAAAACAGAATAATTAGTGCCTGCTGAGTATAAAAATAAAAAAAAAAGAAAAACTGCAAGTAATACAAAAAACAACAGTACTTAAATTCAGAACCAAGTCAAAAAAATGCAAATACAGCAAACTACATTTTAAAACAACTATTATTGTATACAAAACAATAATTCGCGGTTAATCGAAAATATTCGGTTAAAAAAAAAGGATCGCGTGTTTTTTGCTGTCACTAACGTTGTTGTTATCGCTGAAGATAGATTTTTTGTTTTCGGTTATTATTTTCAAATTAGTGTTTATGTGATTATGAAGTTGGAACAGAAGCGTAAATTTAATAAAATGGTAAATAAATGTACAGTACTTTGCATGCCAAATAACTATGTTATAATAATTTATGTTCTTTTTTTTGTTTGCCCACTTTACGATTTTCTGTTCCCGTGTCCGTATGTCCTTGTGGATAAACTTAACAATTAATAATATAGAAGAGACATCAATTTAATCAATAAGATTTCTACATATGATCCATATGTATGAATGTGCATCATGAAGATTTATACATATGTATTAGACATCTGCATGAGTGGCAAATACAACACATTCGAGCTGTTAATACTATTTGATAACGACACATTTGAAACGTTCGAACCCTGTTGACATTCCTGAATTTTTCACTCGGTTTTGCCCTCAAAAGTTACGCTCATTAATACAACTTCAATTCATTGCCTACTTTGCATTCAATTCAACAGTCAATTTCCACTTAAAACATTCAAAGAATTAAAAAACTGCCTGAAACGGGAAAACCTGACACAAGGACAAAAAGAAGATAATATGTATAATATGTTTTAACATAAAAAAAAGCTACATTTTAAAATGTTATGTATTAATAAGAATTGAAATGCTGCTATCGTCTACCTTAGTACTGTTTTAAGTATTTTTTAAATATATGCACTTGTTGGTCAAGTTTGTTTGACAAGTTTATTGAATTCGATAAGCGAGATGATAAACCATGAAAACGATGTGCATACAAATCAGATAAAAAATAAGGAGTCGTGGCAGACCCCAAAATGTGTTTACTTACATACATTCTTTATTAGTGCCAACAGTCGAATCGACATAGCTATATCCTTTTGTCTTTTTGGTAACCTAGATCTGTGTATAGAGAGAGATATAAAAATGTTGAATACGTTTTTTCCGAACTAATAGTTAACACACTGAGTTGATGTTCTCTTTTAACCCTGACAGGATCCTGAACTAGGATTCGAGCCACCTTTGGCCAAACGTCAACAGTGCGTGGCTGTTGTTTACAGCTGTGAGAATAGCAATCAGTCCCCGAGGGACTGCTCGACGGAGAATCCCCTTAATGCCCAGGAACCCATTAGCTTACGCGACTCACCCCCCGGCGAAATTTCCGCGACGTCACACAGTCCGCTGCCCGACAGTCCCGACAGTCCGCCTAGTCCGGACCGTGGTGCTAAGCAGCAACCGAAAGTGGTGCGTTATACGACTGAGGGAACAGAAGTGGCGGTAGAAGATGATGGCAACAGTGAAGAATATTGCTTCGACGAGGATGATGATGAGGAAATAACCTCGTCCATTCTTTCGCCTGCCTCCTCAGCGGCCACTGGCTGTAGTCAGAATGAAGAACGTACACCGGCAACACAACAAATTCATCAGTCAACGAATGGTGAACGTTCGGTTAACAAGTTGACTTCATTGGAGGCTGTGACGGCTCACAATAATTATAAGTGCTTGTCACCTGCACTCGAGAAGACTTTGCGCCAGTGTCCGCTGCCGGCATTGTCCTGGGCAAATGCTGCAGATGTCTGGGAGAAAATGTGCATTCGGGACGAAGAGGATTCACATTTGCGGAGCAGCAGCATGCTAGATGAGCATCCTGGACTGCAACCGCGTATGCGTGCAATACTTTTGGATTGGTTGAATGAGGTGTGCGAGGTTTACAAGCTCCATCGCGAGACATACTACCTGGCAGTTGATTATCTCGATCGCTATTTGTGTAGATCCAGGCAAGTGCAAAAGACGCATTTGCAGTTAATTGGGATCACTTGTCTTTTTGTTGCTGCCAAAGTGGAGGAAATATATCCGCCCAAAATATGCGAATTTGCCTATGTTACGGACGGCGCGTGCACAGAGCACGACATACTACAGCATGAGAAACTTTTGCTGCAAGCGCTGAGCTGGCATATCTGTCCTGTCACACCAACTGCTTGGCTGGGCATCTACATGCAGCTCAACGTTAACAATCTAACTCCCGCCTCGTTTTCGAGAATTGGAAAACAGGTGGTGGGTGCGGTTGGCGAGGCAGCCGATGATGCCTTCATCTATCCCCAGTTTTCGACCTATGAATTTGTCCAGACTTCTCAGTTACTCGATCTGTGTAGCCTGGATGTGGGCATGGCCAATTATTCGTATTCGGTTTTGGCCGCATCCGCCATCAGTCATGCATTCAATCGGTAAGTTACTTAAGATATACGGATATTTCTGTAAATTCTCATAAATATTTAGTGCGTAAATTAGATCAAACATCTGCCAGTCTGGCGGTCTGTATGTCCGTATAAAAATCTAGATCTCAGAAACTATAAGTGTAAGGTCCGTCAAATTTGACAATGTATCTTTTTTTTTCAGATCACAAATCGTCCAAAAGATTTCTGATTTGGTTGTTTGTGAATGTATAATTTAGGAAAATAGTAGTTATTGCTAGTGCTTAACTTGTCATGTATTAATATGAGGGGAACCGGTTGAGCAAATTCGACTGCAGCTTGTTGCTTTATTTTATATAATATGCAATGGTATATACAAGTGTTGTATTTCTCTTTCCGTTTTAGTGAGACCGCTTTACGTTGTTCAGGACTTGATTGGCAAGCGATCGAGGCGTGCGTCCGCTGGATGAAACCATTCTTTAATGTCATATCCAACAAGGCGCCTTACCTACAGTTGAATGAACAGAACGAGCAAGTGACTAACAAGTTCGGACTAGCCCACATCTGCCCGAATATTGTTACTGACGATTCGCATATTATCCAGACCCACACAACCACAATGGATATGTATGTAAGTATTTTATCCAGTTACTGTTGGTGTCTACGCTTTTGAATGCAATACTAAGCGAAGTCTTATTATATTTAAAGGATGAACTGCTTATGACACAAAACGCTTTGCATGCAATGCGGGCGAGAACTCAGGCCTCGCCAGCAACGGCACTGCGTGCTCCGGAGAGTGTACTTACACCGCCAGCCTCGAGTCAAAAGCCTGATGAGTATCTCGGCGATGAGGAAGAGGTAACAGCAACAATTATGGCCACAGCCGGCGACAAATCTAAAAGTCAGCTGCAATCAGATCAATTGGAGAGTCCTGTAAAACCTGCGTGTCACACTTAGCTTAAACAGAGATTTCACAATCTACCCCTGTGTCTCTCACAAACGCCCGCCCTAACAGTTTTAAATGTTAAGTGTTTCTGATATTCATAAATATACATATATCCAATATTATAAATTATTTATGTTATGGAAAAGTTATTAGTTTCCTAATTCTTATGTTTACGAATATCTAATTGAAATTTCACGTACGTTTTTACGGGCAAGTTTTTTTTTATTTTCTTTTTTTTCAACACGCGCCGTATAAATTAGGGAAACCACAAAAAAGCGGATGTTATTTGTACAAATCGCACAATATATACTTTTAATGTTCATTCTATGTAAGCATACCGTTATACAAATTAGTTACATCCCGCGCTTGAATTCAATCTTAGATTATTATTTTCGCTTTCAACATGTGGATGTAAGAAACAGATTCCAGCTTAAAGTTGGACAATTTATTTATTATAGACAACGGCATACGAGAATTGTATATGAAACCAGATTAAGTTTAATGTATTAGAAAAAAATTTTCAAAAGCCCATGTTATAACACAAACCGGCAGTCACACATGTACATACCGAATCATTCATTAACACATTGGTGTGATTAACACATTAATCATTAGTCTTAACAAAACCCACTTGACTAATTGTATTTGACTAGTTGAGAAAAAACTAAAATGAATATTCCTGCTATTCAAATTCACTTGTTCTCCAGATTAACCTGTTCAATAACTGCATATAATCTGTTCTTTATATGGATGTATATATAAGACAGTTTGTTTATAAACACATATATATACTAAGCAATACACATGGGAACACAGATCATTAGTCACAGCTAAAATGAGAAAAATGGCAATCAAAATTAAAATGAACATGATTAAAATTACAAATACATGCCAATATATTAAAATTAACCATATTGTTGTAGACTTATTTGCCATAATTTGCTAAGCAAATCAATCTGTAAATACATATACATATATTCAACATGCAAAACAAGCACACAGTAATCGCTGAGAAAAAAAAAAAACTCACAGATGTATACACTTTGCATATAATATATTATTATACAAGTGTATAAATTATAATATCGCTATTTACAGTGTAAGAAACGCACACACAGAAAAACTATAGAAAAATTATTTAATTAAGTTTAAGAATTAAATTACATTAGGTGTTCATAGATTAAGTCTGGAATGAAAAATAGGTAAAACAACAGAAATTATGCACAAAATATGCATATATAAAAATGAATATATGTATGTAAGTTTTTATTGTAATTTTAAAGCAATAATTATTGTACAGTTTTCAATTGATTTTAAAAAATATCACAAGTACGCTTAACCATCATTCAACGAAAAAGATATAGTTTAAGAAAATAAAAATAATTTGTATTATTTTTGTGTTTATACTTAACCAAACGTTTTTATTTCCCTTGCAGAGAGTATTAATTTTGACAAATATGATAATCTGAGTACATCAAGTTCTTAACTATAATTTTCGTTACAAGACGAGCTAGCAAACTTTATTGATGAAACTTTATACCCGCCTCTGTTTCTCGTTTGATATAACAACTAGGATAGATTTTGATTTCGGCTGCAAGCTTCTTGATTTTGGTGCGTGTATTTGTATACTTGAAAGAGTGCGCAAGCAAAGCACTCGTTGTGCAAAATGTGTTCAAGACAGTTAACTTCTCACTTTGTCAAAACAAGGTCGTCCTCGGGTTTTAGACCAGAAACTTTATCGTCACAGAGGGGCAAAATGGCCAACCTGGTGGCGATTAATTAAATTTCAAAATATGTATTTCAGTGAAAAATTGTTTTGGAATCGATTACTAACTGTTAGGGACCCCGACTGCCAAACGTAGAAAGATTTTTAATGGGTATATACTCGGAGAATTCAATTCCTTTAGTAAAGACATATATTTTCGTTAAGTAAAACAATTTAACTAAGAGCCACTGATAAGTATTACACAAGGGCCGATAAAACATTGCTACGGCCATGCGCCTCAGTCTTGGCTCTTGACGTCGATTTACAAAATTGACTTCAGGTTGCCAGGGCGCAGGCCCAGGCATTTGCCTTTTGTCAAACTTCACAAGCAACGCATACATTCAAATGCCAGCATGTGCATACATAGACTCATACATGGGAACGATCGCACAGCGCAAAGAAGTATGCGCATGCTTATCGTTACCATAGACTTGGTTAAAACCGGAGATCTTAACCCCCGAGGTTTTATCAAGTAAGTACTATTGTGGGCAAAAAGTAAGGTGAATTTCCAATTTAAACTTCGCGGGCCTAACATTTCGGGCTAGTTCTTTTTTCATGTCAATGTCATCATCAGTAATATATTTACGCTTGTATTTACCAAACGACCACGAGTGCATGTTTCGATTTTTACAATGTCTGATTTAATTGAGCAAAGAAGTGCTATCAAATTTTGTTTGCGGAATGAAATTTCGGCTGCGGAAACGTTGAGGATGTTGCGGAAGGCCTTTGGTGATTCTACCATGTCGCAGAAAAATGTTTATAAGTGGTACAAAGACTTCAAAGAGGATCGAGGCCAGACCGAAAAAAGCACGTCAAAGTCGTTCAAAAATCAAGGTCATGACGACAGTTTTCTTCGATTTTCGTGGTGTGGTGCACTATGAATTCCTTCCACCCGGCCAAACTGTTAATAAGGAATATTATTTGAGCGTGAAGCAATTCGTTTAAGAAGACCAGAATTATGGGCCAACAACTCTTGGTTTTTGCATCACGATAATGCACCATCTCACACTGCACTCGTTCTTCGTGACCATTTCGCCAAAAATTCGACGCATATCGTTCCGCAACCACCGTATTCGCCTGATTTGGCTCCGTGTGACTTCTGGCTATTCCCAAAACTCAAGAGACCACTCCGGGGAACGCGTTTCGAGTCGATTGAGGAGATAAGAGCTGAATCGAAGAAGGCGCTGATGGCTATACCGGAAGGGACTATTTGGCATGTTTCGAGGATTGGAAAAAACGTTGGCATAAGTGTATTTTATCGGGAGGGGATTACTTCGAAGGGGATGAAATTGATGTAGAAGAATAAATAAAGATTTTTCATTTTACAAACAAATTCACCTTATTTTTTGCCCACAGTAGTACACTATCTACTGGCGATAACCGTTTGATTGACATGGTGATGGCGTTCTCATTGCAGTAGTCTAACATCACATCGCATATTTTTGTTGGACGTTGAATACAATGAATGTATTAGCAAGTGGTCCAAACGACACCAAGCCGATGCTTGTTGCGCGCGGAACCCAGACGAAGTCCACCTCCCGCCTGACCGACCGAGAGGCACCGTCGCATAACGGACGACACGGAAACGCGGTAAAAATGCGAGTAGAAACGCGAGAGAAAGAAAATTAACGCGATAGGGAATAAAAAGTCGAATAGAGGATACACGCGACATGCAAGTGAAGAATGAAAATTAAAAAAAGAAGATAGAATGACGAGGAATACTATTAGGAGGATACTATTACTAATTAATACTAATACTAATTACGTGCTAGATAGACAAGAATTAAAGACTTCATAGCAGCGATAGAGTTAGTGCTAGCTATGACGTGTTGAAGTTTATTGTAGTCCGAACATAATACCCTGAACGGATCGTGCAGTGCATAGTTCGATCTACAATAAGGAAGAGTTAGTGGAAGGTAATTACGTGTAGTTCTGCAAGGGACAGAGAAGTGTAGCTGCCTTACCAGGGTCTCACTGTCAATGTCACCTTGCATAAGGTTGTTAATAAATAAGACACCTAGCATGGTTCTGCGATTGGTTAGGGAAGGCAGGTTTAATAATAGAAGTCTATTAGTATAGGAAGGCAGTCTTAAATTTTCATCCCAGTTAAGGCCACGTAAGGCAAAAAGTAAAAAGTTCTTCTGTACAGATTCAATGCGTTCCTTATGAATAGTGTACTGGGGACACCATACGCATGACCCGTATTCGAGAATGGGACGAACAAGTGAGATGTAGAGGGTCTTTGTAAGATAAGGATCGTCAAATTCCTTAGACCATCTCTTAATAAAGCCTAAGACACCCATGGCTTTATTGACCATATTAGAAATATGATTGGAAAACTTAAGTTTTCGGTCCAAAAGAACCCCCAGATCATCAACTAGGGTGATTCTTTCCAAGGCACAACCACAAAGAGTATAAGAAGCATACTTTGGACTGGCTCGAGAGAATGTCATCAGCTTGCATTTAGAGCTGTTCAGGTTTAAAAAATTGGCACAACACCAAGAATAAAAACTATTTAGGTCGGCTTGTAAGAGTGAGTGACAGTGGTCGTCTTTAAATTGGTAACAAAGCTTTACATCATCCGCATACATGAGAGTACGGGAGTTACGTATGACCAAAGGAAGGTCATTGATGAAAAGCGTAAAAAGTAGGGAACCGAGGTGACTCCCTTGAGGAACCCCAGATGTGGCATGAAGTGGGTTTGAAAGGGTGGTTTTAAAGAGGACTCTTTGAGTTCTGTCAGTCAGATAGCTAACAATCCAGCTAAGTATTTTTGGTGAAAAACCTAGAAGGTCAAGCTTATGTGCCAGAAGGGAGTGATTCACTGAGTCAAAAGCTTTACTGAAATCAGTATAAATAACATCAGTTTGAAGATTTTCCTGAAATCCTTTTACCACAAAGGATGTCAGCTCAAGTAAATTTGTCGTAGTTGAACGACGCTTTATAAATCCGTGTTGAAAAGGAGAAATAACGGACCTACAGGAATGTTGCAATTGAGGAGTTATAACATTCTCGAAAAATTTAGGTATAGCCGACAATTTAGAGATACCTCTATAATTGCTTGCATCAGACTTGCTCCCTTTTTATGAAGGGGAATAATAAAAGATTCTTTCCAAATAGAAGGAAAGAGTGAAGTTTCTAACGACAGCGAAAATAGTTTGAGCAATGGCTTACTTAAGGAGTTGGCACAGAACCGAAGTATACAAGCGGGAACACCGTCAGGGCCTGGTGAGAAAACGGGCTTAACTAAATAAAGATCCTTGACAAGTGAGCTTTCGTTTAGAAAGGGAGTGAAAATACCATTCGAACTTGGAATGTTGTATGGATAAAAGTGAGTGTGATGTGTAGAAGGTGAATATGTCGTTTGAAAAAACTTTGCAAACAAATCGGCCATGGTTTGGTCGGTATCTGCACAAGCATTTTCAAACGTTAATTTCGTTGGAAATGCGGGAGACTTGCGCTTCGTGTTAACAAAACTATAAAACTGTTTGGGGTTCTGAGTAAACTGAACCTTGCAACGAGTTAAATAGTTCTTATAACATTTCGCGTTTAAGACTGTAAAATCTGACCGCGCGCTTAAGTAGCGAGAAAAGGCTGAAGGCGAATTATTGTTTTTATACTTTTTAAATAGACTCGACTTTAAATTTTTTAACCGTGACAACTCTCTTGTGAACCATGGCGGCTTACTCGAGGAAGTTGGATAAAAGCACGGAACACAAATATTAAAAAATGAATTAATTGTGTTATAAAAAATATTGGTCGCTACTGAAATATCTGTAGACAAATATAGTTCCGACCAATCAAAATTGGAAATTAACGAATTTAATAAGTTAAAATCTGCTTTTCTAAAGCAGCGTACACGATTACACAGTTTTTCATGTTTATCCATACACGCGACAATCTCAAAAGTAACTTCAAGAGTGGGATGGTAAGGGTCTTCAGGAAGAGAAAGTGGTTGTGTCCTGTTTAGACTCACTCTAGATGGATCGGAGACAAAGCATAAATATAACGATTTGTTACTACAGTTTAAGATATGATTGACCTGTGACAATGACATATCAAACAGACCGTCGAAAAGGTCATGTTGCCGTGAAGGCAACAGAGCATTTGAGTCAACACTTGTTGTCCAATTACAATTAGAAATATTAAATTCCCCAAGGACTGAAAAGTGATCTCTGTCTGATAACAGATTAAATATAGTCTTTATTGCCGACAAATGTTGCAAATAGACTGATAACTCCGATGACGGCGGAATATAAGAACAGGTTATATAATGAAAGAAGCCGGGGAAGTGTAATTTTACACAAAGTAATTCAATAGCAGATTGAATCTCCGGTTGTAAAAGTTCCGAATTGATGGTGGAATCAACTGCAATAAGAACTCCACCACCACGACGGTCAGGTCGATCACACCTGTAGGTTGTGTACTTATTTGGAAAGACTTCAGAGTTAAGGATCTCCGGCTTTAACCAAGTCTCAGTAAACACAACAACTTGAGAAGAAAAAGAGAGACTGTTTAAATATAAAGTTGAAAGTTTAGTACAAAGACCTCTAACATTTTGATATGAAAGAGTTAAGAAGCTTGTTAGTTTTTTTTGCTCGGATTTTTCTTGGCAGATGCTAAAGAAGGCAAAGGAAGTTTAATCGGTGGGCGATTTTTTTTCTTCTTTGCTTCGAACTCTTTAAAAATGGGTGGCGCTAACAGAAGACTTCTCTATCCGTGTGGATTTCTTACGCTTTGGGGATTCATTCAATAACTTAAGGTTATTGAAAGAAGAATCCAGCGCCGAGAACTGGTCGGAAAGTTTACGAAAACTTCCAAGCAGTTCCTTAAATCCAGTCTTCGTTTGACGCATAAACGAACACATGTCGTTCTCCACCTCCCTACACACATCACAGCAATAACGCAAACCAGTGCGCTTGGCTACGGCGTCAGCCGTCGGGCCAGAAAATCCGGCACACTTCGCGTGTACTACGTTGGTACATAGCCAGCACGAAATGCTTGCCTGGGCGGCAGTCACCTGCTTAAGGCAGGATTTTTTGAAACAGATTACCCCGTCCATTATAGTGGGCACCTACTGTACAACGAGAAATGCCAAAAAGAAAACGAACAAAAACAAGAAGAGGTATGTGCGCGAGAGAAAGAATTTGCGCGCGTAAAGAGCAGTGAGCACAGAGAGCAGAAAGATAGAGCAACAACAGTGCAGCAAAGAGAGCGGCAAAGCGTGAGAGCTGCTTAGGCGCACTCAAAGAATTAGGAGAGATAAAGAGAGAGCTACAGCGGTGAACTAACTACAACAACGTCGCTTACCGAAAATAAGAAGACCAAAACAAAACACTGGACAAGCAGAACCAATGCACGACAAATGTAAAATTAGCAAAGTTTAGTTTGACTAATCTACAATATAAGGCATGCACACGCGTCGTGAACGGGCTTGCAAAAGAGAAATTTAAATTTAGATATTTAAACAAAACACCGGTTGTTTTGAATTCAAATCAAAAAATCAAATCGAAGCGCACAAAAAAAACACGTCCGTTCACTGTGAAAGTTGCTTTACAAAAGCAAGTTTAACACGATATTGAATTCATTTTTGGGAATCTAAACCTTTCTTTCACGGTTTCTTCTTATATAACCTGCTCCTATATTCCGCCGTCATCAGAATGTTGCGTCTACGTAAAACATTTGTCTGCAATTAAGACTGTATTTAACCTGTTATCAGACTTAGTGTTCTTTATATAAACGTAAAATACCGTGAAAACGTGTGCGCTGTTTCAGAAAAGCAGACTATTTAATATAAAATAATCTTATTTCTAGCTTTGATTGATCTAAGCTTTATCTTTGCACTGATATTGTTATGGGCCATTAGCTCGTTTTTTAATACATGTGTTCCGCGATTTTATTCGACAATCTAAAAACACAATCTAAAAAATTATGTTTTAGTTATTTCCCGATATTTAACTGCTCCGTCAAATTTTACCTTTCTAAACACTAAGTGTTATTAAAATTATTCATACCGTTGTAAGGCTCAGTTCTTTAGAAACCCTAAACAGTTTAATACTTTTGTTAACATGAAGCGTAAATCAGTGGTCTTTCCATAAATTTTGGAATTTAAAAATGTTATTGCACACACGGAACAGGCCAAGGCTGATATGTTTGCTACGTTTTTTATTATTAACCTTTTCCCCGAAATATTATTATTATAAATAATATTTCCAGTTTGAATAGTATCTTCACTCCCCTTCTGAATGAAAGTTCAATCGTAAGGGATCTTCATTTACTCGCCAGTTCCCGTCGGAATTCCCGCGTGCATACCACGATTCTGTGTTAATTCTTTAAGTAAGCCCTTGCTAAAATTATTTTCGCTGTTCTTAGAAACTGCTTTTTTTCCTTCCATTTGGAAGGAATCATTCATTATTCTCTTACTCAAAAATGGCAGCAAAGCTAATGCAGAAGTTTTCGGCCATACCTAAAATCTTCGACAATGTTTTAACTTCTTACTTGCAACACTTTTGTGGATCCGTCATATCCCATTTTCTACACGGATTCATTAAACGTCTTTCTACTACAACAAATTTTCTTGGAACAGCGATTTCAGAAAATCTTCAAACTGATGTCATTTATACTGATTTCAGTAAAGCTGTTGACTCAATAAATCAATCCCTTATTGCAAAGAAGCTAAACACCGTTTCTCAGGGCAGTCATTTAAGTCCCTTTCTCTTCACGCTTTTCATTAATAATCTTCCGTTTGTCACACGATCTGCTCGTACTCTTATGTATGCAGATGATTTAAAGCTTTGTTTTCAATTTAAAGATGTTTTCTGTCACTCTTTCCTACAAGCCGACATAGATAGTATTGGATCATGGTGCCGTACAAATTTATTAATCCTAAACAGTTTTAAATGCATGCTGATGACATTCTACCGAACCAGTCCTTAGTTTTGGCCTTAGAAAGAATTACCTTATTTCTACAATGGTTAATAAGGCTATGAGAATGCTTGGCTTTAGTAGGAGATAGTTTAAGGTGCTTGATGATCAAATTTATTAATCCTAAACAGTTTTAAATGCATGCTGATGACATTCTACCGAACCAGTCCTTAGTTTTGGCCTTAGAAAGAATTACTTTATTTCTACAATGGTTAATAAGGCTATGAGTATGCTTGGCTTTAGTAGGAGATAGTTTAAGGTGCTTGATGACAAAGACCCTTTATACCTCACTTGTCCGTCCAATTCTTGATCATACGGTTGGTGTCCTCAGTACTTGATTCTCAGGGATCGCATTGAATCCGTGCAAAAGAACTTTTAATGTTCGCCTTGCGAGCCCTTAACTGGGATGTAGATTCAAGACTTCCTCCTTATACTTATAGATAGTTAGATTACTTAGTTAACCGTACAACTATGCTTGGTGTAGTTTTAGGGAATAACTTAATCCAAGGGGACGTTGAGAGTGGTAACCTGATTAGCCGATTAAACTATGTCGAACTTGCCCTGCATGAGTCATTCAGGGTGTTATTTTCGGATTTTAATAAGTTCTCCTAATTCAAACTCTGTAGCAGCCAAATTTTGTTCCACCTTCGTAAAAATTAAATTTTCCTCGAAAAACCTGTCTATTTTTCTTCGCTATTTTCTACATGCTCGGGACACTTTCTTTTAGATTTTCTCGTTTTTTTTTCTCTCTCGTTTGCGACATTGCCCCTTGGTCGGTTAGGCATGTCTTATACTAACTCTTTACTAACAATTAACAACTATTAACTCTTCTGATTGGGTTTTTCTGGATTTTCCCCAATTCTCTGCAACAAATGCTGGATGGGTTATTCTTGGTTATCGCAGATTAAATGCTTAATTATTTTAAAAAGCTTATATGCTTCATTAGTTTGTGCATAATTATTTTTAATTTATTTGTATACCCTTCAAACATTAAAAATTTAAAAAAAAATTTTCAAATGTATGTAACAGTCAGAAAAAGACATGGGAGACTCAGCAAAGTGTATATATTCCTATTAAGGATCTATAGCCGAGTCTATTGAGCCATGTCTGTCTGCCTGTCCGGATGTCCGTCTGACCAAATGAACACATAAATCTCAGTCTTGATGGCTTGGATTTTGAATACAAACGAGCAAGCCGTGACGTCGTTGCAATTCTTGTGTAAGGGAGAAAGGGAAGCAGAATGCGAGCGCGAGCTGTGTCTCTTCTCCTGTTTTCTATGCAATGGCCAATGAAATGCTATAGCATAGACGCGTAATCATATACGATAGGGACGTCGGCATGTAAGGCTTACGTTAAGCTATTTCTATTAAAGAGGGTATCGTGCAATTAAGTACTCTTTACGTTTAAATAAAGGTCGAGAGTATTCCACTATAGTGTGCCGCTTGACTGTTGCTCTCGTTATAAATAATTTGTAGTATGATAATAATAGTTAACTATAATTTAGTCAACTTTAAATTTAATATAAATTAAATTAATTTAATTAAACTTATCAAATTGTTAAACAAATTTTTATCGGAGTAAAAGTTTCAAGTTAGACGACTGCACAAAAACCTATAATAATTGACCTAAAATAAAACTATATATAGTATGTCTAAAGCAGTGGTGCCCATTAATACAGTTGTGTTTGTAAATTGCGTTTGTGTGGTGCAAGCAAGCACGAAGTCTGTTACATTTCTAAGATAATATAAAACACAGCCCGAACAGTAATGCCGCAGTAACCCTCGGACTCACAATCGTACGTGTGTTGGCAGATCTTGGGCAGAGGCCTTTTCTATGGGCTGCGCGTAGGGCTGTTTGCACTACTAGTCTACCGATTACAGTTATTATAATACGACTGTTGACGAATAATGAACGTTAACGAATATATAAAAATTATTTTTACATTCTTTACCACCTAGCTTCTATATACTCGTATATGTTATATATTTAAAAATGAATTTTTTTGTTTGTTTGGCATGGATAGACACACGGCTAAATATCATTCCAATTGTAAACTGAAATAATAAAACTATGTTAAAATTCGGCTAAAGGAAAAATCATGGGTATCTTTGTCGAATATCCGGTTGAAGGAAATATAATTGCGACTTAAAGGAATAATAATAATATTGCATGCCATCGCTTGTTACATTGAAAGGTTAGCTTAAAAGAAAACGATTAATTCAAGTAGAAAACATGATTGCAATGCAAATACACTTAGGCAAAAGACTAATGTTTAAAAAGAACGAGAGCAACAATTAAGCGCACTTGATAGTAGAATACCCTTCAACCTACGTAAAAATGTCTCAGAGGATGTTATATGAAATATAGGGGTGCAATAACTCCTCCCTTCTTAATGATCTGTGATCACCTGATCACCGAGCCTTAGGACTAGGGCGCAGTCTCGTATGCATGGTATTCATCTAGTCGACGTTTGTCTTCCTCCATACGACACCTTGTCTTACAGACCGTAGCCGTGACGGTAGTCAGCACAGACGGCATGACCACCACATGAGTTGACGAGTACCCGGTGTTGTTTAATGTTTTAAATTGATACAAATAAACATATGTACATGCTTTTATGCTTGATAGATGGTGTGTGATGTTACATAATTGCTTTGCATAAACAGTGGTCAGCGCATGCTGCAAAGTCAGCTCTTTTGGGCAACAACGACGGCAGCAGTGCAGCCGCTCCAACCATCGCTCTGTCAGTTACTCTGTTAATGTAGTTCAGTTATATTTATATATTTAATATTCTCATCGGTTTATCACCAAGTCTCCGACTGGACAACACACCGAAACGGGATAATTGACGCTCAACCGGACTTAAAACCTACGCTACTAATTATTAAACAATAGGTCTTTGAGTGTTGTGTTTCTGTCCCTGACAGTGAACTAGAAGACCTCATAGAAGGTATACGCAGATTTGAGCTGTCCAGTGACACAATACAAACGTACATGAACAGTGAACAGATTTCGGCCATCATACAGACCTCTGTGAACGTCCCAAAACGAACGAAGCAATGAAGCTATAAGACAGGAGTTTAAAAATCAGTTAGACGAACTAAAACAGAATTAGTGCCACACAACTAACAACTCCACAAAGAAAAATAAACAAGGATGTGAAAGTGGTCCCTGGGGTAATGTGTGATGAGTATTAGATGCAGTTAAATGCATTCAAGAGTTTTAGCCACGCTAGAAACAAACGTGTCATGGCGTCAGGCGAACGTGCAAACGCAGTCCTATCTTAATTTAATACTGACGCTATTATAGGTAGACTGGATGCCACTAACAGCGATAAACGCGTTACACCGCAAAGAGCACGAGTTGAGAATTATGAGACAGGGTAACATGAACATTCAGGAGTACTATGATGAGGTAAAGAAAAAACTGACATTACTGATCAACAAAGTTATACAACCCTGTATTGGCCATGGGTATGTGTGAAAAGTTTAGGTCTGATGCCCTAAGGGTATTCATATCAGGATTGAAGAGGAACCTGTCAGATGTACTTTACTCTTCGAGACCATCAGCCTTAGCAATGGCAACGGAGGTGGAATCAAACAATCGGCAAGACCTTAGAGGACAAGACCAATAAACTGGACCAAAGGCCTCCGGCTAGGTCAGCCTAACCGCCTCTGGTCATACCAAGAGCCCCGCCTACGCAAGGCAGGGTGGACAAGGAGCTGCCCAGCAGACCCACGCGAATAACCAGGGACTAGAGCCCATGGAAGAAAAACATTTAAATTTTTAATATATACTGGTTCTTCCAAAAATTATATTAAACCTTGTAGAGAGTGAAAAGAGGTAGTTCCTACTCAAAAACGATTTGCCGTACATTCCATTCATGGCTCCGATAAAATTCGAGAAAAAGTTTTCTTACCTACATATATTTGGGGTGACAACTCCATTTTTCTTTCTAAGTAACTTATCCACATTTGACGGGTTGATTGGCCTCGCCCTGTTTACGCAGGTGTAGACAGCACTCAATTTAAAGGGTAGCAAGATTAATCTCAGCTCGGGCACAGAACAAAGTTTGTACTATAAGTGCAAATTTGTTAACAAATTTGAAAAAGTTCTAGCTGCAAAGGTCAAGGTTTTTGCGAACCCGAACGAGTCGCTGCCTTACGATACGGCCGTTACTGTAACAATTAGAATCACAAATGAATCACCTATTTTTAAAAAGTTATACCCATATCCTATGGATGTAGCAGACTTTGTTGCCAAGGAGATAGAACAACTCCTTAATGACGCCTTCATTAGAAAGTCAACCTTATAACAATCCGTTATGGGTGGTAGATAAAAAAGGCGTAGACGAGTTTGGGAAAAAGAAGACACTAGTTGCGGACTTTAGGAAACTTAACGAACAAACGATAGCCGACAAAAGTACCCAATGCCAGACATATCCATGATTTTAGAAAATTTGGGTAAGGCAAAATATTTTACTACATTAGACTTGAAATCTGGTAACCATCAGATAGTCTTGGCAGATAAGGATCGTGAAAAGACCTCATTTTCTGTAAAGGGAGGGAAGTACGAATTCTGTCGACTTCCTTTTGGTTTGAAAAATGCCGGCAGCATTTTTCAGCGCGCCATAGGCGACGTTTCTAGAGAACATATAGGCAAATGCTGTTACGTTTTCGGATATAATGTAATTGTGTTATCAGAGAATAAAAATCACCACGTCAAAAACATTGATGCGGTCTTAGGGAATCTCTCTGTTTTATTGTAACAGGAGAGGGTGCAAAGCCTGACCCTGAAAAAGTAAAGGCCATACAAAAATATGTTGACCCTAAAACCTTGTTCGCTGTAAGGTTCTTTCTGGGTCTTGCCAGTTACTACAGATGCTTCGTAACAGACTTTGCATTCAGAGCGAGGCCATTGTACGATATTTTGAAAGTAGAAAATGGCTCCGTCAGCAAACACCGGATAAGAAAAATTCCGATTGAGCTAAAGAACTCCTTCGTAAAGTTAAGAAACATTTTGGTGTCAGAAGATGTCATATTTCTTTACCCTGACTTTAAGGCGACATTTGGTTAAACAACAGACGCATCAAGTCTCAAAACGGACGTCCTATAACGATAATCTCAAAGAATTAAAAAAAAATAGGGAAGTCAATTACGCGACAAACGAGCGGGAATTACTAGTAATGGTATAGGTCTTAAGAAAACTCTGCCACTACTTGTATGGAGCAAAAGGCATAAATATCTTTATCGACCACCAACCACTTGCATATGCGGATTCGGAAAGAAACCCAAATGCTAAAATTAAGCGTTGGAAGGCGTTCATGCTAATGCACTTTACAAGCCCGGTAAAGAGAACCACGTCGCTGACGCACTGTCACGACAAGATTTAAATGCTCTGGTCGGTCCGCAAAATCTGACGCAGCGACAATTCACAGCAAGGCGTCGCTGTCATACACCATTGAGTCCACTGACAAACCCTTGAACTGTTTTAGGAACAAAACCATGAAATTTACATATACTAGCATAAATTTAAAATGAGTGGGTGATTACATTTCCAGCTACCAAGTTTAGGTATTGTACGAATCTTGTCGCAGACATTTTTAATAGAGTCGAAACGCTTGAAATCACAACAACGTAGCACAATCGTGCTCATAGGGCAGCTCAGGAGAACATTAAACAAATTATGAGGGAGTATTATTTTCCAAACATGACCAGAATAGCAAACGAGGTGGCCTTAAAATGCAAGATATGCGCAAAGTCAAGTATAACAGGCACCCGGGCAAGCCCTTGGGTGAAACGCCTCATTCACAGGAGGGCTTTTGCATATCGACATATATTCCACAGACAAAAAGTTTTTGCTAACCTGCCTCGACAAATTCGAAACTTCGCCGTCGTACAACCGATACCATCAAGAACAATTGAGGATGTGAAAGTCGCTCTCATACAACTAATGAACATCTTCCCACTCGCTAGATCTGTATTTTTTTATTTATTTATTAGAAGTCGACTACAGTCAGTCGACTGAATACAATTAAAAATTTACAATAAGAATTTAGAATTAAATCAAGGTGTTGTATTTAAATTTAGATTTAAAAATGTAAACTGGAGTACGCAAGAAGTTAACTGATCCAACATTCGTTGCGGTTGATCCAACATTTAAAGAAGCTACAGAGTTAATGTTAAAAATGATACAGTACAGTTTTTTATAGTCCGAACACAATATCCTGAAAGGCTCGTGAAGGGCTTAATTTGATCTATAAAACGGAAGCATTAGTGGTGAAAAGTGTCGACTAACAAGGGACTTAGCTTGTATTAGATTATGGATAAGGACTACACCAAGCATGGTTCTACGTTTAGATAAAGATGGTAGATTAAGTAGCTTAAGCCTACCAAAATATGAAGGGAGTCTTACATTTACATCACAGATAAGGCCACGTAAGGCAAAGATTAGAAAGTTCTTTTGTACAGTTTCAATGCGGTTCTTATGAACAAATTATTTCGGGCACCAAACGAATGATCCGTACTCAAGGATAGGACGAACAAGTCAGGTATAGAGGGTTCTAGTTAAATAAGGTTAGTCAAACTCCTTAGACCATCTCTTTATAACGCCGAGCACAGCTGTAGCTTTATTGACCATTGAGGAAATATGTTCACAAAACTTAAGTTTTCGGTCCAAACGGACACCCAGATCATCAACCAGGGAAATTCTTTTTTTTTATTTTTTATTTATTTATTCATGTAACGTCAACTAAGTCAGTCGACTTTTAATTAGTTTATATTGTTTAAATTAAAATTAGAAATAATTAACATAAAAAAGAAAATTATAAAATTTTAAGACTTAAACTTTAAAATAAAATTTGGTAAAAAAAAGAAAAATTTAAAATTAATTAAAGATATATATTTTTAAATTTAGGCTGTGGAATATAAAGCAAGAATTCCCGATCCAACATTTGCTGCAAAGGATTGGGGAAAACCTTGTAAAACCCAATCAAATCGGTAGATTAGTATTAGTAGTTAGGATGTACAGTTATTTGATTAAGGATGGACAGAGTAGTCAGCACAGAGATCTCGAAAAAGGTCATGCAAGCTGTAGTTAGTAGGACAAAAGGCCAAAGATAGTGGCATAAAATTACGAGTAACTCTAGAAGGAATACAGAAATTGATTTGGTTAAGCAGAGTAGGGGAATCTATATTGTACTTTATTAGTTTTACGATAAACATAACGCCTGACATAATATAGTACGACGTTTAGCTAAAGAAGGTAGGTTTATTAGAAGCAGTCTACTCTAATATGGTGGTAAGTCTACACCCGAAACCCAATTAATACTACGCAATGCAAAGAGTAGAAACTACTTTTGAACAGACTCAATTCTATCTTAGTGAATATGGTATTGCGGCGACCACACGCAAGACCCATATTCAAGTATTGGACGAACAAGAGAAGTATAAAGCAACTTTGTCGTATAAGGATGCTCGCACAGGTAATATAAACTGAAATTTGACACATCGTCATTTTAACACATGCAAATTCTAAGAAAAAACTATGGTCTATTGAAACAAGCTCGGAAGGAAGATCAGACTTTACAGCTATAAGAACACCATCTCCAGTTCGTGATAAACGATCACATCTGAAGGAAGTGTACTTATTAGAAAAAATTGAGCAGTTTTCTACATCAGGTTTTAACCAGGTTTCAGTAAATATTAGTATTTGATGATCAAACGATACACTATTCACAAACAAATTAGAGAGCTAAGAGTTTAGGCCTCTAACGTTTTGCAAAGTAAAGTTAGGATATTTCTACTGGTTTTTTGATGTCCCACTAGAAGAAGAGGCGCGAGAAGTTGTAGGAAGCAGTACCGCAGTTCGACTTTTTTGTTTTGGGGAATACTCCTTTACAATTAATTTTGGCGCCAAAAGGTTCCGCTGCAGACAGATTGAAAAAAGTCTGCAAAAGTACTTATTTTAAAATATGCAATATCGCTGTGTAGTTACATTTAAACTTTTCTACAACAATGTTCGGTACAGAGATTTTTGATTGAAAAAATGATTGCACATCTTCAATCGAAGTTTTGGGTGCAAGGCGAGAAACGAATAGCTGATTTTTGGGCTTAACCGCCACAAACGATTTAACGTTTGAAACAACATTCAGATTATTGACGGCAGTGGTATCTTCAAATGAATTTTTAAGATTCTTTTTGGACAAAAATAGCCGGAGTGACTGGAGGAATGTTAGGAGACGTAGAAGGGATTAGGTAGGCAATAACTGGAGATGTTATCCCTGAAGGAAATGCCAGTGGAAGGGTGGAAGGCTCATCAGAACATTCGAATGTATTATATTGATTTTTCATATCAAAAAAATCTGATTGGAGATTTGAAAATGCACGCAACTTTTCAAATTTCAATTAAGTCTCTCCAAGCATTTTACTCAAAGTGAGTTCTTTCACTCGACAACCTTTGCATGTCCATTTTAGGCCAGATTCACTGTCGTTGATAGAATCTTTAATGCGTGCTTTTGAGCCGATGTATTTTATGTGAAAGCATTTATCACACAACCAGCAGCAATCAAAGTCCGGTTTAGAATCGGACTTGCATTTGCAAGAAGTTAATAGTCAAGTTAATATGCCTTTCAAGGCACATCCACAAATGGTGTAAGATACGTGCTTCGAACTAGCACGTGAGAATGTCATCAGCTTGCATTTGGAGCTGTTCAGATTTAAAAGGTTTGCACTGCACCATGAATAAAAGCTATCTAGGTCAGCTAGAAGGCTAAAACGACAGCAGTCGTCTTTAAATTGATAACAAAGCTTAACAACATTCGCATACATAAGAGTACGTGTACTTGAGTAACAAATGACCTTCCGTTGGCCATTGATGAAAAGCGAAAAAAAGTAGAGAGACTAAGTGGCTCCCCTAGGGAAGAATGATTATTTTTAAAAAGGACTGTTTAAGTTCTGTCACTCAAATAACCCACAATCCGACTAAGGAATTTCGGTGAGAAACCGAATAGGCTAAGTTTATGTGCAAGAAGGTAATAGTTAACTGAGTCAAATGCACCGCCCTTGCTCAGCACGTCCAACAAGCAAGTAGAACGTTTCCAATTTATACTGAGCGAATTAGCAAGAGGTATAGATCCACAACGGGAGTGCCAACACAGTTTAACCTTTTCTTAGGGTCACTGTGCTATACAACGGCACTATACAAACAGGAAACCCATTGACATAGTTCATTCTGCCACTGCTAAATTACAACAGGCGGTAAAAAGTAGGCTACAGAAGGCGCAGTTAATTCAGCGTAGTAGTCGAGTTAACTAGAATAGACAGGGAAGGGCCTTCAATGTAGGAGAAAAAGTCCTTGTAAAGAGCAACAAAAGGCTTGGCAACAAGCCCCCCTGTATGTTGAGAAGGTCGAAACGGACCTGGGGACATCGGCCCTTATTAACGAAAGGGTAGTCCATAAGAAAAATATTAAATAAGTACCACACATATTTTTACCCCAGATTCGTTCTTATTTTAGGATAACATATTACTGCTTTGGGTAGCTTCGCGGCACGCTCGGGTTTCACACTATAAATATTCTGAATATATTCCAGTTGTGAACGGCAAAGTGGTTGTTTGGAGGCAGTACAGATACTTTAAGCGTCAACCTGTCAGAGTATTCGTCTATGCTGGCAGAGACTAGTAGAATGATCGCATTATTTCCCCGTTCACACATGCAGAAATTGTTAGATACAGACACAAAACACATACAAACACTTCTGTCCGCTTTAAGAGTCCACCCCAGGAATGCAAGAAGTTTAGACTTTATTGGCACGACTTTGAAAGTTGTGGCAGGGACACCAGATGCGAGGGACTTAGACCAGATTAAATCCATAGAGAGCCGGTTGATAGACTCTAACTATAAGCAAATTGTCATTAATTCAGAAACACAAAATCAGATAAATAACATAAAAAATACCGTTAACGAACTTCTAAGATACGAGTTTACCAAAAAAGAGCAAAAGAGCAGGTCACCACTTCGAAGTTTTGTTAACAAGAAATCGAAGTCTAATCACAGAGATAGATAATTAACTCCTTACCATTGCGCTTGCTAATTTAAACATTATAAATCCTGTTATTCTGGATAATAGCCACACTAAAGAAATTCTGGTGGATCAACCCACAGAAGTATCTGTATTTATCATTTTAGAAATCAATCAAACATTAATATCTCACAATTCGAAGATGTAATACATTTAACAATTCCTAAGATTAGATCCGCAAGAAGGTTACCATATTTCCGGTGGCACATCACGAACGAATTGTACACCTCCCCAACCCCGACAACACCGTGGCCGAATGCGACACCTAGGCCATAGCGGTCACCAACTGTGCGACGTCAACCACGACAACGTTCTGCGAACTAGCGGAGAACGGCACATGCGACCAGCAACTTCATTTGGGAGAGGTGGGGCACTGCAGAACACGGCTTAGCCATCTAAATCCAACTCGCAGACGGAATAATCACCATCAACGACAGCCCGACCAGGGTCACAGATGGTGGTGCAGAGCTACTAATCAACGGCTCATTCCTTTTAACGTTCGAGCCAACGGCCATCATAAACGTACGTCAATCGAAACAATGTACGGAGGCGCTCTCAAGGGGTTTCAATGTCGCTCATATTAAACGTCACCGGACACGACGGTATACTGAGTATGCCGTTCTTACACCGATTGAGCTCTGACAACCTGGCCTTAATCATAAATTTAGAGACGAAGCCACTGGAAGAGCGACCTCAATACGCTGTAATGGGGACATTGATCACCTTCGTAATAGTATGCGCTCTTACTTTTCTCATACAGCTTCAGATAAAAATCAGAGAAGCGCAAGAGCTGACTGAGCTGATTGCGAGCATCGCCATAGCCGAGGACGGCACTGTCTTGAGAGGTGGACCAGTAACCAAGGGCCGCGGCCGTTGTGTGTTTGCGTTGTGACATAGTTGCAACGTAAACATATCCACTCATCACGCCGCCCACATCCGCCGCTGTGCTTCGATTGTTTCATAGTTGCAACTTTGCATAAACAGTGCTAGCGCATACAGTTCTGGAATGCGTAACAAGACGCCTTGCACATGCTGCAAGGTCAGCATTTTTGGGCAACAACGACGACAGCAGTCCAGCTACTCTGCCAGCAACTTTGTCCCAGCGTCTTAGGGTTCATACTAATATCAATGTTCAGTTAAAAGTTAGATTTTTATTTTTTTTTGAAGAGAGCACAACATGCTTCGCAATAAAAAATATATATAAAATTCCCATTGGTTTATGACCAAGTGTCCTGGACAACACACCGAAAGTGGATAATTTATATACTTTATGGGCTCTGCCACGCCACCTTCCGTCTGCTACATACATTTCAATATAATAGGATCCCTTTTTTGACTATTTTCAACGGTCGAAAAGAACAAATGAGACAGTAAGAGAAAATTACAGGAACAATAGAAGACTTATTAAACGCCAAGAATGAAGAGGAAGATGATACATCGATTTTGGATTTAAAAAATAATAGCTGTTTCATTTGCCCAACTATTAAGACATTGAAGAAGATGTAGAATGGAATGGAAAACTCCTGTCATAAAATTGAAAGGTGACTTTCTATCTATACGTCCCGAGATTTTCGAAACATTTGTGCTGAATCAAAATGAATCAAATGAATGAATCAAAATGTATATTAGTGTTTTGGTTAAGGTTGGATTTCTGAAGTAGTAAAAGTGCTTTCTTTCACACTGACAATAATAATATTGAGTAATTGTCTAGAAGAAAGTTATGGTTAATCGCGACATATAACTTTAAAATGTAAAAAATTCCCATGAAACCGAGTCCGGCTGCTTAACTTAAATGGTTAAAGAGTTATTGAGATCTGGCAACCCTCTTAATTTGCCAATCACACATATTTAATTGTTCACTTTCAATAGATATTTATCTGTTCAATTTATCGATTTCTTTTAACCATCGGTAAACTCATGTCTTTCGATCGCTAACCGTCAAGCACACAACGCGTGTCACTCGTAACTTTTAAAACTTTGTAAACTTAACCAAAATAAATATTAAGCATTAAACACCATCCATTGTGTATTCATAATTAAACTGCCTACCAAAACTATTCTTGATCTCAATTGATGACCCTCGACTATTAAATACGCACGTCAACAATACTTTGTCATCATTTTCTGACACAATCATAATTTACACGTGTTTCGCCATGCTAAACACACACAACATCATTTTAAGATGAAGAACGATAGTTTTGCTGACGCACAAAATAATTTGAAATCAAATGGACCGAATCTAAACACAATTACTAGATAGATGCTGTTTCCACAGCTTTACACAATCAAAAAAATATAAAGATTTTTCACCAAATGGGAAAACTGGTTTTTATTGCAAAACATCGCTTCTCGAAAGGAGCATGAGAAGTACGCAGTCATAGCATACGCAGATCCTAAATATTTTGAGCAAGTCCACATATTCCACACTTAAGTAGTGTTATCCGTTGCTACTGAATCAAGCGTCTTCCACCTTAACCTCGTGCCGTCATTGTAGGCACGCTTGTAAGTGTCCTAGATACAACACTATCTCAACTTTCAATAGCCCCAAATGCTGTCATGGACTCACTCTCCTTTACATCGGGTGAAAACATTTCAGTCATATCACGCATCAACACCAACAGCCTACAGACCGTCGCATCAGCATGATAGAAAAGCACTGAGATACCCAAGAGAAATTGTTTCAGAAAATCAATAGCAAACTCGGACAAATTCTCAGCAACAACAATAATCGACGTTCACGCAGCAATAGTCGATTCCAAGGCAATAGTCGCAGCAATTCAATTCAATACAAATAACTAAGCGCAGCTGTCGAAGATCATAAAGGCAACTTCGATAATCTATCCGACATTGTCTTACCACAAACATCAAAACATCGGATAGCAATTAACAGAATTTCTACATATAACCGACTTTTCATACCAGATTCAAAAACAGGAAAAAATTTTCTAATTGATACGGGCGCAGACGTATCCGTTATACCAGTTTCAACCATAAACAAACGCACCGCATCATCCAACGAAAATCCCATTTTCACAGCAAAATGAAGTATAATCAAATCGTATAGTAGAACACGATTAATCTTGGACTTAGGATAATGTCGTTCATTTTCATAGAACTTTATCTTCGCAGACGTCAGTACACCAATCATCGGATCGGATTTTTTACAGCACTACAACTTGCTTGTTGATATAAAACGCCAAATATTGATTGACGCTCAAACATTGCTTACACGTAACGTTATTTGCAGCCTTCAATCTTCAACCTCCATCAAACATTCAACTCAGCATGCAAATTTTCAAAATGTTGGAGAAATTCAAATTTATTACTCAACTGGATCATAAAACACCCATGTCTACATTGCCACAAAAGAGCACCCACTTTTTAAACACCTCGTTGTCTTACTCTTGATAAGCTTACAGCAGCAAGATCAGAGTTTGGATATCTGCTCAAAATCGGAATATGTCGTCCATCAAAGAGCCCATATGCATCACCTTTGCACATGGTCCGTAAAGCAACAGGCGATTGGCGGCCATGTGGTGACTATAGAGGTCTCAATGCGCAGACCCACTGCCTCACATTCAGGATTGCACACATATTATATGGTAAGAAAATATTCTCAAAAATTGATCTCAATCGCACTTGTCACCAGATTTAAATTGAACTACGTGACATTTCACTACTCTTACTGCTCCTTTAGGCTATACGAATTTACACATTTGACATTTTGATTGTGCAACGCAGAACAGACGTTCCAGCGCTACATTTTTTCGTATATGTAGATCGCCGTAGCATCAAGCATAGCTAAACATGAAATTTATCTTCAAGTTTTTGAGCGATTACAACGTTACCACCTCACAATAAACCCTAGCAAATGTTCCTTCGGACGAAATTCAATTGAATTTTTAGGATACTCACTCGACTCTCATGGCATCAAACCTTTGCCTGACAAGGTCAAAGCAATTGTTGATTTTCCATTACCCAAAGTTGGAAAGGAACTTGGACGATTTCTGGCAATGATCAACTTTTACAGAAGATTTCAACCCAAAGCACTCGAACATCAAGCACCTTTGTTGCAGTTAATTCCAGGCAACAGAAGAATGATTCTTCTTTAACCAACTAGACAGATAAAAATATATACCATTTCCAACAGTGCAAGCATTCCTTTGCAATAGCAACCCTCCTGATTCACCCATCTCCAGATGCAACTCTTTCGCTAAGCACAGACGCTAGTAATACAGTAGTCGGAGTAGCTATTCACCAACTCGACAATAATGAATATCAGTCAATGCGATTTTTCAGTGTAAAGCTAACAGACGCTCAGCCCAAATACAGCACGTATGATCACTAATTACTTGCCATCTATCTCAGCATCAAACATTTTTGCTATTTGTTAGCAGACAAATCATTTCATGTCTGCACTGACCACAAACCGGCTTCACCCAGACAACTCCGCCAATTGGACTTTATTGGTCAGTTCACAACAACCATCCTACACATCGCTGGAGTCGAAAACACGACAGCACATAATTTGTCTCGCATAGCAGCACTCGAAAGCAACATTAACCAAATAACTTCAGCAAAAAGCGATTACCCAGAGCTCAAAAATCTTTTGGAAGACAATAACTCAACACTGCAACTCAAATCTGTAAACTTACCACATTCAGAAAGTCCCATCTTATATGATTTTTTTTAGAAAAAAAACCATATGCAAACTTCACAATATCATTCATGGAAGCATTATATCTACAGTTAAAATCGTCAAAGCGTTCAATGCACAAGGAAGTTGCCAGTTTCATCAAAAATTTCATTCCTTGTCAAAGATGGAAAGTAACTTGTCGTGTTCACTCACCACTTCAACACTATCAATTGACAGCTCATCGTTTCGAGCACATAAATTTTGACCTGATTGGACCTTTACCCCAATCTGGATAATTCAGAACTGTCTCACCATCATCGACCGCTACACCCGGTGGCTAGAAGCTTTCCAGTTAAAGACATGCAAGCAGAGACGGTAGCTGCAGCTCACGTTAACGTCTTTATATCCCGTTTTAGATTACCTGCACGTATCACCACAGATCAAGGAAGACAATTGGAATCAAGACTTTTATCGCTCATTAGTGACACACTCTATGTCACTAAATCGCTATAGCATCAAATGAGTAAAATCTTCTGTTTGAGTACTCTGTTAAATGATTAGTGCTACGAGGGAGTACTATGGAAATCTTGCAGCCCTCTTAATTTGCCAATCACACTTATTTAAATATTCGCTTTCAATAGATATTAATCTGTTAAATTTATCTATATCCTTTTAAACATCGAAAATTCCTTCTCTTTCGATCGTTAACCGTCAAGCACAGAACACGAGTCCCTCGTAACTGTTTAAACTTTGTAAACTTAAATACTATAAATCTAACATCATCCATTGTGTACCTATAACAAAACCGTCCACCAAAACTATCCTTCACCACAAAGTTATTCATAAAAAACAAAAACATAAAACTGGGGTTGACACAGTGCGAACACATCATCGAACAACACTTTTTACTAATACAACAAACACTTCGTGTTGGTGTTCGGTGCGGCTAACGCGCGTGGCTGTACGCACGAAGAGGCGGCTGTTGTTAAACTTCACAAGCAAGTTAAGACACGCACCTAGCATTACCAAAGACCCGAACCTTGTTTAAGTGCCCTTAGAGCTTTAAGATAAGAGCGAAGCTTTGTCTTCGAACGAAAGCATAACTTAAGAGATTAGAGTTAGTTGTTCTTAAGACATTAAAATTATCGGTCATCACCACGCAAATAAAAAAGTCAACTCATTAAACGCAGACTTCGTCAGCCGTCGCAACGCAGACTTCGTCAGCCGTCGCAACGCAGACTGAATAAAACACATTCTTCATAATTGGCGCCCAACTAGACTTCAAACCTACGTTTGCCTGATTCAAGGAATACAGAACAACTGGAATCAACAAACTAATATCACCAGAAGAAAAGGAAAGAGAGCTCACTCAACCGACTTCAACAGCGGGAACTTTTCAAATGCAACAACTTGCTACATCATCAACATCGACTGCACTAAATTTTTACATCTAAATAATCTCAGAAAAATAATATAATAAAAATTATACATTTGTAAGTACAACGTCCTTTGGTTAAATGATAAAATTCCAAACTTTCATAACGACCTCTACACTGGTTAAGGTTAGTGAAGGTTATTGAGGACAAACAGATGAGTAGCAGCAAAAAAGCTTTAGAAGACCTTACATTAAGTTTTGATTGGTGGAGAGTACATTTGGATAAACAAAGTGTAAGAAACGAAGAAACAGAGAATTGGCGGGTGGAAAAAAACAAGCTTGCGAAATGAATTTATCAGCAAATCAGATCAAAGCAATAGTAGAAAGTGCCGTTTCAAGTGCACTGGCAAGTCGAAAAGAAGTATTTGATAGGCAACTGCAAGAGATAAATGAGCGGATAGAAAAAATTACAGCCAACACCCCAGAAGTGGAAATTTTCAGAGATGCTGAAATTATACCGGGTATTGTGTGTACGGAAACACTAGATATAATAAAGTCTTTGCCAGATTTTGAGGTCAAAAGTGAAACATATGTATCGTGGGGAAAGGCGGCTCATGTCGCTTTTAAAGTTTTTGAAAATTACGAAGGCAGTTTAACTTACTATCAAGCTGTCAGGATTATGCGAAATAAAGTAAAAAACTCGGCAAACATGGTACTGGCTTCGTTCAACACTTCACTTAATTTCAAAGCAATGATCAATCGCCTCGATTTTACTTATGCCGATAAGAGACCAATCTACCTTGTAGAGCAAGAGTTATCGACGTTAAGACGGGGCGACATGCCACTGACCGAATTCTACGACGAAGTTGAGAAAAAGCTGACGCTTTTTACCAACAAGACAATAATGTCATGCGATAGCACCTTGGCGATGTCACTTAATCAAAAGTACAGATTGGACGCATTACGTGTATTTATAACGGGAACAAAAAAGTCCTTCAGTGATATCTTATTTGCCAAGGGACCCAAAAACTTCCCAACAGCTTTAGCTTTCGCACAAGAAGTAGAATCGAATCACGAACGTTACCAATTTGGCCTAAATTATTCCAGGAGCTTAGGGGACGGGAGTCAGAAGGTTGAGAATAAACAAACTGAGAAAGATAGGAATAGTTATTTTCCCCGGCAAGCCAAAAAAAATCATTTTGAAAACTCAAGGGTGTATCCAACTATGGCAACCAAGCAGGCACATCAATTCAAACGCCAGTTCAGTTACAAGATAATGACGTATCTATGCGAACTATACGAACGGGTCAGAACCAAACTAGGCAGCCACCGTCATCAACTAGCTTGCCGATACATCAAAATGTTTGGCCAATCCAGACACAAAACGGCTACGAGCAAGCGGCAAAAAGATCATATAGTGGCACTGGTAGGATAACAGGACCAAAGATGCAAAGAGTTAACCATTTAGAACATGGAGACGACTTAGCGAATGCGCACGGTAACAGCTATGAACAGGAGGCAGAAACGTCTGTTGACGATATTGAAGATGAATGTACAGATTATGAACAATTACATTTTTTAGACAAAAGTCCCTGCTACCGTTCGTAGAAAGAAAGATTGCAGGGAGAACCATAAAACTATTGATTGACACCGGGTCTTCAAAAAACTACATTCAGCCACTGCCAGAACTCAAATACATAACGCCGGTACAAAAACAGTTTACAGTAGAATCGCTTCATGGTTACGACACAATAAAATATAAATACTTAATCAAACTACTTAATAAAGATGTCCAGTTCTTCATTCTTCCAGACCTCTCAAGCTTCGACGCCATAATAGGACTTGACACACTGACCCAAACAAATGCAACATTAGATTTGAAAAATAAAACGTTTAGTATCGATAGTGCAGTCGAACCAATTAAATTTGTAAGGTGTAACAGCGTAAATTTTTTCTATATTCAAGACATCGTCGTTCCAGCAGATAGCTGATAAATTTCTAACTATGCTAAAGGACCGAATGGGTGTTTTTGCTGAGCCAGAAGAAGTATTACCATACAATACAAATATTGTTGCTACAATGCGTACACTGGACAACCAACCCATATATTCAAGGCTTTACCCATACCCAATGGGTGTAGCGGATTTCGTGAATAAAAAGACGAAAGCGTTGTTAAAAGATGGCATTATCCGACCCTCGCGGTCACCGTATAATAATCCAGTGTGGATAGTCGATTAGAAAGGCACAGATGAAGGGGGATGTAAGAAAAAAAGGATGGTTATAGGCTTTCGAAAGTTAAACTTAAAGACCTTGGATGATAAATACCCAATACCAAATATTACCTTCATTCTTTCCAATTTGGGAAAAGGTAGGTTCTTTACCAATCTGGACCTTAAGTCAGGATTTCATCAAATCCTTCTCACAGAGAAGGATAGAGAAAAAACAGCTTTTTCAGTCGCAAATGGAAAATATGAGTTCTGCAGATTTCCTTTCGGCTTAAAAAATGCACCCAGTATATTTCAACGTGCTATAGATGATGTACTTAGGGATCAAATAGGAAAGTCTTGCTATGTTTACGTTATGACGTGATTATTTTTTCGGAACGACTTGAGGACCATTTGAATCATATTAGGTGGGTACTGGATAGACTGTTCGAAGCCAACATGAGGGTGTCTAAGGAAAAATCTAGTTTTTTTTAAGAGAGTGTTGAATATTTAGGATTTGTGGTATCCAGTGGCGGTATAACCACAAATCCTAGTAAAGTTAAAGCTATCCGTAACTATGAGGAACCCACAAATTTGTTTAATGTTAGATCTTTTTTGGGACTAGCGAGTTATTATCGTAATTTCATAAAAGACTTTGCCTCTATAGCTGGACCCTTAAATGATATTCGCAAAGGGGAAAAAGGAAAAGTTTCAGCCAGTCGCTCGAAAAAAGTACCTGTTAAATTTAAGCAACGTTCTGCTTTTGAAAAACTAAAGAATGTTATTGTGTCCGAAAATGTGTTGTTGCTCTATCCTAATTACAAAAAGCCACTAGATTTAACAACGGACGCTTCGGCTCTCGGCATCGGAGCGGTACTATCGCAGGATGGCAAGCCTATTACAATGAGTTTTGCGACAAATGAACGCGAACTTCTGGCCATCGTATGGGCTCTGAAAAGTTTGAGGAACCATTTGTACGGTGTCCAAAACCTTAACATTTATACTGATCAGCAGCCGTTAACGTTTGCTGTTTCCGATAAAAACCCAAACGCCAAAATCAAAAGGTGGAAGGCATTTATAGACGAGCATAATGCCAACATTTTGTATAAGCCGGGGAAGGAAAACTATGTTGCGGATGCATTATCCAGACAGGCCATTCATGCTTTAGAAAGCGACGCTCAGTCGAATATGGCAACAATACATAGCAAGATTTCACTTTCGTATACCATTGAAACAGTTGATAAGCCAGTCAATCAAATACTTTCTAATACTTAAAATACTTATCACTAAAGTTGCAAGGAAATATAACTCTTAAAACGAGATTAAAAAAATTTTAATATTAATGTTTATGAACTCTAAAGGCAAAACAAATTTAACCAATGAGCGTTCTACATAGATCATTGTAAGGAACTAAATATTATTGTCACTTATCAATGTCATTATACTATCTTGTAGTTTTGTACTTAGTAATTTACTCAATAAAGCATCAACGCATGAAAAAGCTCTTAAGTCTTGCTGGCCATAACCATCGGGACAACCGAACAAACGAGCGCACTAAGATTATATGTGGCGGTATCGAACGGTTCTACAAATTGGCAGCTGTACCACAAAAATGGTAACTTGATTGTATTTTACAGCTTTGCCATGTGGAAAACATTGGACCTGGCGATGGAATGTTAACTGACTATAAACCCAAGAAGAAGTCTGTGGACAGCCTTCGTTTTAAAAAGGGAGGAGTTAAGACACGCACCTAGCATTACAAAAGACCCGAACCTTGTTTAAGTGCCCTTAGAGCTTTAAGATAAGAGCGAAGCTTTGTCTTCGAACGAAAGCATAGCTTAAGAGATTAGAGTTAGTTGTTCTTAAGACATTAAAAGTATCGGTTATCACCACGCAAATAAAAAAGTCAACTCATTATACGTCAGCCGTCGCAAATAAAATACATTCTTCATAATTTACATACATACACGCACATATGGAAACGATCGAACGGCGCAAAGAAGTACTCGCATGTTTATCGTTCCGCTGTCATTGTGCGACTGAAGCAGATTTGATGCTACGCGCTATTTGTACTGAGAGCCGAACGTTAGCCGCCTCTTCGTGCGTACAGCCGAGCGTGTTAGCCGCCCCAATCATTTGATAACCGAAGTCTTAACTCACGATGCTTCGGTCTCAGACCGGCCCACTTCTATCGCTGTTTGAAGTCTTTATGTGTTCAGTGCTTGGAGAAATTATTAAGTTAACGCTGGTGCAAAATAATCGATAAGATAAAATCTCGATTAGAATATAACATCTCTCAAACTTGACACTGAAATTTTTTTTTTATTTCTTTTAGATTTAGGCAATGAATCAGAACTGATATTTTCGTCTCGCTGTGCATTAAGGCTATAGCTAAATAGCTTCCTTTTTTTTACGCGTTTTTTTTTCAAAAAATTTTTTTAGTGTCGCTTTTACGTTTTTATATCTTCTGCGATTACACGCCCACTTACTTTTCACTGAATGTGCGTAAGAATGTCGCCATTTATTTAGAAGTTCTTTTTTATTTCGTTTGTATTCAAACGAATTAGATAATATTGGTACCAACCAATTATTTTGTTCGGTTTCGCAACCAAACTAAAAGAAAAATAAATAGGTTATCTCATTTTCAATGAAAACTGTTATAAAACACAGTGAGACCATAGTCACTAATCAAAATAAGGATGATTTTAATTTTTGACGTCTGGTCACACTGTTTATTTCATCTGTATGGGATATCAGGACTTAAGGGAGGCCATATATCCCAAAGTAACCCGAAAATGGGAAATTTTTGTACCCATCGACCATTGAAAATGGTAAAAAAAGGGTATACTAACTTTGTGCAAATGTATGTAACAGGCAGAAGGAGGCGTGGTAGACCCCACAAAGTATATACAATGCATACTTGCTCAGGATCACTAGTCGAGTCGATTGAGCCATGTCCGTCTGTCTGGATGAACCCGCCAATCTCAGCTATTACAAAAGCTAGGAACACCAAATTTAGCATGAAGATTCCTGTATACCATACGCAGATCAAGTTTATTTTCAATTTGGAATAACACGCCTACCGCCCCCGCAAACCGACAATTTTGATTTACATTACGATTTAAATTCGAAGTACTCATTTCTTAACGTTCTGCTTTAGCATATACGTGTATATAGATAAATACTATATGAACTTATCCCTCATCCAAGCCTATTGGACAATAAACACTAAAGTTATTAGATAAAACATTTCGACCCTCCAACCAGCAAACAAGTTGTCGATGACGTCCTAACTATATTACTTATGCACGAAAGAAAAGGACGAACTATGCGAGCTCGTAGCACGAGCTTTTTCTCGACTCTTCTTTTCCATGCACATGTCATACATGTGCATATATGCTAACAGTCAACCAATAGGTGGGGTGGTAGATCGATATGAATGTATGCAAGTATTTACATGCATGTGTACTTATTCATAATATTCAAAATATGTGTACTTGCACATATGATTATTATTTAATAAATACAGTATACAATATATAAATAAAGGCAAAACCATAAAATGCAATTAAATAAATATTAATTTTGATTACTCGATATTGGCCAATTAAAAATGTATCAAGAAATACCGATATATATTGCTCACACCGCTTTTTGCAGTCTTTCGCGCACTAGGAAATTGCGGCGATAAATTATTGGCAATGTATCGAAATTTATGCAATGTGGCAGCGTACAGCAGTGTTATAATTAATTTGTAGCTTGCGATTAGTATCATACAATCAAATACTTTTTATGGCAACATACGGCGAAGGGTATTCCACTGTCGCGTGCCGCTCGACTGTTACTCTGGTTCTTATTTTTTTCGTTTTATCTCTTCGAGTTCTATAAGGATTACATCTTGGCGGAAACTGCAATCGTGCCCCGGCAGAGCTGTAAAACTATAGATAGTTGCCATCATCGAGATTTTGCAATGTTGAGTCCATCGATTATATCGATATTCTATGCGGAAAAATGTATTACTCAAAAAATTTGTTTATGATTATTTTACATTAATGTATAGTATAATGTGAAGATGATACATATTTGAAAACAAAAATTTTCAAAAATTTAAAATAAGGTCTCCAATATTCTTTCATAACGCGCTGATATTAATCAAAATCCAAACTTTTTTTGAGCTGTTTCCGTTTTTTTTTTTACTTTTTTCATAATATTATTAATATGCAAAATATTATTATATTATATTATTTATACAAATTATTTATTTTATGTTTATAGTTACAAATTTATGCATTGCATTTAATTTTATTATACCGGCTACTCCTGGAATTTTAATTTTTTTGTATACAGTTACAAATTTATTAATTGCATTTATTTTTTTTTCCTCGCGACACCTAAAATTTTAAATTTTAGTGATGGTCCTCGCAATATTATCAATGGTCAAAATGCCATCAATGCAATGCAATGCCTCCCATCGATATTATCGATACTACCGACTATTGTTTTACAGCTTTCTTTAGTATTAAGTGGTTCATATATGTATAATTTGTTTACCGATTACCTTACACACTACCCGTATATAAACCGGAACTCAAATTTAATAATAATCTAAGCAGTTGATAAACCCAATAACTATTACCGACTAAATTAATTTGATTGCGATCGAATAATTAATAGGTGCTATTAAAGAAATAATTTGAAGTCACCAATTGAAAACCGCTGAGTATAATAAATCGTTTTGGTCAGCTGGGCAGCGGGTATATCACAGTCGACCATAGTCGACTGTAGCTTTGGTGCTTATTTTCTTATTATTTAAATTATAATAATAAATCATTTACCGATTAATTTGATATATAAAGATATAAAGATAAATGTATGTATGCTAAAATATATTTTCTCTATATAATAAATTCCCCTGACTTTCTTATTATTTTCAAAGGATATTTTTGCGTTTTGAACTCCTTTTTTTGTAGTTAGTATAGCACCCCCAAAACAAGGTTTCGAAAACATCCGAAATGTGCTCTTTAAGTCATTTGTTACAAAGAGCGCAGGCCTCCCAATGTTAGTTCGCTGCGTGAACCTGCTGAATGTGGAAGCGTTTTTACGCAAAGCGCCAAAATAATTCTGGCTTATTTTCAATGCAAAATAATAAAATTAAGAAGTTACGCCTACAATGACAAATAAATCCACAAATCCAAAAAAATCCAAATATTATATTTACAAATCGTTAATATAATTGACACGGCATTGATTAATTTGTTAGTGCTAAAATCCACGTTGTTGGAAAGAAACAAATCAAAGGTGTCTGGATAGAGAAGAATATAAGAATAAATGTGAGTGTTGTAATATAAAAAGGTAAAACGCGTAACGCATAAATGCCGGAAATGGAAACGGGAATAATATGAAAATATTGTAGACCACAAATAACTCAACGTAAATATAGAAAATATTCTTACACATATGTATGTATATATGTAATTACACTCGTACATATAATTTTGTCGTTACACATACATACATTTATATACATAAATATGTATGCATGTGGTGTAGTAGTGTCAGTTTTGTGAGCGCATTAAGCCAAAGAGCGAATACTTACTCTCTTCTTACTCTTACTCGTACAGGCGCAGCCATATAAATTCACCGACATGAACTATATCGAGCTCAATAACATATCCTCAGAGAGAGTGAGAGGTATAAGAAAAGGGATAAAGTGTTTTTGCCAGTAACAGAGAACGAGAGTGATGCAAAAGAGAATATTTAAGAAGCGAATGAGTATTTAAGCATTCTTTTGTACACACATCGACATGTGTACATAGATGTCTACATATTTACATTCATCAATTTGTGAATACATGCATATGTATGTGGAAACGTTCATACATTTATATGGCAGAAATCACAATTTGTAGTGTCTGTGTATGCGTGCGCGTTAAGGTTTTGAGTTGTTCACTCAAAAAGTATGCTATGGATTTCTTTACTATTACGCACGCTCGCAAAGATGTGTGCGTAAATACGTATGCTGTTTATTGTAAATGTATGTAAATTTATGAGTGATGCGGTTTATAATAACGATATTTCCGTGGACGACACCAGCACCACGCAGTTTATGCAGACGAGTAAGGTTTGATACGAATACCTTGTTATTTCTACAAACACTACAACCTGTGTCCAGTCTTACCTAATAGCGTTCTCAAAAATAATCGAAACCCGAAGGCTGCGTGCATAGATACATATGTATGTTCATGTGTACAGATATATGTATATGCAAAAGTGTGTATGAGGGCGTGCGTATGTTTGTGTGTGTAAGCTGCAAGCAAACACATTCTTTATTATCCTTCAATATTTTCCAGGCGTTTGATAAGCACCGAAGAAGACATCTCCAACCAACTTTAACCGCTGAGTCGAACTTGTCATGTCCATCTGTCTGTCCGTAAAACTGCCATTGAACATATCAGCCGTTGTATATTATTTTTAAAGTTATCCCAATTAAGATTTGACTGTAAATGTATAACCTCATTATACAGGGGTGGTCAAAAGTATTTACACAACGTGCTTTTTTTCAATTGTCAACTTTGATCTCTTATTGCTGACAATTTGTTGACAATTGAAAAAAAAGCACGTTGTGTAAATACTTTTGACCACCCCTGTACATGTATGAATAAAAGTCGTAAAAATTACAAAAGCAACAGTCTATAGTGCTCGCTACCTACTTTAATATTCAGTATATAGGCATAGCAACAGTCTCGGGGATCATTGTACAAAATAAAAGTGTTATGCTTCAAAATTAAGAATCTTTATACTAATTACATCGATTTTTTCTCGATTTAACATTGAAAAAATCATCAATAGATTTTGAGATATCTATGTTATTCGCGATAGATAGCAATATCAATATATTCAATAATTTTTCCCCTTTGTGCATTAAAAACCCTTTATCCACAGGATAGAACAGTATTTGTGCCAACCAAAAAGGTTGAATATTTAGCCATGTCAGATTAGTCATCTGTCTCGGACAGAGCAATACTTTTAAATATTTTCAACATTTTAAACGCAAAATACACCAATTGTGGCATGAAAGTTTAAGTACCAATGGGAATTAAAATGTCGGCCAAGTTTAGGGAGCATTAGCTTTACTTTAGCTACTGGCCTGAAATAACTTCAGGGTTCGAGAGGCAAACAATTGTAAAAATCTTCTATAAGTTAAATCCTATGTTTATTAATATAGTTTTTATTGTATTTTCTTAAAAGTCGACTAAAAGCAGTCGACTGAATTAAAATTACACATTAAAAATTATTTAAAAATATTAAGTAAAAAAGTTAAATAAGTAATTTTTATACCGTTGTTTTAATTTGATTTCATCTAAACAAGAATACACCGTGTCAACATTTGTTGCAAAGGATATTATAGACACTTTAAATAAAAATACAAGCTTAAAGAAATGCATAACTATCGATTTTTATCGGTTAACGGTTATTCATAGCACTTATGTATATATATGGTACATTTTCCTATCTTCTGCCGTTACATGCATAAGTTATACATTGCACAAAGTTAGTCTACTTTTTTCATAATTTTTAATTGTCGAAGTATAAAATGTTATGTGATAACCTTTGAGAAATACCCATCGCGTCAGACTCATAAAAATTTGCGGCTTTTTGGGGGTGGCATGCTCATACAAACACAGCATCACCAAGTTGTTCCAGGGCAAAACGTATTACATGAATGGGCTGCTTTTACGATCGCGCATGCGTTTATCGTGAAAGGATTCCACTTCAAAAAGAGAGCTGAGTAGAACAACGTCATGATAAAACAAGCATATCTATGTGCCAGTGCGGAGATATACGTTCATGTGTTTCGCTTTTCTAGGTCAAATTCAATTTTCGAATTGTGACCAATAAATGCTCGCTGTACAAATAATTGTATTGCCTCTTTAACTTTTTGAGCACTGTAAATAATATTTTTGTACCCTTCCACTATTTGAAATGGTAAAAAGAAATACACTCAGTTTGTGCAACTTCAGCAACCAAAGAGTCGTAGGCCAAAGTAGCTAGTACTTGAATAAAATTAGATATTTTGTTTTTAAGAGATAGATATTTTAATGTTATACATAAAACAATATATACAACAATTGTGAAAATTTATTTAATGTGTAGAAGGCGGCATGTTCATCTATATGAATGTTGGAGTCTAGAAGGCTAGAAGCTGCATACCCTAATTTGTCATGTACACGTGTACGTGTGTAATGCATGTACGTGTATATGCAGATAAATTTTATATTAAATGTAAGATACCACGTCAATCGATAATTTGCGATACAGTATTTTAGTCAGAACATCTTCTTCGGCGTACATATGTATCATGCTTGTACTTATCCTTGAAGTTTGAATCTCATCATCATCAGCAGCGCTCTGTTGCGAGTCATTGAAGTCCTGCTTGTGACTTTACGAGTGGTTTCCGAAGTATCCCACCTTAACTTCACCAATTAAAGTTGACAAATACCAATGAATATATTTTCAAGTATATCAAAACCAGTTACTGATTTAGCTTTTATGGACATTCTGTCTAAAATAAAGATTTGTATTTCATTGTAGTTGTCCAGCAATTTAAGCCTTAATAGCTATTATAACGCTTGCAATTCTATTTTTATCGATGTTCGTTTGCAAAAAATAGTAATTAGATATTATCTGAACACAATTATAGGACATATTGTCACTTAATTTAACAACTTCAGCTTTCATAGACTCCGATATCTATGTTTTCATACGGACACACAGAACAGGGAGATGGAGAGACCTAGTGCATATTATGTAAATATAGAAAAGCGATTTATGAAAATTACCATAACAATGTCTTGAAAAACACCAAAAATCAGTCAACAGGTTTTATGACAGCTATACGCTATATCGGTCCAATTCATTTCATTCCGAATTTTTTGCAGCGTGCAGTAAAAAGTAGCATGTGTTCCATAAGGGGTATACAAACTTTATGCAAAATAAAAATCTATGTAACATGAATTTTTTATATATGTGTAAATATGTTAAGGATTGTGGTTTTCTATAGTAGGAAAATTACAAATTTGAAAAACCAAATTCCGTTCGGAAGCACAGATGGGCGAAAGAATTCCATCGCCTCGTCCGCTTCTGATAAGGCAAGTGATCTATTCCTCCTTGTATGGTCTGATTCAGAAAGTGTCTCCCATGCTGGTCCCAGTCAAGTGAGCGATGCCTCCGCGGTATACCCCTCAGTCATGATAGATCCTCCTGTGAATCCTGCAGGTAGTGGGTTTTCAACATTCAGATCCTAGGGTCCGCCACCAGTAGAGTCTTAACTAGCATCTGCTAAAGAATCGACCCTATCCTATCCAGGTTTATGTCGTGGGCCAGCATAAAAGATCCATTCACGTGCTAGACAATGCCCTCGTGAAGTGGGATACAAGGCGCGGTTCATATTCGAAATTGTGCCCCGCTCCCACCATATGAGCGGAGTTGATTATTGCAATATGGGGAGGAAGTGATTGACCATACGGCGTGTGTTGTTGGGGGTGTTGTATGCCTTATCTAAGTAATGAAGCATCATGTAATTTGTTCTTTTACAATTTTAGAACGTTGCTACGATACTTGTAGAACGAGCTCATGTGTCTTCCTCTAGTTAGCATCATGTTATGAATTATATGGACTTTTAGCCTGTAGCCTGTGGCCGTTTCGACATTCGCTTTTAGGTAAAACTGGCTGCGGTGGTCCATATTGTTCCGTTTCGGCTATGTATGGTACTATTCACCTACTAAGGTACGGTTGACACACAATTGGACACATTTCGGGTGCCTTCACACCACTTGTCTTATCGCTTCAAATTAAAAATGATACTTCTCTATTGGCCGCAGGGCCCTCACCATGGATTTGTAAATCCAAACATAAGGGTTCAGAATGCTCGGGTGCCAGTTGAGGATAGTGTTTTTTAATAATAATAGGAAGAGGAAAATTCCAAAGAATTCTCAATACTATTAAGGTTTTACATTTTTTAGTTTGAAAAACCTAGCTTGACTTTTTACAAATACCAAATACACTAACATCAGATTCAACTATAGTTATTCTTTTGGGATAGCCATCTACATGAAATAGAGGAATTCCATAACTTATATATTTATATTCTTGCTCAGCATCACTAACCAAGTCAATTGAGTCATACATATGTGTCTGTTGGTCTGTCTGTCCATCTGACCAGTATGAACATACAGATCTCAAATATTATTAAAGTTAGAGACCCAAATGCGGCATGACAGTTGCTGAATATGAATGTAACGGTTTTCAAAACTGACTTTTGACAACATGCATGCTATGATGCAATGCGGTTTTGAACAATTTGACCAGTTTAATCTTGCGGATAAAGTTTTGTCATAGTAATTGCAAATTGCCTTATCTGAAGCAACTTATGATCTTCGTTTGGTGATGGTAACCAATGTTATCCAATTCCGTATTTGTCTATTTCGATAAATGCCTTTACTTTATAACTTGGTGTATAGCTGGGTATTTAAATACTTGCTATGCGATAGAAGGGTATTATAGCGATTATATCAAAGCGAAATGTATTTATTAGCACGTCCTACGTTCCATTTCGGACCATATGCATACATATATATATTTAAATTTTCAACATGTCAGATGAAGCAAATCATTCCAAAATAAAAAATTTAACCAGAAAAAATGATAACCTCTTAACTTCAAGTATAGCTCGCAAAGAACTATTGACCGATGAGCAGTTATTTCCGTTTGCTTTTGAACTACGCGTAGTCGCGACGATTCAAAAAGTCTTTTGTGCATGTATGTGTGTGAAGTTTCGTTGTTTCTTTGTAGAAGAAGCATAAGGTTCCAAATTTTATCAAGATAGCTCCAAACTAAAAGACTAGATAAATGGACCGACTTCCTGCAACTGAAACTCAATTCGATATACATACTGAATAAATTAAGTTTCTATTTTATTTGGCAACTGACAGTAATACTCTATAGTAAGGTTTGACATTTTTGATATTATACGTACTCCAAACGTTTTGACATAAGTATATAAAAGGAAAAATTGTATTAAAGGCAACCCTTGGACGTTTATCTTAAGATTGTCAAATTATTATTTATGTTTACAATTTTATGTTCTTTTTACTGATGCACTTTTTACTAATTGATTCGTTATTCTCTTTCCTTTTTGTACAGTTGTTTAATTAGTTATATTTAAATACATATAAGCTGGATAACTAAAATAGCACTCGATACTTTCGCAAAGATGGGACAACATTTAAGTTAAGAGACACACCTTGCATTACAAAAGACACGCACCATGATTAATGCTAGTGCCCCAAAGCTTTAAAGATAAGAGTGGTGCTTTGTCTTCGAATGAAAGCCTAGCTTAAGACATAGAAGTTAGTTGTTCATTGGATGTTTCAAGCAATGGCCACAGCCACGCTAAATTTCAACAAATCTACTCAATTTGTGAAAACAGCGCTTATTATAAGGATATCGTCTTTTCCTCAGCCATCGCTAAGAGTGCGTTACATCGGCTGGAAGATTAAATTTATTAAATACATATTTCATAATATGTATGTACCTTATAGGATTGTGATGTCCCCTAAAGTTTTAGTCCGATAATATATATAAGTATATGTTGATAAGAAAATAGATTTAGTACGTTAATGTCAATATGAATTTCATCAGTCATTATTATTTAATTTTTCTTTTATTTCAGTGCAATATATATTATAACAAAACATCAAAAAAAAAAAAAAAATAAATAAATAAATTAAATTAATAATTGAACGATTCTTGATAATGGTAACTTTCATCTTTAATTGAAAATAATGAAAAAAAACAGTAATTGTAATTACGTGATTTATGCAACTTTAAGAAAAAAGTATAAGTATATCGAAAACTGAATTCAAAAAGTTGGAAACTTTTTTCGATGTTCAGAACACAATCACCAGGAGACACGAATATATAAAAATACAAAGTTGTATTAAGTTTTCAAAGTTGGATTGAATTGAAAATGATGATTTAGTAATCATTGTGGCAGAAACACATTCAACTATAGCTATAACGATCTACCAAACTAAAATAATTGACATCCCGCAACGCAACGCATCAAGGCTTCAAGGGCTGCAAGCTTACCGCATAATGGAAAGCAAACGGATGAGTTGCTTTGCAGCCTTCGTGCTAAGCGTATTCATATTTGAAATATTAATATTTCCCACAACTGGCGATCAGGATGAGGATATACCACACAACGAGTGAGTTGCAATCAAACTATTATTTATTTATTCCTTTTATTCAGTTATGGCTTTTGGATATTTAAACAAAACCGATGGCAATTAATTGCAAATATATCTGTAATCTTATTACAAAAAAAAAACTATATTGTGAATACTCATATCTGTAGTTGTAGTTTATTTGAATATATTCGAACAGGAATAAAAGTCTACTCTCTAATCATCGTCGATTGTTCCTATTCTAATTAAAATTTGTATTTCTGATTGATAGTTGCCACTCTGATTTTGATAAAATATGAAAAGTATATACTGATTAATGAATTCGATCAACTGATATTGCACTAAGAAGTAAACTATGAAAACGTAAAATTTAGATAGAAAACTTCTGGAGAAAATTACTGAACATTCTTTTTCTATTTATCAAATTCTTCGTAGTTATGATATATTCTATAACTATCATAAATCAATATAAAATATTTGCATTAATAAATGTATGTATTTTAAATACCTTCTAGATCAGGGATGTCTGCCTACTATTCTAATGGGTTAATTGTTTTAGTAATTGCTCAGGATATGATTGAGCCAGGCCGAATAAGCAACGCTCATAGTATAACTCATAAAAAAGAGTACCTAAGTCATACCCGAAGTTTTATAAAATTGCAAGGCTTTGCTTTCATTTCCTATGATTGTGTCTATACTGTTGCAAAAAATTAATTTTTTGATCGAAAAAAATTTTGATCTGAAAATAACAAGAAAAGTGTCATGATCTGGGTGTGTGGCATATGCAGCGTCCAAAGTTTTGCATTTTTGTATCATAGATTACAGCATATATGCAATTATGTACAGTCGCGCATTAAATTTATGTTTTTATTAGTTAAAAAACAGTTTTGAAGTGAAAAATCATTCTTCATATGAATCAATTCCATATAATGATAAAAAAATGCTCCCAACGGGAAAACTGGGTTTATATTAAATTTAAATACACGCTAATCCAATATTAAAAAAAATATTGGTTGAAATTTAGACTTGATAGGCAGGTTTTGATTTTGGATTTGGAAGATCAAGGAACGTATGAAAACATATATCTCATGACCCGTTCATGACCTTTTATTATTTTTTGTGTCTTCAGTCGAAGCTTAGTCTTGCAGGGTAACTTTTAAATTTAAACGTCTATCGCATGCCTAGAAAAGGTTTCTATATCTTTTGGGGAATATTCAAAGGTTTTTATAACCTTTGACCATTGAAAATGGTCCTTAGTAGACATCTCCGACCCCATGAAGTAAATATGTTCTGAACCAGCATTAACAAAGGAATCGAAATATTGCGAGTTATCGATATTGGCCAATATAAAATTTATAAAGAAATACCGATATAAACTACTCATACCGCTCTTTGTAGTCTTTCGGTCGCTAGAAAATTGCGGCGATAAATTATTGACAACGTATCGAAATTGATGCAAGGTGGCAGCGCACTGCAGTGTTATGATTAATTTGTAGCTTGCGATTAGTATTATACAATTAGATACTTTTTATGGCAACATACGTCCAAGGGTATCCCACTGTCGCGTGGCGCTCAACTGTTGCTCTCGTTTTTACTCAGAACATTTTCACCGTATGCCGCTGTTAACATTTCAAATGTTTCGAAGCACTCTTTTTAATTTTTTACACAAAATTTTATGCAAATCCTTTGATCCATATATTTCGATAGCAAAAAATCGCCGAGCACGCAAAACACTTATAACCTTTACGCCTCTCACAACCAAACAAAAAATTCCATTTACTTGAAACTTTTAACGTATGTTTGGGAAGAGTGTACCAACATAACAAAACAAAATCTATAATCGAAAGTACATTGCCCACGAAATTTGAAAAGTCACCTTACTTTTTGAACACACCTCTTTGTATACGATATGTATGTGCATACACAAATTCAGTATGTATGAGTGGCGGAAATGGCTCAATCGTCTCGGCTAGTGATCCTGAGCAAGAATATATATATATACTTTATGGGGTCTTCGACGCCTCCTTCTGCCTGTTACATACCTTTGCACAAAGTTAGTATATCCCTTTTTGACCATTTTAATGGTCGAAGGGTATACAAAATTGCACTGAAAGGTTTCTATTGGCCTACTCTTGGCAAATCGGAGGTGATCCAAAATTTCATGATTTATATTTAAATGATTTTTATTTATAATAATCACCTCATTATAATCAATGATTAATCAAAATTTGTTTTCTGTATAAAACATATTTCTAAGTAGAAAAGGTTGAAAAAGGCCTGTACTCTTAATACTCATGTATTATAATCACTCACACTTGTGTAATATTACAAATTTTTTATAAATAAAGTGTTCCATTTCTATTATATTCTATTTGTAATAATCATTACATAATCAGCACAAAAAAAAATTGCATGATCTGAGTATGCGGCATATGCAGTCATATGTATTTTGGGTAGCTGAATCTGAATCCGGAGTCACAATTTCGCTATCACGTCTGGATCGTCTTGGATCTAACCTGAAAACCCCGAAAACTCTTTAAATATACCCCAAAAGATATAGAATTCTGATCTGGGCATGCGATATGCGTTTTAATATGTATCACATCACATCACATCACAAAACATGTAGAAACATATATCGCATATTATGATCCCCCACATTTAAGTTAAGTTTAAACATAGACGTGCAGAGTAAATTTTGACTTCGGATTCGGGTAGAAGGTCAAAATACATATTAAAACATATATCATACCAGAACATGATTCAATATCTTTTGAGGGAAATTCAGTGTTTTGAGGTTAGGTCCAAATTCAGACGTTATGGTAAAATTCTTAATCCGGATTCGGATTCAGCAACCCAAAATACGTATAACTGCATATGCCGCGTACGCGAGATCATGAAACTTTTATGTGGGCCTGTGTAATTTTAGGTCAGATTCCTAGTGCATTAATAAAGGAAAGCGAATATTAAAATTTAAATAAATAAAATGCCCACAGCGGGTGAATCGGTTTAAAAACACATTCAAGGATGCATTCCAGTGATCTAAGAACGACCAAAAATTTTTAACGATCGGTAGCCTGTTTTATAGACTTGCAGAGGGTCAGGAATTTGCAACAGACCTTAGAAACATCTCAGACTCTCTAAATTATATATTTTCAACAAAGGAATCGAACAAGGAATAACGTAACTTATTAGTGCCAGTCAAAGTTAGACATTATATTCAACACCATTATATATTGATAGTATAGGAATGATTGGAGGATGTAGGAACCTGCAAATGTATAAAACCTTCTGCATGCCGAAGGTATCCTTCGCTCTCGTTTTTTTTTCGTTTAATAAGTGTTGTTTGTATCCTATTTTTTAACTTCTATGTAACACATATCTAATGAATGCCTTCTACAGTCAAAGCTTCTTGCTTGCAGCAAGAAAACCACATCTACCTTTGTCGGTTGTACAATAATGGTTGGAACTAGAAGAAATTGCCCACAAGGAGGAGTCCTCTCTCTTTTTTTTGGAACATACTTTTGGGCTATCTTAGTTTGGCCAAACGGAGAATACAATGTCAAGGGTATGCCAATGACATTGTACCCGACGAATGTTTGAAGAAGTACTGTGTGACATGGTCCAGCTAAGACTAAAAGTTGCATACGACAGGTGAAGGGAGAAGGGAGAAGGGTCTCAACCTCAATCCGGCGAAACCCGTCGTTGTACCATTCACAAAGAGATACAAGCCACATCAATTAAACTACTAGGAACTCTATAGAGAAGTAAAATAAAACCTCTCGACAGTAGGATGAATTTTGCAACTCACGTAAAAAACGCAGTGGACAAATGCACCAAGCATTGTTCGCTGGAAGAAGAATAGACGGAAGATCGCAGTTCCTCACTTTACATCCTAAGATGGATATATTTGATGGCTTCAAGGCCAACGTTTACTTATGGAGAGATTGCACAGAAAGTCAGATTCAAAATTTACAAAAATTGGCCTGCATTGGTATAACAGAAGCAATGCGCACCTGTCCCACTGCACCGATTGAAGTTTTTTTTTAAACTCACTCCGCTACACCGACTCTTCCAACTTGACCACCATGCTCAGATTGACAGTTTAAGGCCTTGGTAGGGGTGGTATACAAGTGAAATATTGAATAGTATACCTCTAATAGCACTACCAAGGAACGCCATGATAACATAGTACAGGTTCAAAAGGAACTTCAATGTAGAACTGAGAACTGAGGTCCATCGTATGAATCAGCATACCCTAAAATGGTATACAGATGGATCACCAAGGCACTAGGCTGGGAGTGGCGGGTCCAAGATACAGGCTCCACGAACCTCTAAGGCAATACACTAGCAAATTCCAGCCAATAGTATGCGCCATTGACAGGTGTTACATTTGAATCGAATAAACTTGAGGGAAGATATCGTGATTCTGTCTAACAAACAGGCACACAGTAACTACAGGCTCAAGTCAAAACTAGCATTAGATGTTAGAGCCAAACTCGACATGTTAGATAAGAACAATATCCTCCCACTAAAGGGATACCGGGACACACTGACATAACGGGGAATAAGGAACCAGATGTACTATTAAAAATGGAGGCAGAGAATTCAATTAGAGTCATATTGTGGCAAAAGTAAAAACACTAACAAAGAATTTCTAAGAACTAAAGAAACAAAGAAAAGGGAAATGGACTGGGTGTTACGCCAGGCCTGCACCAATCAAAGACTCTCTTAGGCAGCTGCAATCTAAGGCAGTATGAAGAGTGAATAAAGCTAAGTAAGACCTCTTTAAGAATTCTTAAAGGCCATTGTGGGCTTAGAGCTCATCTAGACAAACTAAAAAAAGTTAGCAATGCGACGTGCAGATTCTGCGAATTAGGGGCTGAAAGACAAGTATGGTATGTCCGGCGTTGGTCTGTACGAGATGTGCAACTTCTTAAAATTCAAAAGATAAAGACAATCAGTCTAGAAAAATCTTAGATTTCCTAAGAAACACTGGTCTGATAATTGAGCTATAAGCTCAATAGAAGTACAATAGATTCTATAGGGTGCAGTGCATAACCCGCTTTTTAATAATAATAATACCGCGCAGTGTCATCTGCTATGCAATTTTGTATTTTTGCTTATAACTTTTTAATCACATCACTTCTCCGCATCCGGTTTCGGCATCAGGGGAATTTATTGCGTTTAAAACAAAAATCGCTAATTTTTCAAGTCGTCTTTGAACATGATCCTTGTCACTAGACAATTAATTACCTCTTTTCCCTCTTATCACTTACCAAAATGTTAGAGGCCTTCGTAGCAGCTATCTATAATATATTCCTTAACAATATATATATATATATATATATATATATATATATATATATATATTGGAATTAACTTAGTGGTGTTTACTTGGTTGAAACCAAGATTTTAAGTTCTGAATCGACATGACCTTGGGGCGGAGTTCTGCTTGCAATAGTTTCCGACGCACTTAAGTTGAAAATTTCATTAGGCAATCAGTATTGGAAAGTTCTTTAATTTCAACAAACGGAAATAGTTTAAAACAGTTTTTGGATTTAGTCTTTCAGTTTAAGAATTTTTTTGATGAAACTCATCAGAAAAAACATACGTGTTATTGCCGCATTCTAAAAATAAGTCAACACGATCCTGTTCTGAACGATATTTCGTATAGCTGCCATACAAACTATCAGCCGATCTTTGAAATTTCCAAATTTCGCAACCAAACTTTCAACATAATTTCATCAAAATCAGGCTATTATTTCATATAGCTACAATAGACACATTTTTTAATTTTTAATGACTTTCCGTAATACTTTAATAGTCTTCAAAAAGTTGCATTATTACGTTTTTGCTACAGGTCTGATTTATGGCACGATTTCGGCCTTTTCGCCCCACTGTGATATGTTGACGCAGACACAGATCTGGCCATGGCCATTATGTTTGCAATGTTTTTTCATCACACAGTGCATATTTCAATCCATTAAAAATTCCCAGCTCGAATGGTATCTTCACCCCGCTCTGAAACGAAAATTCATTTATTAAAGATCTTTTCTTTGGTTAAAGCCTTTTTCCCCCAGGTCCCGATAGTATTCCGATGGTGTATGTCCTTAGAAACATCCTCTTTTCCTTCTTTGGAAGAAATCATTTATAATTTTTTTAAATTTTCGGATATGCCTAAATTCTACGAGAATATCTTAACTCCTTACTTGTAACATTTTTGTGGGTGATATATCTTCTTTTCGTTCAACCACGTCATATTTGTTGGCCCTTTGTTATAAAGGATTTTCAGGAAAGGGCTTTCGTCATCTAATATAGTAATTATTTTGATTCTTCTCCTTCTTGCGACTGCGAGTCTTATGATATGCGACATTGAATCTTGGAAGGTAGGGCTATGTTATGTTAACTTTCCTGCAATACTAAATAACTTCGGCATGCCGAAGGCAACGTTTTTTTCTGATTTTTTTTCTGATTAATTTGACAAATTTCTAGCTACTGCGCACGGAGCTTAAGTCGAAAGTTTTTTCATTGTCCGTTGGTGCTCAACTGTTTGTCTGTGCGAAAGCTCCTTACGCAAGAGGTAGAAGTTTTTGTAGCCAAAATAATATGGCTTTGTGGTAATTGGGAGGTGTCCATTGTGTACCCTCGATGACGATTTTTAACAATTCAAAATAGCTCGAAAAAATAAAAAAAAATCTGTTCTCATTGGTCAATTGAGTTTAAAATTTGTATGGGAAATGCGGTCTTATACCAAATATTATTTTATAAAAAGATGAGAAAAATCAAAATTAAAACTTTTTTGAACGGGTTTAGTTTACGTTCTTTTTGGCCGTTGAACAACCGTTTGCCTTTATCTACAAAATGATAGCTCATGTTGATTACAGCCACCACATTTTGTGACAAGACTTGTATGCATATGCATTGCAAACCGTTAAATAGCAACTGCAATATAAACTTAACTATCACAGTAATGTGACTCACATGATATACATACACTCCATTGTGAATTTCTTGTGAAATTGCATAAAGATTTGATAAACAATGGATATATTATATTAGAATGAAGAAATTCCCTTAGCACCCAGTAGAACATCTTCAAATCGAAAACGCGGTATTGTCTGAGGGGTTATCGTGGTTATTACTAAACCAGCGGTAAAATTATTTTTTTATACCCTTCGACTCTTGAAAATGGTCAAAAAAGGGTATATTAACTTTGCACAAATGTGTATTATAGGCAGAAGGAGGCGTGGGAGACCCCATAAAGTATATATATACATATATTATTCTTGCTCAAGATCACTAGCCGAGTCGATTGAACCATGTCTGGCTTTCTATCTGTCTGTTTGTCTGTCTGACCAATTGAACGCACAGATCTCAGCTATTCTAAGAGCTAGAGACCCCATGAAGGAGTGAAGGTCCTTGTACATTGTGCGCAGATCAAGTTTATTTTAAATGTTGGGTGCCATGCCCACCGCCCCCGCAAATCAATAATTTAAATTATTTGTGTGTTACAGATATAACTTTCTGATTTAGACCATTACTTAGCTATTTATAATATCTACATATCGTCAATACGATCGGAATATATAACATAAACCTTGTTCTTATGGACTTTGTATACAAACTAGCAAGCAAGTGTAGGGAAGAAAGGAAGAGAATGCGAGCGTGAGGCGCGAGCCGTTTCTTTTCTCTCTTTTTTATAGACAGGAAATTTTTCCCCTTTGAAACAAAGACGTATGCACACACTTGTGATTGTCCAATGAAATGTCACATTCATATACACGTTTGCATAATAGGCTTACGATATTTCTGTTAAGGAGTAGTATCGTACAATTATGTACTCTTTACGTAAAGTATAAATCTAATGCCTTATACAGCAGAGCCTGATTTCAGCGTTTGACTGGTTTGAGTTTTGCAAATTTCTGCATGGTGCGTACGGGGCTAAAAAAACAATAGCTCAACCAAACGTTTACATGTGTGATTTTTGGCCGGGGCTGTTTAAGATTTTTCCCGTGAGTCTATCTGGAGTTGTTCGAGTAAGAATGCAATAAAAGACTAAAGACTTTTTGTAAGAGTAATTAGTTCATCAAATGTTATATATCTAAATTATAAACATTAAAAATTTCTTCACCGATTAATCACATATTTTATTTCTAATTGTAGAGTGCGAAACTGGGCGCTAAAATTCGGCGTTGACTTATGGGAATTCGGACGCCAATTTACTAAAATGAACGAAATAAAAAGTGTGAGTAAATCCTAATGATTTTTCAACTGATAATGGCTTGTGTGTGACGTGTGAGATCTCATATGCAATAATTGTCTCTGACTGCAAATTACAAATTTCTTTTATCCTAGTGCTTAAATTTATTACACCCTTCGACCATTGAAAGTGGTCAAGAAAGGGTATACTAACTTTGTGCAAATGTATGTAACAGACATAAGGAGGAGTCGGAGACCCCATAAAGTATTAATATTCTTGCTCAGGATCACTAGCCGAGTCGATTGAGCCATGTCCGTCTGTCTGGATGAACGCCCCGATCTCAGCTATTTCAAAAGCTAGGACACCAAATTTAAAAAATTCCTGTGTATCATACGCAGATCAAGTTTATTTTCAATTTGGGATACCACGACTACCGTCCCCGCAAACCAACAATTTCCTATTTACATTCGAAGTAATCATGTCTTGACGATCTGCTTTAACACACATATAGATAAATACTATATGAACCTATCCTTCAAATTGCAATCCGATCGGATAATGAACACAAAGGGTATTAGACAAAGGGTATTAGATAAACCATTTTAACCCTTCAACCAGCCAAATAAGTTGTCGATGACGTCATAACTACGTCATCTTATATTACTGCAGGAAAGCAAAGGACAAACGATAGATTCTCGACTTTTCTTTTCCATGCACATGTCAATTACCGAAATTACATATGCATATATGCACACATATTTATTTTGTGAACACACATGTATGTGTACAATACATTACTATGCAACCAATAGCGTAGTAGATCGGTATGTACAAGCGTGTGTACAATTGTATATTTATAAATATGCGGACGTGCATAATTAATAAGAATTTAATACTTAATATTTTTGGGTCAGCACACGTCAGGGTCAAAAAGAAGCCATAAATTGCAATTATTAATGACAAATATAATTTTTCACATCCTCAATATATTGCGAGTTATCGATTACGGCCAATTTAAAATTTACCGATGAGCGTGAAGAATATATGAACACACTGCTCTTTGCATATATATCACGCGTCTATATGTATGTATTGGTGTGTGTGCATTGTTTTGTTTTAAATCATATGTTTTTATGTATGTACAGACATAAATATGTTTAAATATTGTGGAAGTAAATTAATTAAACACATATGTCAGTAATTTATTTAAATAAAGTTTAGTTGGTTTTAATATATTAATATTTATTTAATACATTATGCAAATAAATTATATTAATTTGTGTATATATAATAATCTGATCATTTCTTTTAAGTCTCTGCTTCAAAAAATAACAAGATTTTATCTAATTTGCTTTATTTTATACATATGTACATATATGTAAATTTTGTAAGGAATATTAGTTTCTTTTGATCATATTAAATTTAGATCTACGCGCACTAGGCAATTGCGGCTATAAATAATTGGCAACGTATCGAAATTGTTGCAAGATAGCAGCGCGTTGCAGTGTTATGAGTTATTTATTAATATTTAGCTTGCGATTGGCGTGTTCGGTGCTTATTCTATCATCGTCGATTGTCGATTACGAGAATTTAAACTCAAATTAATTCGAGCGGTGGTAATAGATTATATAGGCAGTTTACGTTACGTAGTATTTTAAAAATGTATTATATGAATCTATTAAAGTGTAGAGTGTATCATACAGTTAGATACTTTTACGTCAAAATAGGTCGAAGGGTATCCCACTGTCGAGTTGCGCCCGACTGTTGCTCTCGTTTTTTTTTATTGTAGCTGTGATTGCTTGTGTATAAGCCGTTGTGTTGAATACAACTTTCTTAAAAATTTCTTGACAGGCGTTTGCGTCTTGAATGTGATTATGGAGTTTTTTTTTTTATTTATTAAAACTATTTTTAACACTGTTATTTTATTAGTGTTATAACAGACCGGTCGATCAACTTTCCTGTTTTCACTAGATTGTAGAGCTGGAGAAACATCGATGTTTCGATGTTTTTGGCAAAAACAATCGATGTATCGATACATCGAAGTTATTATCAAAGAAAATTTTCACACTTTTTCATAAGTATTTTTGGAAAAAAAAACTATATGTTTCTTACGAAAATTATTAAATTCCAAATTAGTCGAGTTTAAATATTGGCGAAGGGCCAATATAGAATCAACTCGATCGTTTTTGATTTTTTGGTTTTTATTTTTTTCTAAAAAGCGGAAAAATTGAGGCTTGGCTTGGAATTCTGGTGTTGGCGGGTTTGACGACGTTGACGCACTGGAGCACGCAGAATTGATTTGTGTTAAGTTCTCTTCCAGGAGCTTCTCTCCATGCAAAGCGTTGAACGGGGAGAAAAACCCTTCTTTTTTGAAGCGCGGATTTAAAATTGTGGTAATCCGCGTAACAGTACGGGTTTCGTACGGCAGCACCCTCTTTTTAACTCCTTCAATTAGAAAATTGCAGCCCTCACGGCCTACCTCAGTCTGCAGATCAGGTTTTACATTTTCTAAGTTATGGAAACAACAGGTATTATTGCCGATACCGTGACTATCGTGCTGGATGATGTGTGTACTGTAGCATACTAATCTCGTCAGCCGAAAGTGGGGTATATTTTGGGGTATTTAGAAGAACCTTTGCTATGGCGTTTTTTGTCAATAATATACGCTCCACCATATAATACCCACTGTTTCACCTAGTGGGGCATTCGTGTTTGAGGCTGTAAGGCTTTTCGCAATCCTGGGCTTAGTTGTGGTAAAACATTTTTTTCTTAGGAACGGTAAATTTCAGAAAACATCGAACTCCGATGTTTTGGAACATCGATGTTTTTACGAAATTGAAAAACATCGATGAATCATCGATGTTTCTGCCAGCTCTACTAGATTGTCAAAAGAAACTGGGCTTACCTTTTTTCAGTATTCTACCGGCGCCAATTAACTTTTTAAGGGATTGATTTAATAAAAGAAGTATTAATTTTTTCTTTTATAATTCAGAAACAGTTATAAACTAATTGACAAATGTATTCTTTCGGTTCAGCAACATTTAAGCTCTACAGAGACACACATAAACTACATAGCTACATATTCTGCATAGCTACATATTCTGCATAGCTTTAAACTTGTTATCGTAAAACTGTCGTTAATTTGGGAGAATGTTATCTATGAAGCTTTTGAAACATTTTTAAAGATCGGTTTAAGCTAGTTGTACATAATCTACTGCGTATGGGCTTTCTGAAGATATTTTAAAAATTTCAAGCAAAAACATTTTCAAGAGATTTGATAAGCGTTATCATAATGTTTATTCATATATTGAATAATATTTTGTGTGTGTGCAGACGCAATTATTATTCAACCTCCTCGAAATTTACGGCAACAGTGTTAGATGGTCGCAGTCAAGTTGCCGGTCCACCAGGTCCCAGTTACACTGCCGGCTGGCTCAGCAGCCTTATCAAGTAGTGTCAGTCCGCCCGCTTCCATCGGAGGCAGCTCCTGTGCTACTACAGGCCAATTCAGCGCCAACAGCAAGAGCAAATCCGGCATTTGGATCAGCACCCAAAATCTCCTGCCTGTAGGCCAGATTGCCGGTCTCTAGAATGTCTGGGAATAATAACTAAATTTCTTGAAATTAACTATGCCTTGAATTGACAGTTTTTTTTAGTTTATTATATGCATTTACTTTCGACAGGGTCTACAAAATAAGTCGAAACCCAGATAATTCTTCTCAGCTGTCTTCTTAGACGTTAAGAACGCATTTTACAGAGTATGGTATCCTGGATTGATATTTAACCTCAAGAATTCCCTCCGTGATCCATACTACCTGGCACTGAGATCATATCTTCATAGAAGATTGTTCTGGCTTTTCTTCAGGATCAGCTGTCAATCCTAGAGCCGTGGCTGGCAAGACATAAATGCTGCCCGCCAGTTAACGTAAACGACACTACCCTGCCAACATCAGCAAAGTACGTGGGTAGGAAAATGTTAGACAAAAGTTGTAGGGAGTATAACACATTAAAATAAATCTATATTAATATGTTGTGCTAGATACCTTTTCTAGTGGAGATGGGGCGGCATGGAACGGACTCGTCGATTTGAGTGATGCTCCGAAACTCTAAGCAAGAGGTTCCCATAGCTAGGGGGGTTGCGGTGGTTATCTGCTAGTGATGCGTCATTAGTGTAAATAGCGATGCTTATCGATATTTGTGAAGACTGTTGGACGTCGGGAAAATCGCCTTCACAAGTGCTGCTGAGCTAGCTTGCACGGCCCTACAGAGAAAACAACAGTCCGTAACAAATTTTACAATTTAGAATTATTATAAAAAAAAATTAATAAAAACAATTAACAATTGAATTCGTATATCCTTATTTTTTCTTTATTTGCCTGCTTTGCAGCGATTTAAGGACAATGACATTGAAGTAAAACGCAAAGACGGCATCATTTTGCTACGAGAATTAGCGGCCGAAGTAAAGAACTTCATGGATTTCAAGCGTAACGCTGTCATGGTAAGTGCAACAAATTTCGTCCTTAGCTGTTACATTACACATATGGGAAACAGATAGTAAATGCGTGAAAAAGTAAAATATTTTGGAATTTTTTTTAAATTTAAGTTCGTAGTTGTGTTGTACTTTGGTGTCGTTATTTAAAATCAGATTTGTGTTGTGTTAATCTTGTTTTCAATTTTATTTTTGTCGTTCCTACGTATACACCGTTGCATGTTTCCGTACTGTTGCCACTGCAAGGAATTTTAAAAATCACATTGTTTTTGTCTTGTGGATATATTTTGGACTTAGTATAATTATTATTGTAACAATAATACAGAAATACAAATAGCACATAAACCGTTCCACATATTAAAACATTTTTATAATAATCCAAAATAGATCCACAAGACAAAAACAATGTGATTTTTAAAATTCCCTGCAGTGGCATCAGTATGGAAACATGCAATGGTGTATACGTAGGAACGACAAAAATAAAATTGAAAACAAGATTAACACAACACGAATCTGATTTTAAATAACGAACGACACCAAAGTACAACACAAAAAACAGCTCTTATGACCCACTGTGCAAACAAACATCACTCTCCGAATTTTGACGCAACAACAATATTACAACAAGAACAACACTATGCTAAACGTTACACTCTCGAAATGCTACACATAATAAACACACCAACTCAAGATAGATTAAACTTCAAACGGACACAGAAAACTGCGCTCACATATACAGACATTTACTTATTAAGCCAGTTAGGAACTCCGCGCCCGCAAGAGCAGACGTGAAAAATATATGTATGTAATTTAGTATTTTTCAATTTTGTTTTAAAGAAATATTGTTAGAAATCCAATTTTGAAATTTTGTGTTTTAACCCTGAAGACGGGAACCGAAGTGTAACCAAAATATATCGAAATAAAAAGAAAATATTTATTTTATTTTACTTGATCTTGACCTCGAGCCAGCCACCAAAATGATTTTTATACCCTTGGACCATTGAAAATGGTCAAAAAAGGGTATACTAACTTTGTGCAAATGTATGTAACGGGCAGAAGGAGGCGTCGGAGACCCCATAAAGTATATATATTCTTGCTCAGGATCACTAGCCGAGTCGATTGAGCCATGTCCGTCTGTCTGTCTGTCCGTCTGTCTGCTGTCTGGATGAACGCGCTAGGGATACCAAATTTAGCATGAAGATTCCTGTATACCATACGCAGATCAAGTTTATTTTCAATTTGGAATAACACGCCTACCGCCTAACCGCCAATTTTGATTTACATGGCGATTTACTCATTTCTTAACGTTCTGCTTCAGTATATATATAGATAAATACTATATGAACTTATCCTCCGAATTGCAATCCGATCGGACAATAAACACTGAAGTTACAAGATAAACCATTTCGACCCTTCGACCAGCAAAGAAGTTGTCGGTGACGTCAGAACTAAATTACTTGTGTAGGGAAGAAATGGACAAACGATGTGAGCGCGAAGCGCGAGCTGTTTCTTGACTCTTCTTTTCCATGCACATGTCAATTACCGAAAACACATGTGCATAAATATATACTAATACTCAACCAATAGGTGGCGTGGTAAATAAATATGAATGTATGCAAGTATTTACATGCTTGTGTACATAATCATAATATTCATAATATGCTTACGTGCACATATGATTATTATTTAATAATTCATATTTTAGGGTCAGTAAAAAATACAAAACCATAAAATGCAATTAAATAAATATTAATTTTGATTACTCGGTATATTGCAAGTCATCGATATTGGCCAATTCAAAATTTATAAAGAAATACCGATATATACTGCTCACACCGTTTTTCGCAGTCTTGCGCTAGGAAAATTGCGGCGATAAATTATTGACAACGTATCGAAATTGATGCAAGGTGGCAGCGCACTGCAGTGTTATGATTAATTTGTAGCTTGCGATTAGTATTATACAATTAGATACTTTTTATAGCAACATACGTCCGAGGGTATCCCACTGTCGCGTGGCGCTCAACTGTTGCTCTCGTTATTGTTATTAATATTGGAATGCTTTTTTAATTTATTGATTTCGAAATAACAAGAAGGATAAAAGTAGTAGAAGATGTTTATGGAATACCATTACTTCAATATTTACAATATTTTGCGTGCTTTCAAAGTCAGTTGATTGAAAGTTGCTTGCATCGCCTAAATGTAGTACAAAATATTAAACAACTTGCAGCACAAATATATTCTTTACAATAATTAAAATTAAAAGTAAGCATGAAAAAGACTAGTGAAGGTGTAAGTGAAAATTTAGTTCATGTTTGTCGATAAATATGTGTTGTAGTTAAATTATCCAATGTTCTGCTTGTCTGCTTTTGTAGGTGTTTATTTGTAAACACCACTGTGCTCTGTGGAATGCTTCTTTTGTGTAGCACACGGTATTACAATGATTAAAGTAGATTGTGTTAGCAAATTTATGTGGAATCAAATAGTATAAACGACTTTATGCGTTTTTGCTTCTTTAAAAAAAAATTGCATGTTGCAGGTGAGCAAAATGCAGCGCTGCTTGAGGTTTCCATCAACCACAAGCATGAACCAGACGCAGTTAAGCGCTACAATTCGCACCATTACAGTTATTAAAATTTTGAAGGACATTTCAACCGATTATTCCTACGGCAGCTATATGTTATAATACAATAGTTCGATTTTGATAAAATTTTATATACATATTATTTATATAGAATAAATCCGGTGAAGTAAATTTGGTTACAAATCCTGAAAAAAAGCAAAAGTTGCTCGGTAGGTTGTATGGCACCTATAAGATATATCGGTCAGAACCGCATCGAACCGACTTAATTACAGCGTGCAGCAATAAGAAGCATGTTTGCCAAGCTTCATTTAGATAGCTATAAAACTGAGAGACTAGTTTTCGTTGCAATAGATAGACGGAGGAATGGCCAGATCGACTCCCCTGATTCCGAATATACACGTATATACTTTATCGGGTCAGAGATGTCTCTTTAGGTACGTTGTAAACTCCTGGCTAAAATTAATATACGTAAGAATAATCGCCCGGAATAGAGGTTTTTGTATGAAGACCTGTTCTGATTTTAGAAATAACTAAACTCAAATCAACTTGAAAAATTAAACTATCGATTCGCAGGGGCAGTGGACGTGGTAGTATATAGTAAATAGGAATCATGCATAATTTGGCTTCTCTTGCTTTTATAATATTGTAGCTAAGATCTATGTGTTCACAAAGACTATCAAATAAACAGACAAGTTCAACAAAACTGCTTTTAATCTTAGAGACTAGTTTGCATCGCAACAGACAGACGGACGGATAGACATGGTTGGTTCGACTCCTCTGTTGATGCTCATTTGGAATGTATATACTCGGAGTCGGAGATGACTGCTAAGGTGCGTTGCGAAGTCCAAAATGAATATTTACAGGGCGGAAAAGGGAAATACTTTAATTCTGAAAGTGAAATTTATGCTCTAGCTGAGATCTACAACTTTTCATTAATTACATATTAATATTAATAACATCTACTTTTATTGATAATTACAATACTTACATACCTACACTGCATTTCATGAATAAAGAATACGTAAAATAAAACCTGACCAACGCAACATTCGGGTGTCTCCGACAGTAAAATACTCTTTGACACGTGCAATAAATAAAGTGCCGCACGGAACTATAAAGTATATTAACATGAATAACTTCTTCGTTTATTATCTAATTTGATTCCAATAGGATAGTATTAATCTACATATATGTTAGGTTATTATTAAAAAAGAGTTTTTTATAATGGTTCGAATTAATTCATTAAGTTTATTATTGTAATTATAAAATAATGGCGTTACAACTACTGTGTGGGCAACTTTTACAACCTATTGGTGCTTTGATTTTTTTAAGTTCAACTGTCAATTTTATTCACTCAACGACTGACTAGTAGTGTTGCCAACTCAGCTTTTTTCTAGCTAGTTCTGGCTATTTTGGATGACCGAAAACTGGAAAATGTTCCATTTAGCTAGGAACGGTTTTTTCAGCTATTCTTATCAAAAGCTCTGCTAGTTTTTAGCTATTTTTCATAATACCAAAATATTTACGTTTCGCAAAATAGTTTTGCAAAAAATGGCCATAACTCTTCACAAAAAAAAATGACCGGCAGCATATGTATGTATTACTTATCGATACACGAGTACTTGCATGCTGCCATCTCTAGTTTGCAATTCACATCGTTAGAAGTTAAAAGAATGCTAAACATAAATCCGAGCACGCGCCAAAATGCAGAAAGAATATACATAAACAAAAAGCTTGTAATGTGTGGATAAACTATGAACGTTTTAAAACATGTATTAAAAAAGACGTGAATGATCCGACAAAAGTGTTTTGCACTTATTGCAAGTGCACACTGAATGCAAAATTGTGAGATTTGAAATCCCACGTGGAAACAAAAAAACGTAACGAAGGTTGGCTATTTTTGGCTATTTTCAAGAGTCACCACAGCTATAACTATCGGCTCAGAGTTGGCAACACTGCTGACTACAACTCTCTTTCGCTTCTCTCTTCTGTTAACATTCTTCAGTTTGCAAGATTGCCAACTTTCCTCAATTGCTGGGGTTGCCAATCTGCGTCATAGTCTACCATTTTACATGTATGCCAAAGCAGAAATTCTGCACCACGATGTTGTAACTTAAATACTTTTCTTAATAATCCCGAATAACCGATTTGCGCGTACACAGGTAGACAGAAATTTTCGTTCCAAATAGTGTTTCTATCTTTTTTTCGACGTTAAAACACACTGACAGACAGACGGACATGAATTAATCGACATGGTTAACGCCTCCTTCCGCCTGCAACAGACCATAGTACAAAGTTAGTATATTTTATGATGATAAAGCACCTGATTTTGCATAGTCTATTCGTATAGGCTCCTTCATATTGAGTTAAATAGTTTGGATTTCGTTTTCACGCGTTTGTGTGTTTGTATGTGTGAGAAGGAGAAAGTAAAAGGAGGTTAGTTATTTGCTATTTGGTATAGTAAGCCATTTAAAAATTGGGCGTGGCTATTTTACATTCGTGCACGCTCGCCTGTAGCTTTGGTGTCTGGTTATGTGTACATGTATAATGAACATAGAACAGGTGTCGGTACAAGGCAATGCACAGTGAGTGCATTGTACGAGTGTAAAAAACGACTTTGAGAAGAACAGCAAAGCAATACACATCAAAATGTTTCAGTTGACAAATGCCGCGACGCGTTGTATCGGTTGCTACACATACAATCGTTACTTCGAAGCATTTAAGTATTGGTGCTGACCCCTGGTTTATACTGATAGACAAGACTTAAAAGTATTAGTCAGTTGGGAAATAGTAAGTATGTGTCAGTTGTGTCTGACACCGTACTATATAACTATATCAGCCACTCAGAGCGAATTGCGCATTAAAAAGCGATAAAAGCCACTGTACGAGTTAAATAATATGACGACTAGTTTATGAATAACGGCTCTGTTGTAATCTTGTTTCGAAACCTGAATCTGGGAATCGCCCATGCCAAGGGTAATTTCAAGGTACATACATACGTGTGTAATTCGCATATAATGTGGCCTGCGGGTTAGCTGCAGCAAACAGTTCACATTTTCAGTTCGAACGAATTACAACTAGTTTGTGATACGAGCTACGAAATGTTCGCTGTTCTCCGCTTTTTTTACCTGATCGGCTGTCTTTTAGTCGTCTCTTTAGCGGCTCCGGCTTGCAATGAGGGTTTCTATGCACAGAATGGGAACTTAGTTATCGATATAAACAACCTACAATCGCTTTTCAATTGTGTGCAGCAGCAGCATAGAAATCAAGGCTAGCAAACGAATCACTCTGTATAAATAACCGTAAATAAATGCTAAAAAAAATCGTTTTTGTGGTATTTAAAAATCTTAAACGGTAAAAATAAAGATGAATTAACTGTTGACCGATTCGAGCGGTCAAAAAAAGTGTTTTTTATTCAGACTTTCAACGCGCAATTTTATTTTTTTACAAATTTTTTGCCTCAGAACATTTTTTGTTTTGATGACACATATTTTATTCTGAAGCATGTTGGGAATTGCAAATCTTCGTTGGCGCCAGTCTACCGACCAACGAGTTCTCGTTGTAGGCGACAAAATTCTCACCCAATGCACAACTCATAAAATAATACATAATTGTGTCTGTCGTACATTTTATTTCAAATAAATCGATTGTGTGACACTGTTCGCATCATTGAGACCTTATTCTCAGAAATAGCCAAATACATAAACTTTTATTAAAAAAATTAAATTTAAAAAAAAACTAAAAACCTAAAAACTAAAACCAAATAATTCGTTCACCTAAATTCTTGATAATATAGCCCTATCAGTACAAAAAAATTAAACAAAATCGGCTACGTAGGTAGCTATTTAATCTTTACTAAAATGAACATGAAAAATAAAATACCTAAGATCTGTATGTTCATACTGGGCAGTCCGAAAGACAGATACACATTTCAGAAAGTTTAGGATATACTACCATTGAATATTTCATTGACTATTTCCAGTGAAATACTAAGTGGCGATCAAACCTGTCGAACAATATACAAGATTAGCCCATCCTTGTACTAAAAAGTCAGGAAATATAATTGGGCTTTCCTTGACAATTAAGTAGTGGTGTATGTATGTTTGAAATCCAATATTTCATGTATTTGTATATTCCAAAAGCTTGACTCTAAGGTACCCCTCGACCAATTTTAAAAATCTGTTGCAAACACTGACACCTTCCAAGAACCAAGTTCTTCAGTAATGTTAAAAGCGAGTGTTAAATAATCAATTTTAGACATATAACTTCTATATTTTGTGTTGCATGCTTTGAAGAAAGCGGCTTGGAAATCAGTACCATGACAACCCTTATTTGTAACTGATTGTTCGCATGAAAGATATACGATAAAGAAGTTTGAAGTTAATGTAATGGAACGAGTATGCATCGATTTCTGAGTAACTTTGTTTGGCACTGATAAGGTATTATACAATTCGAAAAACTATGATCGTTTCGACTATTTACAGCGTGCAATACGTTCATCAAGATCAAGTTGATTCAGAAAGCACTTCTCATAAGCACTTTTCGGTATAGCCTTGAGCTCTTCCAGCGATGCAGTCTTTATCTTCTCAATAGTTGCAAATCTCCGTCCTTTCATAGGTCTCTTTAGTTTTGGGAACAAGAAAAAGTCACATGGGGCCAAATCCCGTGAATATGGTGGCTGAGGCATGACTGTGGTGTTGTTTTTGGCCAAAAAATCTTTTGCAAGCAAAGATGAGTGAGCAGGGGCATTATCGTGATGCAAAAGTCATGTATTGTTTTTCCACAATTCTGGACGTTTTCTTCGTTTTGCTTCTCGCAAACGGCGCATAACTTCAACAGAGATCATTTCATAGTCCTGGGTGACTTTAATATCCCGGAATGTAATTGGACATCCATTGCGGAGGGAAACTTCCTTCTGCCCTCCCGGCAACATGATCTGTTTGACGGTTTGTTTGACATGTCTTTGTCGCAGGTTCATCATGTCAATAACACTTTAAACAGATCGCTTGATCTATGTTTCGTCTCAGATCCTTCCAGGGTGATTTTAGACAGGGCAAAACCCCTTTTCCTACCTGAACATCCTTATCATCCCACTTTCGAAGTGAATCTCGACTTGGGTATTAGCTTTGTGGATAAAAGTATAAAGCCGTGCAATCGTGTGCGCTGCTTTAAGAAAGCTGACTTTGAATACTTAAATTATTTAATTTCATATTGTGATTGGTCTGACTTTTATCTATCAACTGATATGTCAGTGGCTATTAATATATTTTATAAAACCCTTAACTCTGCTTTTGATATCTGTGTTCCGTTTTTCTATCCGACAAGCTCAAGTAGGCCTCCTTGGTATACAAAAGAGTTGTCTCGCTTAAAAAACTTAAAGAGTAGCTTATTTAAGAAATACAAGTTGAAAAACTCACCGCTTGTCTTTTCCCGCTGCCTAACTGCTCGGGCAAATTTTACCGTGCTTAACGCGAAGTGTTATAAAAACTATTTGACAAGATGTAGGATTCAGTTCTTTCAGAATCCTAAACAGTTTTAAAGTTTTGTTAACATGAAGCGTAGGTCAGCGGGCTTTCCTTCTAAACTTATGTTCGATAACGCTGAGGCGGACACAGATCAGGTCATTGCCGATATGTTTGCCAAGTTTTTTCAAACAACTTATTCTTCCTCTACGCCAAACTTTCACTCCTATCCATATAGCGTACCAAGCTCGAATGGCATCTTCACACCTTTACTGAATGAAAGTTCACTTATTAGGGATCTTCGATTGCTTAAACCAGTCTTTTCACCAGGTCCCGATAGTATCCCCGCCTGTGTACTTCGATACTGTGCCAACTCCTTATGTAAGCCATTGCTCAAACTATTTTCGCTGTCCTTAGTAACTGCCTCGTTTCCATCCATATGGAAGGAATCCTTTATCATCCCTTTACATAAAAAGGGCAGCAAGTCTGATGCAAGCAATTATAGAGGTATCTCTAAATTGTCGGCTATACCGAAATTCTTCGAGAATGTTATTACTCCGCACTTGCAGCATTTTAGTAGATCCGTTGTATCCCATTTTCAACACGGATTTGTGAAGCGTCGTTCTACCACGACAAGTCTGCTTGAGCTGACATCCTTTGTGGTAAAAGGATTTCAGGAAAATCTTCAAACTGATGTCATTTGTACTGATTTCAGTAAGGCATTTGACTCAGTCAACCAGTCCCTTCTTGCACATAAGCTAAATCTTCTCGATTTCTCACGAAAACTTCTTAGTTGGATTGTGAGCTATTTGGGTGACAGAACCCAACGAGTCCTCTTTAAAAATACTCGTTCCTATCCCGTTCATGCCACATCTGGTGTTCCTCAAGAAGCCACTTAGGTCCCCTGCTTTTTACACTTTTCATCAATGACCTCCCAACGGTCATACTTAACTCACGTACTCTCATGTACGCGGATGATGTCAAGCTCTGTTTTCAATTTAGAGGCGACTCCTGTCATTCTCGCCTTCAATCTGACCTAGATTGTTTCTTTTCTTGGTGTCGTGCAAATCTCCTTAATCTGAACAGCTCAAAATGCAAGCTGATGACATTCTCACGTGCCTGCCCAAAGTACGTATCATACTCTCTCTGTGGTTGTTCCTTGGAAAGAATTTCCCTGGTTGATGATCTAGGTGTCCGTTTGGACCGAAAACTCAAGTTTTCCGAACATATATCATCAATGGTTAATAAAGCTATGGGTGTACTCGGCTTTATTAAGAGATGGTCCAAGGAGTTTGACGATCCTTACTTAACTAAAACTCTCTTCACTTCGCTTGTTCGTCCAATTCTCGAGTACGGATCATGTGTCTGGAACTCTCAGTACACAGTTCATAGAGACCGCATTGAATCCGTACAGAAAAACTTCTTAATGTTTGCCTTGCGAGGCCTTAACTGGGATGTAAATTCAAGACTTCCTTCCTATCCTAGTAGACTTTTGTTACTTAATCTGCCTTCTCTAGCCAATCGTAGAACCATGCTTGGTGTTATATTTATTAACAACCTTATCCAAGGTGACATAGATAGTAGCGACTTACTTAGTAGACTACACTTTTCTGTCCCTGGTAGAATCACCCGTAATTACCTTCCTCTAAAACTTCCCAATTGTAGCTCGAACTATGCCCTGCATGAGCCATTCAGGGTATTATGGTCGGACTATAATAAACTATACTTCATTGTAGCTAACAATAACAACTTGATATCTAGCTTAAAATTACAACTCCTCGCCCACTTATCTAGAATTTAGTTAAATACATACTTATCTTCTTTCTATTCATAGTAGTACTTTCAACATACATGCATGCATGCTTTAACACTCTACTCATAATTTTATTTGTATTTGGTTACTAACACTAACTCTCCTGATCTGATTGGGTTTTTCTGGGTTTTCCCCAATCCTCTGCAACAAATGTTGGATCGGCTTTTCTTTATCCCAGTTTGCACGTTTGCACATTTGCACAATTTTTAAAAAAGTTTTTTTTTGTTTTCTTTACATTTAAGGTTTTACCCTTAATTTAAAATTACCTTTAGTTTAAAATTTCAACTTAAATAATTTAAATCTAATTTTAATTGTTTCTTTACTTTTAAAAAGTCGACTGATCACAGTTCGACTATACTCTAAACTAAATAAATAAATAAATAAATAAATACGCGTAATACTGTTTATTGACCGTACGACCATATGTTAAGAACTCCTGATGCACCACGCCATGGTAATCGAAGAAAACAGTTAGCAAAATTTTGACATCTGATCGAACTTGTCTTGCTTTTTTCGGTCTTGGCTGACCTGGGGTCTTTCATTGGGACGATTGGGCTTTGGTTTCGATATCATAACCATATACCCATAAATCGGCCCCAGTTATGACCCTTATGAGTAAATCTGGGTCATCGTTGACGTCATTCAACAGCTCTTGAGCGATGCTCATGCGACAGTTCTTTTGCCAAACATTTAGCAAAAAATCGCCGAGCACGCAAAACACTTATAACCTTTACGCCTCTCACAACCAAACAAAAAATGCCATTCACTTAAATCTTGGAACAGATGTTCAAGAAGAGTGTACCAACATAACAAAACAAAAAAAACGATAATCGAAAGTACATTGCCCACGAAATTCGAAAAGTCACCTTACTTTTTGAACACACCTCGTATGTATATGCATTGGCGCAAATCATGGCTCAAATTATGGTTACCTCTAGGGTTTATTGCGAATGACTGTTGGTACGTCCATTGAATATGACCATAAATCTCAGAAAACTGAGGAAAAGACTTTTGAAACATAGTCTTATACACGTTTGTGTTCATTTTCGAGGTGACAAACTGGAGCTCGCATGTTCCATAGAAAGATATGGCTCCCCACACCATTACACCACCTGCGCAAGTGTGATGACGGCCTAAAAAACATTCTTCCTTTCTTATATCATGGAAATAGTAATTATAGCCATCCGGTCCATCGAGATTGAACTTCTTTTCATCGGAGAAAACCACCGTCTTCCACTCCTTGTTCCACGTCATGTGTTCTCTCGAAGTCGTGCTTCCTTACGAGCATCATTGAGAGGTGGTTTTTTTTTAATTTTTAATCTCTTCAAGTATTTGGAACTTTGAATAATTCGTTTTACCGTGGCCACACTAGCATTTACACCTTATTTTTCCTTAATTTTTCCAGCAGAAAGGTGAGAATTTGAGGCAGTTCGTAGAACAAGTCGCCTCTCTGATGGTGTTGTTGCATATTTTTTTCCTCCTTTCATATTTTTTCCATAGTCGGCTTCATCACGGAGAAAATTACTCACAACGTTTTGACTTCGACCGATTTTCTTCACAGTGTTTTAAGCCAGATTCAATATAGCCTTTTATTTGACCTTTTTCAAAATCGGTTAAAGGTTTTCCGAGGCCCACTTTAGAAAAAAATGTTAAAAGATGATTTTAATTTTACAATACAATAGAATTCAACTCTTTCCAATCACGCGATCAAACAAAAAGTGAAGTCTAAAGTGTAAAACCTATTCAGATGAATAGTGCACACATTGAGCAAATTTCACGATGAAAGCAAAATTCCGTTTGACCCGTTACTTTTTTCTTGCACATAATAAGTAAGCAATTGAAGGTTCAAAACAAAAAAAAAATGATAGAAAAAAACGCAATTGGACCAAAAAAAGAGAACAAAATGTGAGAAAGATTTTTCAAACCTTTTCAGTTGGACGGCACTGTATGTATGTATATAAATTATAGAGAATTTTGCCTTAAAAAATGAAATATCCCCCAACAGATATAGAATCGGGGCATGCGATATATGTTTTAACATGTAAATTGAATCCGAAGTCAAAATTTGCCCTACATGTTAAAGTTTCCACTTAACTTCGGAAAACTCGAAAAATTTTGAATGTCCCATAAGAAAATAAAGGTCATCACAGGGTCATTCGTCATATGTTTCCATATGTTTTTTTACCTTCCAAATCTGAATTCGAAGTCAAAGCCGGACTTTTACGGCTGACTTCAACATAATCTAAAAATATGTTGAAAAGCGTCCAAAATATTTAATATGTTTATTAACTTATGAATATTGAGATCACCAGCTTGATGAGGCTTTCATCTCTGTGCCAATGCAGTCATTAAATATACGGCCATGCAGACTTGTCAAGTCGAAAGTGCTACTGCTACCAAATTTACTCAAAACAAGTTGGAAAAAAAGTGTTCAATTCACCACCACCCAAGGTGAATCTAGCAAGGACACTCTCTAGGCACCGAAAGATGCCCCCAAAAGAGTTCCCCAAGGCGGTAAGTGGATATTTGCTGCTTCGCCTTAGCTATACACGTTTTATGGACACCGTATGGTAGTCATGTAATTGATAAATACAATCGATGTTATCATTCAGCATTTAGACGAGCTGGCCACTATCGAAGTGGTCCTGAAAGCAGTGTACTCCCGTCTTGGAGAGTGTAGGGCCACAGTCAAATCCGTGCAGGTATCTTTTTTGTCCCTACCGGGTTCATTAACAAGAAAACTGGCTGAGCAATAAATAATGCAGGTGAGACCCAAGGGAAGTTTTAAATGCTTTGAGTACGGGTGCATTACAGCCAAATGCAGAAGCTAGGAAATTCTTCAACTGTGGTCTCCCAAGACACAAAGCCAATGTGTGTGAGAATGCGCCCAACTAACTCTTGTTCGCTCATAGCAAACAGACCATGCATCTGACAGTTTCAAATGCCCGACTTATAGGGAAGCTTTAAATAACTGCATATGTTAAGGTTCCTCCAAGTAAACATCAACAACAGTATTGCGGTGCAGAATAATGCCCAAAGCCTGTAAGGGAACTTATGATTGGCATATGTATTTAAAATCCTATAAGAAAAAGAGACATCTAATTGCTAACCAAACACGCCACGGATTTCTCAGGAAACGCAATCTTATGAATTTGTGGTGGACACATCCTGCAGCTAGAACCTGTAAGCCCGGAAGATAAAGAGCAAAACTCAAAAAATTCTGGATATACACGTTAGGCGCAAATGCCAACATAAAGATATGGACTTTATTTTGCATATACATTTTGATTATGTTTCTAGAATTTCTTATTTTTTTATTTTGAAATTTCAATCAATTTATATTGATCAATTTGTGGTTTTATTTTTAATATCAAATTCGAAAATATTTTAATTTTTTTCACACAACCAATCAAAAGTGGCCTTAACATTACGTGAATTATTCAGCCACACTTTCAGAAAACCCCTACGACAGAAGTCTAGTTGTTCTGCATTTTTTATAAAATATTGTGAGTTTTCGCAATTATGTGCAAAAGTTGTTAATATTTTTTAAATACATAGGCAATAACACATAATTCCCCATTTGCACTTTTTGCAATCCAGTGTGAACTTAATAGTTCTGCTCAATAAAACAACATAAACAATATTTTGCATCATTAAAATCTCACATATACGCAATTTTTTGTAAATGGCGTATGGTTCAATTTTTGAAAAGTGTTTAAGAAAGCATTTGATACACAAAGTTAAGCACTTATCAGCTGCCTTAAAAAGCCGTCAAATAACCAGGAATGTTGAAAACAATCTTTTACAAAACGGTTTTATAAGAGATGGACATTTCTATAACTGAACTTTAAGACAATGTTAAAAAATTCAGCAAAATGATTTTGGACTTTGTGCCAGCTTGTCGGCAATTCCGCCCAATTTGCATCGCTTTTAGCTTATCTTTGCAGAGGTTCAAGAACATCGTGAAAAGTATGGATTAATTCCATAGTCTGAGGAATGGGGCTGCATATAAATGAAATATAATCCCCTTTTAGAAATTGTTTTGTTATTATTCAGAATAGGTTCGAAAAAATAATGATTTTACTGCAAAAGTGCATTTAAATATTGTAAAATTAAATTTAATGCGTGAATATACATAAATTAATAAATGTCGTAATCAAGTATCAAAAACATTCAAAATTATGCGCGCTTTTCTAAAAATTGTTCAATAAAACATATGGGAAGACACACCCAATCATGACCCAATTTTCTATAGTTTTTTGAGCCTAAGTCAAAATACTGTACATGTTAAAACGATTATCGCATGCCCACATCAGGTATCAATACCCATTGGGTGATATTCAAAGGCTTTTAACTTTTTGAGATCAAGTGAAAATTTAATCGTGATGGCATGATCGGATTTAAAGTCTCAAAATACATACACAGTAGCCGACAAAAAAATCAGGATACCCTTAAGAAAAACATAGGTTTAAATCCGATAGAGAAACTTTCACTTCATGAAGATTAATTTCGAGAACATAATTTAAGCAGTGCTAGCAATGAATATAATAATGAAAATAATATCGAACAAATAATAAATAAGAGTAACAGAAAACTCTTATACTCTGTTCCTTGCTTTAAAATCGTTTACTGAGAGCAGAGTAAAAAAGATAAAATATTATATCGTATTTACATAATTCACATATAATTCAAGCTATTCAATGTCATTTTCTTAAAATTTTTATCTCAACCGAGACATTGCTTAAGAAGTATGCAAATTTTCGTAAATAATACACCAGTTAAAAAATGTATAACTTCAGTTTCATAAACAATTGGTTCAAATTGTTAACAAAATAAAATGATAATTAATCTGTCCAGATTTTATCTTTCGCTACTGCATGATCAGCATACCCTGATCATGACTTGTTGCTTTGTGGGCATGTGTTATCTACTAATACTAGCAAATATAAAATGAGCTATAGACATGCTGGCAACTTCTAACCACTTTATTAATTCGCATTCAGGAATACTTGATATTAACGTAGCAGACTACTTCAGAGATAGAGCCAACTACCACAGATTGAAAGGTAAAAAGGCGCTACCCAATCACTGGAGGTGTTCCGCGAAAATCAGTTCTCGGACCTATACTGCGAAATTATATTTATGATGGTGTATTGAGGCTGCAGGGATACCAGAATTGTAGGCTTTGCGGATTATGTACCGTAACAGTGGTAACGATAAAAGATTGGTTAAGTAGAGCGGGCCTTTATCAAGCGGAACAAAAGACAAAGGCACTATTCACGATTAGCAAGAAGATTTGGGAGAATATTGAGTGTAAGATCCCTGACTATTTAATCAGCGAGAGCCATCAGATACCTGGAAGTATACCTAGATGCAAAATAATGCTGAATACAAGGCGACCCAAACAAGCACGAATGCGCCTCCTGACGGAAGTACTTGATGTACAACGATGCTCAATGGCGTTCAGGTGTGGGCTAATAAAACAGAGACAGAATGTTTAAGGTGGGGATTCTACCTCTACCTATAGACTCGTTACTCTCAGAGTCTGCTGCGGCTTTATAACAATATCAGATGCAAAGTAATGCATCTGGAAGCTCGCTTCAACAAGCTTCAACCCAGGACTAGGGCATTCATGGGGTCCATAGGAGTCATGCTCAGGACAATTTCCATCTTACCCAGATGCTGAATGGTGACAGCGTGTTCAGGAAATACCGTATTGGACATTCTACTATATTGTCTTTGCATTTAGGAATGTAGGATATTGCTTCCTAGAAAAATGGGAGAATCTTGCAATCCTGCTTCAAAGTGGAAGACCTGCATCTTTGCAGTAGGCACAATGGAGACGTTGAAAGCTTTGGGGAGGCAATGTCGTTTGGGAGGGTGTGTTTCAAAATTCATAACTTCTCAAAATAATGATGTGATTTCAGAGAATTTTTAATAAAAGTTAATAGTAAAACTTACCCCAACCATATATTGGAGGAACTTTTTTGTTATTCTCACAGTAATGTTGATCTACAGATTATATAAATGATATAGTACCTGCTGTTTAAAAAAAAATTGTGATTCTTTTTAAGGGTGTTTAATGAAAGCTATATAAACAAACTCCAAATAAGCACAAATATTGAAGAATTACTGAAAAACAAAATGTGTGATCAGTTCACATATTAAACTAAATCTTTATGATTCCGGGTTTTTTTATTGTAAAGTCGCGTAGTGACAACATATTCAGAATACAACATATGGGAAAATCTGTTTTTAACACTATGTCGCTAAGTTCATAGTTAAAAAGTGTACCTATTATTTTATGAAATAAGGTGTTTTCGGTAATACTATTATTAATGTATTTTTATTCGGCAGCGATTGATGGACTCCGCGGAGCAAGCGGCGCTTTCGGAACTGGATGTTCAAGGTAGCTCAGAGGAAGGAGGATCTTCTAGACAACAGCATTACGATGCTAGACGCATAAACGAGTATAATGCCGACGGAAAATTAGCGGACGGGGCTCGTCATATGGATATTCGCTTCATGCGTCGATTCGAACGGCTGCCGGTGAATCTCACTCTTAGCTCGGTTCTGGTGCCAAACGGCGTCGACCTAGAAGAGATTGATGTGAAGTCTGCATTGCAGTGGAGCGCCCATTTGGATCCCCTCTTTCAGAATAACTTAGAGCGAGATCCGGCATTGTCGTGGCAATATTTTGGTTCCACCTCGGGATTTCTGCGTCGCTTCCCAGGCACAGCTTGGCCCCCAGAGGGCTCAAAGGGCAGCAAGCTAATTCACGACTTCCGCACGCACAATTGGTTCGTACAAGCCGCCTCATCGCCGAAAGATATTGTAAGCAAATTCCGACAAGTTAGCCGATAAGATCACAACTAAATATTTCTCTCTGCAGATGATTTTGTTGGACGCCTCGGCCAGCTTATCTGAAAAGTCCTTTAATCTAGCTATGGCCACAGCCTTCAACATACTTGATACGCTCGGCGAAGATGACTTTGTGAATTTGATTACCTTTTCAGAGGTTGTTAAGACACCAGTTCCCTGCTTCAAGGACCGGATGGTTCGAGCTACACCCGACAATGTTCAAGAGATTAAGTCGGCAGTGAAGCCCATTAAGCTGCAGGATACCTCAAACATTACTGCTGGCCTGGAGTATGCGTTCAGTCTGCTTCATAAGGTATGTGGTGTTGATGAAGTTCTGTCAGGTTTCCTAGATACTTGCTCTTGCAGTACAATCAATCAGGAGCGGGCAGTCAGTGTAATCAGGCCATTATGCTTATAACGGAGAGAGCCTCGGAATCGCACAAGGATATCATTAAGCAGTACAACTGGCCTCACATGCCCGTTCGAATCTTTACCTATCTAATCGGCAGCGATTCGGGCAGTCGTAGCAATCTGCATGAGATGGCCTGCTCGAACAAGGGTTTCTTTGTGCAGATTAATGACTATGAGGAAGCCAGGCGGAAGGTCATTGACTACACATTGGTTATGGCTCGCCCAATGATCATGTACCAGGCTGATCATCCGGTCCATTGGACTCCTGTTTTCGTGGCGGGAAAATCAGGTGGTCTAGGACGGGACTCAGAATATCAACGGCGCTTGGTTACGACAGTTTCATCTCCGGTCTTCGATAGACGAAATCATTCGGTGCGGGTGGCTAATCTTTTGGGCGTAGTGGGTACCGATGTGCCCATAGAGGAGATTCGTAAGATGATTCCACAACATAAACTGGGCCCGAATGGATATTCGTTTATCGTCGATAACAATGGACGGGTGCTGTATCATCCGGACCTGCGACCCTTAAGCGATGGCAATCAGTTCATCGATCAGTTGAAGCCCAAGTATACTTCCGTCGACATTACGGAGTTGGAACTGCCGGAAACGGAAAGTGGCAACGACCATGAAGTAGTCGAGATGAATAAGAATCTTCTTAATGAGGTGGGTAATTAAAGTTTTTGGCCGTTTGACTGAACTAGCGATTTCTTTATTCGTTTTCTCTATAATTGCTCTATCGCCATTTCTTTCTTGTTAATAGATGCGCGGTGACATGATTCGGCCTAAGGAAGGTGAAACAGAGTTCACTGTGCTAAATCATTATGATGAATCAAAGCGAGTTTCCACTCGCACGCACCGCTACTTTTACGGTCCCATCGAAGACACGCCTTTTACACTGGCCATTGTCCTCCCGGAGAAGTACGGTAGCCATGAGTTGGTCTCCCAGCAGGAGATTCGGCATTCACGTAACAATGGTATGCTGTGTAACACAAAGCCGAGACTAGAACTTATTCATTTCGTTTTTCTATCTGCCAGTTACCGAATTTTTTAAAGGAGACAACTGGCGCGTACATCCCGATTGGGTTTACTGCGAGTACAATAGTGTCAGCGATCTAGAGAAGGAGCGTGAGAGTTCCGGTGAATACACCTCGCGTGACCAAGAGCCCAGTTTTGGATCACCGGAAGAGCAAGTACTGCATTTCCTAGCACGCGCTGGACGTCCAGGTTGGAAGTGGATGTCGGTAAGAACACTTTTCTAGCAAAAAAATGATGATTTACTATTGATGTTGCCTAATTTATTGATTCTCTGATTTATCTCGTATAGGTACGACCCAAATCACCACAGCCGCATCACAATTTGCACAGTTCCTCTCAAAGCGCCACACATTTTGGGACACAGCATCTGAATGTGCAGGGTTCTCGCAAGGCTGAGCCATATTTTTGCGATCGAACCCTACTTCAGAGTCTGGTTCGCGACGCGATGGTTACTGATGGTCTGGACCGCAATACGACTGGAACTTCGAGTGGCAAGGAGGACAAACAGTAAGACCTATTTTTTATTGTTAGTACTCTTATTTTTTACTCTAACAAAGGATATATTAATCAGAATCAAGAGATGAACTAACTATGTATATACGTCTGTATGTATGTCTGACATGAATTGCAATATCTTTTTTTAAGTAGTTGCAGCTCAGAATTGTCTGGCACGTACATACGTATAGAACATATAATTTAAAATCGTCAATATGAAGCTCTTCCCTATAACAGCTATAAGTTATAGTGGACAGGAAGTCCCTCCTTGTTTGTCACGATCTAATTAGTCCGTTTCCCAGCCCATTTCTGTTTCGCTCTAGTCTATCATAGTACCGACTCGAATAGTGATAATCCGTGCCACTCGCAACCAGAGATTATCCTCTAACACCTATTATGATATCGATTCTTCGGATATGACAGAACCGTATCAGATTGGTGCTATATTTTGCTGATAAATGCAATATTACTTCACCGTTGGAAGCACAATTCACATAGTTATTTAACAAATAATTTTTGGGGCGCTACTAATCGCTTGTAAGTACGCATCAAAAATGCGCTAAATACAGAAGTTTAATATTTAAGAATTATATTGGAGGTGGATGCGAGTATATACAGAGGCGAACGAAAAAAATCCGGACATCATTAAATAAATGAATAGATCATCATTTTATAAAACATTGTTTTTGAAACTAGAGTTATCTATCTTTTAGCTTCATACCCTACTACCTTCTTTAGTTCTAGTTATTTTTTTTTAGTTTTTTTTTTTTCTAAATAACATCAAAGGTGTATTTTTTACCAAGGTTAAACTACATGTTAAAACAAGATCAGGATTGTATTTTTTTTGGGCGATATTCAAAGGTTTTTCAGTTTTTTCAGGTTAGGTCGCAATCCAGACACGGTGGTCGAATTCTCGGATTCAGATTCAAAAAAATGCATGCGAATAACATACGAGGGTCGTTTGATAAGTCCGTGACTTTTTGTATTTGCCGCGCACCTGCTCTAAATACAACACTGCTCCTGTCAGCAGTTATCGATTAACAGCTGACTGTAAAATTTTGAGAAAGCTGCGTTTCTTAGTTTGCGTTTTATAGGCATTGAAAGCAGACGATCTCGTGAATTTTAACGAAAATGGAAAAAAGTGAATTTCGTGTGCTAATTAAGCATTATTTTTTGCGTAAAAAATCCATCACCGAAACCAAGGAAAGACTTGATAAATATTATGGGGACTCTGCACCATCAATTTCAATGGTTAAGAAATGGTTTACTGAGTTCCGTTGTGGTCGTACCAGTACAAGTGATGCCGAACGTTCAGGTCGCCCAAAAGAGGTCGTCATGCCAGAAATCGTCGACAAAATCCATGGAATGATATTGGATGATCGGAGAATGAAAGTGCGTGAGGTAGCTGAGGCTGTAGGCATCTCAACTGAACGGGTACATCACATTTTACATGAATATTTGGACATGAAAAAGCTTTCCGCGCGATGGGTGCCGCGATTGCTCACACACGACCATAAGCGCAACCGTGTGACCATTTCAAAGGAGTGTTTGGCGATGTTCAACCGCAATCCAAACGAATTTTTGCGCCGTTTCGTTACCGTAGACGAAACATGGATCCACCACACCACACCAGAGACCAAAGAACAATCAAGACAGTGGGTTTCTCCGGGTGAACGTGCACCAAAGAAGGCCAAGGTGGGTCTGTCGGCCAACAAGGTCATGGCCACAGTTTTTTGGGATGCACAAGGTATCATTCACATCGATTACCTTGAAAAGGGTAAAACGATCACCGGCGAATATTATTCAGAGCTTTTGGACAGATTCGATATTGATTTGAAGCAGAAACGACCGCATTTGGCGAAAAAAAAGTGCTGTTCCATCAGGACAATGCACGGGTGCACACGTGTGTAGTCAGCATGGCAAAATTTCATAAATTGGGCTACGAACTGCTACCCCATCCAGCATATTCTCCAGATTTAGCCCCCTGTGACTATTTTTTGTTTCCAAACATGAAGAAATGGCTCGGCGGTAAGAGATTCGGGTCAAATGAAGAGGTCATCACAGAAACAAACGACTATTTTGAGGGCCTTGAGAAAACCTATTATTTGGAAGGAATAAAAAAATTGGAAAAACGCTGGACTAAATGTATAGAGCTAAAAGGAGATTATGTTGAGAAATAAAACGCTTCTTTGACGAAAAAAATATATTTTATTCAAAAAGTCACGGAATTATCATACGACCCTCGTACAATAACATAACAATACATACGTATAACTGCATATGCCGCATACCCAGATCATGACACAATTTTTGTGGGCTAAACAAAAAATAGCTTGAATATTTTATGCATAATGTAAATACGATTTACAATATATGGAATTAACTTTGTTCTCAGTAAACGATTTTATGGCAGAGGTACAGAATCTACGAGTTTTCTTACACTTTTATTTGTTATTTGTTCGACCTGTAATATTTTCATGATTTAATCCATTGCAAACACTGTTTCAAGTCTCTTCTTTATTAAGTTAATCTTCTTGAAGTGATACCATTCTCTATTGGATTTAAATCTATATTTTAATGGCTGTACGGATTTTTGGTCTGCAACTGTAAATCGATTCAACCATATTCGTGACAGCAAATATCGGTTTTTGTTAAGTCGAATTCCAGACGTAATGGCGAAAATCCGACTCTAGTACGAATCCTGCGACCAAAAATACATATTACTGCATACGAGGTGTGTTCCAAAAATATGGTATGTCGCATGTCCAGGTCATAACATTTTTTTTTGTGTGGTTCTGCTTTTACACACATATAAATTAATATTAATATATCTACATATTACCCAAATCTTAATCGGATCGGAAATTATTCAATCTTACAATATCTATTCTTTCGATCAGCGCTGCCTGCCAATTGTTGAATTCGACGATACGCGCCTGTGTGATTATGTAGTATGTTTTGCAGTGAGAAAGCAAAAGGAGGAAGAATAGTTGTCACCCCTTCGGAACAAAATCGTAAATGTCTTCCGTAAAGGCGAAGGGTATTTTACTGTCGCGCGATTCTGACTGTAGCAGTCGACTGGTTATTTCATCTCACGGTTCTGATTACGAGTGTGGGATTGGGAAAACAATTGATAGAAAAGGACTTGTACAAATTCCCTTTCTTTTGATCTTGGAAATTATAAAATAAGGTGAAGAATGGTTTACAGTCGGTCCATTCGACTTTACCCTTAAAACTTTTTTCATCTGTGATTAAAAAGATACAATACGTTTAACTTTAGGCTTAATTTCAATTTGATTTTACACACTAAAGCACAACCAATTTTTCTTGCATATATTTTCCTTATTCTACTTTCTAAAATGCAAATACGTTTCTCAATTATTATTGAAATCTTCTTTCCAAATGATATATGTAAATAAATAATCTTATTTAATATAAATGCACTCTTTAGTCCAATCGCCACATTGATGGCCATTTTAAAGAGGTAAATTGAAAGAAATTAACCCGGTCATGTAGTTTTTGAAAACGCAAATGCTTTTGAAAAAATGAATACGACCAACTTAATGCGGAACTAGATTTATGAATGCAGATAATTTCCAGATTAGCGTCTTGCTTGAATACATCGACCAATCCTTGTCAAATAACTTATTACTATATCCATTCTAACATTTTCCTTAAAATTTCGTCATAGGCAAGGCTATCAAAAGTTTGTAGTTGCCACTTCATTTGTTGCTACCCGCTCGGGTCTATTGCGATGGATTGATCACATCAAGAAACCTGAAGATACGCCCGAACCGTAAGTTTAACAATAAATTGTATTTCTAGGTCCATGGGTTTAAAAAACATCCTGTCTCCCGTTGAAATGATCATAAAGAGACATTTTTCCGTCTGTATGCAGAAGTGCCACAAAGTGCGCGTAACAGGCAGAAGAAGACATCTGGTATCCCATGGAGTATATTTTATATTCTTAATCTGTTAAAACGCCCAAGTCTCAAAGACTACGTAGCTATAGTCTTCTTTACATGAAAGCCACATTTTATTCTCAACATTAATTGAACTACCTAGCTCCAACGTTTTCTTTGTATACCCTTCGACCGCTGATAATGGTAATAAAAGGTATAATTACAGTTTACAAATGATTGTAATAAATAAAAAGAGGTGTGACAGACCCAACAAGGTATATATGTCTGTATATTCTTGATCAAGATTCCTAGACGAGTCGATTGAGCCATATCCGTCTGGCTCTCCATTTGAAAATGTAGATCTCAGAGACTATTGTATTAGAGGTAGGACTACCGAAAACAAGCACGAAAGTTACATTCGAGTGTGCTCGACGTGATAAAACCGCTACCCACCTGACCAAAACGATTTCTGAAATACAAACATATTTTTAGTATATTTTGTGTTGCACACTTTAGGGTAGCGTGTTGCAAATCCGTAACACATATTTATTTCTTAAATAACTTCTATATTAATAATCCGATAATGTAGGCTCCAAGTGTAAGAATCGTTCATCATGTCGAAAGGAAATTGTCATTTTGTCTTAAGATGAGATCTTGAACGCTTTTTGTTTTTACAGGCACTTCAGTGAAGACAATGTACGTGCCATGGACACCTCGTGGTATAAAAGGGCCATAGATCAACACATGGTGGAGCCGGATAGCTTCGTTTACAGCGTGCCTTTCGGCTCTGGATATGCGATCAAGTCAAACTTAACGCTGGTAACAGCATCGCATGCAATCTTTGTAGAGCACCGCGGGCACAAGGCGCCCGCGGGAGTGGTCGGATTACAGTTTCAACATGCTTCACTGGCCAAGCATTTCATCAACATAACCTCTGCTGTAAATATATGATTAAACGCTCTATATGTTAGTTCTCTTACGGGTTTTCCCACTAGTGCACCGGTATGACAGGCTGCAAAAGGACCTGTGCGTCAGACAATCTTGACTGTTATGTGCTAGACAACAGCGGATTTGTCATTATCTCGGAAGAAATGGAGCATACAGGAAAGTTTTTTGGTCAAATCGATGGTACCATTATGGACTCTCTGGTTCAAGACCGCATCTACAAGCGTGTCACGGTAAACGACTATCAGGGCGTGTGCTCAGACTCTGATAACCCTTATACAGCGGCTTGTGGTATGCTGACCCCGAATCGCTTAGGCACCTGGTTATTCCGTCATGTGGTCGCACTTAGCGCCATCTGGCTAACTTTCATGCCGGCAACATTGCGTGCCTGGCCACAAGACGACTACGAGGCGTACGAAAACGGGGAAGTCATCTTTGAAGAGAACAGTTATTCTGACGAGTACGAAGAGACTTTTGATAACGAATACAATATGCCGGTAGACCAGGAAATGGATGAATTCTTTACTACGGCAGATGTGGTGAATGCATACATCAACCGTCACAATTAACCATGCTTACCTCAAATGATTTGTCTGTTTTTTAGGAGTACACGACGCCGCCGTCGAAACAACACAAGCCACACAGTGGGCCTAGACTCACGACAGATCCTCAGAACGCTCGCCGTTGCGATTTGCGCACCGATCTGTATATGCTACAGCCGGAGCGCCTCAATCAAGGCGGTCAAAACAATCCACTCAAGGTGAGTATTACCTATCTTAAAAGCCAATGTGATGATGATATTGGGTTGTTCAGTAAGTAATTTCGTTTAATGACAACACCTGCTATTATTGAAATTTTTGCTACGAACTTCGCACCTAACCCCATACCCCAGCTATAGTAATGCTTATTCGTACAAAGAATTGTCAAACTATTTGGCATAGTTTTCCTTTGGTGCCCTATCAAAATTGGATAACCAATACCGCGTTTTCAGCATATTTTACTATTTTACTGTTGTACCATAGAAAGGTTAAGACAATTCAAGCAACGCGAAAATTTATGTGATGGAGATTTACGGAGATTTGTTGACCGAACAACAATGCGAACACTTTAAATTAAGTTCCGGAAATTTCGATCTTGAGGATACACCACGTCCTGTAGGCCTCTTGCAACCAATATGAATATAACCAAGACGTTGGTAATCGTCCAAGAATAATTGCTTAAAGATAAAATGTTCCATCAATGAAATGTTTTGCACAATTAAAAAATCCGCAATAAGTTATATGCATTATATTTTCGATTTTATCATAAAAAACTTGAAATAATAATTATTTTTAGCTTTTATTATATTTTAAAAGTTTTCAAAAGAATTTTACAGATTGTCCATATGAACTTTTACAACCGGAGATTCAATACGATATTGAATTCCTTTGTGTAAAATTACACTTTCCCGGTTTTTACTTTTATATATACATATAACCTGCTCCTATATTCCGCCGTCTTCGGAATTCTCTGTCTACTTGTACCATTTATCTGCAATTAAGACTATCATTAACCTGTTCTCAGACAGAGATCAGATTGTCGTCCTTGGGGACTTTAATATTCCTAAAAGTAATTGGACAATTTGTACTGAGGAAAATTGTCTGTTGCCTTCAATGCAGCATGACCTTTTTGACGGTCAGTTTGACATGTCATTGTCGCAGGTCAATCATGTTAAGAATTCTTTTAACAGAACGCTGGATCTATGCTTTGCCTCTGATCCGTCTAGGGTGAATCAACACAGGACGCGCCCATTTTTTCTACCACAACATCCTAACCACATCACTTTCGAAATACATTTTGATTTTGGAACTTGTGTCGTTAAACATGAAAACATATGTAAACGTATACGCTGCCTTAAAAAAGCGGACTTGGTAAAGTTAAATAAATAAGTTAAATTCACAATTTGATTGGTCTACTCTCTATTTATCCACTGAAATGTCAGTTGCGATAAATATATTTTATAATGCACTTAACTCTTTTATTGATAACTACAATATGTTCGGTTTTTTATCGACATGCTCGAGTAAGCCCCTGTGGTTTACAAAAGAGGTGTCAAGCCTAAAAATCTTAAAATCTACAATAGTTTAATTAAAAAATTTAAAGTAAATAATTCTCTTCATGCTCTTTACCGCTACTTAATTGCTCGGTCAAGCTTTAATATGCTGAACGCGAACTGGTTTAAAAATTATTTAATTCGTTGTAGAATTCAATTTTACCAGAATCCAAACAGTTAACATGAAGCGTAAGTCTGCGGTATTCCCTTCTAAAGTGTCGTTTGAAAATGCTGATGCAGACACAGATCAGGTTATGGGCGATATGTTTGCAAAATTTTTCCAACCGACTTATTCACCTGCTACACAAATCGCTGCTGCCTATCCATATAACGTTCCCTGCTTGAATGGTATTTTCACCCCGCTCCTGATCGTAAGTTCACTTGTTAGGGATCTTCGTTCATTAAACCAGTTTTCTCGCCAGGACCCGGCGGTATTCCCGCTTGCGTACTTCGTTACTGTGAAAACTCACTTAGTAGACCAATGCTCAAACTTTTTTCGTGGTTCTTAGAAAGTGCCTCTTTTGCTTTCAATTGGAAGGAATCACTTATAATTCCTTTGTTCAAAAAGGGCAGCAATCATCTCAAAATTGTCGGCTATTCCGAAATTCTTCGAGAATATCTTCACCCCCCACTTGCAACATATATGTGAATCTATTATATCTTCTTTTGAACATGGATTCATGAAACGTCGTTCAACGACGACAAATTTGTTGAGTTTTCAGGACAACCTTTCAATGAGCATTTGACTCAGTCAACTATTCCCTTCTTGCACATAAACTAAACGTATTTGGTTTCTCACCAAAACTTCTTAGTTGGATTGTAAGGTATTTGATTGACAGAACTGGAACAGTCATCTTTAAAAATAATCATTCTAACCCTATTTATGCCTCATCTAGTGATCCTCAGGGGAGCCACTTAGCCCTCTTCTTTTTACGTTTTTCATCAATGACCTTCCGTTGGTCATTCGTTACTCACGTTCTCTTATGTATGCGGATGGTGTTAAGCTTTGTTATCAATTTAAAGACAACTACTGTCATTTGCACCTTCAAGCTGACCTAGATAGCTTTTATTCATGGTGCAGTGTAAACCTGTTAACTCGGAATAGCCCCCAAATGCAAGCTGATGACATTTTCGCGTGCCAGTCCGAAACTTGTATCTTACACTCTTTGTGGATGATCTGGGTGTCCGTTTGAACCGCAAACTTAAGTGTTGTGAACATAATTCCTCAATGGTCAATAAAGCTATGGCTGTGCTCGGCGATCTTTACGTTACTTAATCTACCACCATTATAACACATCACTCAATAAGTCCGTAGGATAACTAACAAAAACACCTTTTTTTTGGCAAAATTCGATTTTATTCATCAACATACATCCCTTCAAGAGTGATTCAATCAGTCCAACGCCGCTCTAGCTTTTCGAGACCTTTGGCCTCAAAATAAGCCTCAGTTTCGGCGATCACCTCTTCATTCCCGCCAAAATTAAATAAATTTTCTTCAGGTCTGCGAACAGGTAGTAGTCGCTGGGGGCCAAATCTGGAGAATACGGTGGGAGCGGAAGTAATTCGAAGCCCAATTCGTGCAATTTGGCCATCGTTGCGATCGACTTGTGACACGATGCATTGTCTTGATGAAAGATCTTTTTTTTCTTCTTCATGTGTGGCCGTTTTTTGGCAATTTCCTCCTTCAAACGCACTAATAATGCCATGTAGTATTCACTGTTGATTCTTTTTCCTTTCCAGCCGACTTTTGCGATTTTGGCCGCTTTGGACGTGGTTCTCTTCCTGCAGTCCACTCAGCTGACTGGCGACTTGACTCTGGAGTGTGGTGGTGGATCCATGTTTCATCCATTGTCACAGCTTTCTCATGGACAAATGTTCATGCAAAATAGTGTGCACACTGCCTTCTGATATCTTCAAAGTGTCAGCTATCTCACGCAATGTCAATTTTCGGTTTTCCAAAACGATTCGGTGGACTTTTTTGATATTTTCCGTTGTAACCACCTCAATCGGCCTTCCAGAGCGTTCAGCATCGTCAGTGTCTGTACGGCCACGTTTAAATTCAGCAAACCACTTCTCCACCGTTTGCCTCGATGGGGCAGAGTCCGGATAACACTTATCAAGCCATGCTTTGACTGTGATGGTATTTTTACCCATCAAAAAGCAATGATAAATCAACACACGAAATTGCTTTGAATTCATTTTCGTAAGAATCATATGGATTATTACATAGCAACGCCATTTATGTGTCATCCTACGGACTTGAGTGATGTGTTATAACCGTATCCATAATTTAATACAAGGTGATATTGATAGTATTGATCTGGTTAGCCGGTTACACTTCTCTGTCCCTTGATTAGATTATTCGTCACTTTTTACCACTAACGCTTCCGTTTTGTAGATCAAAATATGCCCTGCACGAGCTTTTCAGGGTATAGTGTTCGGACTACAACAAACTGTACTGTATAATTTCTAACACTAACTCTGCAGCTTCTTTAAAACTTTTAATTCTGTCTCACTTATGTAGTAATCAAACTAACTTTCCTCGAAACACCTTTATTAAACTTATACTCTATCCATATCGTAATACTCAATTTTTCGCGGTCGGACTATGCGTTTGCGGCATTGCTCTCTTCCGATTTTGGCCATGTCTTTTTAACAAATTTAAAAATTTTTTTTTTAACAATATTAACCTTACTTGTAATTAACAGTCCTGATCTGATTGGACTTTTCTGGGGTTTCCCCAATCCCAGCAGCAAACGTTGGATTTGCTAACTTCTTGTATACCCCAGTTTAAATTTTATAATTTAAATCTTAATTTAAATACAACAGATACATTGATTAAATTTATAATTTCTTTTTGTTAATTTTAAATTGTAATCAGTCGACTGCCTGTAGTCGATTTTAAATAAATAAATAAAATTTATTATAAAAGTCACTCAAAGACTTTTAAATCAAAAACTTTTTAAAAAAGTCGTGTCAAAAATGAAATTCTTAAATTAAAATAATGAAAGTCTCTCTGCATTTAAATTGGTTCTGTCGCACTAAAGTCCTAATCTGTCTGCCGAAATTCTTAAGTCAATAAATAATTGTTGAAAAATTTAATTTTGTGATTCTTTCTTTCATGATATACGGTATGCTGTATAAAATAGCAAAGACTTTCGTGAGACTTTTATTTTGTCAAAAAACTTATGTGTTATGTTCTGATAACTGTTATTTGGGATTTTTAAAATAAAAGTTGTGAAATAAAAATTATAACTAACTTTTATTATAAAAATTAAAAATAAATAAATATAAATAACGGCTGTCAGACACTTTTTAAAAAAAGTTCCTTGTCCTCTATATCCTGGTGTCCTTGTAAAAGTTTTAGGATGATGCCTTCATAGGGATACTTTTATAACCCATAACTGTAATTTAAGGGCTCTGGTTTTAACTGTGTGTTCCTGTTACAAAAACTGTGTTTCTAAATTAACTAATTTAAGTAAGAAGAGATTATCCGAATTAAAACAATTAAAAAATAAACATCTTTAACGCTTTGATATGCTTCAACGATTAAAAATTGTCAAAATAAAATGCAAGATGGATGGAAGCATTGTGACTCACCAAAACATATAGCCCCCTTGACTTAGCAATCTTTGTTTATCAGTTATAAAATCTAGATACAACAAACTGAGCATGAAGATTTTTCCATACCATACGCATATAATGTTAAATTCAAATTCTTCATGTTACTTTTGGCACTCAATCATGTTAAGGTCAATATTAAAAGTTAATTCACCCGTAAAAATGTATCTTTAGCACTCAGAGAGAACTTTACTATTATCCCCATTAGATATCTTATAGATATCTACAGGTTATGGGAAAGACAGGGATGGGACCAATTTCCGTATAATTACAACCCGACATCTTTTTCACTCAATCTCATAACACCGTCTGTTTTTTAAGATTGTAAAACTTTAAAACTGTTTTGACTAAAACTGTATGGAATTTACTCAAAAGTAATAAACAATTATAGAATTATTTAAAATTTACTATATTGATGATGATGTATTATATTGATCAAACATAATATGGGAACAGCCCATATTTTAAATAATTACTTAACGATGCGCGGTTTCCCGTTTATAATTTTTTGACATATTCACAATACAAAATATGGATGATTTTTTAAAACACTTAAAGTATGATAAAATTGACTTTAAGTTTAATATTTCAAGGTGTGTATTTTATGTATGCATAGTTCCTTCAAATTCATAACATCGCTGCCTAGGTACATGTGCATGTACGAATGAAAATAAAAATAAAACTTATACGTAATTTGCTGTTGACAGTTATAAGAATAGTAACGTGTATTTAACAGATTTTTAAAATTTTGCTAATTGTACATCACCTGCCTTTTTTACATGATATTTTTTTTTGTTTTCTGATTTTAGGGTAAACTGACTAATTGCCATGTCTCGGGCTGCGAGCGGCCATTTAGTGTTCAAAAGATTCCGCACAGCAATCTAATTCTTCTCGTGGTAGATACGCTATGTCCCTGCGGTTCCAAGCAGCTAGACATCGAGCCAATGGAGGAATCGGGCATTGTGGGTGAGTAGAATTAAGATCACGGTATCGTAAAAAATGGACTCTATCGTTACTTTTTCTACAGGTGCCTGCAGCACGCGTCGGCAGAGTCAAGAGCAGGAGTCTCGTCGCCGCCCAAAGAAATGCATTAACTATCATCCCGAAGAGATCGAGATACAACAATGCGGGCGTGGCAGCACGTTCCTGCATAAATCTGCTCCTGTCATAGTTATCCACCTTCTGATAGTCAGCTTGACCTATGTATTGGCCAACGCGTGATACGAGGTATAAGCACGACTCAGCAAATGGTAGACAGATACACATATTAAGAAATTCGATTATGGGTGGAGAAAGCTTAACCTTTTTTAGACGTTTCCTCGACGACGACCGCTTAGAAGGCATCCAAATTCTATGCAGATTTCATTGGTTAAGCTCAGTCCCGGGAAAACCACAGCCCATTGACTTTACGCATAGCCAAATGAAATAATACAAAGTTGCAATTTTTATGTTTGTAGACAATAATTATGAATAATACTCGTAATTCCACAGCAATTAGAGAAATTACTTTTAGGTAATGCTAGTTAATTGTGTTAACTTGGAGAAAGAGAGTTCGAACCATCGGCACTTAATTGATTCAAGTCGTATTATTATGAATTATTTCAATAATCAATAATGGAATATTACTAATTTATTTTTTCAATCAATACCAAAAACCACAAAGAGCAAGAACAGTTGATATTTATCTATACATATGTAAGCAAATAGATGCATTTAACTCAACTGATCAACACATTAATTTATTTATCACAAAATCCAAAAAACAACGTATGAAATAAGAACAAAATTTAAGATTCAAACAAACTAACGCACATATTCAAGTATTACTCTTAAAAAAAAAAACAGCAGGTTAATGTTTATGAAATCACTTAACAAACAGAAGACTAACATGCTATCAGCAATGTACAAACGTATTTATACATATGAATGTACATTTGTATGTATGTATGCACATGTGTATGTACATAAATACTAATAAATGAAAAACACACAAAATATAACAAGGATCAGAGAAGAAAATACAAACACCGAAAGAAATGGTTCATATCAAGGACATACATATGAATATATGTATATACAGTTACTTAACTTTTTGATCACGCTCAGGCTAGTTGGCGCTTTGGAATAAGATAAATTTTGAATGTGGGTCCTGGGCGGAAGATAAATTTTTTTCTGAAATCCATTTATAAAATACTAATAGAATAAATTTAATTTATTTATATTTTAATTTGTTTTTTTTCTTTTTAAATTTATTGTTATTTTAAAGGATTTGAATTTTTAAATTTTTTAAATGGTTTTTTATTTTTTTAAATATTTATTTATACATTTAAAGTCGACTGATTAAAGATTGAAAATTCTGTAAACAATTGTATACCCTACAACCATTACAGTATTTTTACATTTTGCAAATGTAACTGCCGCTGTCACCCTTTTTTTTTAATTTGTTTATAAACTTCGACCATTAAAAATTTTCAAAAGGGAGTATATGAGTACATATATCGCATGACCCGATCATGATTCTCCATTATTTTTTGAGGATTCAACAATTTTTCGAGTATTTTGAGGTTAAGTCGAAACTTAGACTTGCAGGTTAAATTTTGACTTTAATTCGGACTAAGAAGATCAAAATACATATTAAAACATGTATCGCATGCTCATCAGGATTCTATATCTTTTGTGGGATATTTCAAAATTTTCAGTTTTTTGATGTTATGTCAAAGTCAAGACGTAATGGCGATATTCTGACCCCTGATTCGGATTTAGTGACCAAAAATACATGTATTTAGTCCTTACCACTGAATAGCTCGGACAGTCGATTTTCAATTCAACAAACTTTGTTTCCATTAAGAAAATTTTATAAGGCATCTAGCCTATTAGACGGATACTCCCTTAGTTGGCATCCGGTCGCCATCGACGTATGTGGTTTAGCGTTGTCTTGATGAAGAAAAACTTGTTTCCGATTAGCCAGTTCTGGTCGCTTCTGGTCAATTGCTGTCTTCAAACGGTCTTAATTTTGACAACAAAAGTTTGGGTTAAGTGTTTGTCCAAATGGTTGCAGCTCATGGTAGATAAATCCCTTTCAGTTCCACCAAGTTCACAGCGATGTCTTTCTGGTTGATGGTCCTGGCTTTGCTACCGTTGCGCCGATTGATATTTGATTAATTTTGTTCCTTTTATGTGTCTCCCAAATTCGAGCTTTTTTCAAATCCAGCTTATTGTAAACGATTTTTTACAGTTTTTGTATCAATGTTTAGCTCTTGGCCGATGCTACGAGATACGGCATGTCAATCTGCTTAACAATTTCAATAATATTATTCGCGTTTTATACAATGGGTCTACAAGCTGAAAATCGATCTCTAAAATTTCCAGAACGGAACTAGCGGAACCAAAATTATGCTATGCCAAGTAAGACAGTATTACACCTATAAACTTCCTTTACAATTTAAGTCGCCTTGCTTGCATTTTCGCCTTTATCGAAAATATATTTTACAATGTATCTTGTTTTTCCGATTTGGTCTTCAGCGTTAACACACAATATCTCCAAAACAAATTGACTTATTATGTATTTGAGATGTGCTTCTCGTAGTTGGAAGTGTCAGTATTACAAAAAGTATAATCAGTGGGACAAATATTTTATAATCTACAATACACGCGAAAGTTTCCGAAATTTGTATTTATATACTTGATTAAGTTCATTATAACAATGTGCGAAACTTTTTTCATTGTAAATTATAAAATGGCAAAATTTCTAAAGTTAATTTCTTTTTTAATTAGATAATTTTGAAGGTATAATTTTTTGTAAATAACTCACGATACAAAAAATTTGTTATTAAATCATTAGCTAACAACAAATAAAAAAATGAAGTTACAGTTTAACAGCTACCTACTTGACCAATCAAGTAAAGGTAGATTTAAATAAAAGATTAGATATAAAAAAAAAAACATTGTCCATTGTCCATTTGTCGGAATGGACGTAAAAGGTAAAAAGAGACATCTGCAACCCCATTTAGTATCCATATATCGTATATATTTTTTTAATCAGTATCAACAGCCCAGTCGATCTATCGTTTGTAGCGATAGCCACGTTTATCCCTCGGTCTAGACGGGCGCGTCCGTATGTCCGTAGTCAGGTTATTATAATACCACCGTCCAATTGTATTCAAACCAGAAGAGAGCGTACCTTTGACTTGCCGAAGGTCCTACACTCTTGCAGGTTTTGGCTTCAATCAGTTCCGATTGTTCCAATACTCGTAATATATAATGACTCAGAATTTTATAATATTGTTTATGGTTTCATTAACAGCCACAATAAATCAAAACTAAACAATTACCATTTTTTGAAAGTCCTAATGTATGTAGCTTTCCGATTTTAAGTATATGTCGGTTATAACTCCGAAAAGTCTTCATTCAACATCCCTCATTTTCTCATTGATTTTGATGAGGGTTTATAATATATGCGCAGGGCATAGAAAGGTGCCTCTGCCCAAGCTCTGTTAACACACGTACGAGTGTAACTTTGTCAATGCAAAGCAAGAAAACGTAACAGACTCTCAGACTTTTCAAACACCTCACAAAATCAATTTTAAAAATGTAATTGTATGAGTCGGCACCACTCGTTTATAAGCATATTATCAATATAAAAAAAAAGTCCAATGTGAATAATTTGGAAAACACGTATAATCACAGTCATACGATATTGGTTCGATCTGGTTCGTTCCGATCTAGATACAGTGTGAAGCAGTAAAAAGCATGTGTATCACATTTCATCAAGATAGAACATAGATAGGACATAGACAGTTCAACTCCTCTGTTGATTCTGATACATACATGTATACTTTTAAGGATTGAAGATGTCTCCCAAGATGCCTTGCAAGCTCATGGCCAAAAATTAATATACTTTGCAAAACTATACAAGATTTGCTACGAACGAATAAGTTTAGTTAAGAAATAATAATTCCAAGCTCAGTCGGCAGTAGCTATTATTTGAAATATTACTCAAATCGTATTATTTATATATATAGTGCCTAAAATATACTTTTTTAATACTTTATGCATCATTTTATTATTGTTGTTATTATTATTATTATAATTGTATTGAAAAGCAGGAATATAAACAATTAGCATTCAAATTTTAAACAAATATCATGCATTTCAAGAATACTAAAAATTAAAAAAGAACTATACATGCATACATATGTACATATTTACAAATCCGTACATAATACTTACATACATATGTATGTACATATGTATATAAATCTTTTTGAGATGTGCGTGGCATTTGGCTAAATGCAATCGTTGTTAATTTAGCGACACTATAATAAAGTTACTAAAAAAAACTAAGTAAGAAAAATAATAAAATATTTAATTACACACACGAACTTACACAAATTAGACAATTTCGGCTATTCATTACTTACACTCTCTATTATATAAAGACAAATATTTTCTGTGTCTTAAACTTGTATAAAAAATGTCTTCCATTACGAATATGTATTTAAAGAAACACATAAGTGAACATTAGTATATATCTTAAAAACTAATACTAATTAACAAACAAAATAGATTCATATATTTTCCATTTAACTTTGGAAATCTTTGAGCCCATCAATTAAAATGTTGGCTCATTTTTGGCAACTAAAGGAAACCAAACAAAATGAAAACTGAAAACAAAACCTTAGCCCATAGATTTTAATATAAAAAATAGGGATATATATATAAGTATGTATGTATGTTATAACTGGCAGTCTGAAGTCAATTTTGTGTTTCGGCGTCGAGAGCCAAGAGAATGAGGCACAGCGCCGTAGCGAGGGTCTTACGGGCCTTTCTCGGTGCCCCTAGTTTAATTACTTTACTTAATGAATATATATATGTGTTAAATAAAGCAATTGAATTTTTCAAATATCTATCTACTAATTTTTCAGTAAATTTTGTGACAAAAGTCTGTTTACTGAATTATCGATTTTGTGAATAGATTATTAATGATCATTCTGAAAAAAACACTTTTGACTGAAAAAAAATGTACGGACATTTATAAAAAAATGGAAACTTCCTCCTTGGAAAATCGAACATAGGCTTCTATTGTAGTTCTACTTAATAGTGTCCCTCTTAACTAATAAAGTTACACATCATAGAAGACGTATGTACAGTGGCAGACAAATAAATCTGAACAGAGAAATCATCACTTCATTAAAATTTGGTTTTTAATTTACGCCAATTGTTTATAAAACTAACGCGGAGGCGGGCACGACTAATACGAGCAAACGATTTGTTGTGTTAGTGAGGAACGGAAAAAGAGGTTAGGAGCAAGACACTGAACAAAAACTTGCGACTCATAAATAATTGGACAATTTCGAAGTTTATTCTAAATCAGAGGTGGGCAGAAAGTCGCTTTTCATACTCGCGAGTATAGGGCACACAAATTCTGCCGCAGCACAGTCGACAAATGCATTTCGTAAGCGAGCTCGTGTGGGGCCCGATCGTGCACGAATGCGTACGAAACGCACTCGTGTGTTGGTCCAGAATGCAAAAATGAGAGCGATACTTCTAAATGAGAGATTAAAATTGCATCTTCGATCAAATCAGTCGTGTTCCGACTTCACTGCTATGCGAATGGACGAAAATATGCTCTTAACAAAATGTTTTAAGATAATATAAACTAATTTCTGTTTTCATATTATAAAAGCTTATGCACAAAGTCCAAATGCTTGCACACTGGTGCAAAATCAATTAAGACTATACTTTCAAATAGTACAAGTATTGGTGTGACGCAAATTTTTGTTTTCAATGTATTGGTCTGATCAGCGATTTTCGCTGACATTTGCTTTATTAGTCGTGCCCGCCTCTGGTCTAAATCGATTTTGCACCAAGTCGTCACAGCGACTGTTTTGATCAAAGTTGCAATTTTACTCTCTCGTTAAGAAGTTTTGCTCTCATTTTTGCTTTCTCGGCCAACACACAAGTTCGTTTCGCGCGCATTTGTCCACGCTCGTGCCTCATATGAGCTCGCTTATGCTATGCTTGTGTCGCGGCGGCAGAATTTTTGTGCAGTATTCTCGCGAGCTATGAAAAGCAAGTTTCCGTACGCCTCTGGTCTATAGCAACAGGCCAACAACAAAATAATAAATATTGAACGTAAAATGGCAGGGGTATTGGATGAAATGGGTGACAGAGTCGTACAAAATTGGGTTAAACGGGTGCACCCTTGCAAACGTTCCCGTGGCGGTCATATTGAGTTACATTCATAAATGGTAATGAATATATTCAACATGAAATAAAAATTAAAACCGTTAATGGAAAACCATTTACAATAGTAGATAAATACTTACAAATTTAATCAAGTTGATGAACAATCTAATTTTTGATTTTAAAAAACGTTTTTTATTTTGTTAAAGATAAATAAATATGCACATACTTTCATATATATGCATGTACATAAATATACATGTACATACATGCGAAATTTTTGGCTTAATTCTGAGGCCTATTTAAATGCCAAATATGTACATACATACATATATACGTATTCACACAAACATAAAGTTACAGAAAACTTACAAAAGTGAAGTGTAAAAGATTGTTTAGATTAAATCAAGTTCATATAAATAATAACGTTATTGTTGTAAATGCATGAAAAACTTAAATTGTTGGTTCATTAAATTTACCAAAAAGAAATATACACATGTAAATTATTTAATGGCATATGATACATACATACATATAACAAATATATATTTCTATATTTCATTAATTAAATAAAATAACTTACACAATTGTTGGATAATGTGTAAAAGGAAATTCAGACCATTAACCCTAGACAAACAACGCTTACCACTAAATAACATGACATTATTCACACACATACATACATTCCAATATATATATACATTATTTATACCTATAAATACATACATACATAGCTTGTTTTATTTAAGTGATTGTCTAGAACACGAGTTTTCCCAAAGTGCGACTTTATCCAAAATATTTTGTTTTGTAAATCAATGTGTTTTGACCTCTTGATGTATTGTATATGTCCGGCGGAGAATGAAAACGTCAAGTATTGAAGGAGCTCTTAACAAAAACATTACGCAAAATGATCTGTTCTTTAACACAGTGGAATAAAAAATAAAATGAACATTTCCCCCTTGAAATTTTGTACGTTGTGCTTCACAATTTACCGTAAATAAATAATAAAATAATAATAATAGTTTTCTTAGCTACAGTTTTCCAATTAACAAGATACAATATCTATATTCTGCATACCCGCTGACCAATTGTTCAATTTACCTTTTAAATGATCTTACTACTGTTATCATAAGACTGATAATTTTGCATTTTGGTTTTGTTAATATTTCCCAAGCAATTTTATTTTTCCATTCACCGCATAATGCATCAGGAGTTCAAAACACATGGATTTTCAAATAACAACATTTGAAAAAGACGAATTTTTAGAATAGCTCAGCTTATAGACATTTTCCTTGTATTATTAAAACAGTAAATTAAACAAAACAGTAAATGTAACCTAAGTTAAAGAAGTTATAAAAAAGTGAAAAAAAATGAGATCAATCAATAAGGAAGCGAAGAACATCAAATTGAATTTAAAAACGGAAACAAACTTCGAAGATCCTTACTATTAAGATAAGGGAGTCTAAATAACAAAGTACTTATAATTAATATTAAATTGCTCACAATTTCAATTAAAAACACACAATAACAACTTACAAGTGAATTATTATGCTTCAATAATACAACTAAACCAACTTAAGATTACTATGAACAGTCGAATGGGAGTTCTAAAAAATTATTAATAAAGAATGATATACAAAAAAATAACAGATCAATGCAATTGCAATAGAAATAACGAATAAAAAGGGATTACAAATAACTAGTGGGATACTGTATGTCGATAAATATAAATAAATATGAATAAATATATATTAGAATAACGTTAATTCACAGCATACTTCGGAGATATAACTGCCGTACGCAGCTCTTAGAATTTCATTTTTTATGGGACATTCGAAAAATTCACGTTGTTACCCTTTGCGTGAGGTATATGTAGCGTGACTTAAACATTTCCAAAAAATCTGATAGAGCTGTAAAACCTTAATTGATAATATCGATGAAAGGCGTCTATCAGGAACCCTCGATGAAGTTTTTAAACCATCGACAATATCGCGTTCACCATCACTGTTTTGATGGAAATTTAAAATTATAGGAAACGACCCGAGTATAAAAAAAATAAATGCAATGGACAAGTTTGTTACTACTTATAAACAAGGGTTAATCTAAAATAAATAATTTGCATAAATATTACTTTACATAACTAGTTAGTTATGAAAGTCTACGGTTTGAAAAATTTGCAAATTTCGAAGAAACGTGCTTTTTTGTAAAACGGCAATTTCATTTAATAATGAAGAATACTAGAACAGGTATTTCTTAATACAATTTAAATGCTTTTATCATTGTGTCGTGTTGTCCAACTGTGAACACTTCTGTGAGTATCTTTATAGATTAAAACGAATTATAACATTGGTGTTCTGTGAACTAACCACGCGGCTCAACTGGAAATTTTGGACCAGTAACAACCACAGCAATAGGCAGAAGGAGGCGTAAGTATACCATATACAATATATTCTTAATCAGCATCAACAGTCGAGTTGATATAGCCACTTCCGTTTGTCTGTTTGTAAGTCTGTCCGTCCGTCCGTATGAAAATCTAGATCTCTGAGACTATGAGAGATACGACAAAAAAAAAAAAATTATGAAAAAATATCTAAAAATTGTCCACGCTCACTTCCGCCCACGATAAAAACCAGATTCCAACCGTACTGTACAGGACAGTTCATTTTACGTTAGAACAATAACTATCACCGCCGAAATGATTTCTGAAAATTTTGTTGCGATCAGATAATTAACATCGAAGTTATTTAGAAAATGATTTTAAAGAGTTACTGATTTTCAAAGCGCTCCCTGAAAATTATTATTATAAAAAAATAAATGTAGAGTAAATAAATTTAAGCACGCGAACAAAAGAAAAGACAATTATTGTAAATGGGACCTCACACATCCGAGGAATATGCATGGAAACTATGTAAAAACTGCTTAAGTTTTTTTGTTTTCAGCATAACAAGATAATTCTTATATACTTTTGACGCGCAGGGGTCTTCTCATCATGAGGAAAATATTAAAATTCTTGGACGCGATCAAGTATTCAATGCCATCCACACAGTTTTCATCAAGTTGTATCGATGGGGCAGCACTCAACACTTGCTGCGTAGAAATAAGCCTATTTACAATAGTTCAAATGATGCTACAATAATTTTTATCTCTTTGTATGTACCTTGTGCCAAGTACCATAATATGTGCTAGTTGTTCAATAACGGGGTAGATTCTAAGAGCGCAGAGTAAACTGGGCTGACGGCCAAAGTTACATGTTGTAGTGTAGTTTTTAGTAATAGTTTTATGCATGTTTGTATTTTGTCAAAATATCTTCTTAGGTAACTTCTGAAAAACATTTCCAGTTATCTGAAAGAATAGTGTGCTCAGCCGCTGCTCTAAATACTAACGTTACGTAAAAAATCCGGTTGTTTTATTTTTTATTTACAGATGGGGCTTTATTTGTTAAGAATTTAGGTTCCGGAATTTAGGTAATTCTTTGTGGGACGCTTGTTTTTTTTTTTAATTGAATTGTGAATTTTTATAAAATTGCATGTATTTTCTTGTTGCCTTTTTGTGTGTGACGCCAGTATGTTGGCAAGTTATTGTGACGGTACAGTGTGCTACAAACCTTTTTGTTTGAAATGAAAGTTGAGCAACAAGCAATTGCACCCGTAATTTTATATAAAAAATTTTTCACTTGCAGAGCTCTATTTCTCCTCTCACAAAACTCTTTCAATGCAGCATACAAGTAATATTTTGAAAGGTTGTTGTGAGAATACTGTGAGAACACCGAAATTCTAAATCAATTTGCAACTCATAAAATGATACATTTTTGTGTATGTGAACATTTTGTTTGAAATAAATCACTTGTGGGAAACATAGTTCTCTGTCCCTTGCAGAACTACACGTAATTACCTTCCACTAACTCTTCCTTATTGTAGATCGAACTATGCACTGCACGATCCGTTCAGGGTATTATGTTCGGACTACAATAAACTTAAACACGTCATAGCTAACTTTAACTCTATCGCTGCTATGAAGTCTTTAATTCTTGTCTATCTAGCACGTATTAATTAGTAATAGTATCTTCCTCGTCATTCTATCTTCTTTTTCTTAATTTTCATTTTTCACTTGCATGTCGCGTGTATCCTCTATTCGACTTTTTATTCCCTATCGCGTTAATTTCCTTTCTCTCGCGTTTCTACTCGCATTTTTCCCGCGTTTCCGTGTCGTACGTTATGCGACGGTGCCTCTCGGTCGGTCAGGCGGGAGGTGGACTTCGTCTGGGTTCCGCGCGCAACAAGCATCGGCTTGGTGTCGTTTGGACCACTTGTTAATACATTCTTTGTATTCAACGTCCAACTACTTAAAAATAGTCAACAACATAATACATGCAATTTTATTAAAATTCATTATGATTATGATACTCTCTACCCATTAAGAGATATAATTTATTATATAAGCAATACATATAAGAAATATATTATATAAGAATCTTTTGTCACCGCTCGAATTCTCTATTTGCTATGAATACATATACATATATAAATTAATTTAGTAATAATAATGTACATTCGATTCTCAATATATTTTTTTTTATTTTTCCTTTATTTTGTATTTACATTAGGGGCTAATTTCGATTAGTATTTTGTTTTGTGTGATCGTGAATTTTTGACATTTTAAAGAAATGGGTCAAATAATGTGTACTAAATTTTGTTTTAAAAAAACGGAATAAAACTCTTAAAGGAACTTGGAATATTGACTGTGGATATCGGTAAGTCTACTTTGTCTGAAAGTAAAACAATCCTTTCACAGAAGGCCGAGAAGACATTGATGACGATGAGCGTCCTGGTGGTGCGACCACACCTAAAAGCGATGCAAACTTCGAAAAAAATTGTTCTTGAAAATCGTCGAATTAATATTAGGGAAGTTGCAGACGACGTTGGCTTATATATCTGCTCACACCAATACATATTCTGCAATGTTTTGTCATAATGCCATTACTTATTCGTTGTAACTTTCTTGATGATCAGTTGTGTTTTTTTACTTTTACTCCTTTTGTGCTTTTAATTACCGTACATTACTAAAATTTCTGTGGTTTTTGATTTTAATTTGTGCTTCCTAGTTTGGGATAACGTTGTGCTAACGAAATTGAACCCTTAGAACCTTGTTAAAACAAATTTTGTAATCAAATTATGTATTAAATTTAATTTACTCGCACGTCTTTAGCTTCTTGTTTTTGTTCCGAGTTTACACTCCCACGCTCTTTTCTGCTTGCTTCGCCTTCTGAGTGCGCTGCGCTGTGCTAAGTGTGTACTCCTACGGCTCTCTCGTGTCTACGTTATAGATGTGTTGTTATTCTGTATTCTCGTTTCCAGTTTACACCAGAGGCGAGCACGACTAAAACAAGCAAATGTTTAGTGAGCAACGAAAAAAGAAGTTCAGAGCTATACACTGAAAAAAATCTTGCGATTTACAAATAATTGTACAATATCAAAGTACAGTCAAATCGATTTTGCACCAATGTACAAGCATTTGGACTTTGTGCATACGTTTTTATAAGTTATATGAAAAAATAAATTATTTAACAAAACATCTGAAAATATTTCGTTATTATCGGGCATCCGTATAGTAGTCGTGCCTCAGTGAAGTCGGCACACCGACTGATTTAATCGAAGTTGCAATTATACTCTCTCGTTTAGAAGTATCGCTCTAATTTTTGCCACTAACCGAATACGAATTCGCGTGCATTCGTCCACGCTCGTGCCTTACATAAGCTCGCTTATGCTATGCTTGTGACGACTGCGCTGCGGCAGAATTAATGTGCCTCATACTCGCGAGTTATGAGAAGCGCGTTTCTTCCCGCCTCTGGTTTACACTCTTATACACTCTTTGAGTAAACTACGCTTGTGTTAGAGTACACTCTCGCAGCTCTCTTGCTGATTTGCAATAGATTGCTTTGGTTGCTTTCTTGCTCTGTAACTTTTCTTTAGTAGCTTATTGTTTTTGTAATGGCCGTAACATTTTTTTGGTATTTCCCACATTTTAAAGGGTATATTAATTCCCTACAAAATGCTGTTGTGCTCTGCAAATTCTTGGAAATGTAAGGCCGACTCTAAGCTAGACTTTGTTTGCTTCTGGTTGTGTGATAAGTTCTTCCATATGAAATGCATTGCTTTAAAACGCAGTTAACTGCACGCATTAAAAATACTATCAACAACAGTGAGTCTGGTCTAAAATGGACATGTGAAGTTTGTCGGGTTATGGAACTCAGTTTGAGTAAAATGCTTATTGAAAATTGAAATTTGAGAAGTTGCGCGCAGCATTTTCAAATCTCCAATCCGAATTTACTAATATGGAAACATTATTTAAGTCATTTGAATATTCTGATGAGCCTTCCGCACTTCCATAGAAACTCCTTCAGGTATAACATATCCTGTTATTGCCTACTTAACTCCGTCTACGTTTCCTAACATTCTTTCAGCCATCCCGGCTTTAATGTGTGATCCACCACTTTTGATCGCCACCTTTCCAGTTGCGTTTATGTCTAAAAAGAATCTTAACAATTTTGAAAATCCTACTACCGTCAATTCTCTAAACATTGCTTCAAATGTTAAATCGCTTGTCGCGGTTAAGCCCAAGAAATTAGAAAAGTACTATTAGCGATATATTGCGTCCTTTAAAATAAGTATTCCTGCATACAACTTTTAATCTGTTTGCAGCGAAACCTTCTGGCGGCCAGACTTAGTTGTGAAGGAGTATTCTCCAAAATCAAATAGACGCACTGTGGTACTGCTTTCTTCAATCTCTCGTGGCTTTTCTTCTAATGGGATATCAAAAAACCAGTTACCAACAATCTTACTTATCAAAACGTTTGAGGCCTAAACTTTTAGCTCTCTCATCTGTTTGTTGATAGTCTATCGTTTGATCATCATATACTAATATTTACCGAAACCTGTTAAAAGCTGATATAGCAAATTGCTCAACTATCTGATAGAAATTATTTGCTAGTTTTTGATGATTTCAACTTACCAGAAATTACTTGGTCATCTATATTTGATATTCTAGTTCGGGCCTTTCCGAACAATCTCTACTGTTCCTAATTGTAGTGGTAGAATGGTTGATTAGTCTTCTCTTCCGACATTCTACTAAATACTATCTCCAGAATTGTTCCCTTAGTTCGTCCTGAAGATCTCTACCATCCTACATTACACCTGGCTGTTTCCCCTAAAGTAAAATCACGTTGTTTCCGTAAGACTGACTTTGAAAAATTTAAAAAAAAGTTTGCTCATTTTAGACGTGATTGGTCATGTTTTTTTTTTTAATTTTCTGATTTAGATACATGCATTTATTTTTTTTTATTCCTCTTAAGACTCAGTTTTTGATAAATGTGTTCTTGTTACTTTCCCTGTATAGTCCAAAAGGCCACCTTGGTTTTCTCGTGAGTTAGTAGGGTTGAAAAAGTTAATCCCTGTATTAAAAAAAAAATTTAACTAATTTGTAATCCTTCCGATTTTATGCGTTATGTTTCTACAACAGCAAGCTTTATTGTTCTGAATGCAAATTTTTAAAATAAATATTTGTGTCATTGCCGTTTATAATTTGCTCAGGACTCAGTTTTATAACATTGTCAATTTAAAATTTAAATCAAGTAGTAGAGATCTCTTAATCCTCTTTATCATATGAAAATAATGAAGCAACTGATAACACAGGCCCACAAAAAAGTGTTATGATCGAATCCGTGGTCAGAATTTCGTCATTACGTCTGGACTTCGACCTAACCTCAAAAACTGAAAATCTTGGACATGCGGTTAATGTTTTAACATGTATTTCAACTTTTTAAGGACGAATCCGAAGTCAAAATTTCTCCTGCACGTCTAAGTTTCGACTTAACCTGAAAAAACTGAAAGCTCTTTACTTATTGATCTTAAATATATTGTATAAAACCCGTTTTGACGGAGTTCCAGCATGTTTTCAAAGTTTTTATGCTGATACGCTGAGTAAACGATTTCATAAGCTACTTGACTTGTCACTAATTGCTATTTTCCACCTATTTGGAAAAACTGTTTTTACCTTTATTCTTCACAAAAATGGTTTTAACTTTTATGTGAAGAACTATAGGTGTATATCCAAATTGTCCGCAATAATAATAAATTAAGGATTTCTGATACAAACTGATGTTGTCTATACCGACTTCAGTAAAGCATTTAAATCATAATCTTTTGATTCAAAAGTTACATTTAATTGTTTTTTCTCAAAAGTTCATTTTGTGGATATCTGATTGAACTAACAGGTCTCATCGGGTTCTTTTTTTTACCGTCTTTCAATGCCGATCATAGTTATTTCTAAACTAAAAAAGTACAATATAGATTCCCATACTCTGCTCAACCAAATCAATTATTTTTATGCTACTGTCTTAAGTCTTTTGTCCAACTAACTATGAATTGCATGACCCTTTCCGACTTCTCTGTGCAACAGACTGTCTGGAGTTTTTAACTCTGAGTCCTCCTTTTACCCCGTAAAATTGTCTAACCTTTATCACTTAACACTGTATACTAATAATTAACACTAATCTACCGACCTGATAATGTTTTACTGGCTTTTCTTCAATTTTTTCTAACATATATTGGATCGGGATATTCTTGTTTTTATTCCCCAGTCTAAGTTCCAAAATTTATATTTTTGATGAATTTTAATTTTTTTTATTTTTTCAAATTCTATTCTAAATTCTAATTCTTAAACTTTTAATTACATTACTTTTGTTTTTATTTAATTTTAAAAATTAATTTAAATATCATCTTAACTGTCTTAGTTGACGTTAAATATTATACTCTTAAAAAAGAGAATTCTATCTTTATAACAATGTGTGTAACGGGCCGACGAAGGGTAAGCGGTGAATAAACATGGTTACATTGACTCGGGTGTTAATGCTGATGAAGAATAAAATACTTTGTAAGCAATGTTAGCACAAAGTTATAAAAACCTCTTACACCATGAGTGTGTGAAAATAATTTAAAAAGAGATACAAAGAAAATGTGTTAAGCCGAAACTAATAAGTGAGTGCGCCCGAGTGTAAAATACCCTTCACACAAAACTACAAAATTGCTGGAAGATAGGTACAGATAATATTCATTTAGATTTTTACATTAACTATGGGTCAGAGTGTCCACTGCGGACTTGTAGATCAAGATATTGTAAAATTTTTACTTATATTTTAGTTTAATGGCTCCAACTCTCTTTTCAACATTTCCCACAAGCGCTTTATTATATTTAAATCCGGTGATGGGGGCCATCACTTCAATATTTAAAATGTTTGATTCTGGAACCATTATCTGCCATATTTGAAGCGTGGGTTCATTTTTTTGCATGAACTCCTATTCCACAAAAACTATTATCACTAAGCATTCAACAAATATTGCAGAGGCGGGCACGACTAGGGGAAATTATTTATTGTTGATTCTAACTAAAAAAATGTTGTTCTTTTTAGAATCTATTAGTTTTAGCTTGATGTGTCCCCTTTTGGCCTTCAAACGGATGTAAAATGAGTTGCACGTTGTAGGAATGTGGTCTTGCGATATTTTGTCCCATTCATGAAGAAAAGCTTTCTTCAGCGCAACCATTCTCTAATATTTTTTAGCCCTCACGTCGCTCTATAAAATAGCCCAGATAGAATAGTCTATCGGTTTTACATCCGGTGAATTCGAAAGTTTTGTGTGGACAAAATGAAGAATGGAGCATGGTTCCTTAATCATTCTTGGTTCACATTAGCTTTATAAGGTGATGCCGAGTGTTGTTGGAACGTCCATGGTCTACGATCGAAATGTATGTGTGCCCACGGCTCTAAAGTAGCTTTCAAAATATTTTCCCGTTAATAAGTCGCATTAAATTTGACACCAGGGTCGATAAAAACGAGTGGATAGCGTCCATCAGCGGTCACATCAGCCAATACCATAACTTAAGTTGGAAAATTTCATAGGGTTGCCGTTCGTAGGCTTAAACTTCTGTAATTGCAATCAATTATGTTAAAAAAATACGATCATCATCGATCTCATCGGATTACACGATGTTTGGCAATTCACCACGTTCGTGCAAGCGTTGCAAGTCCTTTCCTCTTTCGAGTATACCTCTTATTTGCGAAGATGTAAGATCGTGTGTCTTTTGGAACTTGCGCTCATTTTTGAGTATGCGTCGAATGCTTCTCTGGGATACTTTTAGTTCTTTCGCAACTTGATTACCAATTCAACGTGTATTTTGTTCAAGTCCAGCCTGCACTTTCCTTACCATTTCAGGTGCTGTTACCGTTTTTTTTTTTTTTGTCCACCAACATAGCGTTTAGCAGTGGTGCTAGTAGCATTATATTGTTTAATGGTGCGATACAAAATCATTTTTTTCACTTTGAGGTGTCTGAGATCACGAAAAATAGATATTTGTGATTTTGCATCCAACTATAACGCATTTACATTATTCCTCTTTCATTCCATATCGAAAAATTTATGTTTTACAAAACTTTAACGCAAAAGCTTATAGTAGCTTGTAAACCATATAAACAGCTTTTATTGGTTCTAATTTGACATAGTTAGTAACATAGAGTTGCTAGATATTCTGATGTAAACTTGGTAACAGTACAATTGCCTAGCCATTTATAAGCATTGATAAAGCTGCACGCTCTAAATATGTGGGAACTAACTGGATCACCGATATATCTCATAGCTGTCTTTCAAATACCTATGTATATCGCTTATCTATGTTTTTGGGAGTGTTCATTGGTTGTTGGCTTTGTGACAAATTTAGTCACTTAAAATGCTGTGGCCTGACTGTGCAGGTTAAAGATGCCGTCAACAACAACAGCGGATTAAAATGGTCGTGTGAAAAGTGCTGTGTGGCTAAATCCTACTTACGGACACACACAATTAAACAAAACTTAGTTTTAATCGGATACGTACATGCTTCAGTAGAAGTAAGTGAGTAACCCTTCTACAGTCTTGGTGCCACCTGCTCCTCTGAGCATACTTTTAAATGAAGATATAACTAATTTAAAGCTTAGCAATCTGCCTTCTTCCCAGGCTTTTTCTCCAGATCTTCTAAGCCTACTACCAGCAATGTGTCCACACTCAAACCTCTTGTTTCCCCTCTTGTGCATACTCCCATTGTGAGCGATGACAATGCAAGGGGCAATTTCCCGTAATCATGCCCGCTAGTAGGGCATGAAGTGGTGTTTGTCTCTCGCTTGGCCCCAGGGACCTCTATAGAAGATGTATGTACAATCGTACATCCTTACAAGACTGTCTATAAATAATTTAATAGTTAAGTCATTTAACTTTAAATTTACGCGCGAAATTTTACAAAATAAGTCTCCCTGCAGAATATTTTAAGATGTCTTTGCTACATTTAGCTGCCCGACCTAATTAATAAAGAATTTACTCCAAAACAAAAAGCCAAAATGTCCTTACCTTTAACATTCCTCAGTGGAACATTAAAAAAAACAAAATCTTCAAAAAACTGAAATTTTCTTTCTCTCAAATAATTCTCAAATAATTTCTTCCTTAATTCTTTCCAATCAAAATTTTATAAGTCTCCTCAATAAATTTCAACACTTTATCTTCTAAGTTTTACCTTTTCTTCCCAAATTATTGCTTTTACCGAAACTTGGTTTAAACTAGAGATTCTAATCTCTGAAATCATTCCAGAAAGGTATACAACTTACAGTCTTACATTGAGTACGACCTTTTACAACCGGAGTTTCAATTTGACATTAAATTAATTTGTGTAAAATTACACTTTCCCGTTGTTTTCTTGTATATAACCAGATCCTCTATTCCGCCATTATCAGAAATATCAGTCTACTCGTAACACTTGTCTTCGATTAAGACTGTTTTTAACCTGTTATCAATAAGAGATAACTTCATAGTCCTTGGCGACTTTAATATCCATGAATGTAATGCGAAATCTAAAAAACTTTGAAATATTAATTTATTTAATTTCAGTGTTATTGATATGATTTATGTATATTTATCAACTGATATTTCAGTTGCAATAAATGTATATTATAACACACTCTGCTTTTGATATGTGTGTTCCGTGCTTCTTTCCGACATGTTCGGACATGGTTTACAAAAGAGCTGCCTCGCCTAAAAAACTTAATTGTAGTTTATAAGCAGAAAACTCACTGCTAGTCTTTTCCTGCTACTCAACTTTTCTGATAAATTTGTTGTTGACATAAAGCTAAGGTCAGCGGTCTTTCCTTCTAAACTTACGTTTGATGATTCTGGGGCGGACACAGATTAGGCCATGGCTAATATGTTTGATAAGTTTCAAGCAACTTATTCATCTTCTACACCAAACATTCATTCTTATCCATATAACGCCAGGTCCCGATGGTATTCCTACCTTAGATACTCACCATGTAAGCCCTTAGGGAATACCCATAATAGAGTTAAACTTGGTTTTTAGCAGTTCGTTCTGCCTTTTCAATCGCAAATCTGAACTTTTGGTGATTTAAAAATGTACAATCTTTCCAGATTATATCTCCCGATCCCCCTACTCCGTCTTACTCTTCCTGGGGCACAAAAACTACCTGCATGTTCCAGCAATCATGATCGCTAGAAGGGCACAGAGCATAAAACCGTTTCAGTTCTTCTTTTAAAATGAGTCTCCTAGCTGAATATTTTAAATCCCTTTTCCATAATTTCTTTTGACTGCCCGACGTAATTCTTAAGGAAATTACTCCAAAAGAAACAAGCACGAAAGCTACAGTCGAGTTGTGCTGGACTGTGCTATACCCGCTACACACCCGACCAAAACGATTTCTATATACACTGCTGGTCTTAGGTTAGACGCACCATCGTTTTTTTTTAAAGAAAATCAATTATTTACTATCATGCTTGTTCTAATTGTCCAAAATGCTTTTCTTATCAAAGTCCGAGTCATGTTCGAAAAAAGTGCTCAGCTGGTTGATTTGCGAAAAATAACTGTACATTCAAAGATTCTAGAAATTTCTTTATTGCGTGGACAAGTGAAAATTTTGGTATTGAAAAAATATAAAAAATAAACAAATAAAGTGTTTCCGAGCTACATTTGAAGAAAAAATGGGTAAAGCTGCTGTTATGAGCTTATTGGAACGTCAAAAAGTAGACTTCCTACACTCGCAGGGGTTGTCCAATCGGAACATTGCCAAACAGATAAATCGCAGTTCCAGAACTAATATTTGAAGGATCCAGAGGCATATGGGAATAAATTCAAAGGAAAAAGAAGCACTATCAAAACAAGGAAAACGCTAAATTGTTAGAATTGCTTCGAATTCGACTGAATCTGCTGCTAAGATCAAGGAATTGGCCAGAGTAAAAGCAAGCCTATCAACTGTTCAGCGTACAATCAGAAATGCAAAACACTTGAAGCGTCTAAAAATCAAGAAAAAAATCTCCCTTGAATGCAATACGCAAAGAAAAACGGCTTCAATTCGCGAAAGAATACATGACGTGGACTGTCCGATCTGACACTCGTCTAAATGATTGGCGTTCAGTTGTCTTTACTGATGAAAAACGTTTTAATTTAGATGGCCCTGATGGATGCCAATATTATTATCACAATTTGCGGAAAGATGAGCTATATTTAAGTCGCCACCATAGCCGAGAAGGGGGAATAATGGTGTGGGGTGCTATCACATTTTATGGAACAATTGACTTGATTTTTATCGATCAAAAGATGAACGGCGATCGCTTCAAAACATTGTTGGAGTCCGTATTTCCAAAATTAAAAGATCTCTTTGGACCTTCCTTGGATTCCTTGGATTTTTCAACAAGATAATGCTCCTATTCATAACTCTCGAGTAGTAAAGTCTTTTATTTCGAGTCAAAACGTTAATATCATGACTTGCTCACCATATTCTCCAGATCTTAACGTAATTGAAAATGCTTGGGGCTGGCTAATACGGAAAGTATACGAAGGAGGAAAACAATATGAAGATAAGGAAACGTTAACTGCAGCTATTAAACGTGCTTGGAGGGAGATTTCCTTGAACTACATAGATTCCTTGTATCATTCTATGAAGGACCGGATTTATAAAGTTATTACTAACAAAGGAGGCAGTACTCATTACTGAAATTATTTTTTTTTATTGCATATAAATCAAATAGTAACGCCAACTAATAATTTAAGTTAAAATCCAAATACTTTCTTATAAAAATCAAAAAGCCATCGTGCGTCTATTCTAATGACCAAGAAAAATTCGCCTTATTTTGACTAGCTTTAATAAAATCTTAGAAAAACACCATTTGGTTAAATATGTATAATCATTTCAACATTATATTAAAAGTATCATTAAATAAGAAATGTTTTTGCATATCCACTTCTTTTCTATCGTCCTTTAACAAATAAATATGAAGCAAAGTTGTATGCAACTTAAGGTGCGTCTAAGCTAAGACCACTTTTACGTTTTGCGGGTTTTGTCTTGCCAATTCAGTGCGCTACAATATATGCAAATTTGATTAGTGTTTATGATAACGACGGTTGGATGAAGAACTGTAATCATAATTACTGTTATAATAAAAAGCACCAAGATTTAAATCAACGTTCCGTATTCTTATTGGTCGCCTGTTTTCTCATTATTCAATTGTCTCATTTAGGCGTTTATATTGTAGATGACAAACAAACAATCATTTTTATATATAAATATTTATCAATTATTTATTATTAATGTATTTCAATAAAACATTTTGAAAATTAACTAAATCGCCAGCAGATCGGCCATTTCGCTCACTGTGCTCCCGAGCCCATAATTCTGGATTAAACTTTATCACTATATTTAATTTATCAGGGTATTTAATTTTATTTCAATTCGTTTATGATTCCCTGCAATCATTGTTCGAAACTGAAAAATCTTGCGAAAAATACTGGAAATGACCAACGGAACCTGTAGGCCTAGTGATAAAAATGCTGGTTAGCCATATTGAGTATAACAAGCTCCGATAGATGTCATAACACAAAAAGTAACTAGAAGAATAAACATACAGAGAAATAAACCTTAATGCGTTCTATATTTAAAGACGGTGTTGGGAACGGACAAATAAGCCAATCACGATATCAGATGCTCAAATTAGTCAAGGGACAGACAGGTGTGACGTCCATCGCCAATCCCTCTGTAAATTTGTTAGCTAAATGTACACGAGCTGTATGCATGATGCTAGTGGTTTTTGTATACCTAATTGATCTTCAGGGTAATCATGTTTAAATTTAATGTACGCAAATGGAAATTTGAATTGAAATAATACTATCCGTCTGTATGAATTGATATCATGCTCATACGTATCTTCCACAATTATTTTCGGTTAAAATTGTTCTGGTTGTGGTTGTGTCCGCTGATTACACACATCTCGCGCATGACTCGTAATTGGACTTTGACATCACGCAGACAGAAAAGAGAAAATAAAATAACTGACGCTTCTTCTTCACCCTCTCACTTTAATTAACTCAATAAAGTCCCCATCGGTTGTCTCTCAAACGTCTACCAGTGCATTGCAACTAGTCGCCAGCCACCATGTAGCTACAAAGTCCAAATGTCATTCTTAATATCGTTCCCTGCGTCATACACAAGCGCACACACACAGTTCTATACACACGCCGATTAATCTCGATTTCAATAATAACTCGTTGTTTCACAGAGTTGTGGAAAATTTCAGTGCCCTCGCTAGTTGAATTCGATTGATAATCATGTGCCCGTTGTCTTAGCGTGAGTTCTTCTTGCACTGTAATTTTTATAAGTTTTTTTATCTTTTGTGGTTTTGAGGATTCACGCCAAGTTCACATGTACACCCAACCAATGCGAAGCCTTGTTCAACCTCTGATTCTTTGGATCTGGGGCCGCCCATATATGGGCACTTACTAAGTACATTTAAATGCCGGCCCATTGCTTAGATTCGAACGCGTGTGACCATGATCCGTTTAGTAAAGAATTTGGTTTATACATATACCCTTGTAAAGAATATATGAGCTATGATCAGAAGTTGGCAAACATATAAAGGGTGAGTGTATACGTACGTTTAAACGTATCATGAAATTCGTATTATTGCCGTCGAAATTCAATTTGAATCAATCTTATTTAACATTCATAATTATATATTAATAAGGTTTGTGTATAAAAACTTAAGCTTGTAAAGGCACATTCAATGAACTAAGATTTTAATGTATCCAACAATTATATATTCTTTTAATCCGAAAGGGCATTGGATTTGGTATGTTGATGTAGAAAAATATTGTATATGTATGTTCGATTACTCGCAAAGTTTTCCTAAGTCTATATTTAAAACATATTCGTTGATGACCAATTTTAATGTGTTCCTTTGTTTTTTTTTTTTGCTTTTAATTTGAATGTCGTGGGTGTTATCAATGGTTATCATTTAATTTGAGGTATGTATGTATATTCATTTGTCTGGCCACTTTCCGGTTGCCAACAAAGACATTTCTTTAATCGCACAATTCCAGCTAATTATTATTCTCAAACCCACCGTAACTCACGCATTATTCAGGTAATGGTAATATATGGTATGTATACAGCATCTGTCAACAAGAAGACCTTCTATCAACGCAAACACTGAAATTGCATTAAAGTTTTACACTATGTCTACAAAATATATTGATAAGGACTTATATATGATAACAGGAATTTGAAAACTACTGAAATTTGATAGCTCACTTTCCTAATGCACTGTATCTGTCGCAAGTCATTTAAAAATAACGATTAAAATAATTTCAGTTAAAAATTAAACTTCCCTTGATAAATAATCTAATTTTGGAAATTCGAAGGCTATCACTTTAAAAAGTAAAGTAGCCCAGACTAGTCGATCGTATGGCTTTATAATTTCAAACCTCAAAAAAACTATCAAAATCTGTAAGGTTTGTGAATTTTTTTTTGAGTAAGTGATAATCCAGCTCGCATGGCAGACACGCATGGTGGACGTGCAAATGAGTCAAACAAAAAAACTAATCAATCATGATTAGTGATAAAGCAAGTTCGAGCAGTAAGATACCCTTTGCCCAATTTTTAAAAGCACACTTACAATTTCCACTACAATGTTTGTCTAAACATTCTTTTTTCACTTATTACATACACCAAAGGGAAACAGTGTAAACAAAATTGTGAAAAATTGCTTGAATAACTTGTGTGTTTCTTGTTCGGTTGGATCGTCATTTCAGGATAGCAGGTAGCAACCTAATAATTGCATCTAAGTTTTTTTTAATTATTATTATTTTGTTACAATTATCCTAGCGTGACAAGCTTAAACTTACTTTTCATGTGACTAATCACTACGATTTTAAACGAAAGTTATATATGTATTTATTCCTTAAGACAATTTCAATTATGAAATGAAAATAAAAATATTAAATCAGCAATAATTATTACTTATAATGTCTAACTTCTAACAAATTCATTACGTTAATATATAAAACTAGGCACTCCTTATAGTTTTAAAATGGTGATGTCAAAGCAGAAAGTTGCAACCCAAGTGGATCGATTAATGTCATAAATTAATGGTTCGCATGGACGGTGGGTATGACATCAAAAATCTAAAATGGACTTAAGAAGCGTATGATATACAAACCATCAGATAAATTTTGTGTGTCTAGTTCTTATTGAATATCCGTGTGTTTAAACAGACGACTCAATCAACTCGGTTAATCATTCTAATCAAGAATATATACATTTACTTTGTTGGGTCTTCTGGTCCTCTTTCTGCCTTTCACGTTTGTATTGCTGGTCTACCGTTTTTAATAATTTTTAATGGCTCAGAAGTAAGAAGTAAGATACAGTAGACAGGAAAACTACTCCTACAAATAGCCGAGAGTAAATGCAATGCTTATAAAAATCACCTCTATTAGTCATTTGAGCAATCCGACCTATGTTAAACAAAAAATAATATTTCTTATTGGTCAACAAGTGAAACATCTAATGGGCGATGTCGAAATCGGCAGCAGCGTCGACATAGCCAAAGTTTGATCTTTGGACCTGTTCTAGGGGCATAGGCAGAAATGCCCGTTTGAAGCAGTGCGACTACGTCAGTGTACTGTCGTGTTGACAGATCACGTTTGGTATGAGTTCGATTGCAACGCAACACAACGCAACATGAATGCTAGCAGGAACATTAGTTTGAACGTGTGCCTAAGCAGTCGACGCGTTGTTGTAGAGAAGTAAAAATAATAAGCAGCGAAGCTTATCTGTCCACAAATGTATTCTCCTCTCTCTTTCTTATTTTGAGTTGACAATCTCTCTCTGTATGCCTCTTCCTTTCATTTGTCAATCGGCATATAAAATTGCGCATCAACTATGATATTTTGCATGCTTAACTTCGTTATCGCCGTTATCAACACAACACTCGAAAACTTGCGGCGGCATGCCACACTGCGCGACTACTACCCCCAATCCACAACATAATGCCTGATTAAAAGAACCAACAACGAGCCAAGACAGTCTTTGCGGTAGCTGTGTGCTCAGGCTGAAATTATTCACATGCAGACGTTCTGCCTGCTCGCATCGAATACGGGAAGTTCGCTTAATCAATTTGTTATTATTGTTCGCGTTAATTTAAACAAATTCGTCCTAGTAAAGACTGTGTTGAATCACGTAGAGACAATTGTCGTGTGCCACGTCTGATAAAACTGAAAATACAAATTATAGGTCATACTGTTGTGAGAAATTCAAATAGTGTGAAATACGAGATCTTACTTATCAGCAATGATTATTTATACGAGTGATTTGACAAAACGAAAAAAAATCGTATTTTAAATTCATTTCAACAGTGCATAAGCAAAGACTAAAAGCAAACAATTATTAATGATTTTGTAAAAGAAGGTGAGTTATATATGTATGTTCATAAGCATAAAAAAGGATAATTATAACTTGGCATGAATATAAAAGTAAATTACACTGCGGGGATTAATTATCAGCATTGTTACAACATGACCAAAATATGTTTTCGCTATAAATAACTTAAAATTTTTTTAAAGAAAATGCAGATATATAAATGAAGAAATGCCAAATAAACTTTTGAGTTCTTCTCATAAAAACCCTAAAGAACTTTTTCAATTAAATGTTTCATTGTCTATGTTGTATAAAAAAAGAATATTATTAACTATTAGAATAGTATTAACTATTAACTATTAGAAAAGAATTTTGAAAACAGTTATATTAAATAAATCATATAATTATGTTATTCATTTGGCTGATAAGTGAGGATTGTCTGCAAAGTGTTCATACTTTATTCAGGACTGAGATCCTACAACGCTTGGATATTGAGGTAAACTTAACTTTAACAAGGGAATAACCTAAGTTTTCAACACAGTTGATACTTCACTAACAAACGGCGGGTCCAAACGTTTTGAGATTAACCCGAATAGATTGAAACATTGTGGGCATGTGGCAATTAAGTATATACATAAGTGATTTTCGCCGTCTACAGCCTAGCAAATCGAAGCTATCGTCGTGTACAGTTTCAAAGTTCAAAACGAGGCATGCTTTAATACGCTGATCACTGCACATCATAGCATGTACGAGATAGATAGATAGGGAAGTGGAAATGACAGAAATAAGGAATGGCAGGGAGTAGGTGACTTAAAAAGTCGAAAGTAAAGCAAACACGGGTTGAACTCAAAATAAGAACTGTTATAATGCATTCAATTGCAATGTCAAGTGATGCACCATTATGATTATCTGACAGTCCCTGTCATAAAGACTGTCAGTCGACTTATGGCCATTTATTTTTATGTCTTTATTTCATCATGATAAAGACACGATAAACCGTAGTCGGACTTAGACCAACGATAATATTCCGTTCGACAAGTTTAAAATTTTTTTTTTATTTTTATAATTTGCAACATTAAATTCGGCACAAATGTTTTTACTATCTATTGCTTTTTCGCTCTTAAGCACAGTTGGGGCAATTACCTGGCGTGATATAATATTATATACACTATCCGGTGGTACACAATTCCAGCTCCCACCGTCATTATGTAATGCGTCGTTACATTTTTCACTGAAACTCACGATCATAGATAGACAAACAATAAGATCGAATTAATATCGATATTAAATAAAGGCAACTTATTAAAATAATTTTAACGATATTTATACCTTTCGAACATTGAAAATGGTCAAATGGCTGGCACTATATGCAAATGTATGTAACAGGCTGAAGGAGGCGTTGTAGATCCCACAAAGTATTTATATTCTTACTCAGGATCACGAGTCAAGTCGATTGATCATGTCCGCCTGTCTGGCCAGTATGAACACACAGATCTCAGCTATTATGAAAGCTAGAACCACCAAATGGCATGAAGGTTCCTGAATTCTGTGCGCAGAGTTTATTTTAAACGTTGGCTGCGACGCTTCAAGTAAATAATTTAATTTAATTTTTCAAGTAGATTTTTAAAGGACGTATATAAAACACAATTTTCTTACTTAGCTGACTTCAATGTATACACCGAAGTAATTTATGAAAGTATGAGTATCAAATAAAGTTATTGGCGAGCGCCAATCTTGCGTGAATAATTTGAAAGCATGTTTTTGTGTAAGAATTTCACAAATTAAACTATTCCGGAACATATGTACGTCGAATGGTATCGCACTATCGAATGTACTCGACTTTTGCTCTCGTTTGATACAATACTTTTAATGCGTTCCACAATACGAACACGAGTTGACAGTATTCACAAACCAATGACAGCTCTGCTGGAAATTCTAGATCTCAATGCCTTGAATATCTTGTTTGTCAAATTGTAATATGCTTAATACTCGCAAATTAGCAACTTGCGTGGACGGTGGGCTTGGTATCCAAAATAAATAATGAAATTCATCTGTGTGTTGGTACACAGGAACATTCTTTTATAATGATTTTTCTCGCTGGCTCTCTTCTATAATGGTTGAGATCTGTATGTTTATGCAGGGGGACATGGGCATAAGGCTAAATCGACTAGGATAGCGATCTGGATGACCAAAGATTGCTTACAATAGTCACTACGCACAAAGAAGCCAATCGGATCAAATAAGATAATACTTTACCCACGTGCCATTTTTTTCAATTTCATTTCCTGTTTCCGGTGTTAATCATAGCATAATCAGCACAATTAGCAGCTCAATACAAAAAGACTAGCTACCGCGCATATAACTAGCCTTGATCGCGGCTAAATAGCAGAGTGTGAGGTTCCATGCTCAGTGATGCTCTTATGAAACAGATTAACTGCATATTAAATTAAATAAAATGTGTCAGATCTAATGTACAAGCAGCAAACTGTTCTGTTATATATAGTAGATCGGTTCGAGCGATTTTCTTATCATTGGGCGATTTACAAGGTTTAGCGCGGAAATGCGAATGTGATTTATTATTCGCCACCACATAAGAAAATAAAGATATCATTTAAGGAGAGGACATACAATCTTTCCGCCATAAAGGCTAAATTTCCGTTGATACCAGGCGAAAAAATTATTATTTTTCAGAAACAATAGGCCTACAAATACAAGACCTACTAGTCAAGTTGATTGAGTCATGTCTGTCATTTTGTGTTAACACACAGATCTCAGCTATTATATAAGCTATAGATTCAAAATTGTAATGAAAGTTCCTTATACTATATGCCGATCGAGTTGATTTCAAATATTGGGCCCACCGCCCCGAAAATCAATTATTTAATTTTTCGATTCGTTTTGTAAGCGACGCATAAAAGATGCATCTTTCTGACATTGACATATAGTATATTCAGCTGATTAATATATCTCCGAGTCAACGAATTCCAACCGATCGGAAACTAATTGAAGTTATTCAAAAAAGTATAAGGTAGTACCAAGTGCTGGTGTTAGCTAACAAGGGATGTAAGCGATCGCGAAGCGCGAAAGCATGTACATACATATGTGTATGCTTTTAACAAATTATACTACACAAAAATATACAAAAGTATTTCGATTCCAAAGCATTTTTAATGAAGTAAATCGACTCAGTAGGTCAGTCCCTATTTTTGCTTTAGTACCGGAAAACATAATACCGAGATTTATTTCCAAGTGTTTGAATGAATAGAGCATGGAGCATGTGCGTTCAAGACTATCCCATACACTATGCATCTGACTAAAACTATAACTATCCATTGGATTAGAATATCCTTTTGAACACATATTTTGCAAATGTATACATACAATACATAGCTTCAGCTTTGTGAAAAAAAATTATATGTCAGGAATAAATGTTGTGGTTAAATTTACAACATCTAAAGACGAAAACGTCTAAAATTAACCGAGAACTTACGAAATTTTAATTTAGTTTGAAGTTGGGAGCTGCTGCAGTAATGCCGACGCCGGCGTTGGCATCGACGCCGGCTTCTTTTTAGCTGATGCAATGAACCAGAATATTTGCATATGAATTGTCTTGTCTGTGTGTCGAGCTCTGCCAGGCGGGGCGACGTAGGGGCCTTTGTATATATGTATGTATGTGCAAATGTACACTCATGATTATAATAATAGGTACACTTTAAAATGGAGCTACAAAACGTCCAATGATTAGCTCTATTAAACTGTGCAACTGCTTCTCTCATTCCAGTGAATCCCAGTCAAATCTTTGTAAAATTAAATTTTTTGGCACATTTGCCATATAATTGCCAACAGACATCTATTTACTAAATCATACAGTGCCGACTGTGTGTGTTTTGAACTATTAAAAGAAATATAAAACCATCATGCATTGTTCCGCTCACAATTTTAAATAATAACTTTATGATGCGCGCTCACCCATGTTTAATTTTTAAGCCACGACAACATGTTTACAATATAAAATATAAAAAACAATTGGCTCTAAGTTTAAAGTTTAAGGTGTACCTATTATTTTAATCACAGGTGTACGTACATATGTGCTTATGCGCCCAAGGGGCTGCCCCCGAAGTTCATTGTGTAAAAACGAGCACGAATCGAATCGGCTTCGGCTGCATTCGTGCGCCATCAAAGAGCGCACTCACCGTCTCTCTCTCTTCCCTAATATGTGTGCGATCAATCAATTTACAAGACAAATGCGCACACATAAATTGTTCTATTAATCAGGCAGGTGCCCCATTCATTCACAACTCGTTTGCGCTGTCGCACGCTGTCACTGCACTAGCTAAATATCAGTAATATACTATAAAAGCAAGTTAATTCGTGTGTAATTTCGCGCTTCGTGTGTCGTCAGTCGTCCCTCGTGTTTTGTGTCCGGGTTCACTGAGTGACCCGCTTCAGCTCAAGTTCGGATTATGATTCGTGTCGAGTCATCAAATTGGGATTTATATGCGCAACGGTACGTGTTTGTTCCTTCCTAATAACCTGCCCCTGCGATTACCCCCCTTTGGTCTTGTCGCCACGCGTTTAATTGACAGGGGCCGCTTCTCATTCTGACGTGTGGTGCGCAGTTTCCGTACTGAAAGGCGCTGATAGTGTCAATTAATTAGTAAAGTATTTTATTAATTGGATCGTTTTGCAATATCATTTTACATGCACATGTATGTGTGCATACATATAAAATACATGCATATGTAGCATAGACCAAATGAAATTGCAATGACTTAGCCACGTCTTCAATTAAAACTGGCATCGTTTTTTTTAAATTTACATAACGTGTGAATTAATAATTCTGCATCAAAAAATTTCAAACAGTTTGCGCATAACGCGAAATATTTGATCAGTTTGATTAAATTAGCTAGATGGAATACAAAAACAGGAAAATATATAGATAATTTTAACGGTACATCTTCTCAACTGCATTATAAGTAATTTAATAATTAATTTGAAACGAAATAATGTAGTCAATTAAATTATTATAGCAGAGTGAGCTATGTTCGCGGCCCCACAGAAACGGTCGAAATAATAAAATTCTCAGAATGCGTTTCGGATTTCAACGATTTTTTCCCGTTCCCTTGAAGAATACAGTTGATTCCTTCGCATTTGTAATTCAAAATGTACAGAGCAATTCTATCGCAATCTATTATTTTTCGCCTCTTATCGCCAATCAGAACAATTTTTCAGTCAATAAATATAATATTGCCACAGGAAAATTAAAAAACTATTACATTCTTTTCAAGATTTATGATTGCAAGGCGCTGCATTTTTCTGCAAAATCCATTATTTGATGATTAAGTGTTGTACTATAATCACAGTTCATTTAACGCACCAATGAATGAGTTGCGAAAAACATATACTAAGATCCAATACCGGACATACTTCCAACGTCGCGCAATCTGCAGAGCTCAGTACTTATTATTCTTGTGTTAGCTTACTAGGGTGTGTTTTTAGCACACAGTGTGTTTTTAGCACACCTGTATGTAGTCCTGAGAGAATTTTCAATTGATTCTTAGTCAGCTTTATTATCTGCTTAAGCCACTTGAGGTTATAGCAGCCTAAGAGGGACAACGATTACCGCAAGCGTGTTCTAAATAGTGATAATCAGATTCATAAGAAGTACAGCATAAATCGTAAACAATTTCTGGATACATATTATAATAATACCTTTTTCTTTTTTTTTTAAAGAATTTCTTACAATCATTAAATAAAGTGGTGTTATTGGAAAGCCATGCACAAATAATATCCTTGACAGTTTGGACAAATCGTAAATCAGTAAAACAAAGTACGACAAGATAGACAAAACAGAAAAGATACGTACAAAAAGCTGCGGATCTATGTGTTTTATAAGCCAAAAGAAAACAAATATCGAGTTTCTTTTGTTACCGAACCGCTAACAATTAGCATCAGACTCTACAAAGTGCAGTCCCTAATAAACGTACCAGAAACAAAAAAGAAAATAAAAAGGTAAAAAGCTAAAAAGATAAGGAAATTAAAATCTGCTACAATGACCAACTACTTAATGACGCTGGTGCCGCTTCTGTGCCTGATGCTAGCACAGAAGAGCAACATATATGCGCGCTCGCATACAAACTCGAACGAAGGGGACAACTTACCACTGATCCGCACAAACTTGCAATCGCAGCCGCGGAATCAGGTGCTGCAGCATGTGCAGCACACGTTGCAACAGCATCACACGCGCCAGCATCAAGACCATCAGCCAAAGCACATCGCACCGGATCCCACTGGTAGCGAGGAGGAAGAGTTTGGATCCAGTAGGCAAGATCAACGTGAATATTATCAACGATTGCGGCGTCACTTGCAGCGCCAGAGGGAGCACATGCTGCAACAGGAGCGTAGCTATCACCGAATTTCAGCTCAAGCACTAAAGAATAGCCCCAATTTGTGGCAATTGTTAAGCCAGGGATATCAAATCGCCGAGCCGGAACATGAACAGAGCGTAGAGGGGCAGTCGCCATCGGATAAAATGCTTTATGATGCACTAGCAAAACCACCGGTGGCTTATGGGGATGATATGGAAGACTATCTGCATTATAGTGAAGGTGACTTGTACGGTGACTATGCTAAGGAACTGCAACAGCTGCACCATGAACTGACAAAGCCTGAAAAAGCTAAAGCTACTTCTGCGATCAATTACACCACAGTTAACCCAAAGATCGCCTCCGCCGGTTGCATTAAGTGTGAGAGCAGTCGCCATGTGGAACAAATTACGGAAGAGGAGCTGAGGAGACTACGCATTGAGTTCGTCAAGCAGCAAATACTGGAAAAACTGCGCCTAAAGGAGACTCCTAATGTTTCAGCAATGGAGTTGCCGCGTCCAATTTTTGAGGGCATCACCCTCCCTCAAACAACGGAAGCTAACAAAAACAAAGACTTCGATGACTACTATGCACGTACAAACCAAAAGTTTATATTGTTGCAGCGCGGTAAGTAAAACAATTTAATTCGAACTGAAGCTATCAAATCAATGCTTCATCTTTTATTCTTTTTACCTCAGAGGAGACCGAATGCACTCGTTTGGGGGTGCATCCCTCTATGTGCTTCAGCTTCAAGATCGACGACGCCGATGCCGATGGCTTTGATGTGAACAGTGCCGTATTGTGGCTTTATAAAAATAATCAAAACTACACGAAGGCGTCCAACGGCGAAACCCTATTGAACGAAAAGCTTAGGAAGCAGACCCTAGTTGTTTCTGAAGTGGAGCAGCAACAGATGGACTCCAAGTACTTGCCGCTAGCGAAGACCATAGCAATCCAGTCGGTCGATGTGCAAGGTAAGTTCGTAACTCCAAGAACCAACCCATAACTGCACTTGCTCCAACCAATAAAAATCAGATCAAAATTGTGACTCCACAATAATCAGTATATTTGCCATTATATTAATAACAATAATGCATCTGTGCCGATAAGTCGGTTGAAAGATCGATGCCTATTAACGCGATAGCAACCACGTACCGTTGTTCATTATTTGGTTTCTGTTGTCTGCCGTTCTTAGTCGAATTGTGGGTGAATAACTTTACGACGATCTAGAAAATAATTTTTATTTGCGAAAAGGTGAACTTTGGCCCCACAACTTTGGTCGGGGACTGCCCGAGAACGCCGATGCCATTCAAGTTACTTGGGTCACACGCCGTTGATAAGCGAGCCGTGCAAAAAAATTCCGACTACACAGCCATTTCACATTTTTTGTCATTTTAGACGAGTGGATGAAAATAAACATCGAGTGGCCGATCAAGCGATGGTTTGGCAACCACGATCTCAGCCACCTAATACAGATCACATGTGAGTCTTGCGACATTAGCGGAATAGAAGAGATCATTTCTGTGAACAGGAACTACAGGCCGTTTATAATGATCGATATACAGAATCGCCAAACAAAATCACGCCAAAAGCGCAACATCAATTGTTCCAGTGGTGTGACCGAATGCTGCCGTGAAAAATTGTACATTTCGTTTGCAGACATCGGATGGGACAACTGGATCCTGCAGCCAAAAGGATACGATGCGTACTTCTGTCGTGGATCGTGCAGCTCTGTAGCGAGTGTAGCTCAGGCGGCATCGCATCATAGCTCTTTGCTTGTAAGTTCAAGTGATATCTTTTCCGATTGTATTTTTCCCAATCGAAAATATTTCAACTTTTTCATTTTTATTTTAGAAAATACTATCCTCGAATGGTACACGAAAGCCCCTCGATCTAGTACCCTGCTGTACTGCCAAACAGTATTCCTCGTTGCAGTTGGTTGTTGTGGATTCTAACAACACGGCGACCGTCAAGACGCTGCCCAACATGGTCGTCGAGTCCTGCGGCTGTAGATAGATATAGATGTATATATTCATGTGTCGGGTATATCAATTAACTTAATGTAATTCCTAACACCCACAAGAGCATCGAGTAGTTTCCTAAGTTATCGAACAAATTAGACTTAGAGCTTATTTAGATAAATAATTATCTCTTTAATAATTTTAATGCACCGCAATGTATTCATATTCAAACGAACACAAAACCAATTATCTCCTAAGTTGTAAGTTGTGTTCTTACTCTTGTACTAAAGTCGCTGCCATTACTTCTAGTTAAGTTCGGTTTAACTAGTCGAAATTAAAGCTTATGCCAAAGACGAAGGCGAAACCGCAACCGAAACAGAAATAACTGTACTTAAGCAATTAAAGTACATTTTCTTTTATAAGTTAGTCAATAAGTACACCTAAATAAAAGTAACGTTAGTTATAGTTTGTGTTGCGTAGTTGTTTTTCGTCTTAGGTGCAACAGTAACTTATTAAAAATAAAAAACAAGTATCGAAATCCCTTTGCCAATATTTTTAATCGTAACTGAAGCATAACATAGCGTCCATAAAAAGAAGTGTCATGATTGTAACGGTTGGCAATTGGTTGCCATTCCCTATAGGCTGTTGGAATTCATGGACTTGACCGCACGTTTAAATTTCCGGCTCCTGCTCGTCGGCTAAGGGGTGGTGATCCTTAAAATGGCCAAGTCCAAGGCCTACTTTATAATTTATATAAAATTACGTGCTGACGATAACGAACTAAGACGTCGGAGAGATATCTGCAACCCTTCACTTTGCATAGGTAATATTGGCAAACTAGAGTATAAGGTTGGCACACAGATGTTATGTGGCCAGTTTAGCCCGCCCTGCCTTTGGTCGCCCCATTCCTGTGGGTGCATCTTGGATGGCGACCCCTTTTGTTGCATACCTTTGGGCTTCTTTATATATATTTTATTAGAGTCGATGCCAAACTTCCTGCTGCCGAATATCTTTTTTTTTTTCCCCGTTTCAGTTTGAACTGGACGTTACATGATCTGGGTATGTGGTATATGTAGTATGTTTTTTTGTGTTGCAGAGTCCGAAACCGGGGTGAGGATTTCACCATGTGGACGTTAACTTAACCTCAAAAAACTGAAAAACCTTTGAATATCCCTCAAAAGATATAGAATCCTGACCTGGGTATATGATATTATGTTCTAACATGTTACATACATTTCCGTAAACTTGGCATACCCTCATTTATATATTATTTAATAACTGGAAGTATTTTAGTTTTTCACAATTCGGTGTAAATCAACCTAAGGCTAAATTATATAGGTTATAGTTTTAAGATTTGACAGAGACATTCATTTTAATTTCAAGGGAATACTGAAATGCTAATAATATAATTCGTTATTATGTGTATAAGCATGGTTGGACTTATTTTTGGCCACTTCGACTTAACAACTTCGGCAAAAACCAAATGAGTGCCACGGAATGCAGTGTGTTGCGCGTAAATTCATAGGCTAGAAAGGCAAGGCGTCCGTGCTGTTTGGGTGTGTTAAGACACAAAATATAGTTTAACAGCACTAGAAGGGAAATACCTTTCAGACGACGCCGCAGGGACGTAGATGTATCCGGTTTTCTGGAAAAAATATACAATATATTTTAGCGAAATTTTAAAGTGCATCATTTAAAATAAACATACAATTGCACAAATGGTGATGATAGAGCCACGCCCATTACAATTCCCAGATCTCGAGTAAGGAGAAATATTGGGCTACTCTCATGTCGCATATGGGTAGGTTCCGGGCACCACTTAAAGGCCTGACGCACAGAGTAGTGCGGATCAAAGCCGAAACGCAACTTGAAAAAGTAAATGGCCACAGCCAGACAGACCATCAAGGAAACAAACAAAAGCATCGGGTGACGAGCACGCGAATACAAATAATCCAAAAGTGGCTTCGATTGGCGCCCAATGCTAATGGCTTGAAAGGTGCCCAGCAGGCACTGATGCAGAAACTCTGTGGCTAGATAGAGACGACTCAGCCACATGCAGAGCGCGCAACATGCTACGATGCCATGCAACAATAGACGCATTTGCCGACCAATCCGGAAATTTTCGGCCAGTTTCGACCTGACAACTATAAGGAAAACAGTTAACGACATCGAATGGGAGCAGGGCATTCCACCGCTTGTCTCACAACTCAAATCATATGTTTGCAGCGCCACACGCGGCCTGTGGCCGTTCTCATTTGCGTACAGCTCCCGTAGCCACCAAAGTGGTCGTATTTCTGGATAGACCCTGCGAAGATTGTAATATATTAAAGCCGTTGATTCCTGTATAAAGATCATTTTGTAACGAATACAAACCATTTTTGGAAGGAGCATATCACATTGGCTACACTCATGACGCTGAGTAGACTGACGAGCAAGTCTTGGCCAAAGATGCCTACCACAGGTATCAAAATATTCAACAGACTACCAGAGTCCAGGTATTCGCTAATTAAACGAAAAATAGGCTCCACAGGCGCAAGTCTACAGGAATCTTATTAGGTATTTCTCGTTTGGGGAGTTAGCGAACTTCACTTACCGGTCTTGCACGCATTCGTTTATGTGAATTTCCGCGCTGAGCATACTGTGATAATAATTTGTCGTTAGACGAAACATTTCTCCGTACATTGCAGTACAATTTACGTTTTCCCATCAAGATTTTACAATAATATTACCGCAATGACATAAAATGGAGTAAGAAACTAAGATCGCGCAACTGACATGGTGATGTATCGATACATCGATGTTTTCAAAAAATCGGAAACATCGAGATTTTCAAACATCGATGTTCGTTGCTTCCGCTTTACCCATCACTACTTTGGAGGGAAAAAGCTTGGGTAGCTAAACTCGTTTTTTTTATCAATTCATTAAAATAACTAAAATAAATGATCAGATTATTATAGATTGGATTAATTTTGGTGTTGGCGCCGCTCGAAAATGGAGAAGGCTTGGAAAGAGCCGAACAGCAATGGTTATTAGAGTAACTAGTTACAATAATCAAAACATGCGTTATGAAATACTTTTGAGTACCGGCCACCTCTACTGAAAGTAAAAGAATGTTTAGCAAGGCAGGACTTGTTGTGAGCGAAAAGTAGAGCAGGAGAAACATCGATGTTTCGATGTTTTTGGCAAAAAAAACATCGATGTATTGATACATGAAAGTTATTTTCAAAGAAAATTTTCACAGTTTTTCATAAGTAATTTTGGAAAAAAAAACTATATGTTTCATACGAAAATTATTATTTATTTGGAGATTCATTTCTTAGTCAATTATGCTTTAAAAAATAAAAGTAAATTCAAAATGGAACTTAAAAACTGTTTTGAGATTTACTCAGTCAATTAAGAAATTAAAATTAAAGGAAATTAAAGTAAACAAAATAAAACTTAAACAATTTGAGTTCAACTCAGTCAACAAAAACAAATTAAGTTAATTTTAAACATTTGAAATAAAACTTAACTATTTTGTCACCACTGGTTTTTATTCAAAAATAAAAGCATGTTGAGGTTTTTGGTATAAGTGAGCATCTCTTTTCGTTTATAACAAGGCCTGCTTTACTAAACATCCTCTTACTCTCAGTGGAGGTGGCAGGAACACAAAAGTATTTTTGAACGCATGTTTTAAATCCTTCATCAGTTGATATCTGTAAAAAAAGATTTATGTTTAAGGATTTGTTTAAGTCCAAATTTGTATTTTTTCTTACCTTCCAAAAATCCAAAGGATTTAACCCAGAGTCCAAATTAGTCGAGTTTAAATATTGGCGAAGGGCCAATATAGAATCAACTCGATCGTTTTTGATTTTTTGGTTTTCATTTATTTCTAAAAAGCGGAAAAATTGAGGCTTGGCTTGGAATTCTGGTGTTGGCGGGTTTGACGACGTTGACGCACTGGAGCACGCAGAATTGATTTGTATTAAGTTCTCTTCCAGGAACTTCTCTCCATGCGAAGCGTTGAACGGGGGGAAAAACCCTTCTTTTTTGAAGAACGGATCTAAAATTGTGGTAATCCGCGTAACAGTGCGGGTTTCGTACGGCAGTAACCTATTTTTAACTCCTTCAATTAGAAAATTGCAGCCCTCACGGCCTACCTCAGTCTGCAGATCAGGTTTTACATTTTCTAAGTTATGAAGCAGACTGCAAACAATAGGAATTATTGCCGATACCGTGACTGTCGAGCTGGATGATGTGTGTACTGTAGCATACTCGAAAGGCGAAAGGATTCCTTTAAGGTCTTCTAAAATACTTATCTCGTCAGCCGAAAGTGGGGTATATTTTGAGGTATTTAGAAGAACCTTTGCTATGGCGTCTTTTGTCAATAATATACAATCCACCATATAATACCCACTGTTTCACGTAATGGGGCATTCCTGTTTGAGGCTGGAAGGCTTTTCGCAATCCTGGGCTTAGTTGTAGTAAAACATTTTTTTCTTAGGAACGGTAAATTTCAAATAACATCGAACTCCGATGATTTGGAACATCGATGTTTTTACGAAATTGAAAAACATCGATGTATCGATGTATCGTCGATGTTTCTTCCAGCTCTAGCGAAAAGCGAAGCTCGCTCAAAGCCAAAAGTGTTATTATGATTCTATTTTTAAACAAAAATGACTGGTTGACTTAATTTCAGTATGCACCTTTTTTCTCTTTTTGTTTGAGTAGAACTCGATGTTTTTTTTTATTTTCGTTTAAATTGAATTGTTATTTTAATTTTTGTGATGGACGAGAGAGTTGTTTTAAGTTTCATTTTGATTCTCAACAAATAAAAACAGCAAACTATGGATCTCAAATAAAGGGTATTTTCTTTATAAAGAACTTTTACCCATTGGTATTGATTTATAATATAATAAGGACTGAAATACATATAAAAAAAATACCCTAAAAAAATTTCGATGCATCGATACATCGATGTTTTTCTGAAAAACATCGAATCTTCGATGTAGGTAAACATCGATGTTTTTCCAGCTCTACGTCATGCCAAAGTTTCAGTCAATACATACATAACAGTAGCAATTTGCCTTGCGAAAAGAGTTGCATTTGTAATAATATTGTTTTCATAAGTTACATTTGCTGCATAATAAGCGGTTACATAAAATGAATAATCTACAAGTATACAAACGTGGACAAAACTATTTTGACAACGCAAAGGAAGATCAACCACCGCTTCTGACTCCAAACTGAGAGTAGTAACGGTAACCAAATTAATTTTTCGATAGAGACAACAACAAATGCATTAAGCGAGCAAAAGCTTGCATTGATAACGGTACATATTTATTTTCTATTATTTTTTGTACGCCAGCCTATGAATCTTTGGCTGGACAAAAGTATTTTGACAATGCCTTTTATAATCATTTTCGTTGATTCGCTTGCGGTGCAAAACACGTGGTTTGGTTTCTTAAGTTATTTTTATCGCCAATATTAAAATTAACCACTATTTAAAATCAGTTTTTGTTAAATATGGGCAAAACACACGAACTAAGTGAAGTTATAAGAAATGAAATGGTTACTAAGTATAATGCAGGTATTTCTGTAGAATACCTTAGCAAATTATACAAAGTGCCAAGACAAACAATATATTACAAATAAACAAAAAAAAAGAAGAATGAATCCCTTCAAAATATGGCCAGATCGGGAAGACCGCGCAAAACAACGCCTAGTGAAGACCGCATAAGGAAATTTAAAGAAGATGTTCTGATTACACCCATAGCAGTGTCGATTGAGCTTGAAGAGCATCATAAAATATCAGTTAGTCGAAAAAATGTGGAAAGGCGGCTATAAGAATGCGATTTCCATACTTTTGTAGCTCGTCCAATACCAGCCATTTCAGCAAAAAAAAGTTGAAACGGTTGTCGTTTGCTAAGTCCTCTTTAAACAAGCCCCAATCGTTCTGGGAACAAGTGTTATGGACAGATGAAAGCTCTTTCGAATACCACGGATCTAAGAAAAAGATTTACTGCAGGTTGACAAAGAATGGTCGTAAAAAAATTAGGCCGGTGTGCGAGTGGGTACCACATGGGGGAGGATCAGTAATGTTCTGGGGTTGTGTGTGCTTTAATGGCTTGGGCGATTTGATACCAATTGATGGAACAATGAACAAGGTCAAATATTTACGTGTCTTAAATGACCACGCATTTAGTGCTGGTGACCGGCTCATTGGACAATCATTTGTACTGCAGCAGGACAACGCTCTATGCCACAAGGCCAATATGATTACTGCATTTTTGAGCGATGTCTAGGTTAATGTATTAGATTGGCCGCCTCAAAGTCCCGATCTCAATATTATAAAACGAAAACGAAGAAAACGAAGCTCAGATTTATCAAGAACGCGAGAAGAGACGATTACTGAGGTTCAAGGATCTATCATTGGAAACATTAAAAAATTTGGTAAAATCTATTCCTGGACGCTTGCAAAAGGTCATTTATGTAAAAGGAGGGTTTGTTTTTTATCAATAGGTTTGTAACCATCACCAATTTATAATTTTTCTAAAATTGTTTAAGAAACTCTGAATTGTCAAAATAAAAAATAAAAAAATCAAACGGACAAATTAGTGTAATAAAGAAAAATTGAAATATAACAAGCATTGAAGCTACAGTCGAGTGTACTCGACTGATATATACCCGCTACATACCTGACCAAATCGATTTCTTCAATAAATTTTTAATTTATTTTTATGCTTTGTAATCATTACAAGTTTACAATTTCTTAAATAACTTCTTTATTAATTATCCGATCGAAACAAAATTTTCAGGAACCGTTTCTCTTGGAATTCGATTTTATCCATTTAAGGGGCGTGGCTAAAATAAAAAATAAGCTTGATTTGAGTGCAATAGTAACACACATTAACACTAAATTTGGTAGCCATTTTAAAGTCCTGGAGAAACATGAAAACAGGAGGTAGCTGAGAAGCTTGGTTATTGACTAGAAGGTCTTATGTTTAATCGAGACGTGAGAAACTCGCGATTTAGCTTAAAAATTTAAATAAAATTCCCCTGAATCCGAATACGAATGTTAAAAGTGTTTGTTTATTTATTTATTTATTTGTTTTACGACAACTAACAACTTAGAATTAAAATTAAAATTAGATTATATTTTTTTAAATTAAAATTGGCAATATACAAAAGGATAAAATAAAAGTTTCCGATTTCGATTTTTAATATTAAATTTTGCAATAAATCAAAAATTTAGAATTAATTAGAAATATTGATTAAAAATAGATATTTTTAAATTTAGGCTGGGGATAACAAAACAAGAATTCGCAATCCAACATTTGCTGCAAAGGATTGGGGAAAACCCAGTAAAACCCAATCAGATCGGTAGATTGATATTTGTTGTTCGGATGTAGAGTTAATTGATTAAGGATAGACAGTTTAACAGAGTAAAGGGAGGACTCGGAGTTGAAAACTCTAGACAGTCTGTTGTAGTCAGCACAGAGAACTCGGAAAGGGTCATGCAAGCTGTAGTTAGTATTTCAAAAGGCCAAGGATAGTGGCATAAAATTACGAGTAACTCTAGAAGGAATACAGAAATTAATTTGAGTAAGCAGAGTAGGGGAATCTATATTGTACTTTATTAGCTTTACAATAAACCTAACGCCTAACATAATACGACGGTTAGTTAAAGAAGATAGGTTAATTAGAAGGAGTCTACTAGAATAAGGTGGTAAGTCTACACCCGGAACCCAATTAAAACTGCGCAAGGCAAAGAGTAGAAGCTGTTTTGAAAAGACTCAATTCTATCTTGGTGAATATGGCATTGCGGCGCAATACACATGCAAGACCCATATTCAAGAGTTGGACGAACAAGAGAAGTGCAAAGCAACTTTGTCTTGTAAGGATCCTCGAATTCGTTGGCCCATCTTTTGATGAACCCGAGTAGTCGAAATGCCTTATTGACAATTTGTGTAATGTGACGATCAAATTTCAATTTATGATCAAAGAGGATACCTAAATCAGCTACTTCAGATATTCTTAAGGGTGGGGTTAAGTTAAGATTATAATTGATGACATGATAGTTACATTTTATTACAATAAGAGGACGTTGAATACAAAGAATGTACTAACAAGTGGTCCAAACGATACCAAGCCGATGCTTGTTGCGCGCGGAACCCAGACCAAGTCCACCTCCCGCCTGACCGACCGAGAGGCACCGTCGCATAACGTACGACACGGAAACGCGGTAAAAATGTGAGTAGAAACGCGAGAGAAAAAAATTAACGCGATATGGAATGAAAAGTCGAATAGAGGATACACGCGACGTGCAAATAAAAAATAAAAATTAAGAAAAAGAAGATAGAATGACGAGGAAGATACTAATACTACGTGCTACGTGCTAGATAGATAAGAATCAAAGACTGCATAGCAGCGATAGAGTTAAAGTTAGCTATGACGAGTTGAAGTTTATTGTAGTCCGAACATAATACCCTGAACGGATCGTGCAGTGCATAGTTAGATCTACAATAAGGAAGAGTTAGTGGAAGGTAGTTACGTGTAGTTCTGCAAGGGACAGAGAAGTGTAGCTGCCTTACAAGGGCCTCACTGTCAATGTCACCTTGCATAAGGTTGTTAATAAATAAGACGCCTAGCATGGTTCTGCGATTGGTTAGGGAAGGCAGGTTTAATAATAGAAGTCTATTAGTATAGGAAGGCAGTCTTAAATTTTCATCCCAGTTAAGGCCACGTAAGGCAAAAAGTAAAAAGTTCTTCTGTACAGATTCGATGCGTTCCTTATGAATAGTGTACTGGGGACACCATACGCATGACCCGTATTCGAGAATGGGACGAACAAGTGAGATGTAGAGGGTCTTTGTAAGATAAGGATCGTCAAATTCCTTAGACCATCTCTTAATAAAGCCTAAGACACCCATGGCTTTATTGACCATATTAGAAATATGATTGTAAAACTTAAGTTTTCGGTCCAAAAGAACCCCCAAATCATCAACTTGAGTGATTCTTTCCAAGGCACAACCACAAAGAGTATAAGAAGCATACTTTGGACTGGCTCGAGAGAATGTCATCAGCTTGCATTTAGAGCTGTTCAGGTTTAAAAAATTGGCACAACACCAAGAATAAAAACTAATTAGGTCGGCTTGTAAGAGTGAGTGACAGTGGTCGTCTTTAAATTGGTAACAAAGCTTTACATCATCCGCATACATGAGAGTACGGGAGTTACGTATGACCAAAGGAAGGTCATTGATGAAAAGCGTAAAAAGTAGGGGACCGAGGTGACTCCCTTGAGGAACACCAGATGTGGCATGAAGTGGGTTTGAAAGGGTGGTTTTAAAGAGGACTCCTTGAGTCCTGTCAGTCAGATAGCTAACAATCCAACTAAGTAGTTTTGGTGAAAAACCTAGAAGGTCAAGCTTATGTGCCAGAAGGGAATGATTCACTGAGTCAAAAGCTTTACTAAAATCAGTATAAATAACATCAGTTTGAAGATTTTCAGTTCAAGTAAATTTGTCGTAGTTGAACGACGCTTTATAAATCCGTGTTGAAAAGGGGAAAAAACGGACTTACAGGAATGTTGCAATTGAGGAGTTACATATAACATTCTCGAAAAATTTAGGTATAGCCGACAATTTAGAGATACCTCTATAATTGCTTGCATTCTTGCTGCCCTTTTTAAGAAGGGGAATAATAAAAGATTCTTTCCAAATAGAAGGAAAAAGTAAAGTTTCTAAAGACAGCGAAAATAGTTTGAGCAATGGCTTACTTAAGGAGTTGGCACAGAACCGAAGTATACAAGCGGGAACACCGTCAGGGCCTGGTGAGAAAACTGGCTTAACTAAATAAAGTTCCTTGACAAGTGAGCTTTCGTTTAGAAAGGGAAATGACATAACCTTGCACTTCGACAGTTAAGATGCAGCAGATTATGGCTGCACCATTCAAAAAACAAATCAAGATCTGTTTGATGAAGATTATTTGAAAGATCATTGTGTGTCAAACAGAGTTTCACATCATCAGCATACATATGGTAAGAATGTTAGTGAAATAGCAATGGTCCAAGGTGGCTGCCCTGAGGAACACCAGAAGTAACTAAGATCGGCTTAGACAGACGGTCTTTAAAAAGAACTCGTTAAGACCTGTTAGTTAAATAATCAGATATCCACAAAATGAGCTTTTGAGGAAAACCAATCAAATTTAACTTATGAATTAAGAGATTATGATTTACGGAGTCAAATGCTTTACTGAAGTCAGTATAGACCACATCAGTTTGCATTTTGTTCCGAAATCCTAGATTAATGTGAGATGAAAATTCTAAAAGATTAGTAGCTGTTGATCTTGCCTTTATAAACCCATGTTGATGGGGTGAAATTATAGATTTACACATAAAAGTTAACTGAGCCGTAAAATTTTTTTCAAAAATCTTAGGAATTGCGGACAATTTGGAAATACATCTATAGTTATTCACATCATGGTTAGAACCACTTTTGTGAAGAGGAATGGAAAAAGAGTTTTTCAAATTAGGTGGGAAATAACTATTGGATAGTGACAAGTCAAGTAGCTTATGAATTGGCTTCAAAATCGAATCAGCACAAAATCTAAGCACGCATGCTGGAACTCCGTCAGGGCCAAGAGAGAAACCGGGTTTTTTCGATTTAAGATCATTAAGTAAAGAGGTTTTGTCAATGGAAGGACAGAAGATAGTGTTAAAATTTTGTATACTGTAAGGGTATGGATGTAAAGGGGAACTATAAGGTTCAGTTGAATAAGTTGATTGAAAAAAGTCTGAGGAGGAAATCTACTTGATTTACGTTTTAAGTTAACAAAGTTATAAAACTGCTTTGGGTTCTGAGCAAACTGCAAACGGCAGCGACGCAAATACTTTTTGTAACAATTTGCATTCAGAGCAATAAAGTTTGCTCTTGCAGCAATATAACGCGTAAAATCAGAAGGATTACGAGTTAATTTAAACTTTTTAAAATACCGCGATTTCAAATTTTACAGCCTTAGTAACTCACGTGAAAACCAAGGAGGCCTATTGGACTTTACAGGAAAAGTTACAGGAACACATTGATCAAAAAATGAGTTCATAGAGGAATAAAAAAATGAAATGAATGTATTTAGATCAGAACATGAATAAAGAAATGACCAATCATGTTCCAAAATTAAACAATTCAATTTTTGAAAATCGGTCCTACGAAAACAACGTGATTTTATTATAGGGGGAACAATTGCAGTTTGCATAGAAGTTGGCAGAGTTAGAACCAGGTCCAATGTAGGATGATAGGGATCTTCAGGAAGAACTAAGGGATTCATTCTAGAGATAGTATTTAGTAAAATGTCAGAAGAGAAAATTAAATCAAGCATTCTACCAATACAATTAGGAACAGTGTTTATTTGATAAAGAGATAGCCCCGAGAGGCCATTTAAAAAAGAGTTAAATACAGAGGGCACCAATATATCGGATTGAGATGACCAAGTAACTTCTGGTAAGTTAAAATCGCCAAAAACTAGCAGATAATCTCTATCAGATAGTTTGGAGGCAACAGATTGGATAGATGAAAGATGGTCCAGCTAGGTAGATATATCAGATGAGGGAGGAATATACGAACAGGTAATGTAAAATGAAATTTGACACATCGTCATTTTAACACATAAAAATTCTAAGGAAGAACAATGGTCTAATGGAACAAGTCCGGAAGGAAGATCAGATTTTACAGCTAAAGGAACACCACCTCCAATTCGTGATAAGCGGTCACATCTGAAGGAGGTGTACTTATTAGGAAAAATTTAGCAGTTTTCTACATCAGGTTTTAACCAGGTTTCGGTAAATATTAGAATTTGATGATCGAACGCTATTCAAAAACAAATTAGAGAGCTAAGAATTTAGGCCTCTAACGTTTTGATAAGCGAAGTAAAGATGGGATATTTTTACTGGTTTTTTGATGTCCCACTAGAAGAAGAAGAGGCGCGAGAAGTTGAAGGAAGCGGTACCACAGTTCGACCTTTTTGATTTGGAGAATACTCCTTTAGTTAAATTTAAACTTTTCTACAACCATGTTCGGTACAGAGATTTTTGATTGAATAAATGATTGTACATCTTCAATCGAAGTATAGGGTGCAAGGCGTGAAACGAAAACATGTTTCTTGGGCTTAACCGCGACAAGCGATTTAACTTTTGAAACAACAGTTTGAGTATTGACGGCAGTGTTATCGAAAGAATTTTTAAGATTCTTTTTGGATAAGGGCGCGACTGGAGAGGTGACGATCAAAATTGGTGGATCGCACATAACAGCCGGGGCGGCTGGAGGAATGTTAGGAGACGTAGAAGGGGTTAAGTAGGCAATAACTGGAGATGTTATACCTGAAGGAGTTGCCGGTGGAAGTGTGGAAGGCTCATCGAAACATTCGAAACTAGTAAATTGAATTTACTTATCCGAAAATTCAGATTGGAGATTTGAAAATGCTGCACGCAGCTTTTCAAATTTCAATTTTGTCTCCCTAAGCATTTTACTCAATGTTAGTTCTTTCATTCGATAAATGTTAGTTTTTTCATTCGATAAATGTAAAGCTTACATGTCCATTTCAGGCCAGATTCATTGATATTGAGGGAATCTTTAATTCGTGCTGTTAAGCCGATGCATTTTATGTGATAGAATTTATCACACAACCAGCAGCAAACAAAGTCCGGCTTTGAATCGGCCTTGCACGAAGTTGCGGAGCACACCAGCATTTTTATTGCAACTAATATGCTTTGAAAATAGGGTTGGGAACACCAAAAAAACAAACAAAATGTTAAAGCGAAATTACGAAAGATAAGTTCAAAAAGAAAAAAATTAAAAAAGAGCAAGAAAGCAAAGGTAATCTAATGTTACACAGCTGGTTACCACTAACACAAGCACAAGCGTAGTTTACAAGAGAGCGTAAGAAAGCGTGAGTGAGAGCGCGAGAGAGTGTAGACACGAAAACAAGAAAAAGCAACAACACAGCTATAAAAAGAGAGCACAGCGCAGCACACTTAGAGAGCGATGCAAGCGAGAATGAGCGTGGGAGTGCGAACTAGTAACAAAAACAAAAAAAACAAGACGCTAAAGACGCGCAAGTAATCAAAAATAAAATTTACTTTAAATAGAATAATAATGGTTCTACCAGACACCAGTGAATCACACTTGTTAGCACAGAGACACGATACACTGTTAAATCACTAATCCAAAACACAAGGAATACAGTAGATCGCGTTAATTTAGAGTTTAAAATAAAATAAGAGGAGCGAAAAAAAACACAGCCGATCACCAAGAAAGTACAAGTACAAGTTGTATTAGTAAAAAGTTTTGTTCAATGAAATGTTCGTTTAGTGTCAACCCCTGATTTATATGTTTTTACCTTTTTTAATATCTTTTAAACCATTTAACTTTCCATTTCTCCGCCGCCGGATTCGGATCCAGGGGACTTTTTTACATTTTTTAAGCTAAATCACGGACTTTTAACGTCGCGATTAACCATAAGCCCTTCTTCTAGATAATTACCATCTTTTCTGACACATATTGCTTTCTCATTCTCACATGTGCAAGCACGCATACACCAGAGCGCTGCTCGGAACTTTGGAAACTAAAGTGATTTCAATAATTGTTTGTTGTCCAATCGGATTTGGAGATGTATGTAGATATTTTAGTCAGCGAAGTTTGTACACATCGCATACAAATCTACTTGCAACCAGTCGAACACATATTGCTTTCTCATTCTCACATGTGCAAGCACGCATACACCAGAGCGCTGCTCGGAACTTTGGAAACTAAAGTGATTTCAATAATTGTTTGTTGTCCAATCGGATTTGGAGATGTATGTAGATACGAGGGTCGTGTGATAAGTCCGTGACTTTTTGAATAAAATATATTTTTTTCGTCAAAGAAGCGTTTTATTTCTCAACATAATCTCCTTTTAGCTCTATACATTTAGTCCAGCGTTTTTCCAATTTTTTTATTCCTTCCAAATAATAGGTTTTCTCAAGGCCCTCAAAATAGTCGTTTGTTTCTGTGATGACCTCTTCATTTGACCCGAATCTCTTACCGCCGAGCCATTTCTTCATGTTTGGAAACAAAAAATAGTCACAGGGGGCTAAATCTGGAGAATATGCTGGATGGGGTAGCAGTTCGTAGCCCAATTTATGAAATTTTGCCATGCTGACTACACACGTGTGCACCCGTGCATTGTCCTGATGGAACAGCACTTTTTTTCGCCAAATGCGGTCGTTTCTGCTTCAAATCAATATCGAATCTGTCCAAAAGCTCTGAATAATATTCGCCGGTGATCGTTTTACCCTTTTCAAGGTAATCGATGTGAATGATACCTTGTGCATCCCAAAAAACTGTGGCCATGACCTTGTTGGCCGACAGACCCACCTTGGCCTTCTTTGGTGCACGTTCACCCGGAGAAACCCACTGTCTTGATTGTTCTTTGGTCTCTGGTGTGGTGTGGTGGATCCATGTTTCGTCTACGGTAACGAAACGGCGCAAAAATTCGTTTGGATTGCGGTTGAACATCGCCAAACACTCCTTTGAAATGGTCACACGGTTGCGCTTATGGTCGTGTGTGAGCAATCGCGGCACCCATCGCGCGGAAAGCTTTTTCATGTCCAAATATTCATGTAAAATGTGATGTACCCGTTCAGTTGAGATGCCTACAGCCTCAGCTACCTCACGCACTTTCATTCTCCGATCATCCAATATCATTCCATGGATTTTGTCGACGATTTCTGGCATGACGACCTCTTTTGGGCGACCTGAACGTTCGGCATCACTTGTACTGGTACGACCACAACGGAACTCAGTAAACCATTTCTTAACCATTGAAATTGATGGTGCAGAGTCCCCATAATATTTATCAAGTCTTTCCTTGGTTTCGGTGATGGATTTTTTACGCAAAAAATAATGCTTAATTAGCACACGAAATTCACTTTTTTCCATTTTCGTTAAAATTCACGAGATCGTCTGCTTTCAATGCCTATAAAACGCAAACTAAGAAACGCAGCTTTCTCAAAATTTTACAGTCAGCTGTTAATCGATAACTGCTGACAGGAGCAGTGTTGTATTTAGAGCAGGTGCGCGGCAAATACAAAAAGTCACGGACTTATCAAACGACCCTCGTATTTTAGTCAGCGAAGTTTGTACACATCGCATACAAATCTACTTGCAACCAGTCGAACACTGCAGTTAGGCTCTGACGCATTAGGACATGGATTTTCACCATACGGGTTCTTAGCCAATACCGCATCTCTTCCTTGCTCGGCTTAATTGCATAATGTTTTCATATTAATAATAATTACATACAAAATGCCTGATACTGGATTTTAATGTGTTTTGAAGATTCAAAAGGGAATTGTTTAAAATCTTAAATATCTGTGTAATTTATGGTCCGATCTTAATGAAGTTTTCACAATAGAAAGTATGTCATATGTGGTAGTTAAGTTTATAGACTTTTCGATTTCGGCTCTTGATGCTGATCCAGAATATATACACTTTCAAGAGTCCGACACTATATTATATATGATTTTTAATATGTGAAATACAAAACAAAAAATTCGAACAATTTTAATGCTCTTTGAAGCAGACATAAATTACACATATTTCTGCATACTTTGTTTCTGGCAGAACCCGGAACCACAGAATAAACAAGTACCACTTGTTCTCTTAGAATTTGTTTTTAAAAAATTAATAGTATCTTCAAGAATGTTTTTTTCTTTTGTTTAATTTTGTGCAGAAATAAAATAGTTGCAAATGTTTATAGTCCGACAATTTGTTTGAATTTTTTTTTTGTTAGCAACTATCAGTAAAGTATTTTTACAATAATCAAACCATAGGGCTTATTGAAGTTAGGAAATATTGCGAAAAATGTTGTCGACTATATATAGTGAAAAATCCGAAAATTCCTCCATAAAAAAATTTTGATCTTATGCTCCAAAAAGGGAATAATAAATGGACATAAAACAAATTTATACATGAATTTCATTTGCATATTCATAATAATTCAAACATACACTTTTAGAACATATAATGAACGGGGCTTTATTGGTTTAACTAGTTACGATATCGTTATAACAAATTATTGATGCTCGAGTACAATTATACACCTTCGTAAATATAATACAGGTATAGAAGATAAAGATTTTTGTGGACTACAGCTGTTATGAAGAACTGAGAACTGCTTAAATGCTGAATGAACTTAAATCATGTGCAAAGTAGGTATTTACATATGTGTGTACGTATATGCCTGTATTTGTTTTAGCACGTTTGGATTCGAAGCTGGCTAGAGTATGTGATTTTAAGAACATAAATCCATAATGATTACATAGCTTAACCAAAATTTTCGAAGTGGTGTATAAAATAAGGCAATTTGCGCGTTTTATTTACTTCATCACAGGCGGACATGACACTTTTCGTAAGCGGTCTAGGCCCGCATGAAAATACTCCTATTTTGGAAACCTATAAATGAAAGGGAGAGAATGAAATGTCAAATCAGCAATGATATACATTTTACGGCAGGTCGAAATTAAAATTTCCTTCTCTAAATGTTCACTTACGTAAGAATGTTTCTTTTGTACGAATTTAAGAAAGCTTGACATGTCTGGGCGTCCAAAGTGATTGACCGCCTTGAGACCTGTGAATATGGAGGTCTTAGAGAGGCGCTGGAAGTGATTTTCACATATATACTGCAAAAATTATAGAGACGAAGACCAAATGAAATACTCAGGCAATAATTTATTTTAATGATAGGTTCCACTTACTAGCATGGTAGTTCTCAGATCGAATTTGTGAAAGAATTGTGTAATGAATATATGTATTTCTAAAACATTGGTTACATCCTTTTTTTCAACGTCGCGTAGCACATCAATGAACCATTCAAAATGTTTGTGTGATGGGCAGATCCATAGGAAGTAAACCTTTTTACAGGCTACACCCGAATAGCGATTGGTGCTGGTTCCAAAAACCAAATCATTCAATATAGAGGCGTAGGGTGTAACACCAATACCACCCCCTACCATAACTGCTACCTCAAATTTATACCAGTCTTGATTACCGCCACCGAAAGGACCCTCTATTCGTATCTTCGGCTGATCTTCCGGATTATAGTTGCATGGATCGAAATAGTTTCGCAGCTTCCATGTCCAGGGACCCTGCGCCTTAATATGACAGCTGAGGAAGTTCTCATGCGGTGCTGATGTCAGCGTGAAGCTATGCATCTCATGGGGCCTGAAAGCTGTACAGGATAATCGGACCCACTGACCAGAGAGATATTTCAAATTGGGCGGTCTGTAGAACTTAATCTTGATCACATCAGAGGGCAGAAGATCTGTTTCAATCACATCCAGTGCCATATACTTAGTACGCAGCGAAACAATCTTGTCAAGGGTATAGACAATACCTGGTCCTAGAAAGAACATCCAAAAGCGCGGAGGTCCTGTCAGACGCGCCAATCCATGGATCAAGCTCAACAAATAGAGCCCAATATATAGGGAATGCATATTCCAGAAGAAGTTGTATGCCCTCTTCCGTATGGTCGGATGGGCAAAAACAAATATTATGCACATTATGATAAATAGAAGTACTCCTGTGGTGCCCGTGACTGTCTGGAAGAGCCAGAAGGTAATATCTGGCTTATAGTCCGAGGCAAAGTGCACCTCCCTCGTCAAACATCGTAGGTTTTCGTGCGACTGAGTCGACACATGATAGAAGTTCACAATATGTCCCACGGTGTGCAACACCGAGAAGAAAAGGGCTGTACAGGCGGCAATCTTGTGGAACTGTATGTGTGAGTCCAAAGGAATGTATTGTTGTATAGGAAACTCTTTAAGTTTCGTAATGAGGTTTCTGTCAAGATTCAAAATAAAAAGTAAAGTTAGAGCATAATTGTAAAATTAATTCTTAGATACCCTAAAAGTATTTAATTGACATTTTTAAAAACTTTCACCAGAAATGAGTTCTTTGATTCCACATTTTTAGGTCTAATTCGGGGTGTATTTGCTTTACAAATTAGTAGCTTTTACTTATTTAATAAAGTTGTCTTCCAAATCTCAGATTCTATTATATATATAAGATTCTATTATATATATAATATATATATATATATATATATATATATACGAGGGTCGTTTGATAAGTCCGTGACTTTTTGAAATATATTTTTTTCGTCAAAGAAGCGTTTTATTTCTCAACATAATCTCCTTTTAGCTCTATACATTTAGTCCAGCGTTTTTCCAATTTTTTTATTCCTTCCAAATAATAGGTTTTCTCAAGGCCCTCAAAATAGTCGTTTGTTTCTGTGATGACCTCTTCATTTGACCCGAATCTCTTACCGCCGAGCCATTTCTTCATGTTTGGAAACAAAAAATAGTCACAGGGGGCTAAATCTGGAGAATATGCTGGATGGGGTAGCAGTTCGTAGCCCAATTTATGAAATTTTGCCATGCTGACTACACACGTGTGCACCCGTGCATTGTCCTGATGGAACAGCACTTTTTTTTCGCCAAATGCGGTCGTTTCTGCTTCAAATCAATATCGAATCTGTCCAAAAGCTCTGAATAATATTCGCCGGTGATCGTTTTACCCTTTTCAAGGTAATCGATGTGAATGATACCTTGTGCATCCCAAAAAACTGTGGCCATGACCTTGTTGGCCGACAGACCCACCTTGGCCTTCTTTGGTGCACGTTCACCCGGAGAAACCCACTGTCTTGATTGTTCTTTGGTCTCTGGTGTGGTGTGGTGGATCCATGTTTCGTCTACGGTAACGAAACGGCGCAAAAATTCGTTTGGATTGCGGTTGAACATCGCCAAACACTCCTTTGAAATGGTCACACGGTTGCGCTTATGGTCGTGTGTGAGCAATCGCGGCACCCATCGCGCGGAAAGCTTTTTCATGTCCAAATATTCATGTAAAATGTGATGTACCCGTTCAGTTGAGATGCCTACAGCCTCAGCTACCTCACGCACTTTCATTCTCCGATCATCCAATATCATTCCATGGATTTTGTCGACGATTTCTGGCATGACGACCTCTTTTGGGCGACCTGAACGTTCGGCATCACTTGTACTGGTACGACCACAACGGAACTCAGTAAACCATTTCTTAACCATTGAAATTGATGGTGCAGAGTCCCCATAATATTTATCAAGTCTTTCCTTGGTTTCGGTGATGGATTTTTTACGCAAAAAATAATGCTTAATTAGCACACGAAATTCACTTTTTTCCATTTTCGTTAAAATTCACGAGATCGTCTGCTTTCAATGCCTATAAAACGCAAACTAAGAAACGCAGCTTTCTCAAAATTTTACAGTCAGCTGTTAATCGATAACTGCTGACAGGAGCAGTGTTGTATTTAGAGCAGGTGCGCGGCAAATACAAAAAGTCACGGACTTATCAAACGACCCTCGTATATATATATATATATATATATATATACAATATATTCTATATATATTTTTTTTCACCTGATGTTTATGTAAGTCAGTAAAAGCAAGATTATAACCGCAATTGTAGCTCACAATATTGACCGTAAAAAAATTGTTTTTTATTATTAATATTTTAATATTTATTTTAAATGGATTCTAAATCAATAGTTTGCAAGCCTTGACTTTATTTATTTAACGTCAATTAAGACAGTCGAATTGAAATTAAAATTAGTTTTTTTATTTCATTAAAATTAGAAATAATAAAAATTAAAAAAAAAGGAAAATAACAAAAGTTTTAGACTTAGATTTTAAAATTAAATTTGGTAAAAAATCAAAAAATTTAAATTAGCTAAAAATATGTATTTTTAAATTTAGCCTGGGGAATATAAAACAAGAATTCCCGATCCAACATTTGCTGCAAAGGATTGGGGAAAACCCAGTACAACCCAATCAGATCGGTAGATTAGTATTAGTTGTTAGGATGTAGTGTTAATTGATTAAGGAAAGACAGGGAAAGGGTTATGCAATCTGTAGTTAGTGGGACAAAAGGCCAAGGATAGTGGCATAAAATTACGAGTAACTCTAGAAGGAATACATAAATTGATTTGATTAAGCAAAGTAGGGGAATCTTTATTGTACTTTATTAGTTTGACGATAAACATAACGCTTAACATAATACGATGGTTAGTTAAATAACGTAGGTTAATTAGAAGGAGTCTACTAGAATATGGTGGTAGGTCTACACCCGAAACCCAATTGAATCTACGCAAGGCAAAGAGTAGAAACTGCTGTTGAACAGATTCAATTCTATCTTGGTGAATTTGGTATTGCGGCGACCACACGCAAGACCCATATTCAAGAATTGGACGAACAAGAGAAGTATTAAGCAACTTTATCGTATAAGGATCCTCGAAATCTTCGAGTAGTCGAAATGCCTTATTGACAATTTGTGTTATGTGACAATCAAATTTTAATTTATGATCAAAGAGGATACATAAATCAGTTTCTTCAGATGTTCTTAAGAGTGGGCTTAAGTTAAGATTATAATTGATGACATGATAGTTACCTCTGTAAAATGACATAACCTTGCACTTCAAACAGTTAAGATGCAGCAGATTATGGCTGCACCATTCAAAAAACAAATCAAGATCTGTTTGAAGAAGGTTATTTACAGGATCACTGTGTGTCAAACAGAGTTTCACATCATCAGCATACATAAGAATGTTAGAGTGAAGAAGTTTTAATGGAAGATCGTTAATAAAATGGTTAAATAGCAGTGGCCCAAGGTGGCTGCCCTGAGGAACACCAGAAGTAACTAAGATCGACTTAGGAAGACATTCTTTAAAAAGAACTCGTTGACACCTGTTAGTTAAATAATCAGATATCCACAAAAGGAGCTTTTGAGGAAAACCAATCAAATTTAACTTATGAATTAAGAGATTATGATTTACGGAGTCAAATACTTTACACTACATCAGTTTGCATTTCGATCCGAAATCCTTAATTAATATGAGAAGAAAATTCTAAAAGATTAGAAGCTGTTGATCTTGCCTTTATAAACCCATGTTGATGGGGTGAAATTATAGATTTACTCCTAAAAGTTAACTGACCAGTGTGCTGGTCCAAGGGTTTGTCTGTTGTCAAATTTCACAAGCAACATATACATACATTTTCAATCTTGTTCATGAAAACACGCACACAACGATCATACAGCACAATGAATTACGGCCGTGCTTATCGTTTCACAGTCGGTTTGCGACTGCCGGTTTGCTGCTTCGAGGTCAGCTTTTTTCCCGAAATATCTGGCTTTTAAAATCAAAATCGACAAAATCGAAAATATTTCTCTATCTTTATCTTTCTTTAAATACCGGAAACTCCATACAATCATCTTTGTTTTGAAACTTTATACAATTCAGCTTTTATAAAATCTAATCCAGCTTTTCTTCGCTCAAATATTCTGGCAACACTGGTTGCCAGCAATCGGATACTTGTGAAACCCTTGGGTCATAATCAACCAAAAGCTTTCCGCTGTATATGTTCGATGCTTAGTGATTATGTATTAGTTTTTATTTTAAAAATCAAAAATAAAAATCTGGATAAATATTTAATGAACAGAGCAAGCGACAAGTGGCCAATATATAGGATCTACACGTTAATACTTTTCAGATGATACATAATATGCATGTGGAAAAGATTTGATTATAATTTTTTTTTTTTCTATTGTATATTTATCGGAGACCGCAACAGTTATCAATTTTATAAAATAAATTGCAAAAAGGCTTATAATATAACTTATATATTTAAAATTCATTTTCAATTAATAAATTTTGAAAATAAAAATAAATTTTTATTAACTTATATTTTCCATTTTTATACGTTTACATGCATATTAATTTTGTCCAGAAGTTTGCAACGCACCTTAGGAGATATCTTAGACCTCATAAAGTATATACATTCTTAATCAGCATCAACAACGAACAACAATTCTGCACCATTATATATAACTAGTATTGGAATGATCGAAAGGTATAAGACAGTAGCCTTTCTTTCTGGTTATAATAAAATTCAACTTAACTCATATTTTTGAGTTTCATTTTAAAAATCGAAAATAAAAATTTAAAAATCAAGTTTAATAATTGTAAAATAATTTTTAAATGAAAAGTGGAAAACATTTTTTGCTGTTTCACTCTTTGCTGATTTTAGAGTGTAAGTAAGTAAGATTTAACGGTCCCTACATATGTACTTTAGCCAGTCATGTATATGTAGACGTCAAGAATTTTTATATTTTACAGGTCGTTACAATTGAAAATTTTTATGATTGGATTGCGCGGTCGGAACGCGTGGCGCCTAGCATTAAAAAAAGTAATCTGTGATGGTTCATGCCAAATGGCGTTTCTAGCTCTTATAATAGTTCACATCTCTTTGTTCACAGTCGAAAAGACATCCAGACAGACGGCTTTTACAGGACAGACGGAAACAGTTTTATTGACTCGGCTAGTGTTCCTGATCGATAATATACAAGTATATAACGAGAGCAACAGTCGAGCGGCACGCGACAGTGGGATACTCTTCGACCTATGTTGCCATAAAAAGTATCTAATAGTATGATACTAATCGCAAGCTACAAATTAATCACAACACTTCAGTTCGCTGGCACCTTGCATCAATTTCGATACGTTACCAATAATTTATCGCCGCAATTTTCTAGCGCGCGAAAGACTACAAAGAGAGTGTGAGCAGTATATATCGGTATTTTTTCTAAATTTTAAATTTTCTTATATCGATAACTCGCAATATATCGAGTTATCAAAATTAATTCTTATTTAATTGCATTTTATGGTTTTCTATTTTGAAATATGACTTATTAAATAATAATCATATGTGCACGTACGCATATTATGAATATTGTCACATGCATGTAAATACTTGCATACATTCATATCGATCTACCATGCCACCTATTGGTTGAGTGTTAGCATATATGCACATATATTTTCGGTAATTGACATGTGCATGGAACTGAAGAGTCGAGAAACAGCTCGCGCTACCAGCTAGCATCGTTCGTCCTTTTCTTCCCTGCACAAGTTATATAGTTATGACGTCTTCGACAACTTGTTTGCTGATCGAAAGGTCGAAATGGTTTATCTAATAACTTCAGTGTTTATTGTCCGATCGGGTTGTAATTTGGAGGATAAGTTCATGTAGTATTTATCTATATACATATATGCTAAAGCAAAACGTTAAGAAATGAGTACTTTGAATGAAAATCGCAATGTAAATCAAAATTGTCTGTTTGCGGGGGCGCAGCTTGGTTCCCATTGTATGGGGAAAGCGGCCAAAAATACTTCTAGTTGAGGTTGACACTTGAAACTTGAAACAAAATTTTCTTATTTTTGTAGCAAAATTATATGAAAAAATCAGCCGGATCGGACCACTATGTCATATAGCTGTCATATGGACGATCAGTTTGAAATTAAGTGTTAGTATGGAAAATTTTTTGTTTTCAATTATTTTGCAACGAAAACTTGGAATTCTACATAAGAAATTAGTATATACCTATATCCAGGGCGAGCTTAGCGAAAATTGTATGCTATATAATATAGCTGCAATAGGAAAAATCAGTCGAAAATCGTGATTTTGTTTGAAAAATCATTTTGTTACAAACAATATTGGATGAAAATTTTTCATTCATTTAATAACAACAACCACAAAATAATTTTTTAGGCTATATACATTGATATACTTGTATTTTAATTATTCAAAATTCAAAAAAATATATAATACATATAAAATTGAGGTTAGGTTACTTTTTTGAATATTGCAAAAGGGCACCTGTCGGCACTTGAATTAAACGTTTTCTTAATTTTAAAATGTTAATAAACAATGCACAAAAAGAATTATTAAGTTAAGTGGAAATGGACATAACGAAAACTCCAAGGAAAGATAGCAAACATAAACAAAGAACATCTGCAACTATATACTAAACACAACACTAATTTACGCAAAACACAGAACGTCGTACATATAATTTTTGTTTTAAAAATATACTAAATACCATTATTTATTATACGAATGCCTTCCATTGCAGAGAAATGTCGATTTATAAGGTTTTTTATTGACTTTACGGACAGCTTCACTTGCAAGTTGCTCACGCTGCAATAATCGATTGATATCATGCTGTCTCTTTCGATGCTATTCTTGGAGCGGACAGTTAGAGCAAAACAAAAACATGAATAAATTTGAATAGCTAGACCAATTATGAGAAAGTAATGATACATTTAAAGTCAAAATTTGGACTTTGATTTTTTTATTTTTGGCCTATGGGGGGAACCACTGTGGGGCGGTAGGCGTGTTATTCCAAATTGAAAATAAACTTTATCTAGTCATGTCCAAGTGATTTTTTCGGCTTAAGATCTTTTATGATAGATGCTATCTCACTTTGGCTGAGTTTTATTTGATTTATTGGTTATTGGTTTGAATTGAAAATTGAAAATAGACTTGATCTGCGTATGGTATACAGCAATATTCATGCTAAATTTGATGACCCTAGCTTTTGTAATAGGTGAGATCGGCGCGTTCATCCAGACAGACGGACAGACAGGACATGGCTCAATCGACTCGTTTAGTGTTCCTGAGCAAGAATATATATACTTTTGGGGTTCTTCGATGCCTTCTCCTGCCTGTTACATACATTTGCACAAAGTTAGTATACCCTTTTCTGACCATTTTCAATGTTCGAAGGGTATAAATAGCAGCATATGTACCATAGTGCACCACTTGACCACACACACAAACTCACAAACAATAACAAATACATTTGTCACTTGTTCTTAACATCTAAATCAAATATTCATGTGTTTCTTAAGAACCCAAATGCAGCCTGCTTAGACATACACATTCGCATCCCCAAATTCGACGACTATAACAAAGCAGCCTGCTCTGATTTTTTGATCTTGATTTTGTATGATATGTTTCCATGCCATTCACATTCAAGAGAGTGCATAAATCACATAAACATAAAAGCTAGCCTATATAAGCTCAGAAGTAAATTAGACTTACCTAAAGTTTTAATTAATTCAACCTTTAATAGTGTAAGTTATACGAGTTTCGCTTAAGCTTTTGTTCACATACAAATTATATTTTATTGTATAACTTAAACCGTGAAATTGTAATTATATACAAATTCTAGGGTCTTCTTCTGCATGTTGCCAAGAGTTAGTATGCCCTTAAAAAAAATTTTTTTTTATTTGCTCAACCCACAGAGTAGTTCTGAGTAGTCAATAGATTTGGTAGCTGCAGCTCATAAAGAGATTTTAACAGCTGAGTTGAAGTGATGTAAAATGCTGAAGTAAAATGCCTCCTTCTACTCATTATATAAATTTTCGGTTAACAAAAAGTTGTAATACCGAATAACCCTAACAAAAGATGGTTGTTATTATTATATAATTGTTATTTATGACAATCGTATAATTTTCTAATGTTAGTTAGTGAAGAATAAAAATAGTTTTTTTAAGAAGTAATTGTTAACTTACCGGGACATTGTTAGTAGAAGAAGCGAATAACAGAAGGACAGAGAAGCTGCTGACCCTCGAGTGATGGCAATTCCAACCCCCATAATATGGCGCAGATCTGTGTGCTCCGCCATAAAAGAATAGTGTATAAAACGTTCGACGAACAGCACAATAGTCACCACGTAAAAAATAAATAAATAGAAAATGTTCTGACGATTTTCTTCGAGGAATGTGATATACGCATCCCATTTGGCTAGAAACCAATGACGTGGCTTGTCCTGCATGGGTTCTATGTTGAACGTTGTCATTCGAGCAACATTTGTGGATGTGTCCAGAAAATTTTGCTTGGCACCTTTGCAATCCAATCCAATAGCAACAAAATCACCTTTGTATTCCTTCATCATGAGCTTAAAGTCCTGGTAGGTTAAATGATTTTTGTGCTCGAGACCTACGTCTTGGAACATTCCGTCAATTAGTTCGGTGACCTGATCATCACCCAGGCTAGTTGTGCGCGCAATCTCCACCAAGGAACGCATCATCTCACTTAATTCGCCCTTGTCGATGACCCCGTTACGGTCGTTGTCGCACATATCGAATATGATGCGCAGTTTATCATCCGTTTTACCCCGAGAGAAAAGTACAACAGTCTCCAGAAACTCTTGAAAACTGATACGACCATCCTGATCCTTGTCCACAATATTAAACATCTTGCGAACAAACATATCATTAGGCTTCATTCCAAGTGCCGCAGCAAACTCCGCCTTGGACAGACTGGTACGCATCACAGTCATTACTTCGCCGTCACTAGACGCATCCGAGCGACGACGTCTTTCGCCTGGTCGCAAGCCAAAGGTCAGAGCATAAGCCTCTCGGAAAAAATACTCGAGGCGCTTTTGACGTCGCTCTCGAGTCTCTGCTCTAGCCAGCATAATGTCGCGATTGACCTCCATAAGCGTTAATTCCTTTTTGTGTAGCAACAGAAAATCCTCAAGCTTCTTGACAAACTTTCGTCGTGCCCCGTACGATTCAAGTTCCAGAACTAAATCATGATCGCTGTGTACCCGTAGTAGAATATAAGGTTTCTTTTTGGTGTGATTAGTAGCCGACTCCTCTACATTGATCACGTCTACGTGCTGCAGATTGAATGTTCGCAGCTTCTCGCCCTTGCGATCTACCGTGTAAATAGCAGCTTCAGGACCAAACTTCACCGTAACTAGGCGCTTATGGTTGGCATGCAGCCACTCACGCGCTAACATCTTATCAACCGAACCCTTTTGCTGCGGTGCACGTAGAGCCTCTTGCCGAATCTTGAGCCTGCGCCGTTTGCTATTCTGCAATTTAACTACGCAGTAACCCGCTCCAGCACATAGAATGGGAACAAAGCCAAGAAACACGCACACATAGATAAACATGAGTTCCGAGCCGGAGAAGTAATCATAGCCCTCCAAGTAGTTGCATGGTTCGAGCTCTGTGGCATTCAATTGCATTGGCTGTGGACAGGGATCGCCTGTGTGCCATATAAACACATCCTTCTGTATCTCCATTTCTTCAATGTCAGTACTATTAACAATGATATCCCACAACGTTATTTTTCTTATTTCAGCTATTTCGTCAGCCGTAAAAATTCCGTTACGCTCGTTCTCGAACCAGAAACGATCCGCATCCCGCAGGCGTTGGAACTGCTCCTTAATAACGTTGGTAAAAAGTTCTCCCGGCTGGCCATAGGATTCTAGCATGCCACCGACGTAAACATCAACGTCATCCAGTTGATTGTTGTAGGCTTCCTTAAGCATGCTGTGAATAAATAAGAAATATATCAAGTACGGAAAACAAATTAAAAAATAAAACTACAGTAAAGTTATCTTGGCTCTAAGATCCAATTCCCTCAATTTTAAAAATCAGCATTCTCACAATTTTCAACAGTTATTTTGAAATAATACGGTACGATGAAACTGAATTCTATTATAAAAATTAAAAATAATAATTATTTTATAACTTTTATTTTATATTTTCATAAACTTTTTTACATAGACTTTTATAAGTATTAATCAACAATAAAAATCAGCTCACGACCTTTTTAAAAAATATAAATTATCTGAAAAAATAAAGGTCCTTCATTAAAGTCATTACTATTTTTTAAAAGCCGCATACCATGAAAGAGTTAAAAAACTCCCTTTTACAACATTTTTTTATTAAATTTAAAGAACGAAGCAGACAGATCGAATCTTTAATCCGAAAGAACCAATTGTATTGCGGAGAGACTTTTAGTATTTTAATTCGACTCTTTTACTTTTAAAAACATTTTTTATAATAGCAATCAAAAAATAATTATAATTATTTAATTATTATATGCATAAAACTTATATCCGCTACGGTCCCCGGTTGAAACAAAAATAAATTTTAATGTAACAGACTAGTAAGTTCTTATTTAAAATTTTAAACACCATTGAATTCACTGTAACATGGTTTCTAAGGAAGCTTTTTAGGCAGTGGCTACTGTAATTAAAATAATTTGCAACTATCATAAAAAAAAAACAAATTATTTGTCGGTCGATTCTGGTCTTTTTAAACTCGAGGAAATTGAGTAAACCAAGACATCCTTGCATTGTTCGTAAACCAGAACGAGCTTAACACCGTTCTACGAAAAGTGATCTCCAAAAAGGAGTTAGGAAGAAGGGGCACTTCACACTATTGCTAAGCCATTAATTAGCCTTTCGTTACAATTTTAGCCAACGGCCTGATGAAGCCAAAGTCTCCCCGAGGAGACAACCTCCGACCCTCTAAAGCCTCCCGAGGAGGCATGTTGGCAGCCCAGCCCAACAGCCTTGATCAGTCCTCCGCCTAGTGTGTCGACATTATCCGAGAACCCAGCCGAGGATTAGGACCTCGCAGAGGTCACCCTCAATCTGGAAGAGGAGGGTTAGTACATGAAAGTGTTTTGGATATCTACGTTTATTAATTTTATGAAACCGCTTATGATTCAAGAGCAAACAAAGTGAATTTTGTTGAAAGATGTGATTAGTTCGAAGTGCACGTGCTTTATTAAAATCCCTATGTGATTAGTTTGAAGTGCACGTGTTTAATTAAAATCCCTATGTGGTATAACTCGTACCGATGCACACTGGTGTGCTACAGCGGCCATAAATACAATAGTTCCCGTTAAGATACGCTGCAATTTTTTCCAGAGGTTTTATTCATTTTGGCATAGAGTTTGCAACGTACCTTAGCCGACCCCATAAAATATATATACTTTGAATTTTAAAAAAATTAGCTCTTTCATTGTTTATCTACGGTGCAAGTGTTGTGTTAAATAATAAAACAGACGAAAAGAAATGAAAAATTGATGAACTTTATATGAATATTAAAAATAAGAGGTAATATCTAAAATTTACTTCGAATTTCACCCTTTTTATGTTTTTTGTCGTGGCCAAAATAATGATTAAGCAAGTGGTTGCTGTTTGCTTCTCCTTGTCCTCTTTGATATTGGGCAAATTCTTTTTTTTGTCAATGTGAGAGAGTAAGTAGATAAATTATCTATGATTGCGGTTCTGTGTAAATATGGCCAATATAGAGCTGTTGCTGAACGTGGTCACTTGCGCTGCTTGGTTAGAGTGCGATAGCGATACAATGAAAATGGAATGCAAAAATAAGAAGAGACGAAGAAGGCTGCACGACACTGTGTTGCGGCAGTAATTTTTGGGAAGCCAATGCAGAAGCAAGTGAACTTGTTAGTCGCGCACAGCCGTACAAAATTTATTATGAGTGACGGTAATGTGGACAAACCGGCCGACAACGAAAATCCAAATCTTGGAAACTCGACATGTTTACAATTCATAAAATTGATTTTCAAGTTAAATTAATGCTGCGACCCACTCTGAATCCTACAAAGCGACTTTTTGTGTAGCATTATTTCATCAATTACGATTCTGATAACTTTATGATAAATTGCATACATTTGCCTAGGTGGTTTCTACAGGCACACGTGTCTCTTGCTGACAGGTATTACTTATTAGCGGTGTTTTTCCGTGTTGTTTTAATGTATTGCCTAAATATATAAGTAAATATCGTGTTTAATCCGATTTTAATATCTTTGATAATATTTTGATAATTTATTTCTTCATTTTTAATTTTTTAAAAAATTTATATGATTAGCCAATTTTGATTAAATTTCTTACCTATAGGGAATATACCGAAAAGAAACTTCACAATTAGTTTTTCCTATAATATCAATAAATATTTTTCGATTCAATTTTTTTTTTGTTATGTAGAAGAAAACATTAGCTATTTTAATAACAAAATGTAAAACAAGTTTCACCTCTGTTTTTGCATAACACAGCTCATCAGAATCTCCACATACTATTGGGTAACCTCCCGGCTGACACGTACGCAGTTTTTGTTCAATTCTTCCATGTTTTCGGAAAGACTTCCCTTATTTTTTTATGAAGATGTCTTTTTAATAAAATAGCGCCAAACTTGAACGGGAAGAGAATGCGATGCAAAATCTTGCGCATATTGTTTTGACACATTCTACAATATTTTTAATAAAATGGTATTAGACATTCTTTTAAACAATCCCTCATGTAAATTTCGGCTTTTTTGTCCAATTGTAATAAATGGCCTGCGTCTTGAACCACAAAAGCAAGTGGCCTGCCATATCAGCACTTTCCCATCCAACTTTTCGACCTTACTTCTGGACGTCTTGTATAATATTGAGGGCCGTGTAATATTCTTGAGTCCAATTTTACAGATGTTTCGACATACATAAACAAAACATTTAATTGATTGATTTAAGTATTGATTCTCAATCAATATTCTGCAGAATTTATTAAGCTTTATAAAGGTTACATGGCCTTCGTAAAACGATGACTATTGTCTTTTCGTAAATTCCTTATGAGTTGTGTAAGGACATCTGCAATGCCTTGCAGATAAAAATAGTGACAATCTTTCCATTCCCATACATCGAAGGGGCTTTCGAAAACACGTCTCGATGCTGTAATGGTAGCCGTTGAGAGGATAGGCACAGATTGATCAGGAAATAGATGATCTTTCTGAGATTCAGGAAAACTAAATCCAGTCTGGTAGACTTTACAGTAATGGTCGATACTACAAGAAGTTGCAAAAAAAGGGGAAGGCTCTCTCTTCTTTTATAAAGTTTTTTTGTAGACAGCTTACAAAGAAGATTGGCCGAAACGACAACATAATATCAAGGCTACGCCATTCCCGGAAATATGATGAAGTATTTTGCGATATAGTCTAACTAGGACTACAAATATTACACGACGAGTGTAGGGAGGGAGGTCTCAACCTGAACCCAGCAAACACAGTCGTTGTCCCATACACATAATAGTACAAGTTGAACAAAATGAAACCCATACTACTACTGAGAAACTCGACACCGCCAAAAAACCAGGGAAGTTAAATACCTAGGTATAACATTCGACAGTAAAATTTACTTTACGACACACGTAAAACACGCAGTCGATAAACGCAGTAAAGCATTGTTTGCATGGAAAGTATAGCTGAGATATCTTGGGGGACCTCACCTTAATTCATGAAAAGGTAGCAACAGACGCTACAATGGACGGCCTGTATCTGTATGACAGGGTTAATGCCCACCTGTCCGCAGTTGCAATGGAAGTTTTTAGGTCACCTCATTGCATCGGGTGCTGGAACTACACCGTACAATACACATTGTATTACTAGCAGTTGACGAGTCACGATTGCACTTCAGCACCCACGACATAAAATTCCTGGTAAGTAGAACTACTTTCACCGGTGAACTAACATGGGACACTGGTACGACAGAGCAGTCGAACTGAGTAGCAAACGGGAATAGACCTCATTTTATGAAGTCCACCCGTTGAAACGACATACCATAAAATGGTTTACACATGGTTCTTTGATCAAACAAGGCACTGACCTGGGGGTAACAGACCCAAGGTACAAATTGTACAGGGCAATACACCAGCATATTCCAGGCTAAATTGTGTGCTATAGAGTGATACGTAAGGAACAATTTGAAACACAATTACCTGAGGACGGTTATCGCTATAGTATCGCCAGACAGAAATAAAGACACTCAGAAATTGCAAAATTGATACGAACTTAGATAGCGAAGTCAGAACAAAACTCGACGAGTTAGGAAAGAGCACTCACTGTATGATGCACCTAGGGTAATTTGGTAATTTTTGCGCCAAAATGTAATAACTCCTTAACTATCCAAGATAGGCGGGTTTTTTTTTTTATAGTTATCTATATGAGCGTGGTCACTCCTGCGCCTATTTTTTTTTTACTTCAGTGAAACAAAGTATATAAAGAATATATGTTTAATAAACAAGACAAAAACTGCTTAATATTATGCAATGCAAAAAATTGAGTTAAAACATAATGTTATATTCATTTTAAATTTTATCAAAACCTGTACGAAATCTACAGTCGAATGAGCTGTCCCGCTATCCACCTGACCAAATCGATTTTTTAATTTAAATATACAATATAACTTTTATGTTTAGCTTATTTTCGATCTTGTTGCGAAACAGCCGGTGTTCCGAAACATAGAAATCATCATTAAGCGACCAACAACTTAAGTATAATGCTTATGTACAATATGTATTTATAATACACACCCTACCAAATTTTCAAAAATCAATGAAGCGTTTATATTTTTTGTGTTTACCAAAAATTAAGTGTCCTGCATTAAAATTAACGCATGGAATTCGGTTTTTATCTGGTAGCCCTTGATCCTATAGTCTCGGACATCTAGATATTCATACGGACAGACAGACGGACATGGCTATATTGATATATTGATGTTGATGGTGATTGACTGCTACACCATCTTCTGCCGAAAATGTATGTCGGTTGGCAGAAAGTTATAATGCCCTTCTAACAAAAAGTTATAATGCCCTTTTTTTTATTTAACATAGTTTCCTAATGAGTATAGCGACCCTCCAACTTTTCGATACCATTTTTGTAGTAAACCTCAGTTTCAGCGATCACCTCTACATTCGACGAAAATTTCTTCCCAGCGAGCATTCTTTTGAGATCTGAGAACAGGAAATAGTCGCTGGGGGCCAGATCTGGTGAAAGGTGGATGCGAAACCAATTCGAAGCCCAATTCATGGATTTTTGCCATCGTTTCACTGACTTGTGAAACGGTGCATTGTCTTGGTGAAAAAGCACTTTCTTTTTTATTTAAATACTACCATTTCTTGGCGATTTCGATCAAACGGTCTAATAACTATATATAATAAATAGTCACTGTTGGTGGTCCTTCTTTTTTCAAGGTAATCAATGAAAATGACTCCACCCGTATCCCAAAATACAGTCGCCATAATCTTGCCAGCCGACTGTTACGTTTTTGCTCGCTTTGGAGCGGGTTCATCGTGTGCAGTCCACACGGATGACTATCGATTGGACTTCGGAGTGAAATGATGGAACCATGTTTCATCCATTGTCGCCATATCGACGAAAAACTCGGGGTTATTACGCTTGAACATCTTCAAACACTGCTCCGAATCATTAACTCGTCGTTGTTTTTGATCAAAAGTGAGCTTACGTGGCACCTACTTTGCACAGCGCTTTCTCATACCCAACGAGAGCAACAGTCGAGCGGCACGCGACAGTGGGATACTCTTCGACCTACGTTGCCATAAAAAGTATCGAATTGTATGATACTAAATCGTAAACTACAAATTAATCATAGCACTACAGTGCGCTGCCACCTTGCATAAATTTTGATACGTTGCCAATAATTTATCGACGCAATTTCCAAGCGCGCGAAAGATTCGAGCGGAGTGAGCATTATACATCTGTATTTCTTTATAAATTTTGAATTGGCCAATATCGATAACCCGCAATATATCGAGTATTTCATCAAGACGCGAAATTCTTTTTTATCAATTTATTTCACATTAACAAAAGTAGCTTCACTCAAAATTATATAACTCACGAACTTATGAACCGACAGCTGACAAATTTATACACGTGCTTTAAAAGGTTAAGGCTTACTGGATCATTCTAATAACACCGTCTCTCTCAAACATTCGCATACTTTGACATAAGGTATTTTAACAGAGTTTTATAAAATTAACATTTATGTTATGTTACATAATGGTTTGAATTCCTCAGAATACGCTAGCACTTAAAAACCGTTAATGTCTTTATATTGAAAAAATTAATTTATGCCGCAAACTTTGGCTAAATTCTTCGATGGAAGGACTCTGTGGGGGTTTTCCCTACAATTTTGAAACTTTTACGCAATAATTGTAAAGGTTTTCTTCTCTTTCCATTGCGTTCTTTTCCCTTCATTGACACATGAATTAAGTTATTGTAATTTATAGTAATTTTTAGTTCAGTCATTTTCCGGCAATTTAGCAAAACTGTAAAAAAATGTAAAATGTTTTTTTTTCTCCCTTTTTATACCTACAAATTTCATTCGGCTTACGACCGTACCAAACACCGAAAAACCCCGTTTGATCCAAACCCAAACCAAATTAACAATAGTAAAAACCTAGAATTTCTATTTTTGACAAGTACTTTCAGTATAACTTGTCAAAAATCGGTTCAGAATTTTGTTGCACAGTGAAAGTAACGTAACGTCACACAGTCAATGTAGTAAGTTTAAAATCCGCATCGTAAAACGAGAGCGGCAGAGAGAGTAGACTGCACGCGACAGTAGGTTACCCTTCGACCTATGTTATCGTAAATAGTATCTTAATGAATGATACTCTCTACCCTTTAAAAGTTATAATAAACTGCTTATATAAGCTGCTTGTATAACCTATAATCGCTGCACGAATCCGATATGTTTATATAAATTAATTATATGATTTGATATAAAAGCATGTTATATAAAAAAGAGGTGTCATAACACCTCCCCCGTTAAATGTTATGCTCATACTTTCTTGAAAATTGTCAGAAAGTTGTATCTTTTATACGTCGTAAACAAATCGAATAGAAAAATTTAATTAAAATATTGCATGGGCGGGGGCGTGACATCCAGAATTTGAAATAAACTGCGCACAGTTTACAACAACTTTCATGCCAAATTTGGAGTCTCTTATAATAGTTAGACGGTTAAACTGACAGGCATGGCTGGGCACACTTATGGGGTTTCCTACGCCTCCTTCTGTCTGTTACAAACATTTTCCGTGTTAATCGGGATTTTGAGTATTGTACCATATACAGAGTTGATATCATGAGATAAAATTTATATTGAATGAATATCGAAATATCCACTTGGCTGTTGAAGCTGATCATAAAGAGAATAAAACAAAACAACTAACAATAGTTACAGTTGAGCCCTCCCGACAAAAAACTTACTCCAAAAGTTCCGGCTGCGCTTCAAATAGCTGTGGATTAATGTCCCTCCAGGTTTTTGTCTTATGCAAGCCGTAAGATACTCTAGCCGTGTTATAGTCAGGCAAACCATTATCACGGCCCCGCATTATGTTCAGGGCCCCCAAATCACGACGTGTAAACTCCATTGGTCCAAAAAGTTTATCGCGTACATCCGAGCACAGAACTGGATCCTCTCGCTCTGAAATCTGTGACGATAGTCCCATCAACACCTCCTCAACACTGGTGTCGCTAAAGAAACCCTGCCAATGTGGATCAATTGTGATAAGCGAGAGTGTCCAGAAACATGAAATCTACTTACGCTAGAATCCCACCAAGTGGAGCAGAGACGAATGGCCGGATATCCCATTGGTGTTTGCTTATAGTTACATTTACCATCGCGTCGGTAGATACCTGGTGGTATCATAGTGTGTCCAAAACGAAATGCAGCTGCCTGAAAAATATGTCCAATACCCGGATGAACATCTTGTTTGTAGCCTTCATACGGCGGCAAAGCAGAGCCGAGAAATGCCGGCAAATATTCGTAGACTATCACATTCTGAAGACTAGCGATCACCGTATGCCTCGCCCTCTGAAAAATATCCTCGTCGCACCAGGTTGGATTCAATCGTTTTATCCGCTGCGCCAAGATATTGTGCCAGCGGAGGAATAGTATTGCGAATGACAACAATGCCGGATTTTGATTTGTTCGTGGATCCCCTAGAACTAGTAAATATGAAAAAGATGTGCCTGTTTTTAGTAAGATAAATAGATTTCAGAATATATGTATGTTATAGTGAACACTTACGAAACAGTCGCTCCGGGCTGAGCATTTTCATGACATTAGGAACAGGATTGTTGAAGAGCGGCACTCGCATTGTGTTGCGCACCGGCAGCTTCCCATCTTTCTGGGTGAGCAGGGTGCCATTGTGGAAGGAGCGCATGGCAGTGAGCCACGCCTCGGAGGTGCTGTAAATGAAACTGCCATCAATCCATGCAGTCATTTGATTTATCTGCGGAGTAGTTTTTATTGTGACATTTTACACCAGATGGGAATCATACCCACCTGTTCTCTAGGGGCATTAGGGCTCTGACCAGTACTTCGGTCATAAGCGGCCCTGTGAAAGGGAATGTATTTGTCGCCACGACATTCCCGATCGTACATCTCGTCGCACTTCTCAATCTCAATGCGATGCATCTCGATGGGGCAACCAGATTCTGAGGCCATTACAATCTCATTGGCGACTACCTGGCCGAAGAAAGCCAACAATGCAGTGCGATTGAACTTCGAGCCGAGCCCATCGCGCCCACGCATAAAAAGTCGGCTCAGTCGACGTGTCGAAGGCCTATTGACACCCGCCATAGCATACACCCCATCCGAGTAGGATGGCGGCGCCTTGCGCACCAGATGACTATCTGAAATTATTCAAATACATTTAGTCGCTTTAGCTGTGTACATTTACAAAACGTCGTTTTGCTCTCATTTAGATTAAATAGTTCATTTTCTACCCATCACAGAAGCTTAAATTCGTTTGAAGCATTTGCAAAAGAACTATTTTAAAATTATTTTTATATACTATTCACATTTTATATTTTTTTTTCTTTTACATACCAACAGAGCCCCAGTCGGGATGGGCTAGGTTGTTGTACCACCCATCGTATCGCTGCTTTTCAGTCTGACTAAAAATTTTGTCTGAAAATGAAATGATATTAGTATATTAGTATTAGTAATTTAATTTTGAACGAGAGCAACAGTCGAGCGGCACGCGACAGTGGGATACTCTTCGACCTACGTTGCCATAAAAAGTATCTAATTGTATAATACTGATTGCAAGCTACAAATTAATCATAACACTGCGAGCGCTGCCACCTTGCATCAATTTCGATACGTTGTCAATATTTTATCGCCGCAATTTTCCTAGCGCAAGACTGCAAAAAGCGGTGTGAGCAGTACATATCGGGATTTCTTTATAAATTTTGAATTGGCCAATATCGATAACTTGCAATACATCGAATAATAAAAATTAATATTTATTTAATTGCATTTTATAGTTTTGTATTTTTTACTGACTCATATGTGCACGTAAGCATATTACGAATATTATGAATACATTCATATTCATTTACCACGCCACATAATGGTTGAGTATTAGTATATATTTATGCACATGTATTTTTGGTAATTGCCATGTGCATGGAAAAGAAGAGTCGAGAAACAGCTCGCGCTACGCGCTCGCATCGTTTGTCTTTTTCTTTCCCACGCAAGTAATTTAGTTCTGACGTCATCGACAACTTCTTTGCTGGTCGAAGGGTCGAAATGGTTTATCTAATAACATCAGTGTTTATTGTCCGATCGGATTGCAATTTGGAGGATAACTTCATATAGTGTTTATCTATGTATATACTAAAGCAGAACGTTAAGAAATGAGTAAATCGCCATGTAAATCAAAATTGGCGGTTTGCGGGGGCGGTAGGCGTGTTATTCCAAATTGAAAATAAACTTGATCTGCGTATGATATACAGGAATCTTCATGCTAAATTTGGGGTCCCTAGCTTTTTTAATAACTGCGATCGGCGCGTTCATCCAGACAGACGGACAGACAGACGGACATGGCTCAATCGACTCGGCTAGTGATCCTGAGCAAGAATATATATACTTTATGGGGTCTCCGACGCCTCCTTCTGCCCGTTACATACATTTGCACAAAGTTAGTATACCCTTTTATGACCATTTTCAATGGTCCAATTTTCTACAAATAACAGTGGTTCCAATGTAGAGACAAAAAACATTTTTTTCGGCATCAACTCCAATTCGAAAATAAATTATTCGTAACGAGCCGGAGCAGACCGATATATCGTACAGCTGACATACAAAACTAATAGCCGATTTTTGATATTTGATCAATTTCTTCTATATATTTAATATGCATATAACATTTCATCAAAATCGGACCACCATAACATATAACTGCCGAAATGCAGGTTTTTGTATGAAGACCTGTTCTGATTTTAGAAATAACTGCGTCTATCTGTGCCAATCAAAGCGAGGCATAATATTAAATATACACAATACCATTAGATTCTGCCCCATTAAAAATACGAGGGTGGTCCGATAAGTACTTAGTCTAAAAAGAAAAACAAAAATTTTGGAAATTTGGTGATTTATTTTTCAACATGGGCTCCTTTAAGTCGATACACTTGATCCAACGATGCTACAATTTCTTTAACCCGTCTGAAAAATACGTTTTCTCGAGGTCTGCAAAATGCGCCTCCGTGGCAGCGATGATCTCCTCATTCGACTGAAATTTCTTTCCGGCGAGTGACTTTTTCAAGTTTTGATACAGAAAGAAAAATTTGGAGAATACGGTGGATGAGGCAGCAGTTCGTAGCCCAATTCGACCAATTTGGCGTTGACGAGGGCGGACTTATCAGCCGATACGTTATCATGGTGGAAGAGCACTTTTTTCTTTGCCAAGTGGGGCCGTTTTTTTGTACGTTTAAACAGCGTCAAACACTCCATCGCGCCGACAGCTTTGTCATGCCCAAAATTTCATGCAGGATATGACCGCGATCTTTTGAAATGCCTACTGTGTGAGCTATCTCTCGCACCTTCAATCAACGGTCTGCCAATACGAGATCGTGGATTTTTGTTACGTTACCCTCCGTGGTAGCCGTTTTCGGGGCACCCGGACGTGGCTCATCAACGGTCAACCACGTTGAAACTCGTTAAACCAATTTTTGATGGTCGCCATCGAAAGAGAAGAGTCACTATACACAGCATCCAAACGCTCTTTGATTTCATTGCGCGATTTTCCTTCCAGAAACAAGAATCGAATCACCGACCGATATTGCTCTTTTTGCATTTTTCTAAAATCCGCGGACACTCCCGCTTCCACACGCGGTTAAAATAAAACTGCGAGTCTGATCCGGCTGAAATTTCGACAGTAGTGTCTACATCATAATAAATTACTCTAGCGATACTGGCGCCATCAGAAGGTGAGGCTAAGTAGTTATCGGACTACCCCCGTAACTGGTATTGGAACGATAGGAGGTTATACGTAAGAACCTGCAAGGGTATTGAACCTTCGGCATGCCGAAGGTAGCATATCTTTCAATTTTTTTTTTTTATTAATGGTGGTTTTCATATACATATGTTTTCCAAGTTAAAATGTTTTAATTTAATTTTTTTTCCGAGTGTTGTTACTGTGTATAAAGCTGCAACTAGTAGTTTTTTAAAAAGCGACTAATTTTTATCAAAGATATGCGATGCAAACTCGAACATAATGTGAAAATTTTGTTATTTACAAGTTTGATTCCTTGTTGAGTCTTTTGTTTTATGGTTTAATGCTCGTTAATTAATTATAATCCATTTGGAACAAGGTCACTTTTATTGAAAAATACAGAGGGAGTGGTTAATTCTTTAAAGGTACAAAGAAGCATTTTGAACCGAAAAAAATATATAATTTTAATCATCATCAACAGCCAATTTTCTAACATTTAAATCTTAATTTCGCTAAAAAGTGGCATAAGATACTTTCGCGCGTCGGTATGATTATAATGATAACAGACAAAAGGTAAATATGTAGTATTGATAATTCAAATTTAAATTACGCTTAAGTTTCATTGAAATACAGCGAAAATATTAGGTATAATTTTAGTAGCAGAAACTTATCTCTGGTATATGTAGACATATGTTTGTAAACTGTATGGCATATTTGAAAACAACGCTCTCTTTTAGATTAGTGTTGGTATTAGTTCGTAATTGTCTACTTATAAAGTATGGCAACAGAGACAGCAACAGGCCCGAGTATCTACTCAATCCGGTTAATCAAAAATGTTGTTAGCAAGCAACAACAGTATCTGAAGGGTATTATCCAGTATGTATACACACATATTAATATATATGTGTATTATAAATATCACGTTAGCGTCTTTAAAAATCCACCAACACCTGTTGCAAAGCTCAGAATCGACGAGGGGAATGTGGAATTTGGAGGAATTCAACATATTTAAAGTGACTAGAGACTAGTGATAATTTCTTTGATGGGTTAAATATTAATTTACTATATTAAATGCATATAAGCTTCGCAAAATATGTAGCTGTCAGCTGGTATTTGGTTAAACATTTTTTTAATTTTATCATGAAATCAATTAACACCATCCAAAAAGTCGGTTGTTTGGCTGGGCTCTGCAGCCAAATATTGCAATCTTAATGAAGTAAAAAAAAATCGCATTTATCTGCTGGGGCACTATTAAACAACAACAAAAATTGCAAGTATCTTAAATTGTTGTCAAAGAATGCAGTCACACCCTAAAAAGAACAAAAAAATACCACATGCGGCATGAGATTTAACGTTTTTGTGTTGCTAGTACTTTGCTCATACGATGTTAATGAATTCCATTTATTGTTTCGAATCTTTTGACAGTTTTATTCTATTAATTAAAATTTAACGTGATAATTAAAATCTCCAATATTGGCTCTTAACCTAAATTTTAAGTTCTTTTACATTTTTCCGAAAGAGTAGAAAAAGGTCTTATAAAATAGAGAGAAATAATAAAAAACCATTGAAAAAATACAATTAAATCAATTTTCAAATAAAAATTACTAAAAAATGATAATAATAATTAAGAAAGCATATCGAAGGGCTATTAACCTTGACAGAGTAATTATACATTGCATATACTACATATTTAAAATAGTTAGTTAGAACCAATTTTTGTTTCAATTTTACAAAGATCTTTCCTATGGCAATCATATACGTATATGTTGATAGTGTCAGAATCTTATAAAAGTTTTAGACAAAGGCGTTTTTATTAAAACCCTATATTACAGAATAATAAGTAAGTAATAAGTAGAAAAATGAGCGCCAAGCTTATGTTGCAACAGATGGACACAAGGACAGACGGACGCACGTACACATAGATATGGCGATTCCTCTGTTAATGCTGATTCAGAATACTTATTAGGGTCGGAGATGTCTCCTAAGGTGAGCTGCGGTCAAAATTAATATACCCTCTGCAAGGGTATAATAAGTTAGGAAGTCAGACAAGATAGTGTTGCAACAGACAATAGGTGACTAATGTTGTCATACGGACAGACAGATATACGGACATGCTATATCGATTTGGCTCTTCATGTTGAGGTGAAGAATATATATATACTGTGTTGGGTCCAAGAAACCTCCTTTTGCCTGTTGCATACATTTTCGGTGGCCACAAAGTTAAAATAGCGGGTACAAGAACTCCAACACATATTGTGTGCGTTACTGCTCAAATTTACAAATTGTAACAACATTTAGTTTTAGTACTCCTATATTGATGATGACAGTATATTTTATTTAAGTTAATTTAGAATTATTTTTATATCTTGCCCAATAATCTATGGCAACTATTTGGAATAAAAATTTGACCCAGCTTTTTTATGATGAAACTTCGCATTCAATGCATTCGTATTGCGATCGAAGTATAGGAAGAAAGATAGAAGACAAGAGCAGACTGAATGTCGCTTTTTGGTCTTCTTTAATAATAATGCGATATCCGCGATACATCAAATAAAATCCAGAATTTATTAATATTTGGCATGATAACGAAACATAAATGACGTTTAAAATGTCTTTATAGAATTTAATAATTATTTTAATTTAATGACATACTGTTGGTTTTTATAATACCAAATAATAGCAAATACATACACAGTTCTTGAAGCTTTTCATCTTACTTAACTCTGTAACTGTTAAACTGGGTAATATAATTTAATTGACTAGTAATGTGTGGTTTATTATAATTAAGAGTAGATGCGGTATATACATATTGTATGTAAGTCTATATATGCCAAGTTTGGCGTTAGCTAACAGTTGTTTCTCTCTCCGCAACCAACTCTAATTAAATTTTGTTTGGCTACGTGCGAGCCGTACTCACCATAACAATGTATAAATCCTAAATTTACGCTCAGATTGATTAGCAGCAACAAAGGCAGGCCAATACGAGGGACCAGTCTCCAGCTATGCCGACTTTTTGTTTGGTTTGACGACGCCCGCTGTCGGAGCATGCTCGGAACATTCATATTGATTGCTATTGTTATAAGCAAATTTGTTGGCTTACGAATCATATTGTGAAATTAATTACACAAACTTTGTGTAGCAGTAGGGTGTCGATCTCTTGCAGCGACTCCTAACTTTGCATTATAGTCAGAGAGATTTGTATTATCAAACAAAACTGCTATTGACACATGCGTGCAATTTTTACTGTTTGCTTATCATCTTTTCTATCGAATTGGTGTAAGAATCACTGCAAAAAATAAAAAATGAGATTTAAGACTCAGATTCATACTGTTAGGAGAAAATGCATGCCCTAGAAGAAGGTATAATCATTAGATGCAACGTAAATTAGACTACATATCCGATCTGAGTCGCAACGCAATTTAAAATTGCTATGCTCGCCCGGTTGGGTATTAAAACAATTAACCATAAATGTATGTAACGTATGACGTTTCTGATACCATAGAACATATATGTACATATATTCTTCATCAGTATAAACAGCCGAGTTGATATAGCTATGTGCGTCTGTTTGTCTGTCCGTTCGTCCATATGAAAACCTAGATCTTAAAGTATTTGCCCACACCCCTTTTGCACCCTTATCGATAAAAAAACGAGAGTAACAGTCGAGCGACACGCGACAGTGGGATACCCTTGAACGTATATTGTATAATACTAATCGCAAGCTACAAATTAATCATAACACTGCAGTGCGCTGCCATCTTGCATCAATTTCGATACGTTGTCAATAATTTATCGCCGCAATTTTCCTAACGCAAGACTGCAAAAAGCGGTGTGAGCAGTATATATCGGTATTTCTTTATACATTTTGAATTGGCCAATATCGATAACTTGCAATATATCGAGTAATCAAAATTAATATTTATTTAATTGCATTTTATAGTTTTGTATTTTTTACTGACCCTAAAATATGAATTATTAAATAATAATCATATGTGCACGTAAGCATATTATAAATATTATGAATATGTACACAAGCATGTAAATACTTGCATACATTCATATTCATTTACCACGCCACCTATTGGTTGAGAATTAGTATATATTTATGCACATGCATTTTCGGTAATTGACATGTGCATGGAAAAGAAGAGTTGAGAAAAAGCTCGCGCTTCGCGCTCGCATCGTTTGTCCTTTTCTTTCATGCACAAGTAATTTAGTTCTGACGTCATCGACAACTTCTTTGCTGGTCGAAGGGTCGAAATGGTTTATCTAATAACTTCAGTGTTTGTTGTCCGATCGGATTGCAATTTGAAGGATAAGTTCATATAGTATTTATCTATATATATGCTAAAGCAAAACGTTAAGAAATGAATACTTCGAATGTAAATAGCAATGTAAATCAAAATTGGAGGTTCGCGGGGGCGGTAGGCGTGTTATTCCAAATTGAAAATAAACTTGATCAGCGTTTGGTATACAGGAATCTTTATGCTAAATTTGGTGTCCCTAGCTTTTGTAATAGCTGAGATCGGCGCGTTCATCCAGACAGACGGACATGGCTCAATCGACTTGGCTATTGATCCTGAGCAAGAATATATATACTTTATGGGGTCTCTGACGCCTCCTTCTGCCCGTTACATACATTTGCACAAAGTTAGTATACCCATTTTTGACCATTTTCAATGGTCCAAGGGTATAAAAACAAATTGCTTGTGTAACTTACAATTTTTAAAGTTACAAAATTTTTGGTAAGCACAATACTATTAGCGACCAAATGATTTTTAAAATTTTGGCTGCTAACGGATAGTTCAAGTAGAAGTTATTTATTTATTAAACAAATCATTTTAATGGGATGCTGATTTCCGCATCCTGTAAAGTATGCAAGACAAATGCGTTAAAAAATAAGATAAATATTTAACAAATCGCTTCAGTCAGGTGGATAGCGGATATGGTCGGCTACATTTTTGAAAATTAACTTATATTAGGATATAAACAACATGTGCTAAATGCGAAACGAGACGTACTTACATATCGTACTGTCTTAGAAGTTATCGGTTGATTTTGGTATTTTCTAAGAAAAAACTAGCCACTAATTCCCAACTTTCGTTTTTGAAAGAGTTGTACTTTTAGAATGTATAGTTTTGTATAATGAAATGTTTATATTTTTAAATACGTTTTTTTTTTAAGAGTAATAATTGTAAAGTAACAGTTTTCAGCGCTCGTCTGGTTTGGTCTGAAACGTGTGTGGGGGTAAAATAAACAAAACGATGTATCCACATCTATCTGACATAACAAACAGTGAGATACCCTTCGCCCCGTTTTGAAAACCCTATACAAATACACTGAGGTATTGCCAAATATAAAGTCGTCAGTTGCCTATTACTTTCTAACACTCACACATTTGCACACAACCCATACTATAACATACCAGCTAGAATAACTTGATTGAAAGGTTGACACTAAAAAAATTTTATGTGCGCATAGAAGTCTAGACAAAAGTCAATGATTCAATCGGGTAGTGATCCTGGCTGTTACATACATTTGCACAAAGGCATTATCGCCTTTTTGAAGGGAGTAAGTATAAAAAAAAACACATTTTGAGCGAAACTTATGAATAATTTATAATTAATGACCGTTAAGAATGAGTTTAGTTTAGTAAATATTGTATTTTATATTTGTAATATGTAATATATTATATTCGGATGTCACACACTCATTTTTTACAGCGAACGCGTAAACAGCACCCTTTGCCAATTTTTAAAGAGCTTATTATTCCTAATAGCTTATTTTGCACAAATTCTTCTACCACCTTCTGCTTTCTCTCTTTAACGGATACAGGCAGACAAGCTTGCAAAAACATTAGTAAAAAGGTGCGACGCGTGCAGGTAGCGCTGCTTATATGTAAAAAAATGACTTGAATAGCTACGGTATTTCTTGTCTGATCCGATTATGATTTAAAGTTAGATGCATATACTACAGTACTCATCTATGTTTGTATCTGTTTTAACTTAAATATTTTACTTGAGATAAAAACAGTTTAACGTGGGCGGTGGGCGTAATATAGACATAATAATTAATCAATTAATTATTTTATCTGTTTAAGTAATTTGGGAATGTTATTGGCTCAAAGTTAGTATACCCATTGTTGAAGGGTGTAAAAAGCTTTCAATGCTCCAATCAAATGTAAAATTACTTGTTTTTAAAACAAAGCTACACAAAATTCGTCATTAATTTTAAGGATATTTTGAAAACTATTAAAATTTATTACACATCATTTTAAAGATATTTGAAAGTTTTTAGAATTTTTTACACATCAAGTGAACACCTGGATTTTGAAACTTGAGTTTTAAAAAAGACAATCACCGTAATAAATTTAATTAGTGTTGTTTTGTATGTATTTTTACATTGTTATAATGCTCACTGAAGGTTTGGTAATTGATGTTTGTTATTAAGAAAAAGGCACAATATGTTAAAAATTATATTCCTCCGCGAATATGTACACACGCAAACGTCAAGAAGACGACTTCTAATGTGAACAAAGAGAATGCAAAAATATGGCTCCAGATGTATAGAATTTTTTGTAGGAGCAAAAGAGATGGCAAGACACCTAAAGACGACAAGCGGCCCCAACACAAAATAAGTGCTAAGACTTATTGTTGAGTGTTGTGTTTGCTACTTAGTGCTTTCTTTTCATTTTGTTCGCAGTCGTGCTTTGTAGTTTTCAACAATTTTCTATCCATATTATATGATTGGGGCTTAAAACGAGCACGAATGAAAATAATAGTGAAGGCAACCCCGAACAGAGGAGCAACAATAACAAAGATGACTATAGCGCATGCGTGACACGATTACATTCACTCTCACTAACAAAAAGACAATCCAGTTCCGTTTCGTTTTTGTTCCACGTCACACCAGTTATCCAATACAGCAGTCACTTACAACATCCGCACCGGCCAAAAGTTTGTTTATTACTGAAACTCAGCTGTACACCAGACAGCTGCGCTAGGGTGAATACCAGTGTTGCCAGTTTATCATGTTTCAGGCTTGATCTAGCATATTCCAATGAAAATGCTTATCAAAGTTATCAATTGCATATAGCTTGAAATCTATCATATTCCAATTTTCATCTAGCTTATTTAAGCTTATACGATTTTTCGTACCAAAATGAAATTTTCAATGAGCTTAAAATGTTCCACGAGTATACGAAGTTCTAAGATTGTTGAATTTTGAAAAGGTTATATATTGCACACATCAATTACTTAGAGCTAATATAAATATTAGAGTATTTTTACTAGGATTCATCTCATCAAATTGGAAGAAATCAGGGACACTGGAATATTTGGGCAGGAGATCAACGTTCGTTTAAGGAAAAAGCGATGTTTGCTATACAAATATTGTCGTTACTTTGGTCAAATACTAAAGAAAAGGTTTGTGTTACAATGTGAATTGCCACAGAAATATAAAGCCCCGTCTAATGAGAAATATACATTTCAAGATAACCAAACGGAAATTGCTGACGTACTTAGTGGCATACTTTAATTGAAATAAAATATTTAAAAACAAATTTTGTGTATCATTCCTAATTTCGACTTTCAGCATATATTTTTTATTCCTAGCTTATTTTTAGCATATTTTTTTTAACGTATTGAGCATATTTCTGTGCTCGATAGCTGGCAACACTGGTGAATACAGAAAACCCACCATCGTACTAACACCGCCGTCACCATCGTCTTATTAACATAGTTTAACCGGTCTAGTTCTCGCCGTTTGCACTTTATGAGCTCTTCTCGTATTCTTTGCTACCAACATTTCAGAGTTCCCCTCATGCTCCTGATCTGTCTAAATATTAACTGAATTATCATTTTCAGCACAAAAATGATTCGTATTAATTATTGTAGTGTCAATGCTTCAGCTCCGTACCTACTAAACAGAAATCATCGAAACTCCATACAAAAACCAAGCATGCAGAAATAATTCTTGGTGAAATTTCATTCCGATTTCGAAACAAGTGCTGAAAAGTTTTAAGTGTTGCCACATCCTTAGAATTTGTGTCGATGGCATTGAACAGCTGATCGCAAAATACGAAGAACATTAAAGAAGGAAGAACACTCTCTTGGCTCTCGACGCTGAAACACAAAATTGACTTCAGACTGACTACATACACGCACACATGGAAACGATCGCACGGCGCAACCCAGTACGCGCCTGCTTTTCATTCAGTTGTCGTCGTGCGATTCAAGCAGAGCGGACACGACTAATACAAGCAAACGTTTCGTTGTGTTAGTGAGCAGCGAAAAACGAAGTTGGGAGCAATACACTGAAAAAAATTTGCGACTAGCAAATATCTGTAGAATCAAAGTTAGTCTAAATCGATTTTACACCAATGTACAAGCTTTTGGACTTTGTGCATAAGTTTTAATAAGTAAATTGAAAAAAGAAATTATTTTATGAATTATTCGAAAACATTTTGTTGAGTGTATATTTTGCGGCATGCACGATCGCACAGCGTCTGAGTTGATCGAAGTTGCAATTTTACACTCACGTTTAGTTTCGCTCTGATTTGTGCACTCTTGGTCAACACACGAGTGCGTTTCGCGTGCATTTGTGCACGCTAGGGTCCCGCACGAGCTCGCTTACGCTATGCGTATGTAGAAGTTTGTGAAGTTTGACAACAGGCAATTGCTTGGCCCAGCGCGTTGGCAGCCTGAAGTCAGTTTTGTGTTTCGGCTTCGAGAGCCAAGAGACAAAGACACAGTGGGCAAAAATGATTATATTGCGTAGAATACAATTCGAATAACTTTCGAATACATATTGTTTTATGAAGATAGTTTTATTTTGTAAAAATATATTTGTGTATTGATTATGTTGCGATCAGCTGTTCAAACGAAAAATGAGCTGTCAAACGAGCAGCTGGCAGCGCACAAAATGTTTTTAATGAGTTTAAGCGCGAGAATAAAAGAAATTTGATAAATGAAGTTGCAGATAATAAGTGTACAGGGGGCTTAACACATCTTAGGTATATGGATGAAAACTCTGCTTGTGAGGTATTTGGCATGCAGCCAGATACTAAAAAATCATTAATAATTTCTTTTTTGAAGTTTTTTTTTGAATGTTTACAGTGGCTTTCACCTTATTTCGTGAAAGACCGCATCTAAACTTTAAATTAAACTTTAAAGTTTAATCTGGTATTGAATTATAAACACATACTGAATCATAACTCGAGAAGTGAAAGTAAAACTGTGATTTACATGAAGTAACGTTCTACTAATTTAGCTACATGGAAAGGTGAAAAGTTGCATCTTTAATATGTCGCTAAGGTGAGTGATGTGCGTGAATACAATCATTGGAAGTTAAGTGATACACTTAATATACACAAAAACTTAAATCCAAATTTAATCTCTACAGCTTCTATGATAGCTGATAACCCAGACTGCCAAGCCGACAGACAAACCAAGCGATATGTAGGCACTACTAAATAAAGTCCTAGGCATTGAGTTAAGTTCAATATAAATTTTATGTACATGTGTTTATTTATAAAAAATTAACATACGTCAAAGTTTTGTGAAACACAATCGTCCTTCATGGCAGTGGAAACATTTTGGCCCCTTTCAAGTTTAGAACCTGTTTTAATGAAACTTGTTACTCTTGGTATTTATTAAAGTATTCTGAAAAAAAGGCGAATTGAGTCGGGCCGCATCGAGTCATTACCTAACTGCCATTGAACCTATCGTAATAATAATTCAAAAAATACATAGCGTTCAAAATTACAGAGGCCCACAAAAACAAAAAGTGTCATGATCTGGGCATGCGGCATATAGTTATATGTATATTGGGTCGCCGAATCCGAATGTGGGGAATTTTGCCATCACGTCAGGACTTCGACCTAACCTTAACCTTTAAATACACCCCAAAAAATAAAGAATCCTGATCTGAGCATGCGATATACGTTTTAATATATATTTTGACCTTCTAAGCCCGAATCCGAAGTCATAATTTACCCTAAACGTCTAAGTTTCCACTAAACCTCAAAAAACTCGAAACATTTTTGGATCCCCTAAAAAATAATGGGGGGTCATCGGGTCATGCGATTTATGTTTCTATATGTTTTTTGACTTTTCAAATTTAGATTCTAAGTCAAAACTTGCCAATCAAGTCTGAATTTCAAGCCAACCTAAACTTTTTTTGAAAAATGTCCAAAAGTTTGAATTTTTTGTATCATTGATTACGGCATTTATGCAATTATGTTTAGCCACGTATTAAAATTTTGTTTTTATCGGTTTAAATACAGTTTTAAAATAAATTGATAATTATCATAAATTTTTTTCGAATATTGAATATTTACATATATGTAACAAAAGGTGTTATGATAGACCTTACAAAATCTATGTATTCTTGGTCAGGATCAATTGCGGATCCGATTTAGTCGTCGCTGTTTGTCAGTTTAAACGCAGCTATTATAAAAGCTAGACAATATAAAGTTTCAATATTGTGCACATGTGCACATAAATATGTACATGTCTGTGAATACTTGCTTATTTATCAAAATTATTGGGAATGATAGCACTATTTTCTTGCATTTTTGCATAAATGCTTATACAACGTATTCATACAAGTATAACATACAGATGTATGAATGTGAAGGCTTAAGTTACGTTATATCTATTCAGGAGTAGATTTGTAGAATTATGAACTCATTATGTTTAAGCATAAGTCGAACGGTACCGCTGTTGCTGAAATGCTGATAAAGGGTTACCTTCAGCCTGCCCAAGGTTCTATAGACTTGCAGGTTCTTTTATTCTCCGATCGTTCCAATACTAGTTCTATATTATGGTGCCGAATTGAATGTGTATTATCAATATTATGTCTCACTTTGATCGACACTGCCAAGTTAAGTTATTTCTAAAATAAAAACTGTTCTTAATACAAAAACTTGCATTTCAGACAATTGTTCCTGTGACAGCTATATGTTAAAGTAGTCAGATTCTTATGAAACTTTTTAGAAAGTCGGATGTATTAAATTTGGTTATATTATCATAACAAAAACAAAAATCGGCCGATAGATCGGTCCTATCCTTTGACTTCTTGCTCTAGATCACAAGCCGAGTCGATTGAGCCATATGTGTCTGTCTGTCCGTCTAGATCTCATTTATTAAAAAAGCTAGAGACTCCAAAAGTTTATGAAGGTTTATGTGAACTGTCACAGATGAAGTTTATTTCAAATTTTGGATGCCGCGACAACCGCCTCCGAAAATCAATATTTTTATTTTTCTAGTCGATTTGTGAGCGAAGTGCAAAAAAGAAACAACATTCTGACTAAGTCCTTTACTTATGTAGATGACTATAATTTATATCTATCCTCTAAAATGCAATCCGATTGAACAATTAACACAGAAATTATTAAGGAAAGTATGAGAATAACATTAATTTTTTATGTCAGTTAAAAAGGGAGACAGGCATGAGCGAAGTTCGAGTACCAGAATAATTTTGAAACATGCATATGCATAAGTGTATAAATTTCACAACTTAAACTTAACCGGAACTTAGGTCGAAGTGTATCTTACTGTCGTGTGCCGCTCGACTGTTGCTCTTGTTTTAAATACATGTGTAAGTTATTGTACATTTTTATTTATTTGGTGAAAAAAATATAACTGTATAAATTTAATTGGGTATGATAAGTTGACTTATTTTGAAATAATACTGGTCTTCATATAAATACCCTCATCTCGGCAGATTGTTTTATATGGCAGCTATATGTTAGAGTATATTTTGCGGTATCAGTATTTTATAGAATAGAAAGGACGCAAAGTTTCTTAGTTATCATTTAAGATAAAAAAGGAACTAGTTTGCAGTGCAACCGACGGACATGATTAGTTCGACTTCACTGTCGATCCTGATTGATTTTGATTTTAGGATCGGAGACGTCTTTTAAAATTAATATACCCTCCGCAATCGTATAAAAAAAGCACAAATAAAGGTTTAATTTTGTTACAGCATACTGGATATTAATGAAAACCCACTAATATATAGCAGCTACATATTTATTTGCAGAACTCACTTATAATAAATAAATAAATTTTTTAAATGGTGTGCCAGATAACGGCATTAATCACTCAGATCAATCGGTGCATCGGTGCGATACCGGAGAATATTGTTCGGGGGTGCCGAAAGGCGAGGGTCGTTTTTCATGATTACTTGCGGTGTATTATTTGATCGGTTGCCGAAAACTCCGGTTTCGACAATCATTCATGGTGTTTTGATTTTTTTCCGGTGTGAATATGGTGGCGAAAAGAAACGGTGCCATCGGTCCAACAATATAAATTTCTGTATTTTTGACTATGCCTCGACAGCGACAACGCACAGTTTAATTAAAAAATGTTAATATAAAATATTCAAAGGCAGTTTCTAATAAGAAGACAACAACAAACGGAAACAAGTGTAAAGTGTCATCGGGTGGCTTCAATTGTGATATTCCCGAAATCAACCTTACCGACATTATTTCTTTAATTAAACTTGTATTACATATTTGGTGTTAAAAATTTTTTCACGGCATCACAGAGTCCACTTTGTAAACAATAATAATGAAATGAAATTGTAACTCTATGAACCACGCTGACCGCCAATATATGGCAACATAGTGTGTTCGGAATATATATATAGAAACTTCAAACTTTTTTGTTGTATTATTTTAACCGCAAATATGAAGTTCTACTTCACAGGTCACATTGGTATGGTCACCATAGGTAAGAAGGGTATTACGTGGGTTGCCTTTCATATCTCGGGACTAGAGAACAAAACCAAATATTAATCACTGAAAATCGCTTTATTGTTTTTCAAAATATTTCCCATTGGATTTGACTTATCTTGCAACACTCATACAGTCGACTGCTGTTTACTTTTGGGCTCATACGCGTAAATCCTCGATTCATAACCAGTCACGATGTTGTAGACGTGCTTCGAAGCATCGCGATCGTATTCTTCACTACTTTCAAACAATCGACACGAGCCTTTTTTGACAAATTGTGTAGGATCCAACGCAAACAAATTTTCTTGATTGATCTCACTAATGCCTAAGGTTGTCTTAATCTCACGATCTGTTGCGCACAGCATCAGCATTGGAATAACAACTGATTTTGGACAACCTTCACGAAATTCGTCTTGGAGTAAACTACGACCTCGGTTGAATTCACCATACCATCGATAAACACTGGTCCTTGATGGAGCTTCATCGCCAAAAATTGAATTAAGTTCATCGATGCACTGTTGTTGAGTTAATCCACGTCAAAAATTAAAAATATGCAATTTTTTTGGGCGAGATGAATCTTTAAAGTTACTGTAAACAACACAATTAGCGCTCGTATATTAAAACGTTCTGAGTACGTATAACCTCAAAAATGTCAAGCTGCCAGATTACAACAGTTCTGCTAACCAAAAACGTAAATAACAGAAGGAGATGTGGCAGACCACACACTATATATATTTTTCATCTGCATCAACAGCAGAGTCGATATAGTTATATCCGTCTGTCTGTCCTTCCGCGCAGATCATGTTTATCTTGGATTTTGTCCACGCCCCCTTCCGCCACCGTAAATCAATTTAAACTGAATTCAAAGCACGATAACTATCAACCCCCAAATGGTTTCGGCAATTAGATAATTAACATAGAAGATATTTAAGACAGTTAAGTTTTTAAGAAATATGTTTGAATACTTTTGGTTGGCATTAATTTATGATATCCTTCTATCGTTTGGGAACGGGTATAAAAAACGAAAACAGTAATTATTATAAGTTCGTAACTTGTGTGTAGGGTGTATCGTATAAATTTTAAAACGAGACTCAGTAAACACCAGATGAGTGTACATTGCGGTTACGCAACCTATGAAGCACGTTGATAAGCTGGCAAGGAAAGATCAAGAGTAATCTAAGTGCGTTAAGTACTACGCAGCCTCAGATTGCAAACTGAGTTTGCAAACTTGTTTGTTTTCTACCAAACAGTACTGCATTCAATGTGCAATGTGAGTTGAGTCAACTAAGTTGATTGGTGCTCTGTTTTTTTTACCAAAATAAATTCATTCCGAATTGGTGTCTATATGCAGAAGTCCGCTGCCATTCATTCGTAACTAAGGTCGATTGTCTCCTCTCACTTTTTTATTGAGTCGATAGAGCAGTTATACATACCATATGTATGTTTCTAGAAAAAAAATTGGATTTCTAGCAAATATTGGATGTCTGATTTATCGTTTTGTTATTATTATTTGCGTCCACTCATAATACGCTTCGGCATATAATAGTGGGTGTACTAACTTTATGCAAACGAAGCATATAGTATATTCTTGCTCAGGATCACTAGCCGAGTAGTAGAGCCATGTCCGTCTGTCTGCCTGTTCGTCTGGATGAACGGGGATCAGCTATTGTAACATATGTATTACATTAAAATGATTATGGTTTTGTATTTTTACAGACCCTAAAATATGAATTATTAAATAATAATCATGCGTGCACGTTTGCATATTATGAATATTATGAATATGTACACATGTATGTAAATACTTGCATACATTCATATCGATCTACCATGCCACCTATTGGTTGAGTGTTAGCATATATGCACATGTATTTTCGGTAATTGACATGTGCATGGAACTGAAGAGTCGAGAAACAGCTCGCGCTACCAGCTAGCATCGTTCGTCCTTTTCTTCCCTGCACAAGTAATATAGTTATGACGTCTTCAACAACTTGTTTGCTGATCGAAGGGTCGAAATGGTTTATCTAATAACTTCAGTGTTTATTGTCCGATCGGATTGCAATTTGGAGGATAACTTCATATAGTATTTATCTATATATATACTAAGGCAGAGCGTTAGGAAGTGAGTAAATCGCCATGTAAATCAAAATTGGCGGTTTGCGGGGGCGGTAGGCGTGTTATTCCAAATTGAAAATAAACTTGATCTGCGTATGGTATACAGGAATCTTCATGCTAAATTTGGTGTCCCTAGCTTTTGTAATAGCTGAGATCGGCGCGTTCATCCAGACAGACAGACAGACGGACAGACAGACGGACATGGCTTAATCGACTCGGCTAGTGATCCTGAGCAAGAATATATATACTTTATGGGGTCTCCGACGCCTCCTTCTGCCCGTTACATACATTTGCACAAAGTTAGTATACCCTTTTTTGACCATTTTCAATGGTCCAAGGGTATAAAAAATTGTTGGTCAGAAGGAGGCACCTCCCTATAACGTAATGAGCAAAGTCTATCAGTCCGTCCGTTGAGTACTCAACCTTTTGTAGTAGAAGTAGTCCTGAGTTAAATTCATACATAGGTCGCTTTGTGAAATTGATTCTTATTTTTTTTAACACTCGCTTTTAACATGTATTCATTAATTAACAAAACATATATATAATGAAAACCCATGACCTTATATAGTGAAAGACTCACTTTTAGTTTGTCTCATATTTTCTGTGATATTTAAAGTCATTTAAATTTTAGGTATTTTAAAATAAAATAAAAATAGATCGAATAAATTGTTATTGACAGAAAGTACTCAAACTTCTAACAAGCTGATAATGATATACTAGTATAAAATAAACGAGAAAGCTGGCAAAAACTCAGATCAATTGATTATAGAATTTCGATATTTTAAATGACCACTTAATGTCTAAATCTCAGTATGATCTATAGTTGTCGAGCATATGTGAAAAGGATAGTTATTAGTATCTTTACAGCAATGTCTTGGGAGCTCTGGAAGATTGTTCAAACATCGTGGAGATCGATCCTCCCATAAGAATACTCAAAGTATGATTTAACCATCTCTTCTCGCGTTCTAAATAAACTTGTTTTTCATAATTTTACTTTATTTATTTGATATTCTTAGAAATTATGAGATTAAAAATAAGTTTATACAATTTACAAGTATAACCGACTAATTAGCACATCACTATCAATATCACCTTGTATAAGGATATTTATAAAGACTACACCAAGAATGGTTCTAAGATTAGGTAAGGATGGTAGAATAACTTCAAGCCTGCCAGTATAGGGAAGGAGTATTAGATTTACTTCCCATGTTAGGTACAGATACAGATTTTACAGATCCAATGCGGTCCTTATGAACAGAGTATTGAGGATACCAAACGCATGTTCCGTACGCAAGGATTGGACAAACAAGTGGATAAAGAAGGTCTTTCTTAGATAATGATTGTCAAATTCACTGCACGTCCATAATTTTATTGACCATATTGGAAGTATGCTCGATATTCTCAAGTTTCAAGTCAAGCCGGATACCAAGATTTTCGACTAGACGAATTTTATCCAAGGTAGAACCGCAAAGAGTATAAGATATGTGCTTAGTTTTGGCTCGTAAGAATGTCATCAGCTTGCATTGAAAACCGTTAAGGTATAATAAATTTGCAGTACAACAAGAGTAAAAATTATCTATTGTAGATCAGATTAAAGGCAATGATAAATTAAAAATACAGCAGTAGTATAAGGAACCGTTTCTAAGCTCTGCAAAAAACTTTGAGCAATGGCTCATTAAGGGAATTGGCACAGAAACTAAGTACACAAGCGGGATTACCGTTGGGTTGTGGTGAAAAAATTTGCTTATCCCAGTTACCTAAACAAGTGAAATTTCGTTCAAGAGCAGGGTGAAGATACCTTTCGAGATTGGAATGTTGTATAAGAACTTAGCTAACATTTCGCCCATGGCTTGATCTGTGTCTGCATTAACATTTTCAAACGACAATTTTGAATTTTGCGAATTTCCATTCGCATACGTGTATTTACGGTTCATGTTAACTAAATTATAAAACTGTTTAGGACTAAACTAGTTTCTATTACGGCTCGTATTCAGCCCGGTGAAGGTTGACCAAGCAATTAAGTAGCGGGAAAAAGCAAGATGAGAGTTATCCACTTTATATTTAGGCCATGGATTTTAAAAAAATGCATGGTCTATTGTGTTTGTTGGAACGAAAATGTGCGCAACAGGCAGAAGGAGGTATCTCCGAACCCATAAACTATATATATTCTGAATCAGCGTCAACAGACGAGTCGATTGAGCTATGTCTGTCTATCCGTCTGTCTGTCTGTATGAACGAGTATATCTCAGAAACTATGTAAGTTAGAGCCACCAAATTTTGTAACAACGTTCGTGTATATTGCAGTGTTTCGAAGTTTTTTTTTTAAAATTGCGACACGCCTCTTCGCGCCTCTGTAAATCAGTAATAACTGTTTAGAAGCAACAATATTAAGTCAACAATCAAAGTTTAATGACACACATGACAAATACCTTGCCACGAGCGTTTTGTGGAAATTTAAATCGGACTATAAATAAGTAAGATATGATACAATACACAGACACACACCAATAAAAATTTGTATTTGCTATCGGCCGGTGGTAACAGATATGGTTCATCATGCAACCGTGCCGGTTAATCAATGAGCCAATAGCTGAGTGGTAAGAGTGGCGGACGGGAATTTTGAAGGCTTGTGTGTGTTGTGGCGCGAGTGCATTCTTTCCATTTTATTTATTTCTTTTATTCTAATAAACTAAAACGAAAGCAGCAGCCGAGGGGGCTGTGATATACAAATCCGAAACTTTTCATGTCAAATTAAATTTCAATTAAAAATAGTTTTCCTCAAGTTGATTTCATTGATTTTGATTTATTTATTTATAAATATTTTATATAAATAATTATTATTTTTAAATAAATTTTAATAAATATTTATTGACCGTTTAAATTTTATTTAATGAAAATCAATAAAAACATTTCACATGTCGATCGCGGCAGGAAGCGAGCGTCAAATACGTTCAACATCATTAATGTTATAGTATGGGACATAGCTCACTTAGCCACTTAACTCAACTTAGCCAGTTCAACTCATGCGGCAGTCGCCTTATTTTATTACATAAGTAAATGTACATAAATTAAATATTTATTAATTATCAAATATATAAGTTATCCACTGACTCCCAGCTGATCAAGCGTTTCGAGAAGTCAACGGTAGGACAAGCGGATGTGGCGCAACAATGTTGTTGACCGGCGCGGTAACCCAATACCACACACGAGGCGCTAACGCTGCACTTTTGACAGCGGCGGCGACGTCGTTGTTTGATGGCTGGGTTTCGCTCATAACTTTGTTCTCTTTAAGTTTTAGTTTTTAATTGGATTTCAATAAAGCGCGACCTATCGTCCGCTAAATAAATTAATTGAATTACTCAACTAGAACCGTGTACTTATTTGGCGCCCAAATCGGCATAAAGCCAACGAGCCAAATTTATAAAAAAAAAAACAAAAAACCGACATCGACATCAACGACCCAAATTTATAAAAAAACAACAAAAAAACGACATCTCGATTCCGCCGCGCAAGTCGCAACAAAGTGCAATCAAAGCCGGTAACAATATTTTGTGCGAAATTTTCAAAGTACAAAATAAAATATAAATAACATAAAAAAAAAACTACAGTTTTATACGAAACTCAAATAACAATTAATATTTTGTGCGAGTTAAAAATACACAACTATTTTGATTAAAGTCAAATCAAAATACAACAGACACTAAAACAACACTGTGACTGCGGCGCTGGATGCAGAAATCTTTTTCACAAATAATTTCAAGAAGCCTGTAAGTGGTTTGTTTAGTGAGAAAAGAAAAAAAAAAAAATAAATAATATTAAATAAAAACATTTTTAAACTAAAATTTTATTACACATTTATAACCTCATATATTACATAGATGAGCGGAAGAATATTTTTTTTTTCAATTTATATAATTTGTGCAGTGCATTGAATGATTGACAACGATAATATATTTTTGAAGTTAGCGGAGGGATTTGAATCTTTAAGTGTGTTCCCGAGCCGCGGGACAGTTACAGTAAAACCGAAAGCTAATTCACAAGTGGAGTCCGAACAGTTGCGTGCGATAATTGACGCAGCAGTGCAGAGCGCACTAGCAAGACTATAATAGAAGAGAAACAATCCTTAAGCAGGAACTAGAACGACAGATCTCGCAAGTGGCCTCTAACTTAAGAAATACACACCTATCGATTCCAGAGGTGAAAGTTTACAAAGATGTAGAGATCATAGACGGGGTGAAATGTGATGATCCCCTCGACGCTGTTAAGCGCATACCTGAATTTCAGGACACGCATGAGTCATACGTTGCGTGGAGACAGTCGGCACACGCAGCGTACAAAATTTTCGAAAGATACAACGCCAGCTCTCGCCATTATCAAGCCATCATAATAATTAGAAGTAAAATTAGGGGTCCGGCGGACGCGGTCCTCGCTTCATGTAACACACCATTGAACTTCGAGGCCATTTTAGCGAGACTCGACTTTACATATGTCATTGAACAGGAAATGGGCACGCTTAGACAAGGTAGCCTTTCAATCTTACAATATTACGATGAGGTCGAGAGAAAAGGATCAATTTATTATATAGTGTTCTTCATGTGATGAAGGTTCAATTAAGACTAATTCAATGTTGCGTCATGAAAGACGCTTACAAATATTTAGTGTGACTTATACTTATACAAATGTGTATGCGCAATGAATAGTGCGTATAAGAGTGCGTTGCCAATTAGCAATATGTATATTTCTCACACTCCTTCTCAACGCAATTATACAAATTTTTGATCTACTGCATACCTAACATACATGTAAATTTCATATGCTTAACTTTACACAGATTTTTAGTTAGGATATCAGCTATCATATTTTCAGTAGGTACATAGTTAATTTCCACAAATTTATTCTTAACCATTTCCCGTACATAGTGATATTTGATGTCAATGTGTTGGCTGCATGCATGGAATTTCGAGTCCTTAGCTAGACACTGTGCACTTTGATTATCGCTGTTGATTTGTGTTGCGTAGTCGTCACCAAATCCCATTTCACGCATCACCTTGCGTATGTACGTTGCTTCTTTTGCAGCCATCGATAGTGCGACGTACTCCGCTTCAGTGCTGCTCAAGGCTACCACACCTTGTTTTTTGCTTTCCCATGATACTGCTGCCCCGGCTGCGAGGAACGTCCAGCCACTGAATGATTTTCGGTCCGTGCTGTCTCCAGCCCAATTAGCATCGACGAAGCTATATACAGGCTTTCCAGTCTTCTTATATTGTAGACATAATTCGGCAGTGCCCCTCAAGTACCTCAGTATTTTTTTAGCAGCTGCCTCGTGCTCCTGATGTGGATCCGTATTCTGCTGTGCAAGTTTTACGACTGAGTGTAATATATCCATTGCCAAATACATTAGAGATCCTATCAGTGATTGATAGGTCTACACGCTTGCAGTCGTCGTGATCGCATTTCACTTGAAATCCTGCTTCGAGAGGTATAGCATTAGGTTTGCAGTTTTGCATGCCATACTCACGTAAGAGATTTTCAATATATTGCTTATGGCCAACATTTATGTTGTCGACATCTTTATTCTTTTTAGGTCATCTTTGCTGGTACTGGCCACAATCATGTCATCTACAAACATGTCCAATGTTTGACCTTGTCGCCGTGTGTATAGACACAGCTCGCTGGCGCAGGGGTTGAAGTCCATCTTCACCAAAAAAGAATTTAGCTTCACATTCCACTCACGCCCACTCTGCTTTAAGCCGTACAAAGATTTGTTCAGCTTTAACACACACTCAGGGAACTTCTGGTCAACAAATCCTTCTGGTTGGCGCATGTACACCAAATCTCGCAGAAGAAACATCCATTTGATGGACATACATACAATGCTCAACTGCCAGAGCAATCACCAGCCTGATCGTAGAATACCTCGCCACTGGTGAGAAAGTTTCACTGTAGTTTATGCCAAAGCGCTGCGCACAGCCTTTAGCCACTAAACAGGACTTGAATTTATGCACCTCGCCATTTTTGTTACGCTTGACAGCGAACACCCATCTGCTACCAATAGCCATCTCTCCTTTTGGTAGGTCAGTCAACGTCCACGTTTTGTTGGCTTGTAGACTTGCTATCTCCTTCTGCATCGATGCCTTCCAAAACTTTGCATGATGAGAATTCAAAGCTACATCCACAGTTCCAGGCACTGATACATCATCAGTTGTCATAACATTGAGTATGTTATACCGCTTGCGAGGGCGTCCGGGTTGCCCAGTGTAGATAAGCTTTGGTCGTCCAGGTCCTCTCTTCCCGCAATCATCAGCTGTGTCGAATTCCAAATCTCCTTCCCCAATTTTAGCTGCTTCTTGTTGCTGTTCATGATGATTCATACCGTCCAGTGACACATCTTCAACATTGTCGTCTATGTTACATGCAGAATTAGACTCGTCCATCACCAGCGTGACTTCAGTACTGTTTGTTGAGCCCCGATCTCTCACACTGTCGTCTAAAGGGGAATCTTCAAGAAATACGAGTATAACATCTCGTGGCTCCGTTACCTTCCTTGTTTTTGGGTCAAACAAACGATATGCCTTTGCTGTTGCAGAATAGCCAATCAACACTCGCTCCTCACATTTAGGTTGAAACTTCTTGCTGTGCGTCTTGTTAAGTATGATAGCTCTAGTAGAGCTGGGTGGGCGCGGGCCTACTTTTTGAGGCCCGACCCGGTACGAGCACGAAACCTAGTCCCAAAAAAAAGCACGAGGACCGCAGCACTTTTTTTGAAAAAGCACGGCCCGGCCCAAGCCAAACACGAAAATTTCAACAAAAAAAACCAATGCAATTTTTTAATTTATAGTATGTCATATACAAAGAAATTTAGTTAAATCCAATATACTTATTAATTATTACAGTGTTATAATATCCAGTGTTTTAAACATAACTTATGGCAAGTTTTTATTTAAAAATAAAATGTTTTCTAAGTTTAAACTTTTCGAACGTGTACGACGCTTAATTTAAATATTTTTCGATTTCAATATCAAAAGAATTTAATTGTAACTTTGGTTTTTTGGAAAATTTGTAATCTTGAAATTCTGCAAACAGTCCTGACCCCTTTTCATCTGGGCTTCCCTCATCATTTATCATTTCTGAAAGTATTGCTTTGACAGTTACCTTAACTTTTGGCGATAAGAAACGCATTTCCTTGAAGGGAGGATTTAAGAAGAGGCCAACATAATGTGCCGTTGATGGTGCAAATATTTATTTAAAGAATTTAACGTATTATTTTTTAGCTGAATTATGATTTCAGAATCGTGCATTTCAGTGGCGCACACCTTCAATAATTTCTCCGACCACAAACAACAATCCGAACAATCTTTAAACGATTTTAAAAAATGCAGTAAGCTGTCGAGCAATGAAAAATCTAGTCCGGATATTCGATTAAGCTCATCTCTTTCTAATAAAATTACTTTTATTTCTTCTTTCACTGATTTAATGCTGTCTAACATAATAAATACTGAGTTCCAAGGAGTACGTATTTCTTGCTTTAACGTCTTAGACAGTTTGTTATTAAAATGCGAATGTTTAAAATATTTTACAAGATTTTTGCAAAATTCTATTAGGGACTTAATTGGAGGAAGAGGATTTTTTTTCAAATATGTCATCCATAGTCAGGTTTAAATTGTGGCATGCACACGATAATCTTTTGTAGCTTTTAAAGGCAGCTACCACATTTGCCCCATTGTCCGTAACAAAAATACATTTATCGATATTAGAATCCAAACTGTACTCTACCAAAATTTCCTTAACGTTATTGAGGATGTTCTCGCCTGTCTTCTTATCATCTGTGAACTCTTTTATCCCTAGCAAAGCCACTTGCAGCTTAAATGACTCATCCACGTAGTGAGCCCTCAGCGAAATGAAGTTTCTTTTCGTGTAGTCGTCCGTCCACATATGTATCTGTTGTAAATGCCAACTGTTGACCTTTTATTTTGGACCGCACTTCATTTTTTAGGCTTTCGTACTCTCGGCTCATAATTGTAGATGACAACGCTTTGCGCGATGTGACTAAATCAGCGAAGTCCTGTTTGCCATACACTGATCCAATATCCAAAAGCTCTTGGCAATAGTCGCGAGAGCCATTGCCTGTCAATTGAAAACATGAATCATTCACAACATCTGACTATTTTTGTTGTACTAACCTTCAGTTACGGAAAACGAATGTAGATCTTTTGCAACCAATGCGAGCTGTTTTCTCTCCAGAAATTTCATCACACGATTGGGCACCGTTTTTTTGGCAAATAATGGAAGCGAATCGATTCTGGGTTGGTTGGCATTTTCATTTGCCGCCAAAACACATGTGTCGGGCGAATGTGCCCGTTCCATGCCTAGATGCTTATGCAATCACATTCTTGCATTCGCGGCAGCATAAAAATTCAACTATTTTATTGTTGAATTCGATTAAATCGAATGTTTGCCACACATTGCTGCGACCTTTGTTGTTTGGAATTCATTTTGTTTTATCACTTTTGATATCAATTGAATTTTGTATTTTCTGTCGCGACATTGTATATGCCTTCACTACACTGATGTTTTTTATAAGTGATGTGCAATTTGGTAGCAAAAGTGATGGGCAAAAGGCGATAAATATTTGAAACACTGGAAACTATCATATCACGAATCTCACCGATTGTGCGGTTCGATTTTGCGGGTCTCCGGGCTTTTGCGGGCTTCTGGGCTTTTGCGGGCCTCCGGGGTTTTGCGGGCCTCCGAGCTTTTTTCATAGGCCCGGGGCCCGCACGAAACTCGATTTTTAGGCACGAGCACGTTTTTTTTTGGCAAAAGCCCGCGGGCCACGAAAAAAAGCACGGCCCGCGCCCACCTCTAAGCTCTACTACCAAATATTCTTAGATGACTTACACCTGGTTTCTTGCCATTCCATGACTCGTAAGGTGTCATATCGGTCAACGTCGATGTCTCAGAGCGCTTGCGCAGATATGCAGCTGTATTTATGGCCTCTGCCCAAAAACTCTCGTCGAGATCAGCATGAACCAGCATGCTGCGTGCCATCTCCACCAACGTTCGGTTCGCTCGTTGCTGCGGTGTATGAGGCACAGTAAAATGCCTCCTTATACCATTGTTGTTTAGGAATAGTTGAAATGCGCTACTCATATACTCAAGCCCGTTGTCACTTCTCAGACACTTTATTTTCCTACCAGTTAATGATTCCGCAATTGCTTTAAATTCTTTGAACTTATCAAAAATTTCACTTCGCGTCTTCAAAAAACAAACGTAAACGTAACGCGATTTATCGTCAATAAAAGTTGCAAAGTAACGAGCACCGCCAACCGAACTCTTGTGCATTGGTCCACAAATTTCTGTATGGATGAGATCTAATACGTCCTTTGCCCGATTATAAGACTGCTTAGGAAATTGCTTCTCACTTATTATGCACTTTGCGCAAGTCTCACACACATAGTTTTGCATTTTTATACATTGTTCGGATGTTAAGCCATGAACCATATGATTTTTCATCATTTTATTTATACTAGCAAAATTTAAATGGCCAAAGCGGTAGTGCCATTTAATAAGTCCGTTTTTATCAGTTTGTGCGCTGAATCATTTTTGTTCGCTCGTTTCAAACAAAAACAAATCGTTATCAAATATTCTTCGAAAAATTGTGGTTGTGGTTCGCAGCAGCAAACACAGAAAACGACTTTTTATTATCACTCTCTTCATTGTTTCTCTTTTCGTTTGTTTTCTTTGAATGTTTACAGTTAACCGCGATGTGCCCTTGACGACCACAATACCAGCACACTCGCTGCTTAAAGTTTTTATTTTGCGAGACTGTACTTTTCTCACGTCGCGACGAGAACATTTTCTGCGCTCCGCTTTGTTCTGTATCTATATTTCGGCGCTCACTCTCTTCGAGTAATTTGATTTTTAACGCAGCCAACGAAGGTAACGAATCACGGGATTCAATGGCAACTACAAAATTGTCAAAAGATTCCGGCAAACTAGACAATAGCAATATGCACAGACACTCATCGAAAGTCTGAAAATTTAGCTATGTGCGATGCCATATTTTCTGAGTCTGTCAACTTTATATACAACAGTTGTCTCAGCAATTGAACACGACGCGCGGGACCTGCGGGCATATGGATTTCTTTTAGTTTTTTCCAAGCACTTGCAGCAATTACGTAATTTTTGACATTGTTTATTTGTGATGCCTTAATGCAGAGCATAATGCTCGCGAGAGCCTTCTCATCATTGGCATCAAAATCCAATTTTTTCTCGGGACTATCACTTTTAAGTTTCACTTTTAGTCCACACACGTAGCCCCAAAACTCGGCATGTATGAGCACGCTTTTCATTTGCACGACCCACGCACCATAATTATTGTCGTCCAATTTCTCTATCGAGTACATTATTGAATTCATTGTTACAAACAAGAAAGTCCAGATTATTTGCTATTCACTTTCTTTACTAATTCGATATAATAACTTCGCGAACAATAACCTGATGAATTTATTATGTCGTGTTCTTCATGTGATGAAAATTCAATTAAGACTAATTCAATGTTGCGTCATGAAAGGCGCTTACAAATGTTTAGTGTGACCTCTACTTATACAAATGTATATGCGCAATGAAAAGTGCGTATAAGAGTGCGTTGCCAATTAGCAATATGTATATTTCTCACAGAAAGCTTACGTTGCTTACAAATAAAGCCCATATGACTTATGACAAAAGTCTGGCAACAGGTATGTGTGAAAAATTCAGGGGCGACCCATTGCGTGTTTTTATTTCCGGACTAAAACGCAGCCTAACTGATGTGTTGTTTGCAGCCCACTTGCCAGACTTACTTTCAGCACTAGCTTTAGCCCAAGAAGTTGAGGCGAATCACGAAAGATATGCTTTCGCGGCAAGCTTTTCTAAAGAACAAGAAGAGAAATGTCGCACAGAGCAACGCGCACAGGGTCGTCAGCAACAACAAACTCAAGACAAGAAGCCAGGTTTCCAGGGTTCTCAAGGCAAGAGCCCAGTTTTTAAGAAGCAATGCGTGCAGTCATCGGACAAGACCCAAGCTAGAAATGTAGATAGCGCACCAATTTTCAGAAAGGTCAAAGCTCGGGTAGATTCAACGCTAACCAGGGCCAGGCGAATAAGCGCTCCGCTGCATCTGACTGTAGGACAGGTCAAAGACGGCAGAGGGTGGACCACCTTAACGCAAACGCAGAGGAAGGGTCAAATTACACTGACGCAGCACAAGAAGCGTCAACCGAAATAGAGGATATTAACGAGCAGGGATACGAAAGCGATAGCGCTAATTTTTTAGTGGTACGTCCCGCTTGCCGTTCATGCGGCTCAGAATAGCGGGCACAACTATGACATTTTTAATCGACACGGGTGCGTCAAAAAATTATTTTAAACCACATAAGCAGCTTTATGCATCACCCCGTTCGAGTCCCTTTTCGTCGTTAACTCCATTCACGGCTCAAACAACGTTGTCAAAAAATGCAAGTTGTCTACTAGATTCCTTGTCTACCTTTGACGGAATCATCGGCTTCGATCTGCTAAAACAGGTGGGCGCTGTTCTTTGCTTAAAAGAAAGCAAATTAAAAATTGGTGCGATTTCGGAGGCATTGCAGTACTATGAGTGTACGGATGTCAACCATACCAAGAATAGGGAAATCGAGGCACCACCTGCGGTGAAGGCAGATTTTCTGCAAATGCTTCATCGGAATAAAAAGGCTTTCGCAGACGCCAACGAGCATTGCCTTACAACACGTCCGTAGTGGCCACCATTCGAACAACCGATCAAACCGTGGTTTATTCGAAGTTGTATCCCTACCCCAAAGGTGTAGAAGATATTGTCGCTGCAGAGGTTAAAGAACTTCTCAAAAACGGCATTATAAGAAAATCGAAATCACCCTACAACAATCGGATATGGGTGGTAGATAAAAAGGGCACGGACGAGATGGGCAACAGAAATGAACGTCTGGTAATGGGCTTTAGAAAGCTCAATCTCAAAACCATTGCCGACAAATACCCAATGCCGAGCATTACAATGATTCTGGCAAACTTGGGTAAAGCGAAATTCTTCACGACGCTCGACCTGAAATCAGGCATTCACCAGATTTCTCTGGCAGAACGCGATCGCAAGAAGACGGCTTTTTCGGTTAACGGTGGCCAATACGAATTTTGCCGACTCCCTTTTGGGCTGAAAAACGCCGGTAGCATCTTTCAACGGGCTATCGATGATGTTCTGCGAGAACAAATTGGAAAATCCTGCTATGTGTACGTAGATGACGTTATCGTCTTTTCAGAAAGCGAAACAGACTATGTCAAGCACGTTGACTGGGTCTCAAAGAGCCTCATGGAGGCAAATATGCGAGTAGCACATGAAAAGCCACAATTCTTTAAGATAAGTGTCGAGTACCTCGGCTTTATAGTGACTAATATAGGTGTGAAAACAGACCCTGAAAAGGTGAAAGCGATTCAACATTTCGAAGAGCCAAAAACGGTGTACAGCGTTAGGTCATTCATGGGCCTAGCAAGTTACTGTCGTTGTTTTATCAAAGATTTCGCCGCAATCGAAAAAACCTCTCTCCGACATTCTGAAAGGGGAAAATATAGGTCTAAGAAAATTCCAGTTCTATTTGACGAGACCCAGTGCAACGCGTTTGAAAAACTGAGAAGTATATTAGCATCAGAAGACGTAATTTTAATGTACCCAAACTACGGGGAACCATTTGACCTGAACACTGACGCGTCAGCTTATAGCATAGGTGCCGTCCTTTCTCAAAATGGCCGGCCCATCACGATGATATCCCGCACTTTGAAAGACAGGAAAGCAAACTACGCTACTAACGAGCGAGAATTGCTAGCTACCGTCTGGGCGGTGGAAAAACTGAGACATTTCCTTTACGGGGTCAAGGATATTAACATATTCACGGACCACCAGCCGCTTAAGTTCGCAGTATCCGAAAGTAATCCAAACGCCAAAATCAAGCGTTAAAAGGCTCGCATTGATGAAACAGGGGCTAAACTTTTTTATAAGCCAGGTAGTGAAAACCATGTGGCCGATGCGCTTTCCCGTCAAAACTTGAATGCCTTACAGAGCACGAGCAATGAGCGAGCTATCGCTAAGCTATACTCTAGAGTTAACCGAGAAGCCACTAAACTGCTTTCGAAACCAGATTGTTTTGGAGGAAGCGCGCTTCCCCTTAGAAAGAAAATTTATTTTGTTCGGTAGAAGACTCGTCATTTGATAAATTTCGTGGATAAACAGACACTCGTCGAGACTGCTAAGGCCGTCATCAACCCAAATGTAGTGAACGTGATTCACTGCAGTCTACCAACTTTGGCAAAAATCCAACATGAATTGGTAGAAAACTTCCCTGCCACAAAATTCTGGTTTTGTAAGAATTTCGTGTCCGGCGTCTTTGACATCAACGACAGAAGGGAAATAATTACTAAAGAGCATAATAGAGCCTCCCAGGAGAACATTAAGCAGGTCATGCTGGAATACTATTTCCCTAAAATGAGAAGTTTGGCAAACGAGATCTTTCTTAATTGCAGAATTTGCACAAAAGCAAAATATGATAGAAAACCAAAAAAACAGGATCTCGGACAGACGCCAATCCTTTCACAGACTGGAGAAATGTTGCACATCGATATTTTCTCCACGGCCAGGAATTCTCTAAATTTGCGCTCGTGCAATCAATTGCTTCACGTACACGAGGCCCGCCCTGCTAGTGCTATTGAACATATTCCCCTTAGCAAAGCAAATTTATTGCGACAACGAGCTTACGTTCAAGTCAAAAACCATTAGGTCCCTGCTAATGAACAATTTCGGCGTAAGCATAGTGAATGCACCTCCGCTGCACAGCACGTCGAACGGCCAGGTGGAACGGTCCCACAGCACCCTTCTGGAGATAGCTAGGTGTTTGAAGCTGCAGAGAGGGGTTGTCAATACGGTTGACCTAATTTTGCAGGCAACTATCACTCGGTGGTCAATAAACGACCTAGGAACATTTTGCACGCCGCTTAGCTTAGATCGAGCAGAATGCTAGGGTTAACAAAAAGAGTCAAAACATGGTCTTTGAGGTAGGCGAAAAAGTCCTGCTAAAGACAAATCGCAGACTGGGTAACAAACTATCGCCTCTTTGCCTGGAGAAGAAGATAGAAGCAGATTTAGGGTCAACAGTTCTCCTTGAGGGGAGGGTGGTCCACAAGAATAACCTCCGCTGAAATAAAATTTAAGAATTGGCATTTATACTAAAATTAATCAACATTCTAGGTTTACCTTTGTGGTGCTTTCACTTCTGCCCGCGGCAGCCGGACGAGTTACGGACTACTCTCACTCGAATTACATACCAGTTACGGACGGAGACATTCTTATTTGGAACCAGTACGGATACCTACGACATTTATCGAACCTCACGGACTACAAAAGAATGACTGACAATACTATGCGATTAGCAGGATTATTCCCGCAATCCCATATGAGGAAGCTTGTGGAGGTGGACACAGGACACGCAGACATGTTGGCTGCTCTCGATTTACACCATCGCAAGGCTAGAAGTCTAAACTTCCTAGGAACAGCTCTTAAAGCTGTGGCAGGCACCGAACGACGCGAACGACTTAAGACAAATAGAAATAACGCAGTCGCAGCTGGTCACTGCAAATAATACGCAGATTTTAATAAATTCTAGGAATCAGGAAAAAATCAACCAACTCACCAACACAGTAAACAAAATTCTAGAAGTTACTAAGAATAAACAAACTGACACCGGTCACTCGCAATGCGCAATAGAATTCTTGTCACCGAATTGGGAAATCTAATGCCCACTCTAAAACCTTGAGAAACTAAATGTAGTAAATCCAGCTATCATAGATCACTCGGATCTCACATCAATTCTCACTGATCAAGCCACAGGGACTACAGTTACTGACGTTTTGAAAGTATCTATTGTAACATTAAGATAGATCGTAAGGATAATGTAATCATTCTCATCATTTAATACCCCATAATAAGCAAGCTGTGCAAAAGGATAACAGTCTTCCCTGTTGCCCACAACGGATTGGTCCTACAACTCCACGACAACTTAGTGGCCGATTGCAACGGCAAAATGTTGGCCTTGGCAAACTTCACCCGAACAGCGGCAGCTACTTTCTGCAAACAACCCGAGGGCAGCACCTGCGCACAAGGCCTCCACTCTGGAGGCACTGCTCACTGCCTATCGCAACCAATCCATCTCGACCCCGTTACCGTGGTTGATGACGGCATCATCATCGTAAACGACTGAGTTGAAAATCTACGGGACGAACCTCATAACGTTCAGCTCGTATGCCACCATCAACGGCACCAGATATTTGAACCGTAACAGCGTCCACAGCCGGTTCCCTGCTGAAGCGGCATCGCCTCTACTCAACATCAGCGGCGACGACACGATTCTCAGCCTTCCCTACATCCATAGGCTGAGCGAAGAAAATCTGAACTACATCAACGAATTCAAGGAGCGTGTCACGACTGGCACTATATCAGCGATCTCCCTTGGTATCTTGCTGCTAGCGTGTGCCACGGGAATTGGCGTCCACCTTCTTCATCAGCTTGTGAAGAAACAGAGAGACGCCCAGCAGATCACAGAGCTGGTCAAAAAAGTTCAGTGCATACGAGGACGGACTGTCTTCGAGAGGGGGAGCAGTTATCCACTGACTCCCAGAATTCGCTGATCAAGCGTTTGGGTAAGTCAACCACACACGAGGCGCTATCGCTGCACTTTTGACAGCGACGGCGAAACTACCATGGTAGGTTACATTATCGAGCAGCACGTGCAAATCATAAAATTGTTTTATGAAAATGGGTCTTCAGTTCAAGCAACGTTCCGCGCACTTCGCCCGTTTTACGGTCTTTAGCGACGCGGCGCATTTTTGGATAAATGGTTATGTCAACAAGCAAAATTGCCATATTTGGGACGAAACCAATCCACACGAGGTTCACCAAGTGGCAATGCATCCGCAGAAAGTGACTGTTTGGTGCGGATTTTACGCCGGAGGCGTGATTGGTCCGTATTTTTTCGAAAACGATAATGATGTGGCCGTCACCGTCAATGGTGAGCGATACCGGTCGATGATAACCAACTTCTTTTGAGCTGAAATCGAGAATATGGATCTGGACAACATGTGGTTTCAACAGGACAGCGCTACGTGCCACACAGCACACGCTACAATGGATGTCTTGCACGAGCAATTTCCGGACATAGTCATCTCGCGCGGAGGCGACGTAAACTGGCCACCGAGATCGTGCGATTTGACCTCGCTGGACTTTTTCTTGTGGGGTTTTCTTAAGTTGTCCTCAAAGTCAACAGCAAATATCTCTCCTTCCTGTTTTTTTTCTTTTCAAGCGCCCTTATTGGAAAACCCTTTACTATCTAGCCAAATCCAACTTTGTCAAATGCTTGAGAGACATTCAGAAATAGGTAAATTATATGAAATATCCCCGTTTTTGAAAGCAGTTTGTATTTCGGATGTTATTTGATTGAATTGTTCAATGATCCCATGTTTCAATCGAAAGCAAAACCGATGCACTCAAGTAGAAGGTGATCCTTGTCATCAAGAACAAGTCGCTCGATGCTTAGGTTTGTCATCTTAGGGCTGCCAGTATGATGGTTTGTCCGAAGAGACATCGAGCTTTCTTTCTTGCTTTTATGACGGCGTTATATAACTGTTTTTTTAGGGGTGATGAGTCGTAAAAGTGGATGTGTTTGGCGCTGTAGTCACTTGCAACAATAAAATGTTCCCCTAGGGTGTTGAAGAAGTTCAGAATCTGTTGTTCGGATACATTACAACCGATTTTCCGATTTTAGGAAGTTTGCGAAGGTCACATTTTATGAGGCGATCGCAGAGTCGAATAAGAATCTCTTTGCAGTTGAGAACGAGAGCAACAGTCGAGCGGCACGCGACAGTGGGATACCTTTCGATTTACAAGGTGCGTTCCAAAGTAAACAGGACTTTTTGAATCTAGCGCCCTCTAGTGGCGCAATCTATATGTCCACTAGTGCGTTAGAATTTGCTATCCTTTATCGACTTCCAGTAAAAATTTCATAACATTTCATAACATGGAAGTGAAGTTATTGCGTTTTAAGTATCAGTTTTGTCATCGGTGCGAAATTGAGCTTCGACCGACGGACAGTCAGACGGATATGGCTCAATCGTCTCAGCTAGTGATCCCGGGAAAAAATATATACACTTTATGAGATCTCCAACGCCTCCTTCTGCCTTTTACACACATTCGCACAGAGTTAGTATGCCCATTTTTGACCATTTTCAATAGTCGAAGGGTATAAAATTAAGTATAAAATTAAGTCTGAGATTGTTTCTGATGGTAAAAGTGTATTCTGTGCGTTATGGATGTGTTTAGGCACTTGCATGAATATGTAGCAGCACTGCACTGAAAGACTCTCTTGACACTCTTAAAACCTAAACATTTACTATAGTATGGCCTCATAAGAATGCATTAAGAATGTTCCAAGCGGTGTTTTTCAACCACCACTTTAGACTCTAAGATCAGTTGGAATAAACTCAACAAAGTGTATAGACGACGCGCGTTGTTATACAGAGGCGTGCAGAAATTACTCGGGAATGAATCCGGCTTTTGTGATCTTTGTATATAAGACGTCCTGTATAGTTTGTTGTGTGGTTTCCATCACAGTTGCCGTATTTTTTGATTTTGGGGTCGCTTTTATTTTTAGTGCAATGAGTAGAGGCATGAAGCTCTCCATAGGTGATATAAACACAATGTGCAGTATGCTCTTGTATTTTTGTCAATTCGTGCATTGAACAGGGCTTTTGCACTTGTGTGGTTCTTCTCCGGTAATCCTATGATGCATAAGAATTTGTAAATTGCGTGCACTTTATTTTCTAATAGCCTTAGTGTCAGACTTCGACTGCACTTTGACGAGTGGTTGTGGGATTCTGTCTTTGTTCAGAATGTTGAAGACAGTCCTAAAGTTCTCTTCGGTTTTAACTTGGACCCAAGTTTTGTTTGGGGTATTATGTGGAATTTGTCTTTTCCAACAAGCTCAATTATTTTATTAACGAATACATTCGAGCTTTACTCTCGATTCCAGATTTCACTATTTTTTTTGTTTGGGTTTGTTGCTGATTCAGCAGAAACAAGCGTTGCAGTCGACATCCTGAGTATGATCGATACAGTTGCAGTATTTATTGTCGTTGCGCATGCAGTGGTTAACAAGGTCAACGTGTTGGTTATCTTTTTGGCACATCGTTGGTATTGGCGGTTGGCAAGGAAGAGGTCTGTCGTTAGTTGTTGGTATCTTGTGTCGCCAAACGGCGTTTACATTGGTTTCGTGCATTTTTTCGGGCTGCGGAGAGACAAATGAAAATAACGCGTTGTTTAGTATGGAAGAAAGATGACGTTTGTCTTGCTCGCGTTGACGTTAAGAGCGATTGTCGTTTTCCCTCATTAATCATTAATCATTGAAATGAGCCTCAGCAATTTACAAAAGTGCAGTAATCATATTGGCCTTGTAGCTTGGAGGGTTATCCTGCTGCATCCTGATTGTAAATATTTGTCTTTATTCATTGTACCATCAATTGGTTTTAAGTCGCGCAAGTCATTGAAGCACACGCAATCTGAGAAAATTATCGATCCTAAACCATGTGGTACCCGTTCGTACACCGCTCTAATTTTATTACGGGCTAAGCAGTGTAGAGCTGTAAAACTAACGATAGTTGCCTCCATCGTTATGCAAACACTAAGCAATGAACATATATAGACCTCGAACAGCGATTGAAGTGAGCGGCTAACGCCCTCAGCTGTACGCACGGGGCGGCAAACGTTCGGCTCTTAGTACAAACAGCGCATAGCATAAAGACTGCTTCAGTGGCACACCGATAGCGGAATGATAAGCATACTCGTACTTCTTTGCGCTGTGTTATTGTTTCAATGTGTGCGTGTATGCACATAATTTTTTTTTTTTTTTTATTTTTAAGCAAAGATGCTTAAGCAGTGTGTTCAAGGGGCCTTTGTGACACCAGGCCGAAGCCTCATGTTTTTACGCCATTCTTACTCCCTCCTGGCCCCGTCATTAGGCATTACAACAGGGGGGAGTATACCCTTAAAGGCTCGCTGCTACATTACTATTATGTCCGCTTCTCCCGCCTTAGCTGCAGTATAACGCTATAGGCTATCGCGTTAACGGCATCCCTTTTATCCTGGCAGGCAACCATATTCCTCACGAGGTTTTCTGGCGTTAGTCTCTCTCCAAATGCCTCCTCTACCGTGATTCTCTCCCTAATTAATTGGGGGCACACGAATATGACATGTTCGGCATCCTCTTCGTGTCCTACACCGCAAGTCGCGCATGTGGATTCCTCGCTGTGGCCAAAGGGATGCAATAGGCTTTAAAACAGCCATGCTCGCAAAGAATCAGACTCAGATAAAAATATATCTGCGCATGACTCCTCCCAATCCAAGGTTCAAGATCCGAGATAAGCCGTCACTGCCTTTTTGGAAGACCAACCAGCTTCTTGCCACCTCATGGCTCCTCATCGTCGCTACACTTGACTCCACAATTAAGTCAAAGGGTGTGATGCTTGAGATCACGTGCGCCTCATTTGAGATATTTCGGAAACCGTAAGCTATCCTGAGGGCGCATACTCGATAGATCGCCCGATAGATTGCTCTCATATGCGTTTTCTGCGTTATGACGCTGGTCCATATAGATACCACGTACAGGGTGATGGACTGGACAACGGACAAGGAAGCGTCTTCCCAGCTGCTTTGGTCCCCTTGTGTTGGGAATGATTCGCGCTAGTGCCGTGCATGTCACTGCGGCTTTCCGGGCGACGTGAGACATATAGTATGGTTCTTGAAGCTGAGTCGATGATCCAGAACCATTACGAAGCTCTTAAGAGAGGGGCGTGAGTACACAGTTGTGTCACCAACTATGATGCTAACTGCCTCCACTCGTCTTCCACGGTCTTATTAGTACCGCTTCCATTTTTTGCTCTGCTAACGAGGGACCCGCCTGAGTCAGCCATGTTCGCGCCATATTGATCGCTGAGTTGGTTAGCTCATGGACTTCGTGTAGCTGCCTTGCTACTGCAACAATAGCCAAGTCGTTCGCGAAGCCAACGATCTTCACTCCCTCTGGCAAGATCAGCCTCAGTACATCAGGTTCCAGAGGGTTGGACCCAATACAGATCCCTGTGGGACTCCACTGGAAACTCGATACGTCAACTCTCCTAAGCTGGTCCTGTATTGGAACACTCTTTCATCGAGGTAGCTTCCCATTATCCCTAACAGACAGCGGTCGACTCGCTTGGCGTTTAGCGATTCCAAGATCCTCTCCCATCTAGCGGAATTGAAGGCATTCCGGATATCGAGGGTGACAACCAGGATACATTGTTTGGTTCCCCAGAGCCATTTCCTCCCCTCTATCGCTTTCTCTGATAAATCCGTGGCCTCCCGGATAGCCTGCGTAGTGGACAGACCATTGTATTCGTCGATCGCTCTATTGAGTCGGTTGCATAGCATCCTTTCCAGTGCTTCATCATGAGTTTATACGCCAACTCCTAAGGGGTCCGCGTTTGTCGCACATTTCAGGATGCTTCGCCTCTTGCTGTCCCTTATGGAGCGTGTGACCACTAGCCTCTTGGCTCTGAGTAGCTCCATGAGCGATACCAGAGGATCGCTACGTCTAAGAGCCCTTTGGTAAGTCCGCCAAGCACGAAAGCAATCAGCCCGTGCTCTGGCGATGTCGGCATTCCACCAATGAACTGGGGTACGCTCCGCTCCCGTTCCTGTTTTCCGCATTGAAGCATCGGCTTCAGTATTTGTGGCCGCCAGGTGGTCGCTGTGTGTGGTGCTCGGTGCCAGGCTGCATGTGACAAATGTCTGAACATAAATTGATCCAGCATTGCCCTTCGGAAATGTGTGGCGGTCTCCACGGTTTAGGATGACAACGTCGAGAGAAGACATTGCCTCCATAACTGCCTGGCCTCTGCTGTTGGTACTTGGGCACCTCCCAGACGTTGCCCAGGCGTTAAAATCCCCGTCCCCCGACTTTCTTCATGCGTCTGCAACTAGCCTATCCAGGGTGCGCTCGAAGCTGTCCATGGCATTGAAGATGCCAAGTAAACACTGTAGATCCTTCGCTATGGCGCTGTGCCTCACTCTCTTGGCTCTCAACGCTGAAACACATACTTCAGACTGCCAACGTGCTAACTTAAGCATTTGCCTGTTGTCAAACTTCACAAGTAGCGCATCATTCATTTATATACGAGCTTGTGCATGCATGCACACACACACATTGAAACGATCGCATAGCGCAAAGCGTTCCGCCTGTGCTTATCGTTTCGCTGTCGTTGTGCGACTGAGTTGATGCCGCCGTTCGCTGCATTGGGGTAGCTAACAAACTCTTCGGGCACTGGGGTTTCCGATGTTGGTAGTTTAGTCCATCGATATTATGGGCGAAAAAAAAACGTTTCTCAAAAAATTGTTTTAAATTATTTTAAATTAATAAATAAAATATGTGGACATGTAACATATTTATAAAAAATATTTATAATAATTGAAAATAAATAGAAAAGAGTGCTGAAAATAATCAAAACTCTTTATACCATTCGAACATTGAAAATGTTCAAAAAGGGTATACTAACTTTGTGCAAGAAGGAGGCGTGGGAGACCCTATAAAGTATATATTTTCTCGCTCAGGATCACTAACCGAGTCGATTGAGCCATGTCTGTCTGTCTGACCAAATAAACACACAGATCTCAGCTATTATAAAAGCTAGAGACACCAAATTTGTCGTGAAAGTTCCTGCATACTCCGCGCAGATCAAGTTTATTTCAAATGTTGGGTGCCATGCCCACCGCTCCCTCAAATCAATAATTTAATTTTCTAAGTCGATTTGTAAGCGATATGTTAAAGATACAACTTTCTGATTTGGACCAATAATTAACTCTCTATAGTATCTACATATCAGCAAAATTTTAATCGGACAATAAACACAGAAGGTTTAACATAAACCTTGAAAAGGGAAAGAGAATGCGAACGTGTTGCGCTAGCGATTTCTTTTCTCTTCCTTTCCCTGCTTTTGCATTTTTTTATATTCAAACGCACTGACATACATACATTTCTGTTATTTATGGTAACAAATGTATCCATTGTATTTATTCGTTGTCATACTCGTGACATTCCGTTTTTCTAGAATTTTAAATTTCTATCAAATCACGCGATATTGTCGATGGTCAAATATGTCATCGAGGCTTTTCAAAGGACGGCTTCCACCGATATTATCGAAAAGTACCGATGGTACCTCAGCGATATTAGCCAGATATGGCCAGAAACAATCAAAAGTTTCACGGAAGATATTTTCTAATTTTGGGCCTGCCTCCAGATGACATCAAATGTTCTTCCTAAATTTCATACTATATTCCGGTAGCCAATGTGGAATATAAACGATGCTATGACAGAATTTAGGACGTTTTTTTTTATTGGTGGCCAATATAAAAAATATTGGTTTACCGAGAAATCAATAGCTGTCAGTTATATAATCAATAAAAAAAACAATTTTGAAAACTATGTTGATTCCGTTCTTGTTATTGGAGTGATTGAATTTGTTGTGTTAACAATAGGGATTACGGAACGCAGAAGAACACAAAATCCAACGTAAATGATTGGTAATTCCCATTCGCAGTGAAATTTAAAGTAAGTTTAAAGATAATTTAATAAATATTTAATAGTTTCTAAACTTGATCAAACACCTCCAGAGGCACACTGAACAGGTTTTATTTTTTCAACGGTTAGTATCACTAACTTTTTGTAAAAGTCTATAGTAAAAGTTACCCCATTGATATCTAGAGATAATGGAAGCTTTGATGTAATAATATAAGGTGGTCTCGTCGTGTGACAATTGAATCAAGTCTACGAACAAGAAGGGGTTCAACAAACTCACTTCGGGTGTCTACGAGACCACCTTCTATAATTACATCACGATGAGAACCTTTTAAGTGATTTACAAAAAAAAAAGGGTTGTCATACTAAATATTAAAATTAGCAATAAGCCCTAATAATACGTTGTGATTTAGAGTTAAAAATAGATTAAGTATATTGTGTAAAGAGTTTCTTTACACTGTCAAAAATGTGTAAACAGATTTTTTTGCGGTGAATATTAATAATTTTGCCTTCTTTTTATGTTGATATTACTAACATACATATTGATAAGTAGTTTTGCATACTAAAGCGCTTTGAATTAAACAGAAGTCTTTGATTTTCTTACTTAAAGACCACATTTTAAGTTTTTAGGTCATGGATTTTAAAACAATGCATGGTCTATTGTGTTTGTCGAAACGAAAATGTGCGTAACAGGCAGAAGGAGGCATCTCTGACCCCCTAAACTATATACACGTGTATATTCTAAATCAGCATCAACAGACGAGTCGATTGAGATATGTGTGTCTGTCCGTCTGTCTTTTTGTATGAACGCGTATATCTCAGAAACTATGTAAGCTAGAGCCACCAAATTTTGTAACGACGTTCGTGTATATTGCAGTGTCTCGAAGTTTTTTTTTAAAATTGCGACACGCCTCTTCCCGCCTCTTTAAATCAGTAATACCTGTTTAGAAGCAACAATAAAAACTAGACAATCAAAGTTGAATGTCACACATGACAAATACTTTGCCACGATTGTTTAGTGAAAATTTTATTTAAATCGGACTATAAATAAGTAAGATATGATACAAATTTAACTCGTTTTGGACGTATATCGTATACAATTCACAGACACACAGCAATACAATTTTGTATTTGCTATCAGCCGGTGGTAACAGAAATGGTTCACCATGCAACCGTTACGACTAACTTAAACGAAGGCTGCAGCCAAAGGGGCTGTGATATACAAATCCGCTTCTTCTCTTGTTAAATTAAATTTCAATTAAAAATAGTTTTTCCTTAATTTGATTGATTGATGAATCATTGATTTTGATTTATTCATTATGCAATATTTAAAACAAACAAAACAAATAAATTTTGATAAATATTTATTGATCGTTTAAATTTTATTTAATGAAAATGAATCAATACTCTTGCGGCAGTTGGAGATGTGTGTTCGATTTCCCGGGTGGGTAGGTTTACATTTTGTATTTTCATATTTATTTATTATTATTTTATATATGTCGATATATTTAATTTTGTATATTTTGCAATTTTTACTCTTATTTTATTACATAATTAAAAGAAAATAAAAATATATTTTACAAATATACATACATATGAAATTGAGCATTTACACATGCGTGGAAACATTCGACAGAGCAAGAAGACACAATATATATTTTGAGCTAATGGCAAAATCGAAAAGAAGCAAATGTATCGAATTTTTGCAAGCGCTAAAAATACTTACAAATACTTATTGGCCTCTCGCTTAGTCTAATGCTTACGACACTTGTCGCTGTCTTTGCATTCTTCTTCTGTTCGTCAATTAAATGTGCGCGTGTCGTTCGAACATAGTATAACCACGCGAAATTTTAATTAACAAAAAAACTACAAAGAACTACCTTCATGTTTACCTATTTTTTTAATCAGGGCTTTATCTATAGTATAGGAACGATCGGAGGAGATGTGAGCTTGCTGGTGTACAAAACCCTCGGTCTTTCTAGATTTTTGTACGGAGTTTGACAGCTCTAGAAATATTGAAAGTTCTGCATACCGAGTTTACAGTCATTCGCAATGAACCCTAGAGGTAAGCATAATTTGAGCCATGATTTGCGCCAATGCATATACATACGAGGTGTGTTCAAAAAGTAAGATGACTTTTTAAATTTCGCGGGCAATGTACTTTCGATTATCGATTTTTTTGTTTTGTTATGTTGGTACACTCTTCCCGAACATATGTATGTTCCAAGATTCCATGTGACTTTTTCTTGTTCCCAAAACTAAAGAGACCTATGAAAGGACAAGTTCGCTATGATATTATATTTAACTATGTTTACTTCAAGACATTAATTTTGGTATTGATAATCGGGTCCTTCATGCATGAATACGTTTAACTGTTGGATTCACGAGTGATTCAATTGAATTGCAAGTTATAAGCTATAGCATTGGTCCCGAGTGCAGCGGTTTTTCAGCTCATGTATCCACTACAACTGTGACATTGGCTGGCGCATTGGTGCGAGACGTACAAGGCCGTAATTTCTGCATTGCAGCATTATTATTACGAAGCATGGTTCATTACAAACTTCAAACATGGTCAAAAAGTGTTTTTTAACTTTTAAAATATATATAACCCCAGAATTGGAGGTGGCAGACCCAAAGGAGTATACAATTATTTGATATGGACCACTATCCGAGTCGCCTGAGCTTTTTATACATTTCGACGTTTGAAATTGGTCAAAAAAGGGTTTATTTACTTTGTGGAAATAAATGTAACAGGTATAAGGGGTGTATTTATTCTTGCTTAGGATCATTTGCTGAGTCGATTGAGCCATGTCTGTCTGTCTGTCGGTTTATCCGTTTGCCTGTTTGAGCGCCAAGATCTTAGTTATTAAAAGACTTACAGACTCCAAATTTGGCATAAAGGTTTTAGTGAACTGTCCACAGATCAAGTTTATTTCAAATGTTGGGTGCCACGTCTACAGTCCCCTGTCGATTGTCTAGTCAAGTCAAGCGGCGTATGAAATTGCAATTTTATGACTTTAATACATATGACTATCAATCTTAATTTAACAAATTACACCGGAACAGCGGTCGAACGATGTCTGTCTAAGCTAGAGACATAACATTTCGCATAAAAGTTAATGTACTTAATACGTAGATCAAGTTTTTTTTTTTTTAATTTTGTATGTCAGAGCTTGAACTATTTCAATGAGTTAGTGGTAAATCTATATTTACTGGTAGTTGTTCTGTGAACAGAGTAGTGTAAGAACCGAACATTAAGAAAAAGTATGTAATATATGTATGTCTACTTGAATAAGAAGGAAGAAAAACATCTAAAACTTCTTTCACAGACGTTCAATTCGGTTCATGTGAATCGAATCCTAAGGAGACCAAACACATGATCCGTCCTCAACCTACGGATTGTCTTATGTCATCAGCTTGCATTTGGAGCTGTTCAGATTTAGGTTGGCCCTACACCATAAATAACTAATTTGTATAAGGCCATTCTTTCACCTAAATTTTTGATTAAAATAGCCTCATCAGTAAAAATATGTTAACAAAATCGGTGACGTATGCAGCTATTTAACCTTTACCTATAAGAAAACGGATTTATACTAAACACGTGTTACATACAATATGCTAAATGACGTTACAAAAATACTAAATCGACGCATGTTAAAGAAACACAATAATATGGGATAGATTGTCAATATCTTATTTAGTTAGTCACAATGCACTGACTTTTAAAGATTTATTAGACACAAGGGCTCTTTTTGGCTGGCAAGCTGCCACTTTTTTAAGTTTCCTTCTGTCTATTTAAGTCTCCTTATGTATTTTTTTTCGGTTCTTCCGAAACAATACCATTAACAATTTAAATAATAAAGATATTACTTGTAACTATTAAACAGGAATCCGCTTTCAAGCTTAGCGGCATTAATTTGTAATTGTGAATTAATATGACAGAACGATTGGGAACTCTTCTGGAAATTCTACACTCAACGATTTCCAACGGAGATTTTTCAGTAATCTGTGGATCCAAATCAATAAATTACATATGTTGTTTCCGAATTCGAAACAGGTATTGGCATAAAATAAAATATACTATGCGTGTGAGCACTAAAATAAGTAAAAGAGTTGATCAGAGATTAATTATGATGAACAATTAATTTGCGCTGATTTGTCAATTGGATTTATTTTTCACGACATGCGGCGTCATCCCAAGCTTATACTTGAAGTAAGTAATATTATTATTTATACCTAACTTTTGTTTACTAGTGCAATTTCACTATGGTTTTCGGGTACTGAAAAGACGGCGTTGATCTGGAATACTCAAGCCTGTAACCATCAGAACAATCTAAAAAAAGTTAACTTTTTGACGTGAGTAGAACTCAACTACTAGAATTGACAGACCAATTCGGTTCCTATAACGCCTCAAAATGTGCTTGTTTTATATCGATGAATCTCTGACCATCTCCTAATGTTCAGTTTACCCTAGACGGTGTATTGTTATTTGTTTCTTGGAATTGTAAGTATAGTTGTTGATGTTCTTGCTGATATTGCTGCGTTGCTGCGTGTTTAAAATTTGCATCAATCAGCATAAACACTTTTATAAAATGAAAAATAATAGTAGATAACAAACAGACATTTTTTGTTGCTAATATCATACACACAGCTATCAGAATCATGCGGACAATAATTATTCGTATGAACTTCACCCTGTCCTTCGATCCCTGGCCATTTGGGGACTCTTGTTACAGCTAGCACGCAGTCCCCCAAGGCGGATGAGTTCGTTGGCCAATAATGTTGTCTATGTTCGACGAAAAAGAAAATTCCGAGGACTGATTATTAAAAAAATAAACCGATGACAAAAATAATGCACAAAATGTCAGTGACTGTATGTATTTCAGACTGGCTTAGGTGTTGACGCCGCCCGCTTCTGTACCCACACTCCATGATTTCTTTTTGGTGATATTTGTACGAATCCCCAAACATAAACCGTTTGTCAGTTAGGCTACCCCTTGTTCTTCGTAAGAAACTATTTTCGATTTTTACTCAAACATTATAAAGAAAATTATTTATTTATATATGTATTTATATAACGAACAAAGGAAATTAGAATTTTTGCTAATGCTGTGCACACCGAATACAATATAAGTAACTGAGCAGTACTTTTAGAATTTAGGTTATAATTTTTTATAAGATTTTCAGAATTTTTTATCATTACCTCGCAATATTTTTCAGAATGAAGTTTATCATTTCAACAATATTTACACACATTTTCAAACCACTTTTTTATTTCCCCATAAACTTATTTTTCTTTTCAGTTTTCTTTTAATATTTCATTTCAAAATTTATCTTGTTGATACATCTTCCTAAAGATGATTTTCTAGCTTTTTAGATTAATTAATAAAAATGCGCATTGTGGACTAAGGAATTAATAACGTATTTTTAAGAAACACTTTAATTAATTAAAAAAAATTGATACCATTTTTGTATGAAAACTAACCCTTGCAAGAAAAAACGAGAGCAACAGTCGAACGGCACTCGACAGTGGGATACCCTTGGACGTATGTTGCCATAAAAAGTATTTAAATGTATAATACTAATCGCAAGCTACAAATTAATCATAACACTGCAGTGCGCTGCCACCTTGCTTCAATTTCGATACGTTGCCAATAATTTATCGCCGCAATTTTCCTAGCGCGCGAAAGACTACAAAAATCGGTGTGAGCAGTTTATATCGGAATTACTTTATAAATTTTGAATTGGCCAATATCGATAACTTGCAATATATCGAGTAATCAAAATTAATATTTATTTAATTGCATTTTATGGTTTTGTATTTTTTATTGACCCTAAAATATGAATTATTAAATAATAATCATACCTGCACGTACGCATATTATGAATATTATGAATATGGACACATGCATGCAACTGCTTGCATACATTCATATTCATCTATACGCCACCTATTGGTTGAGTGTTAGCATATATTTATGCACATGTATTTTCGGTAATTGACATGTGCATGGAAAAGAAGAGTCGAGAAACAGCTCGCGCTTCGCGCTCGCATCGTTTGTCCTTTTCTTTCATGCACAAGTAATTTAGTTTTGACGTCATCGACAACTTTTTTGCTGGTCGAAGGGTCGAAATGGTTTATCTAATAACTTCAGTGTTTATTGTCCGATCGGATTGCAATTTGGAGGATAAGTTCATATAGTATTTATCTATATATATGCTAAAGCAGAACGTTAAGAAATGAGTACTTTTATGTAAATAGCAATGTAAACCAAAATTGGCGATTTGCGGGGGCGGTAGGCGTGTTATTCCAAATTGAAAATAAACTTGATCTGCGTATGGTATACAGGAATCTTCATGCTAAATTTGGTGTCCCTAGCTTTTGTAATAGCTGAGATCGACGCGTTCATCCAGACAGACAGACAGACGGACATGGCTCAATCGACATGGATGTCACGCCTCTCTGATGAGTACCAAGTGGAACTAATTGCTAAAAACGGCTAACTTATGTCCATAACTGTTATACGAGTATACAACCATAAATCTTGCCAATAATGCAATAACTGAAGCATTTAAAATTTTTTTTGTGGGCACGTCTATTATATTTACCAGATCGAAATCGTGCTGAGTGGCGAAAAATAAAAGAAAGCTATGAAATAGTTCAATATAAGTCAACATTTTAAAACAGCAGCCTTTGACTGTTACACAGTTGAAGGAATTAAGTATATTTTTTGAAATGCTTGTGGAGCAATACTATTATAGTGACCGCAGCTATATATAATTTGTACTGGGAAGATATGATAATTGTAACTTGATATACTTTTAAATTCCAATTGGAAATTAAGAAAAAAAAAATTAAATATATATAAAGTTAAGTTGTCTCATTCAAATATGAATATATCGCAATATATGTATGTTGGAACAACTCTATTAATTATGCGTCTTTTATGTGTAATTATTAAAATGTTCCTTATAAATAACGCTTTTAATTCTTTAGTCCACAATACGAAATTTTGATGAAATAATCTAAAGAGCTAGAAAATCATCTTTAGGAAAAACTATTAACAAGATAAAGTTTTGAAATGAAATATTAAAAGAAAACTAAAGAGAAATATAAGGTTATGGGGAAATATATTGTAAAAGTTGTCTGAAAAGAAAAATGTGTGTAAATATTGATGAAATTATAAACTAAATTAAAATATTGCGAGCAAATGATAACCTAAATTTTGAAAGTACTACTCATTTATTTATTATGAATTCGCTGTGAATTATTGCACATGCACATCTTTAGAAAAATTGCAAACTTATTCTTTTCGTTATTTAAATATATGAATAAATAATTTTTTTTATAATGTTTGAGTAAAAATCAAAAATAGTTTCTTTGGATTTCTAACAAACGTTTTAATTTGAGATTTCCTGCAAATATCGCCAAAAGGAAATCTTGGAGGGTGGATGGAGAGAAGCATGCGGCTTCTACACCTAAGCCGGTCTCAAAAAAATACAGTCATTGACATTTTGTGCATTATTTTTGTTATCGGTTTATTGTCTAATAATCAGGTCTCGGAATTAATATATTTTCTTGTTTTGTAATGGTATTCTTCGTCGAACTTAGAGAACATTCTTGGCCAACGAACTCACCCGCGTTGTGGGACTGCATGCTAGCTGTAACAAGAGTCCCCAAATGGCCAAGAATCGAAAGACAGGGTGAAGTTCATACGAGATATTATTAGCCACCTAATTCTGCTAGCTGTGTCTAGAATATAGCACCATCAAATGTCCGTCTGTTATCTATTATTATCTTACATCGATTCACTATTCACAATTTATGGCTAAAAGGGATTAATGCAATATAAAACGTGCAACACTAAAAAAAAAAAACAATAACAACTATACTTACAATTCCGACGTAAGGCATCACAAGAAATTTTGGCGCCTTACAGGAAAAAAAACAAATTTCAAAACAGAAGGTGTACCAGCCGAATATGCTAATACGCTCAGCAAAAGACAGCCGATTAATACTATGATCAAAAGAGCCGAGCATGAGAGCATAAATACAGTACAAGAAGTAAGTACGTGCAAGTTATCACCCTCAGTCTCTCTATATTCACTATGGAAACTTTAAACAGTTTTCATAGCCACTTGGAAACCCATTTTGCGCTCTAGCGCTATCCCATTGCGTCATTCCATTTAGGAAATCTATTCGAACTCTTGCGCCAGTCTCTTAAAAGCATAAACAATATCCGAAGCCTGTCAGCGGCCTCGAGCCACTCTTTTCGTTAAACAAACAATCGTTTCCAAGAGGCAGTTATTAACCTACGAAGTTCAAAGACGTAAATATAGACCTCTTGGTCACTTATCACCCATCCTAAGTAAAACTGTTCAAGTGTCAACAAAATTCTCGATCAAGAGCGTATCATAAACAACGCTCTCATGATCCGCGTCTCCACGCTCTATTGTAAACAAATCCTCCTTCGCCCAAACGCGTCATTAATTTCACCACGAGACGAAAGCTTTGGCTCCATTTCCGAAAGCTCTTGATCCCCTTTGACATTACTTTAGCTTAAGAATATATCTGTAACCTTAGTCCTAATTTTGCGATCAATAAAGACGGAAGTGCTTTTCCTACAAGAAATACATTTTTTTTTCCATCAAGCGTTTGCGAGTTGGTTAACTTGCACAACTATAAATGCAGTTAGTGCATACGTAAGAACAAGTACCTGGAATTGTGAATACAATAGTGTATTCCAGAAGGAGAAACTTTAACCGCGGTCATAGTTACAGATGTATCGGCCGAGGTAGACGAAATATCCGTTTCGATTATAGAAACAATTAAAATAGGAACTATAATTATAACAATAATAATGGTAATATTGTAATTATAGAGATCATGGCAATTCCTACATAGGTAGTCACAATAACAACAGATTAGAAACAACTGTAACAATAATAACAATAACAATAGTAACGTCAGAGTAGTCCAAAGCACTTCGGGAAACTCCCAGCAACCCTTATACGTAGATCAATCTCAGTCAAAATTTTTTGTTTAATTTAAGAATTATAGAAATCCTACAGACAAGTTGAAGAAATTCAAGTTCGAGTACAAAAATTGATTGACGATAAAATAGTTAAGCCATCAGTGTTAGAATATAATAGCCCTATTTTATTAGTACCTAAAAAATGATCTTTAGAATCGAATAAAAAGAAGTGGCGATTACAAATTGACTATCGCCAGATTAATGAAAAACTGTTATCTGATAAGTTTCCACTTCCTAGAATTGATGATATTTTGGATGAACTTCGTTAAGCTAAATATATTTCATGCATCGACTAAATGTCAAGTTTTCATCAGATTTAACTCGAAGAAAGTTCATGAGGTTTAACGTCGTTTTCGTCACACAACGGTTCATATCGCTTTACGCGATTACCTTTTGGCCTAAATATCACAGTTAAAACTGATCATCATGTTTCTGTAGAATATCTATAAAAATCACTACACGATTTCAAAGTAGACAAAAATCCCGGGCAATGATCAAATGGAATTGCAAAAAAATAGAGCGAGAGCAACAGTCGAGCGGCGCGCGACAGTGGGATACCCGACGACGTATGTTGCCATAAAAAGTACTTAATTGTATGATACTAATCGCAAGCCACAAATTCATCATAACACTGCAGTACGCTGCCACCTTGCATAAATTTCGATACGTTGCCAATAGTTTATCGCCGCAATTTCCTAGCGCGCGAAAGACTGCAAAAAGCGGTGTGGGCTGTATATATCGGTATTTCTTTATAAATTTTAAATTGGCCAATATCGATAATTCACTATTTATCGAGTAATCAAAGCTAGTATTTATTTAATTGCATTTTATGGTTTTGTATTTTTTACTGACCCTAAAACTTGAATTATTAAATAATAATCATATGTGCACGTACGCATATTATGAATATTATGAATATGTACACATGCATGTAAATACTTGCATACACGTACATACATTCATATCGATCTACTACGCTACCTATTGGTTGAGTGTTAGCATATATGCACATGTATTTTCGGTAATTGACATGTGCATGGAAAAGAAGAGTCGAGAAACAGCTCACGCTACCAACTCGTCGTCCTTTTCTTTCCTGCGCAAGTAATATAGTTATGACGTCATCGACAACTTGTTTGCTGGTCGGACGGTCGAAATGGTTTATCTAATAACTCCAGTGTTTATTATCCGATCGGGTTGCAATTGGGAGGATAAGTTCATATAGTATTTATCTATATGTATATGTACATACATATGTATATGCTAAAGTAGAACGTAAAGAAATGAGTACTTCGAATGTAAATCGCAATGTAAATCAAAATTGTCGGATTGCGAAGGCGGTAGGCGTGTTATTCCAAATTGAAAATAAACTTCATCTGCGTATGGTATAGCTGAGATCGGTGCGTTCATCCAGACAGACGGATGAACTGTGGGATACACCTATTTTATACATAAAGAGTACTTAATTTTACTCTTCTCTTTAATAGAAATAACGTAACTTAGCATACATCCGTATATGAATATGTATATGAAGTGCATATGCATGATGCTTGCGGTTGAATGCTTGCGTGTGCATAGAAAAAAGAGACCCAGCTCACGCTACGCGTTCAAATTCTCTTTCCCTTTCTTCCCTAAACAAGCATTGCAATGACGTCACGTTTTTAAACAAAATCCAAGCGTTCAAGGCTTTTGTAATAACTTCTAAGCTTATTGTCCGATCGGCTTGAAATTTTGACGATATGTTGACATTATAGATAGCTAAGAATCACAAAGTTGTGCCTGTTACATACATTTGCACAAAGTTAGTATACCTTTTTTTTTTGGACCATTTTCTGTGATCGAAGAGTATAAAAAATGTCGAAAATTCCAAAAAGCTAAAAAACTATGCATACTACGTCTCCAATGACCATTACAGACATACCAGAAAATGCTTTTGATGGAGTGATAGTGGACACAATTGGTAGAATTAATAGAAAACAAGAATGCAAAAACTGTCGCTAAGGCAATATTTGAATTTTTTTTTTCTAAAATATGCTCCAATGAACACGGATACGAGAACAGAATATAAAAATTCAATAATTACTAATTTGTGCAAGAAATTAAAGGCCAAAAGCTTAACATCAACTGCACATCACCATCAAACAGTTGGAGTAGTCGAGAGAAGTCATAAAACTTTGAACCAATACATAAGATCTAACATAGCGGATATAAAAACTGATTGGGACATATGTTTCTAATTTTTAAATATTTTTAAGTATAGATAACAATTTAACTATTTACACTATAGATGATTACGGTAAGGAAAGTAAGTTTAGATTAGAATAACTAGAAAAATGCTTGAGAAGCATAAATAAAAGAATAATGATATATAAATTTTAATTAAAAGAATATATATGTATATAAGTATTATATATCAGTAGGATATAAAAATTTACTAAGAAATTAAGTTCGAAATGGGCTACACTTTACACAAAAAAGAAACACAAAGATAGATTAAGACTTAAATTAAAATAAGTAAATATATTAAAAAAAAATTTTGTTTTATATTTCAAAAATGCTACTAAAAGTTAAGAATATAATAATTATGTTTAATAAAAATAACTTCACTTACGTTATTTATCAAAAGGAGGAAGATATGGTATGCGCACATGTTAAGTGTTCACTGTACTCAAGTGAAGAGCGCAGGGTAACAGCGATACATATTATATTCGATTCATATTCAACAGCGCCGGTCTGCTGCGGGCATCACCGGCAGCGCAGCTACTCGTAAACTTAACAAATTTAATGAAACAATTTAAAAAACAGCTGTTGAGAAAGGCATCAATGCTATTTCTCTTCACTTTATTTTACTATTAGCAGCAAAAGAACAATTCCAAAAATTCTTATACTCAGACAACCATTTCGTTGTTGCGCGTCTGTCTGCTGTGTCATCTGTAAAGAAGATTTTTATTTATTGCATACTTATAATAATCTTCATATGATGGTAAGATTCCTTTAGTGATAGTTAGGTGGGTGATTCGCTGTATGACTTAATACAATATTAAATTGTTCGTGGCACGTTATAATCCTATATGATCGCGTATAGTAGAGCAGGAAGTCAAACAAATACGTCTGATAGTAAACTACATAATGAATGGTTATGGCATATGTCGAACAGCAATCTAAGTCCTGTGAAAGATAAAATAATGAAGTTATTCTTGCAAAACTCGGTTACACTATGAACGTCATTGATTTTGTACTGCAAGAAATACAGCTACCCAAATGTTTGGAGTAATTTCTTTCGACCATTGAAAATAGTAAAATATGGAAGTCTCTGTGCAGATATAAGTAACACGCAGAAGAAGGCATGACAGGCCCAAAAAATATTAATCAATTTACTATCCAAGTTGATTTCGCCATTTCCGCCTGTCTGTGTGAACACACAGGGCTCAGCTATTATAAGAGATAGATCAGAGAAGATGAAGGCTCCAGTAAAATATATAAGTTAACAACCATTAACTGAGTCGTCAATAAATCTGCGTTTCAAGCAGTTCTTCGGTCACCGACACTGTGCACTAGTAGAAGCCTGGGAACGCCGTAGTCAGCATAACGTGAAATATGGATCGGATGTTGTGCACGAGGCGCAATGTCAGCATTATGCTGGGCTGCGCTGAGTGGCGTTGCCATCGACGAAGGGTTTTAATATAAGAATCTTCTGTTAGCATAAGTCAGTCTTTAATGTAACGCCGAGTATCAATCACGATTGTGTTGATTTGCAAAACCTAAAGTGCTCAAATAAATATTTGTTTAACTAACACGACTCAGACCATCCTTACTGGCGACCAACTTCGGTTCGAACTCCGACCCAAAATATTTCTGTTCATGGAAAATTAACGAGGAATTTCGTCCCGTTAATTTGTTAAACAAATCGTAGTGAGGTCGATGATACCCACTACAGTGTTTTAAATAAAAGCGCTGTACGGGGACAACGCCTACAGCCGCAAACAGACACTAAGAAACTATTATTTTTTTGTTTTACTGTGCGGAGACAACGCCTGCAGTAGTGGAAACAAAATAGTGCTGTACGGAGACAACGCCTACAGCAACAAAAAGTGCACAAATTTCTCTCAGTGCCCATCTTTGTGCAAATGCACCAACGAGCTCGTCAGCTACGAGTATAAAAAAAGCAAATTCACATCAAAACAGGCTCTGAAGGAAGGAAGGAAGAACACCTAAACCATCTAACTTAACTAGGATAACAATGAACTTGTAAGTGAAATTTTCATTCAACAATTATTTATATCGATAATAGCCCAAAGTTAAAATTTAAAAAATAAAAATTGAACAGAATTAATAACAGTGAACTGTCTTTTAATAATATTCTGGATTTTATAACATAGATATCTCTGTGAATATTTTGGTTGGTGTGCCAAATTAATTTTAATTTAATTCGTTTTGTGTTGCACAGACAAAACCAAAAGCGAAGTTAAAGCAAAAACAAAAAAACAAGCATTTGCAAAATTAAGCTTACTAAGCAAGCTTTGGCTTTTGGCTACACTATCGCGGCCGTCACAGAATGTAACGTAACGCCTGCTGTTGTTTTTGGTTTATTCTAAACAATAATTTGTTTTTTCCTTAAATAAACAAACATCTTGCCCCACCAAATTATATACCCTTCTTGCCACAAGTAAATTGCAATACTGGCAATTTTTTAATTAACATAACAACCGTTAACAGTGACACATTTGTATGAGCGATGCGGACAGCGATCTTGACGAGTTATGCGCAGGGTTGGATATCAAAAAACTGACCTCGCCTAATACAAATTAAGACAGTGAGTTTGAAGTAGACGGACTGCTATCAGAGTTTGACAACTTAAAACTGACCTCGACCAACGAATGGAGAACATGAACGCTGCACAACTAGATGCCGTCACCACTGCAGCAGTGACTAACGCTTTGGCAGCACAAAAAAAACACTTTGAAAGGCTACTGCAGGAAATTTCAAGTCAAATATAAGCTGCAGGTGCTCCAGTGCCTCAGGTTCAGTCATACAGTCCCATTACCATTGACAGGCGAGTCGCATGTGACGAATCTAGCATCTCTTGGCGTCAGGCGGTAAAAGCTGCCTATACCATTTATGAAAGTTTTGCAGGCAGTTCAAGGCACTATCAGGCAGTGCTTATCATTAGGAACAAGGAAGGGTCTCTGCGAACGCAACACTGGCTTCTTTTAACAAAGTATTACATTTTGATGCGATTCTTAGTCGCTTAGACTTCATCAACGCTGACAAGCGGCCATTGCACTTGCTAGAGCAAGAATTAGCCACGCTTAGGCAGGGTGCTTCATCTGTAGTCAAATTTTATGAGGAAGTTGAGAAAAAGCTCACCCTTCTCACAAATAAAACCATCATGACACACGATGGAGCCCAGACAACATACCTAAATGAAAAATACATGGCCGATGCACTTCGTGTATTCATTTCAGGCTTAAAAAAGAACCTAACGGACGTACTTTTCTCGGCGCAGCCTAAAGATTTACCTTCAGCCCTTGCAATGGCGCAAGAGATTGAATCAAATCACGATAGACATAACTTCGCGGCGAACTACGCCAGGGCTCTAGAGGAAAAAGCTCAAAAACGGGGACACGGAAGAAACCCGTTCTACACGCGGGGAAGCCATACCCAACAAGCGGGCGGTAACCAAAAGCAGCTAGACCAAGTAGAAAAGATGGAAGTAGATCCTTCCTTATCAAAATTCCGGCAGCCTACAAACTGTCATATGCAGCAGGGACCAGTACCATCTGCGGCAGCTCCTCAGAGTACTCAATACCAACAGGGTCAGTACAAAAGGCAGCATGGGTCACAGAGACTCTCTGACCAGCGCCGGCAACGGATAAACCACCTCGACCAGGAACATCTGGAGTAATCAGTCAAGGATTACGAACAGACCGGCCGAAGCGGTAGACGATATTGATGCAGACAGTGTAGCTAGCTATGACAGCGATGTTAATTTTTTAGTGCAGTATCCCTGCTCCCGTTCGTCAAGCGAACAGTAGCAGGGAAGACACTAAAATTCCTCATAGACACTGGATCCTCTAAGAAGTACATTATATCGGTAGAAGGACTCCAGTCAATTATACCTGGAGACACCCTTCGTGGTAAAATCACTTCATGGCTTTAGCAACATTGAAAGTAAATGCTTTCTTAAATTTTTCGGCATAAAATGCCCTTTTTTCATTTTGCCACAGCTGTCAACATTCGACGGCATTATTGGTCTAGACACCCTAACACAAGCTGGTGCGACCATCGAATTAACGTCAAAGGCCTTAAATTTCTCAAAAGGTACGGAAGAGATCCTAGTCCATAAATGTCGCAACGTAAATTTTACGAAAATAGACGACATTGAAGTACCGCCAGCCAAAAGAAGTGAGTTCATAAAAATGATAAACGCAAAAATCAGAGCTTTCGCAGATCCAAATGAGATGCTGCCGTTTAACACAAATGTAGTAGCTACAATCAGAATCGAAGATAATGAACCGGTATATTCCAGGATGTATCCATTCCCTGCGGGCTCCACCGATTTTGTTAATGAAGAGGTAAAAGACCTCCTACCCAACAAAATAATTCAAGCATCAAAATCTCCTTATAACAATCCGATCTGGGTTGTAGGGAAAAAACGGACAGATGACTTTGGCCAAGCAAAAAATCGGTTAGTAGTAGATTTCCGCAAACTAAATTCCAAGACTATAGCTGACAAGTATCCAATGCCCAGTATGATACTTTCAAACTTGGGAAATGCGAGGTATTTTCCTACTCTTGACTTAAAGTCAGGGTATCATCAAATCAAATCGTGAAAAAACCTTATTTTCGGTAAACGGTGGTAAATATGAATTTTGCCGTTTACCGTTCGGCCTAAAAAATGCGTCAAGCATATTCCAACGGGCCATTGATGACGTACTACGGGAGCACATTCGGCAAGATATGCTACGTTTACGTTGACGATGTTATTGTCTTCTCAAAGAATGAAGCGGAACACGTCAGGGACATTGAGAAGGTGCTCAAGTGTCTTTACGATGCTAACATGAGAGTGTTGAAAGAAAAAACCCCAATCTTGGATTTATTGTCTCGCGACAAGGCACGCGGACAAGTCCGGACAAAGTCAGAGCCATACAAGAGTTCAAACAGCCTTCCACACTGTATGAGGTAAGATCGTTCTTAGGCCTGGCTAGCTACTACAGGTGTTTCATAAAGGGCTTTGCACAAATAGCAAGGCCTATTTCCAACATATTCAAAGGGGACAACGGCAAGGTCAGCAAACAGCAATCAAGGTCTATTCCTGTAGAATTTGATGAAACTCAGAAGCAAGCCTTCGATAAACTCAGGAACATTTTGGCATCGGAAGAGGTTATACTCCACTATCCAGACTTTAACCTGCCATTTGACCTAACCACTGACGCCTCTTCCAGTGGAATTGGGGCGGTCCTCTCGCAAAATAACAGACCCATAACCATGATTTCCCGAACGCTGAAAGATTGCGAATTGAACTATGCGACCAATGAGATAGAACTCTTGGCCATAGTTTGGGCTCTGGACACTTTGCGTCACTACCTGTACGGAAAAAGTGGCATTAACATCTACACTGACTACCAGCCGTTAATTTTCGCTGTCTCTGACAGAAACCCGAACTCTAAAATAAAACGCTGGAAAGCAAGAATTGAAGATTCTGGCGCGAGAGTTCTGTACAAACCAGGCAAAGACAATCATGTAGCGGATGCGCTATCAAGGCAGAATATTAATGCCTTTGATAATTCGGTTCAGTCCGATGCGGCCACAATGCACAGCGAAGCTTCACTCACTTATACTATTGAAGCCACTGATAAACCACTGAATTGTTTTAGGAATCGAATAGTGTTAGAAGAATTAAACACCCCTTCGAAACAATTCTATCTCATTTTTCGTGAAAAGACGCGGCACATTTTAGGCTTTGATAGTCATGAAAATCTCTTTGAGAAATTACAAGAAGTGGTTAAACCTGAGGTTGTGAATGCCATCCACTGTGACATGCCTAGTTTGGCACGCATACAAGACAAATTGGTAAAAGCATTCCCGTCCACTAAGTTCTGGCACTGCAAGTCTTGGGTGACTGACATCACCAATGATGAGGAACGCAAAGAAATAATAAGCGCTGAACACAATAGGGCGCATAGGGCCGCCCAAAAAAATGTTAAGCAGGTTCTGCGGGATTGTTATTTTCTAAAAATAAGCAAAATAGCATCAGAAGTAGTTGCCAACTGTAGAATTTGGGCAAAGTCTAAATAGGTCAGACATCCAAGAAAACAAGAATTGGGTGTGACGCCGATACCAACTCGAGTAGGCAAGCTCTTGCATATGGACATATTCTCTACCGCAGGAAAATACTTCCTTACCTCGGTTGACAAATTTTCCAAGTTCGCTTTGACACAACATATTGCGTCATGAACAATCACAGATGTGAAAACACCTATTTTACAATTGGTAAATCTTTTTCCTGACGTAAAAACTATTTATTGTGACAATGAGGCGTCTTTTTATTCGGAGACAATCCAGTCTTTGTTAAAGAAACAGTTTGACATTGACGTGGTGAATGCCCCGCCTCTACACAGTACGTGAAATGGGCAAGTGGAGCGCTTTCATAGCACGTTGCTTGAGATTGCAAGGTGTTTAAAACTACAGCGCCAAATAAAGGACATGGTTGAATTGATCATTCTAGCTAGTATTGAGTACAACCGATCAATCCACTCTGTCACAAAAAAGACACCAATAAGGCTAAGACTGTTGAAAACCCAGCAAGAACAACTTCAGAGAAACAACCCGGCTAGGCAAAACAGAACCTTGGAGAAAAGGTGCTGGTGAAAACAAATAGAAGGTTGGGAATTAAACTCACCCCACTATGCACTGAGTTGAGGCAGATCTAGGAACAACCTTCTTATAAAGGGGAGGGTGGTCCATTAGGACAACCTCCGATAGGTTAATAAAATCTGGAAAATAAATTTAATTTAAGTTCACTTCAACGGACTACACTCATGCCAGCTATATCCCGATCAAATATGGAGTGGCCATAATCTGGAACGAGACCACCTACGTAAGCCACATTACTAACTTGACAGAGTATGAACGGTGTGTTCAAGAGACGATGGACATGACTGACCTATTTCCCCAATCGCACATGAAGAAAATTTTGATTACAGATACAGAACACTTGAAGACTCTTTTGTCAATTTTAAACGTTCACCCCAGGCATGATAGAAGCCTCAATGTACTGGGTTCAGTCTTAAAAATCATAGCAGGAACATCTGACCACGACGACTTGCAACTGACCAGAATGACAGAACATGACCTAATACAATCCAACAACAGGCAGATTAAAATCAACACAGCGGTCCAGGACAGAATAAATGCGCTCACAAACACTGTTCATGAGGTTTTAAAAGTCAAATGAAAGAAGAAGTCGATACGGCTCATTTCTATGAAACGCTTTTGGCAAGAAATAGGATGCTGACCCTTGAATTGCAGAATGTTATGATTGCGGTCACTTTAGCCAAGGCAAAGATAGTAACCCACCTATTATCGATAATAATGACTTGAACACGATTTTGAATGAAAATCTCACAGATGTTAGTATAGCTCAACTACTTAGCGTAGCTAGTATTAAAGTTTTAGCAAGTAGTCGAATAATACATTTTATAATCAATTTTCCTAAACCTAATTATTTTTGTAAGAAGGTTACAATTATCCCTGTCGCACACGCTGGAATATCACTGCAAATACCCGAGGACACGGTAGCTGATTGCCAAGGAGTCATTCGACCCCTAAAATCATGCAATGGGTCACTAGCGGCCATGTTCTGCAAGGAAGATAATAATTCCACTTGCGTCAGCGAATTTCATGCTGGAGTCATCGCACATTGCAACACTCAACCGAGCCATTTAACACCAGTGGCCATTGTCGATGAAGGTCTCATAATAATCAATGACAGCCCCTCTATGGTGAGCCTCGATGAGCCTATTATAAGAGATAGAGCCAGAAGATGAAGGCTCCAGTAAAATATATAAGTTAACAACGATTAACTGAGTCGTCAATAAATCTGCGTTTCAAGCAGTTCTTCGGTCACCGACACTGTGCACTAGTAGAAGCCTGGGAACGCCGTAGTCAGCATAACGTGAAATATGGATCGGATGTTGTGCACGAGGCGCAATGTCAGCATTATGCTGGGCTGCGCTGAGCGGCGTTGCCATCGACTTAGGGTTTAAATATAAGAATCTTCTGTTAGCATAAGTCAGTCTTTAATGTAACGCCGAGTATCAATCACGATTGTGTTGATTTTCAAAACCTAAAGTGCTCAAAAAAATATTTGTTTAACTAACACGACTCAGACCATCTTTTCTTATACAGATCTATTTCATCTAATGTAAAGTGCCAACCGCACCACCCCAAAAAATCAATAATTAAATTCAATTCGATTTTGAAGGGATGTATAAAAGTCAATACTTTTGACGTTGTCACATACTTAAATGACCGTAGCATATACGACATTTCAATTGGATCGGACAATAAACACCAAAAGAAAGCAACTTACATAAAGAGAGCTGGCGCTGGAATACCTCCTGCGATTGTCGGTTTCTTCTTTTGTGTTCGCGTACCTGTGTATAAAAGTGAGAATAGCCAACAGAATACCTTATGTTTTATAACTGGGAATATATTTTCAAAACTAGGAGAAGTGTATCTGTTCAGACTTTCAGCAAAACATCCGAAGGCAACCGTGTGGGCACAGCCCACAAAAAATAAAAACAAACACGAATGCTAGAGTTGAGTTCCTTTAAATGTGATACACCCGCAGTCCTACTTGTTAAATTCAATTTCATTTTAAAAAAGTTCTTTATTTGATTTCATGCTTATTCAATTAAAATATAAGGTCTCATTAATTAACTTCTATTATAACCAGACGAATGCTACACTCGGGAATACTCTTTTCTCAATCTTGGAATACCTATTTTTAACAACAAATTGTCTCACACATACAAACACACAAGCGCACAGTGGGCCAGAAACCAGATCTATCTGTATTCCTTTAATTTTTATATTAGTGAATAAAACTTTTAACTTAAGCTTTATATGCCCAAGAACGTATTCAGCTCAATTTTCAGCCGGATCTGTATATACTATATATATCCCATACATACCCGACAATAACATTTTTTTAATGTGGTGCTATTTGAATATTAATATATTTTCTGGATGCTGAAACCAAATTTTCAAATCGACTCTCAGTGTCCAGCCTTAATTAGGTCAAGTGCAAGGTGCAAGTGTCCAAGAAGAACATCAGCGACGAGCCCAGCGGAAATTCTGCGTGCTAGCGACAGCAACAACAACAAGCGATGAGCCCGGTGTAAAATTCTACGTGCGGAGCGCAACAGCAACAGCGACAACGACGAACCCAGAAGGAGCGATGCACAGTTTTTGTTAGAATATTCAGGGCTGTAGAAATAGCGTTAGTATAAGAAAAAATAAACGGCTAAGGTGCTAGGCAGGGCCAAAAATATGATTTTTATAATGAATAAAGAAAATAATAATGAAATTTAACTACTAGCGTGTATTCAGTGTCAGCGACAGTGCTAGCAGGAGCGTGAGATCCAGTGAGGGTAGTTCGGGGGAAAGCGACCGGTATCTCGGCGCCCCAACAAAGGTTTTCCAAAAGTGTGGCAGTCGGGCTTAACCACGCCACACTTATGCCAAACTTTCGGAACAGACACCTGTCAGCGATATTGCCGGCCTTGTCTAACAGACTGGCTCCAATATCAACTGAGAAGTGGGCGGGGCGCGGAGTATCGGTTCGTGCGTCACGGGTACTATGGTACCTACCCCTGAGCCAGTAGTTCGGCAAAGTGTGATTGTTGGGCTCAACCACATCACACTTATATTGAACTAAAGGCACAGTAGCGCGTTAGTGGTGTTGGAGCCGGACTCGAGAGTCTGACGCCAATATCAGCAATGTAGCGGGCGTAGATACCACGTACTCGTACGGGGCACGCACGACAGCCGGACTCGGTACTACCGATGCATATTGCCCCTATTTCCCCTTCCTTTTCCCGTCGAAACCGAAATTTCCCTTTTTCACTCCCAAGGGAGCTATTCTCCGTCTCATAGTCTCAGCCAGCTTTGCAAATAATTTGTAAAAGTGGCTTTGGGCAGGACTGAGTATACCCCCTCCAGAGACACTACCTTACCTATCGACTCTCGATTGGCAATACGAAAACTCGGGATACATGTCGCCTTCCGGTTTCTTACCACGGTAGACGGGCGCATAGCCCGCGAGTGACCTCACATTTCCGGTTAATCGTCGGATTCAAAATGAACTGGAATTTTTTCAAATAGATGAGCCTGATGGGACTCCAATAGCACCGCCCTCCACCCCTAACACCACCAGTGTTGACTCTGGTATCTTGGAGGATCGGAAAAGCCACCAACCTCCTTGGACAATGGGTTCAACTAGCTGGTAATGACCTCTGTTGCGGAAACAGCCTCCGAGATCCAGAAACTGCGACTGGAATCCATGGTCGCCTTTTGTGAAATTTAAGATGAGCGAGAAAAAAAATGCCTAACGCTGCACTCGCTAGAGGATTAGATAGAGCGGAAGTTCTTATAATTTCTACTGCACCCCCGTTAAACCCAAAGGGAAACGGACGAGTGCTGACGATCCGATACCGTCTTCTGCGAACCGAGATGGACTTTATTTCGGCTAGTCAATTATCTGAGAGATAGCCTTGGATAAGAAACTTTATTGGAACTCTCACTTTTAAAATACTTTATTCAAGGGAACTCATGCCATTGTTACCTACGGTGTGAACGTATGGTGGCCGAAAGTTACACAGGGTACACGCATTGACAAGTGTAGTCCACACACCATCTGCTGACCGTGTTCTCATAGCTAATTGCATCAGTTCTGACACGGTGTTGACATAGTTCCCGGTTACTATTAGAGCAATGTCATCATCATAGCCGATGGCTTCGATATCTTGCTCGGAAAGTGGTTCCAGAAGTTCATAAAATGAAAAGCACCCCACCATGGGGACATCTCTTACCTAAATTGATGCATACAGTTGTGGAATCCAAGGTAGATGACATCTTACAATGGTTAAGCATCACCTCAGTCCACCGTATGATGGGACGGCTAATATTTCTTCGCTCTAAAGCTGCAGAGATGGACCCGTAGCTGGTGTTGTCAAAGGCGCCTTCTACATTAAGAAAGTAGGCTTAGCACTTAGGGCTCTGTAGAGTGCACCAAATTTGCAGGTTATTGAGCTTTCCGCAGTCTTCATCAGAAAGGAGGTAAGACTTAGGCTGGTCAAGGCCGGTATGACTTAGACTGGTCCAAGGGGCAGTTTCCCTTTTGGGAATAAATACCACATTGACCTTTCTCCAAAATTTAAGTATGCTTCTCCAGGTGAAGGTAACTAAGTGAAAGTAATCTAAATAGGCCAACAGGTGGATCATGAAGGAAGTCAAGGCTGTTTTGAAAGGAGGCTGGATATATTTTGTCACCATCTGGGGCTTTGCAGGGAGCAAAAGAATCCACAGACCATCTGACCTGTCAAGGTCGAAGATTATGCCAGAAAGACTGAACACACGTTTGTCCGTTGACACTGTGACATTGTCGTGGCTAACAAGTTTACTGGTTCACAACTAAACCAGAAAAATGTACGAGAAACAAGAGCTAAAGTGTTTCCTTGCGATCTTGGTTTTTTTTTTAAGAGCCCAATGCCATTAGATAACACTTTGGCTAGTATCTTCTGAAGCCTCGCTGCGTCTGGTAGCAATTCGATGCTTTCACAGTTGGTACGCTAGGAATTGCGTTTGCTACGTCTAATGGTTTTATTGTAGTTGGTGAGAGGGTTTCTGTAAACATCCCAAGTTAAAAATGGCCTCGTTCATCTAACTTTCCCTCTCAGCACAGACACTTCCACTACGGAACTTTGCTGTCGACTCAGAAAGCCTTTCGACTGAGCTGTCTTCAAAGGATGAAATTAATACATCTTGGAGCAGATTGGCAGCTAGTTCTATTTCGCTAACAGTGTTAGGATTGCAGAACAATTGATTTGCTTTAAAAGTTATAGATACTTTAAAGTATTTGCCTTAAAAGCTATAGATACTTTAAAGTATTTCTAGTTTTTCTTCTTAGGACAGAAAGAATTCTGGTGAATCCAAGAGAGCAGAGGCAACAACTACTTTTGCAACTTACATAATACGCGTAATAATCCACGAATTTGCCTAGCAGCAATCATGCTTGGCATGAGAGCATTGCATATCCAGATAATGAAGTTGCTGCTTTGAACCTTCTTAGAAAAAAGCTCGAAAATGGTCTTCTGGCAATCAATCAGGCCAATCAAAGGTATTCATTGCAAATGGATCTGCACCAGAACAGATTCAATAACCAATAACTCCTCTATGGTTCAAAATTTAAAACTCTCATATCGGATATTAAGGATTGGGATTATGGCAACCATATCAGGGCCCTCACAGTATCCATTGTTATACCGACGAAGACTAAAGAGGGGGTTGGAGCGTGGGTCCAATCTAGCGGTTTGCCACCGAGTTTTGCTGTTGTCTCATCCTTGAGAAGGGATCAGAGGAGCAAGCATCTGCATGTATTCCGTCAAAAGAATTAGGTCGCGAATGGTAGCGGATTGTTGTTCCTGCCTGCAGACTCCATCCTTACGGGGTATAAGTTCTAAGCCACGAAAATCAATAAATGGGTATTTTAGGGATTTGTCCAAGAGAGTTCAGTAAAAAGCTACAACTCGAAACTGGTGAAATAATGATTTAATTGTTCTTAATCGGTCTCCTGCCTGATTGTGCCGCGCATCAGATTGTGTATGTTGAAGTAGAAAGTTATGTCTTGAATAGTTTGCTTAATAATTGCAAATTACCGATTTGCGTGGGTGGTGGGCGAGTCATCTAGCCAGAAAGAAAGGCCTTCGGCATGCCGACATATCGCACAGCAATAATATGTATGCATGCCACGTTTCATTAAGATAGCTTCAGAACTGAGACACTATTTTGCGTTGCAACAGACGTTCCCGCATATACAGGGACACACGGACACAGGGATAGACGGACAGGGCCAGTTCGATTCCTTTGTTGATGCTGATTCAGAATATATATATTTATGTCGGTGAAAGATGTGGATGCTGATCTCCCTACATTTCTTTTTTATTTTCTGTTTTTAACTCTTAGAGCACAGCGTGATGTTTTTAGTCTCTCACTTTTACCGAACTGACCGTTCCACATTAGAACATACTAGAACATCTGCAGATGCCATGCTCATTCCATTCGAATGATCCTCTCGTTGTATAACAGAATTCATTTCTCTATCATTGTACTATTATTCAGGTTGAATTTCGATCTGCTCATAGAATACAGAAATCTTCATGCCAAATTTTATGTATCATTTTCAATAGTTACAGGGTATAAAACCGGTGCCACCTACTTTACTCAAATCAACGCAGTATAGTAGAAACAATTCTGGGTAAGTATCTTTAGATTTAAAATTGATAATTTTTTTGTCAGCTATAGATGCCTAAAAGGATTGATAGATTTTCATGAAAACACAACATTCCTTTTTCCCCGAGATAGTTTCTATCAACTCATTTCGATCCTTTATGGTGTAGGAATCATTTTTACAAAAAGAATAAAAATCAAAAAAATACCATCAGGGTAATCATGATTTTTTTTTTTAAGTTCAAATTCGATTTCCTGAAATATTAACACTCTATTATCATGGGAGCTAAGAAGAACGTGAGCTGAGATGAGCTATATAATGCTAGCACTTGAAAGTGCAAATAAACAAAATTGTGGGTTATGGGGAAGGGATATAAGTTCTAAGCCACGAAGGTAAACAAAATTATAAATTTCAGTATGTGCGCATAAAGGTTAAACAAAAGTGTAATTTGTGGAGCGTTTTGTTTTGATAGTCATAAAAATTTTTGCAAAAATTTAAAAACAAAATTTAATTTATTCACGATAGATTGCACTTCTGGCCCACAGTGCAGCATGTGAATAATTTAACTTTTCAAGTTTATTTGTACAATATATAACAGTATACCTGCATTTTCTCTTTCTCATATAAATTGGACTAGTATAGTATATACAACTATATAGAATAACATTCAGAGGAACAAAAAGTAAAAACAAAGATTATCTAAAAAAATTATTTATGTTCAGCTGTTATATTACCTCTAGTATAGGAGCATTGAAGACGAAAACTACAATGGTATAATACGTTCCGAAGGAAGCTGTTCTTTGCATTTAAACCAAAGCCCTTTTCATATAGTAGATTTTTACCGGAAATGTACTCAGCTCACTCGTATTTTTTTGAACTTCACTTCAGTCACCTTTTCTCCGTAGGGTGGCTGCAAGTAATTAATGATATAGTTTCCTGGCCAATAAAACGCCTGGAGGTTCAGTTCCAAAAGGATTGCACTATTAAAGCACAAAAACAGCAACATAACTATATGCACATCAAAAGAAAGAAAAGTGCAACTTAGTGTTAAAATTCTTACAACGTTGCCAGCCTTCGAAAATTAGAAATATTTATGTAAGTTATTAGGATTTATTGTTCCATGTAAATAAGAAGACTTGTCCCGTTCAGATACCGAACTCTTTAATTGTCAAAATCAAACTAAAACTAAGTACAAAATGTTCTTAACGCGAAGCTAGCCCAGTCGCCTATAAGTGCTGATCCAGCGCGTTGTCCAAACAGCTCAAATGCCGGGTGGCCGGTGCATGGGAACGTTACGGACTATGTTGTGCAACTATGTTACGCAAACATCATGCGGAACAAACAGTCGCAAAGAATGCTGATCATGCATTGGGGTCGTTGTTATATGGCATGATCACCGGGCATTGAACTAGTGGTCAACGGGTATGTTAACTCCTCCCTCACTAAGATGAAGGCCGTCCCCGGACTTCTTTAAGTTGTCGATGGCAGTTCGCAAGGAAGCTGATTTCCTTGCTCTCACGCGTTTTTGATACATCTTCCAAAGAGAAAGTCCAATGATTGCCACGAGAAGCATAGTTACTCTGAAGGTTGCAGGTTTTGTAACAAGTTGTTTCTCGATGTCGCCGATGTACCTCAGATTTTGGATATTTAGTCGTTGTAGGTATGGCAGGCTCAAAACCTATTAATGTCCAGTGATGTTTAAGAGTGCCGATGCCGCCGAACCCGGGTGGCGTTGAACTGTGGCTCTCGAGTTACAGAATAAAGATCCATTTATTTTAACTTCATCTTCGGACGTTAAAAGGAATGTGTACTGGGAGCATTATTTAGCCCAAAGGGAAGTCTACAAAACTCATATTTCCCGTTTCCTACAGAAAAAGCTGTTTTTTCTCTATCTTTTTCTGCGAGAAGTATTTGATGGAATCCTGATTTTAAGTCAAGCGTTGTAAAATACCTCGCTTTACCAAGATTTGAAAGTATGGCTACAATATTGGGTATGGGGTATTTGTAGGCAATAGTTTTTGAGTTCAACTTTCTGAAGTCAATTACAAGTCTTTTCTTTTTATTTTCTTTTTCGTCTGTTCCCTTCTTGTCTACTACCAACACTGGATTATTATAGGGTGATCTGGATGGCCTTTTTATACCATCTTTTAGCAGACTGTCTGTTTCTGCGTTTACAAAATCAGACACTCCCATCGGGTAGGGGTATAATTTTGAATATATCGGGTTCTCATTTTCAGTTCTTATAGTCGCTACAATGTTTGTGTTGTATGGAAAAGCTTCGTTAGGGTCAGCGAAGACAGTAGTTCTAGCTTTTAGCATTTCCTGAAATTCTTTCTTTATTTTTTCTGGGACCTCTATGTTTTGGACTTCTGTGACATTTACATTTGCGCACCTTAGGAACTGAATTTCTTCAGATCCAGATTCAGTATGCAATATCTTTTTTTTGAAATCTAGTGTAGCGTTGACTCTATTAAGTAGATCCAGTCCTATTATGCCGTCAAATGTTGAAAGGTTCGGCAAAATAAAAAACGTTGTTGTAGTGTTGAAGAAATGCGTGAAACATTTTTTTGAACAGGGTTAAAGCCATGAAGGGATTTTACCAAAAAGGGTTTGTTTACCGGTGTTATGTTCTTAAGATTCCCTAGAGGTTTTATATAATTTTTTGAGGCTCCTGTATCGATCAGTAATTTTATTGTGCTTCCGGCTATCGTTCGCTCTACAAACGGTAACAGGGAGTCATGTCTAATTAAGCTCTTCAGTTGGTGCAGTTTCATCTTCGAAATCAGCTGTCTCGGACTCGGCGATAGTATCGTATTCTTGTTCTCATGTTGATGTTCTTCTTGTGAACCTAGTTGTTCCACTATTTGATATTTTATGGGTTTGGTTTTGAAAATTAGATGCACTTTCTATGTCTATTGGCTGCGGTGCCTCCTGCTTTTGAGGCTGGCCATTTTGTATTCGCGGTTTAAGGTAATATGGACTTTTACCCTGTTGCGAGCTGTCTGTTGTTTTTGATAACCTTGCTCATTTCGCTGAGCTCTGTCTTTCAGACTTTTCGCGTAATTATTTGCAAAACTAAAGCGTTCGTGATTTGACTCGACCTCTTGTGCTAATGCTAAGGCCGATGGTAAATCTTTTGGTCGCGCTGAGAAGAGTATGTCGCTTAGCTGTTTCTTAGTTCCAGAGATAAATACTCTTAAGTCATCTGCTCTGTATTTCTCATTGAGAGAAGCAGCCAGGTAAACGTCATAGTTTTCGCTCAACTTCGTCATAAGATTCTATCAATGTCAAGTTTCCTTGACGAAGTCATGACAGCTCTTGCTCTATTAAGTAGATTGGCCGCTTGTCAGCGAATGTGAAGTCCAATCTATTGATAATGGCTTTGAAATTCAGTGGTGTGTCATATGAGGACAGCACCATGTCAGCGGGGCCCTTTATTTTGTTTCTTATAATACCCAATGCTTGGTAATGTTTTAAGCTGCGCTGGTATACCTTAAAAATTTTGTAAGCTTTGTGTACAGCTTTTCGCCAAGACACGTATGTTTCATGTTTCCCTTCAAAATCGGGAACTTATTTTACAATGTCAAGTGTCTCATGGCACTCAACGCTCGTATCTATCTCTGCGTCTTTGAAAACTTCAACTTTTGGAGTGGTTATTTAAGTACTTTTGAATTTATCCTTTAATTCTTGTAATTTCGATGCAAAACTTTTTGCCTGGTAATCGAGTGCAGCGTTGACCGCAGTCTCGATTAGAATTTTTAAACTACTAGCATCAATATTAATTTTTGCTATTAAAAGTTGATCGGACCACCAATTATTTTCACAGTTAGCAGTACTTCGTTCTGCCTTAAATTCTTTCAGTCGTTGAGAAATATCGGACACCAGCTCCTCTAATTCACTGTCACTCATAAGGTTGTTTGCTAACAGAAGGCTAAAATTTCGTTATAAAGATCGATTTTGAAATGCCCTTAGATTGAAAAAGTTGAATAGTTTCACATGAAAATTTATATATTTTTATTACTTATTACTATTTCTGTTTCTCTTCTTTCTTGGATGATTTTTATTTTTTACTCTACTCACATGTGTTTTAATAAAATTAATAGGCTGCTGCTGCCGCTGCTGCTGCTTCGTTGTTGTTGGTGGTGGTTGTAGCTTGTTGCTTGCTGCTTGCTGTCGTTTTAGATGACGATGTTGTTTGTGTTTTTATCTTTACTTTTATATTTGTTTATTTATTTATTGTCTTTCACTATAATACAATTTTTTTACCAAGCCAGCCACAGTTCTTATGGTCTTAAGGTCAGGGTTTATTTTTGTAATTATATGAAAGTCGGAATTTGTAATTATATGAAAGTCGGAAATTGTATTATATTTTTTCGTACTATCGTATCGAAAAAAAATGTGAGTTGACTTCACTCGGGTTTTTCTCGTTGGGCGCCAGTTATTAGGATTTATTGTTCTATGTAAATAAGAAGATTTGTCCCGTTCAGATACCGAACTCTTTAATTGTCAAAATCAAACTAAAACTAAGTACAAAATGTTCTTAACGCGAAGCTAGCCCAGTCGCCTATAAGTGCTGATCCAGCGCGTTGTCCAAACGGCTCAAATGTCGGGTGGCTGGTGCATGGGATCGTTACGGACTATGTTGTGCAACTATGTTACGCAAACATCATGCGGAACAGTCCCAAAGAATACTGATCATGCATTGGGGACATTGTTATATGGCATGATCAATCATGACTATTGGTCAACGGATATGTTAACTTGTACATAGTGATATGAGTATAAAGTTTTTTTGTTTTCGTATTTTAAACTATTTAAGACCGTTTGAAAATGGTCTAAATAAGGCAAATATAATTAAATGAAATTAATGAATGATAGTAATTAATTAATAAAACAAAAAATAATAAAATAGATTTATTGTTAACAAAGTTAAAATTATTATTAATCTTAATTTGAACTGGGATAATGCAATATAGCCGATGACCATTTGTTGCAGGTCATTGGGGAATACCCTGTATAACCCAATCAGATCGGAATACTCGTGTTAGTTATAAGGATGAAGTGGTAATTGGTTAAACTTGATACTCGCTTTTCAAAACTCACGAGTATAGGGCACACAAATTCTGCGGCAACGCAGTCGACACACGCAAAGCGTAAACGAACTCGAATTGGTCGAGAGTGCAAAAATGAGAACAAAAGTTCTAAGCGATAGAGTAAAATTGCAACTTCGATCAAATCAGTCGCTGTGCCCACTTTACGGAGCCAGGACTGCTATGCGGATGGCCGAAAATATGTATGTGAACGTGCCCACGATTTTTTGCTAAATTTTGACCAAAAAGAACCGTCGCATGAGTATCGCTCAAGAGCTGTTGAATGACGTCAACGATGACCCGGCTTTACTCAAAAGGGTCATAACTGGTGACGAATCATGGGTATATGGTTATGATATCGAAACCAAAGCCCAATCGTCCCAATGGAAGAGCCCAGTTCGATCAAATGTCAATGTTTTGCTCACTGTTTTCTTCGATTACCATGGCGTAGTGCATCAGGAGCTCTTAGCATATGGTCGTACGGTATTATTTTGAAGTTATGTGCCGTTTGCAAGAAGCAATACGAAGAAAACGTCTAGAATTGTGGAAAAACAATTCATGTCTTTTGCATCACGATAATGCCCCTGCTCACTCATTTTTGCTTGTGAGAGATTTTTTGGCCAAAAACAACACCACAATCATGCCTCAGCCACCATATTCACCGGATTTGGCCCCATGTGACTTTTTGTTGTTCCCAAAACTAAAGAGACCTGTGAAAGGACGGAGATTTGCAACGATTGAGGAGATAAAGACTGCATCGCTGGAAGAGCTCTAGGCTATACCGAAAAGTGCTTATGAGAAGTGCTTTGAGGATTGAAAAAACCGTTGGCATAAGTGAATTGTATCTGAGGGGGATTACTTTGAAGGGGACAACAAAAATATTAATAAATAAATAAATATTTTTTCTTAAAAATACAAAGTTGCCTTACTTTTTGAACACACCTCGTATAACATTACTAAAGATATCAAATAAACCTTCTTATTGGGTAAATAAATTAAAATTTTTCAGATATTTAACCGTAAAATAACTATATCTATCCAGTCACTTCATGCTGGCCCAACCAGAAAGTAAAAGTGTAGTACAGGTATTTAGAGGAAAGTTAGTCAATCGCAAGATAAATAAGACAGAACAAAAAACTTTAAAGAAACTGTAGAATTCGTGTTAGAAACAATACAGTAGTGAACGAGAGCAACAGTCTAGCGGCACGCGACAGTGGGATACCCTTCGACATATGTTGCCATAAAAAGTATTGTATGTACTAATCGCAAGCTACAAATTAATCAGTACGCTGCCACCTTGCATAAATTTTGATACGTTGCCAATAATTTATCGCCGCATTTCCCTAGCGCGCGAAAAACTGAAAAAGCGGTGTAAGCAGTATATATCGGTATTTCTTCATAAATTTTAAATGGGCGAATATCGATAATCAAAATTAATATTTATTTAATTGTATTTTTTTGGTTTGGTTTTGCATTTTTTTACTGACCCTAAAATTTGAATTATTAATAATAATAATAATTAATTAATTAATAATAATTATATGGGCACGTCCGCATATTATGAATATGTACATATGCATGTAAATACTTGCATACATTCACATCGATCTACCACGCCTCCTATTAATTGAGTGTTGGCATATATGCATATGTATTTTCGGTAATTGACATGTGCATGGAAAAGAAGAGTCGAGAAACAGCTCGCGCTACCAGCTCGCATCGTTCGTCCTTTTCTTCCCTGCACAAGTAATATAGTTATGACGTCTTCGACAACTTGTTTGCTGGTCGGATGGTCGGAATGGTTTATCTTATAACTTCAGTATTTATTATCCGATCGGGTTGCAATTTGGAGGATAAGTTCATATAGTATTTATTTATATATATGCTTAAGCAGAACGTTAAGAAATGAGTACTTCGAATGTAATTCGCAATGTAAATCAAAATTGTCGGATGGTGGGGGCGGTAGGCGTGTTATTCCAAATTGAAAATTAACTTCATCTGCGTATGGTATATAGTATATGGTATAGCTGTGATCGGTACGTTTATCCAGACAGACGGACAGACAGACGGACATAGTTCAATCGACTTGACTAGTGATCCTGAGAAGAATATATGGTATATACTTTGTGGGGTCTACCACCTGCCTGTTACATACATTGGCACAAAGTTAGTATACCCTTTTTTGACCATTTTCAATGGTTGAAGGGTATAACAATCTTACCAGGTCAACACTGTCACCTTGTAAAGCTTATGTGTTACCAGAAGAGGGGCAAGTTCTTATATTCTACGATCGTTCCAATACTTATTATATATATTATATTATGGTTCAGAATTTAATGGTATTTTGATTATTAAATATTATGTCTCACATTGATTGGCACTGATAAGTTAAGTTATTTCCCAAATCAAAAGTGGTTTTCATACAAAAACCTTCATTTCGGACGATTGTTTCTATGGCAGCTATATGTTACAGTAGTCCGATTTTGATGAAGTCTCATAAGCAAATTATGTAAAATTCACAGGTAGTAAATTTTGGTTGCAATATCTTTAAAAATAACAAAAACCGGGAGATAATTTGTATTGTAGCTATACAATATATCAGTTCAATCTGGCTCATTCCGAAATATTTACAGCGTGCAGTAATAAGAAGCATGTATGCCAAGTTTCATTTAAATAGCTCCAAAACTGAGAGACTAGTTTGCGTTGCAACAGAAAGACACTCAAAGGCAGAGACTGGACTGGTACGATTCCTTTGTTGATTCAGAATATATATACTTTATGGGGTCGGAGATGTCTCCTAAGGTGCGGTCAAATTAACGCCAAGCATTATTCCACCAAGATTATCAAGCAGGGAAATTCCTTCCCTGGCACAATCACAAAAAAAGTAAGATATAAGAATGTCATAATTTTGCATTTGGAGCTATGTGGATTTAAAAGGTTTCTACTACACCATGAATGAAAGCTATCTAGGTCGGCTTGATGGCGAGAAATCGTCTTTAAATTGATAACACAGCTTAACGTCGTCCGCATACAAATTAAGTTATTTGCCGGCGTGAGTCGCGCGCGGCTATTCGAGTCTAATGACGGGCGGAGCCGCGACAAAGAAAGACAAGGAGTATTAGTTTATCATTTATTAAATCACTCAAGCCAGGCGAGGCAATGGCAAGCGAGCATAAGACCGAACTGTATACAGAAATGAACTTAGAGTTACATGAAAGCGAAACTTTGTTTCGCAATCATATTCATAGCGGCCACGCAAATATTCTATGTTTGCCGGCTATGCAATGACATCCGCTCAACTGCTTGGTCTGCAGATTCTCCTGGCGTCGTATTTCAGGCAGCAGTTCGGAAACCGTTGATTTTAGTTAACTACTCCCCCTCTAAGTTAAGGCCGCCCTCGGCTGTCTCTATTCCAGCGACCATCTCGTTTATTCGCCTGGCAGCTCTCTTTGCCCTTAGAATGCGCCAACATACCTGTGCTACGCAAACGAGCGCGCAACATATTGCTCCAGTGCCGATCTCCTCCTTGAATTGCTGGATGGTCTCCGAATTACGTTCATTTAAACGATGAAGGTAGGGGAGGCTGAGCACATTCTAACTGGCAGTGATATTCAGCAGAGGGAATTTTGCAACTCCCGGGACCTTATTTATGACGCTGTTCTGGTCGGTAAACAAGGTTTCATTTATGGTGGCACGCTCGGTGAACGTAACGAGGTGCGTTCCGTGCACCCATACTTCGGTGCCGTTGTCGACCTTCACCTTTGCGGGCCGGTCGTTGATGATGACGATCCCGTTGTCCACATAAGTAACTGGGTCCAGGCTGCTTGGCTGGGTGTCGCAATTTGCCGCACCGCCTGCGTGGAGTTCTCTAGCGCACGAACTTTCTGATGATAACCTGCAGAAAGAGGCACCGGTGAAAGCGGTGCAATTTTCGACCGTGTAAACTCCTCCATCGCATTCCGCTATGGTGTTGACGTCTATTTATAGTGTGAGGCCTTTCTGCTCGACGAGAAAAATACTAATCTTCTTGCAAGTAAATTTTATCTTGGGAAACTTAATTATGAAATGTAGGGCGTTATCGGATTGTAGGACTTTAACGGGCGAAACAGACATAAAGTCTCATATGGGGGTGTTTGTGGGCTCCTCAAGCCAAATTTATTTCAAGTCTGCGTGATCTAAAAAGTTTGGGCTGACAATGTTGAGTTTTGCAAGTATTATGGCCAACATGAGATTTTGTAATTCCATCAACAACATTCTGTTTCGATCAACTTGCGAACCTTTTGCCGCTTTAAGAATTGAGTTGACTGTTACTGTTAGATGATTAATTTGATTTTGGACTTCAGTGTTTAGTTCCACCTGTCTATTGTTCGCGTTAATCAGTTGAGTTTCTGTAAACCTGCTTCTTTCTAGATCACTGGCTCTGGCGTGCCAGCCACGACCTTTAGCATTAAACCTTGAAAGTCCAAGCTCCTAGCTACGCTGTGGTTCGTACCTAACGCTTCTAACAAATTCCCAAGGTGAGCTGTGTCCACGTTTAACTATTTTTTCATATGCGACTGGGGAAACTTGTCAGACAAGCTGCCCGTTTCTTCTACTATGCACATATATTCCGCAAGGTTTGCCGAGTGCCTTCCATAGGCAAATTCTTCCCATACTAGGATTCGCCCCTCGACAATAGGGATCTACTTGGCGCGCGAGTAATCGGTAATGTGCGCCGAGGCCAAAGACACAGAAAGGAAGAGGATGAGTCCGACCCTGTGGGTGAAACTTTAACTATGTTTTTGTTTGCAAGGAGGAAAACCCGGCACCATGAAATACTTAACTGAAATACTATACGCCGATGGCACTAAATCTTCTAAGCCTAATTAATGTTACGCTAAGTGGCTAAAAAATGGTTGGATATGATTCGTCAGCGCAAGGGAAGGTTATTTCAAGGTGTCCTTGTGGACCACCCTCCCCTTAATGAGGACAGTGGTCCCCATGTCCGCTTCTATGGTTCTCTCCCCACACAGGGGACTTGACCAAAACCTTTTCTCCCACATCAAAAACTCTGTTTTGCCGAGAGGCATTCTCTCTGGCTCTGAGAACGACTTGAGCGTTTTAAATCCTTGTCCAGACTTCCGTCTGTGGCTCATCGGGGTGTGCCAGTACGATGTCAACGGGTCTTTTGTTAACGACCGAATGGACTGACTTATTGTACTCCACCGTGTGGAAACACCACAGGAACCTACAGGCACCAACAGAAACGGTTGTACCTCTCCGTAACTCTACCGGAAACTGGTCTCGCAGTGACACGGACAGAGCAAGAGTCTTCGCTGAACATCTTAAAAAAGTATTTCAACCAAATCCATCCACTAACTCATTTACTCTCCCGCCTTTAACTGCATCTGACTTAGCACCACAAGATCCTGTAGAATTTCGGCCAAGCGAGATAACGAAAGTCATTAAAGAGCAAGACTGGAAAATCGCCTGGCTACGACTTAATAACCGCGAAAATGATCATCGAGCTCCCAATGTGTGCAGTTCTACGAATCTGCTCGCTCTTCAACGCAATTACTAAAATTGGATACTTCCCTCAAAAGTGGAAGAAATCAGTTATAATTATGATCCCTAAGAAAGTGTTCTAGGCCCAATTCTATACACCCTTTACACGGCGGACATCCCAACAAACTACCAGCTAACGATATCCATATTCGCTGATGACACTGCAATACTAAGTCGATCCAGATGCCCAGTAAAAGCTACGATGCAACTAGCACGCCATCTAACTTGTGTAGAACATTGCAGATTGGCGCAAGTTCAAAGTTCAAACAGGTAACATTTACCCTAAACAAACAAAGCTGCCCGCCCTTGGTAATGAACCACACGCGCATCCCACAAGCCGATAACGTAACATAATTAGGTATTCATCTGGACAAGCGGCTCACCTGGCGGAAACACATAGAGGCCAAGACGACGCACCTCAGACTAAAAGCAAGGGATCTACACTGGCTTATAAACGTTCACTCTCCCCTAAGCTTAGAGTACAAAGTCCTCTTATATAACTCCGTTTTAAAACCCATATGGACCTATGGCTCCGAGCTATGGGGCAACGCATCGAGAAGCAACATCGACATAGTACAGCGAGCACAGTCTAGGATTCTGAGAATCATTACTGGAGCTCCATGGTATCTTCGGAACGCGAATATACACAGAGACTTACAAATAAAACTTAACATTGAGACAATAGCAGAGAAAAAAGTAAAATACAATGAAAAACTAGCCTCACATCCAAATCCTCTTGCAAGAAAACTTATTCGAGTATGCAGCCAAAGCCGACTGCACCGGAACGACCAACCAGCCCAGCGTTAAATTTGTTAGGCCACACAGCACGAATCATTTCATAAAATGATATTTAGTTAGTTTAGAATAAGATTTGAAAACTTATTGTTAGTCTCTTAAGCAAAAGGGAAAATTCAATAAATAAGTAAAACATTGCAAAAAAAAAAAAAAAGGATGTGATTATGTGCGATTTCAACGATGGCTCAATGGCTCAATGGCTTATGTCGCAGTATATTACTCTGACCTTCGGGATGAAGCTCATAAGCTGGAGTAAAGCTGTCTTGAGATCCTCAATGGTTCTCGATTGAATGGGCTATACAATAGCAATTTTGGAAAACTTGTCGATGCAAGTGAGATAGAACTTTTTGTCTAGGGAATATGTCTATGTGCAACATTTCCCCTGTGTGTTCTGGTATTGGTGACTCACCAATCTCTTGCTTCCTCTATCGTACTTAGCCCTCGCGCATGTTTTGCAATTTTGAACTATTTAAATTGCAAGTTTTGCCATTTTTGGAAAGTAATACTCGGACAGAACCTGTTTAACGTTTTCCTGCGCTTCTCTGTGGGCTCTGTTGTGTTCGGTTGTGAGAATTTCTCTTTTTTCCTCCGTCCCGAATATGTCTTGTACTAGGTTCTTGCAGTGCCAAAATCTCGTGGCTGGAACCTATGCGGGAGCGTATGCTAGAGAGAGAGATAGTCCAACAAAGACTCTCTGCAAGTAAAGTTGATTATGTGCCGCTTTTTATCCCTGAACAAAACAAACGTGCGTTTTAAGGGAAAGCGCGCTTCCTCCAGTAGTATCTGGTTCTGGAAGCAGTTCAACAGTTTTACCGTTGTTTCTATTGTGTGCGTGAGGGAGAGCTCGCTGTGGATTGTTGCTGCGCATGATTCGGGTTCTTGTTCATCCAAAGCATTAAGCTGTTGTCTGGACAATGCATCCGCCACGAGGTTCTCTTTGCCGGGCTTGTAAAAGATCCGGGTATTAGACTCGTCTTTGCGCGCTTTCCACCTTTTTATTTTCTCGTTACGGTTGGATTCCGCTACAGAGAATGTTAGAGGCTGATGGTCGGTAAAGATATTTATATCCTTAACTCCGTACAAATAGTGGCGAAGCTTGGCCAAGGCCATATTATAGCTAATAGCTTCCGCTCGTTAGTCGCGTAGTTAACTTCTCTATCTTTTAACGTTCTCGATATCATGGTGATAGGACTGCTTTCTTGAGACAACACCGCGCCTATACCGTAAGCCGAAGCATCGGTCGTTAGATCGAATGGCTTCTTGAAGTCGGGATATCTGAGCATGACATCTTCAGATGCCAATACGTTTCGTAATTTCTGAAACGCCTGACGCTGCTCGTCAGAGAATTGTACCTGGATGTTCCGGGATCTGTGAATACTGATATTTCCATTTTCCCGAAATGGGCCTTGCTATTGCTACAAAATCTTTTATGAAGCATCTGCAATAGCTTGCGAGGCCCAGGAATGACCTGACCTCGAATACTGTTTTGGGCTCCGGAACTCCCGTATAGCCCTAACCTTTTCTGGGTCTGTCGTAGCACCATTACTGGTGACTATGAATCCCAGGAAATTTACACTTTTCCTAAAAACACGCGATTACTCTTCTGACACCCTCTTGTTAGCCTCAAAAAGTCTTTGTAAAACACATGCTACATGCTTAACAAGGATGATTTGGTGGTAGCCAGATTTGAGATCTAGCGTTGAAAAGTAACAGGCCTTGCCCAAGTTGCCTAATATCATTGATATATTTGGCATAGGGTACTTATCAGGGATAGTTCGCTCGTTGAGCTTTCGGAAATCAATAACCAGACGTCTGTTCTGGTTACCCGCTTCGTCGGTACCCTTCTTATCCACAACCCAGATGGGGTTATTGTACGGGGAGGCGGTTTTTTGGATTATGTCATTACTTAGGAGATTTTGCACCTCCTTGTTGATAAAATTGGCCACTCTCATTGGATGGGGTAAAGTTTGGCATAAGTGTGACCATCAGTCATCGTTCTGATGGTGGCCACCATTGAGGTGTTATACGTTAAGGCTCCCTTGGGGTCAGCGAACTCCTTTTTGTTGGCTGTTAACATTTTTAGGAATATACTTCGATCATGGTGGGAAGGGGGGGGAGGTCGTCTGAGCAGTCCACATCAGTGAAGTTGACGTTGGCGCAGGAGTGAAAGGATATCTGCTCAACTGCTGTACCCCATCCAAGTTGACCGGATGCTAAGCAAAGCGACGCGTCTGCCTGCGTCAACAAGTCAAGGCCGACTATTCCGTTGAATGTGGACAGGTCAGGTAGAAGGAAGAAAACCGCCTTCACGTTAAATGGGGATACGAAGCATTTTTGGGTAATATGGGTCGCGCCATGCATTGAATGAATTCTGAACGGAGAATCTACCGGACGGACACCGCGCAGCCCTTTGTTTGGCCTAATGAAATTTTTTGACGCGTCTGTGTCGATGAGGAACTTCATATCGATCCCGGCTACTCTTCGTCTGATGACAGGCAATAGCGACTTTCCCCTACAAAATTGAGGGAATCGGAGTCGGCATCATCGTCAATCTGTGCCACCGCGCTACTAACGGCACTGGCGTATGAGTCACTTGGCATGGCCGAGTGACATGGTTTACTCTTTGCTGCTTTTGGTTGCTATTCGTGCTGCCAGACGCGGCTGACCGCTTGTTTGTAACGGCTGGGAATTGCGTGGGCTGAATGAATTTGGAAATAGAGGGGTCAACATACATTGGCTCTTGCGCCTTAGGAGGCCAAAACGGCATCAGCCGGTCCCCTAACCTTGCTTCTTATGATTATCCCAGCCTGAGCTGCCATTATACGGCTTAAAAATGTGATAGGCGGCGAGGGCCGCCTGTCTCCAGGAAACATATGATTCCTGTGCTCCCGCAAATTCTGGCAGACATTTGACGGTATCCAATGGCTCATCACAACGGACGCTATTGATTATTTCTATAACAGTATACGCCCGCACTTCTGGCGCTACGATATGTGTTGCTGCTATTTGATCGGACAACTGGTTGACTCTATTTGTAAGAGCCTCTTTCCTTTGCCGGCTCAAAGCTGTTTGTTCAGCTAAAGCTGAATTGCCAGCTGCCTGTATGACCAATTTCAGTTGTTCTGGGTCCATAACGCTATTTCCGCGACGAGGTGGGGGTGTGTGTCTTGGTGCTGGAACGTTGATCGTCGCGTTCAGAGTCAGAGTCACTATACTGCTGACGAGTATTTCTGTACCGTGTGAACGGTGATGACATGAGCATGAAATGTAAACAAATTACATGCAGCACGACGCCTGAGGCCGGGTGAAGAACGTCGCAGAACTCAACGGATCGTGTTACGATACAATGTTGTGCAGAATACAAAAACAAAGACAAGTAGAACTAAAAGGGAAAAATAAAACTATGTGAACTACAAAGTCAACTCAAGTTCTGTTCACTACAAAAAGAATTCACATATATTTCCTAACTTAAATTCCACACTTATTTCTTAGAATAAAAAAACTTGCAAAACTGAACAGCTCTTTCTGTTTACTTTTGCCGACATGAAATGAGTCTATTTGAGGTAGTCTACTTACATGTTTTGCGTGTTGCACCTAGGTCCTGAACTACTGTAATTCCCCCTAGGCGTATCCTCGTTGCAGCTGTGATTCCTGTTGCTCCCGCGCTGCAGTCTTCGCTGTTGCTCCCGCGCTGCAGTCTTCGCTGTCCAGATAGCTTGCGTGCTGATCTGGCGACACATTGCTGCCCGAAGAGCTCCAGCGGCTTCGGTGATAAACGTAATCCAGATAACGCCGTTGCACACCTCAGCCAATTGTGATGATTGGAGAGGTCGTTGCCACTTTTGCCGCCGTATTGGCTTGGGTCAGCAACTGTTGAATGTCTCTGTTGACTGACACACTGCAACCACATGCACTTTTACGTTTATGTTTTTTGGATGTCTCCGTTGAATGAAACGCTGAGACCACAAACACGTTTATGTTTATATTTTTTGGGTGTTTTGTTGCTGTCACCAGTGTGGGAGTTGTCACTCACTGTCTCTCTCTTTTTACGCACTTGTGCGAGAGTTTTTATTCACTTTTTTCTTATCACAGTTTCTGTTCACTGTCTTCCTTGTCTCTAGGAAGAATTGAGTGGGTCGTAAATATTAACAAACTACCACTAGCTGGGCGCCAATTATGTTATTTGCCGGCGTGAGTCGCGCGCGGCTATTCGAGTCTAATGACGGGCGGAGCCGCGACAAAGAAAGACAAGGAGTGTTAGTTTATCATTTATTAAATCACTCGAGCCAGGCGAGGCGATGGCAAGCGAGCATAAAACCGAACTGTATACAGAAATGAACTTAGAGTTACATGAAAGCAAAACTTTGTTTCGCAATCATATTCATAGCGGACACGCAAATATGCTGTGTTTGCCGGCTATGCAATGACATCCGCTCAACTGCTAGGTCTGCAGATTCTCCTGGCGTCGTATTTCAGCCAGCAGATCGGAAACCGTTGACTATAGTTAACTTACACGTACATATGTAAAAGTTATGGAGTTACGATTTACCAACGGAAGTCTGGGAGATATGTTATTACGGATCTAAAAAACAATTACTTAAGATATTCTAGAAGAATTTACGTTGAGCCAGCAATTTAGAGATATCCCTACGATACGGTCAACAGGTCAAAAGGGTCATGTTCTCAACAAGGGTCATTGTTCTCAACAAGGGTGTTCAGTTATTTTCAAGAATATAAAACTCTAATAGGCCGATAAAGTGATTCCTGACTGATAAACATTCAAGGCAATATAAATTACAGACAGACGATGCGAGTAGACTAAGAATTTTGGAATAAAGAAGCAGATTAAAGTATAAAGTGTAACTCTATACAAAGGAGTTCAATATCGTATTGAGTCTCCGGTTGTAAAAATCCCTATGTAAGGGCGGAATTCGATGAAATTAAATCTCCGCAACAACGTCGGTCAGGTCGATTAAGCCTGTTAGTTTCAACCAAATCTTAATAATCATTAAAATATGGTAGTAAACGAACGATTCTTAAGATATTATTAGATAGAATTAAATCAAACTTTAAGTTGCAAAAAGCGCTTAGTAAATCCTTGGCTGAGTGTACATTGGCTAGCTTTTATGTTTATATGATTTATGCACTCTCTTGAGTGGATTGCGCATTGGAACAGAATAGTCGAGAATTTGAGCTGCGTAAGCAGTTTTGACCGTCCCGGGGAAATAACGAAATAGACTGCAAATATTTATGATTGATTGGAGAACACTATATATATCTATATATATATATATGTTAAAAGCGAGCGTTAAATAATCAATTTTAATTTAATAAACTGTTACAAACACGCTACCCACTTGACCAAAACTCTTTTCTAGACATATAACTTCTATATTTTGTGTTGCATGCTTTGAAGAAAGCGGCTTGGAAATCAGTACCATGACAATCCTTATTTGTAACTGATTGTTCGCATGAAAGATATACGATAAAGAAGTTCGAATTTAATGTAATGGAACGAGTATGCATCGATTTCTGTGTAACTTTGTTTGGCACTGATAAGGTACTATACAATTCGAAAAACTATGATGGTCTTCATACTTAATATTGGCCGATTGTTCGCAGCTATATGTTATTGTGGTTTTAATTTAGATGAAATTGTATGATTTTATTTATATAAGAAAGATCGATGAAATAGTTCTATAGGTTGTTGTATGGCAGCTATACGATCTGATCTGAATCGTTTCGACTTATTTACAGCGTGCAATACGTTCATCAAGATCAAGTTGATTCAGAAAGCACTTCTCATAAGCACTTTTCGGTATAGCCTTGAGCTCTTCCAGCGATGCGATCTTTATCTCCTCAATCGTTGCAAATCTCCGTCCTTTCATAGGTCTCTCTAGTTTTGGGAACAAGAAAAAGTCACATGGGCCCAAATCCGGTGAATATGATGGCTGAGGCATGATTGTGGTGTTGTTTTTGGCCAAAAAATCTCTCACAAGCAAAGATGAGTGAGCAGGGGCATTATCGTGATGCAAAAGCCATGTATTGTTTTTCCACAATTCTGGACGTTTTCTTCGTTTTGCTTTTCGCAAACGGTGCATAACTTCAAGATACGCGTAATACTGTTTATTGACCGTACGACCATATGCTAAGAACTCCTGATGCACCACGCCATGGTAATCGAAGAAAACAGTGAGCAAAACTTTGACATTTGATCGAACTTGGCTTGCTTTTTTCGGTCTTGGCTCACTTGGGCTCTTTCATTGGGACGATTGGGCTTTGGTTTCGATATCATAACCATATACCCATAAAACGGCCCCAGTTATGACCCTTTTGAGTAAATCTAGGTCATCGTTGACGTCATTCAACAGCTCTTGAGCGATGCTCATGCGACGGTTCTTTTGGTAAAAATGTAGCAAAAAATCGCCGAGCACGCAAAACACTTATAACCTTTACGCCTCTCACAATCAAACAAAAAATTCCATTCACTTGAATCTTCGAACAGATGTTCGGGAAGAGTGTACCAGCATAACAAAACAAAAAAATCGATAATCGAAAGTACTCGTACATTGCCCGCGAAATTTGAAAACTCACCTTAGTTTTTGAACACACCTCGTATTCATACTTCATATAAAAAAGCTAAAGCCGATCTTTTGAAAAGCTTCACTCTTCAAAAGCTTCATAGGTAACATTCTCCCAAAACACCAACCGCTTAACGGTAACAAGCTTAATGATTTGATAAACAAAAATGTAAAGCTAAGTAGAACTTAAAAGGTTTATGTAAATCCTCTGTTAAAGGTTTGCTGGACCGAAAGAATACATTTGTCAATCAGTTCATAACTGACCTCTGGTGAAAACACAATTTAATAAAGATTATAAAAAGAATAAATTAATATTTTTTTATTAAATCTGTCACCTAAAAATTTAATTGGCGCAGCCGGTAGGATACTGAAAAAAAAGTCCTAGTAAACTCGTTATCCTTTGAGAGTCTAGTGAAAAGAGGAAACTTGTACGACCAAGTAACCTTTTCTGATTGTACCCGCGAATTGGCCGCAACAAAGTGATTCGGTTCGTTTAAAGTGACTAAAATCGGTATCCGCACAAGAACCTGAGCGATCAGAGTTAATTTAAAGACCTAATTTTTGTGGCCCGCTTCGTGAAGTGAGACCGCCACTTAGGTGTAATACAATTGACCAAAAACCAAAGTGCGCAGTGCAGTTCACGGAGGATATAGGTCTTGACATTCTGTAGCAGTCTGTGAACAAAAACACTAAATCAAATAGTGCGATCGCTACTATTTTATAAGACAATCAAAAACTTTAAAACAGTGCACTTCACTTAAGGCATAAGTCTCGATATACTGCAGCAGTCTGTGAACAAAAAGAGAAACAAAACAACCACTAAAAAAAAAAAATAAAAATAAAAAATATACCTGTTGAACTTATACCCTTCGAATTCAAGACTCAGACGCCCCTGGAGGAACTATTAAGAAGATTGTATTCCACACCCTTTAAAGGTAACTTACGTCAATTCTGTGAGCAATTAGACGATAAGTCAACTGTAATTATAAATAAGTTAGCATTAGAAGATGACCGAAATAACACAACGGTTTATACACAAGCAATGGCAACTACTATTAAAAATACAATTCAACGCTCACTCCCCGATAGGCGGTTCATGACCTTAGCGAGGCATGACATTTCAACCGTTCAAAAATTAAGACAAGTCGCCCAACAAGAAGGTCTATACGAAAGCCCAATTTCAAAAAAATCCGATAGTCAGCCAAGACTGAACTCAAATTCAATTAACACCTATAACAATACAAACATTAATCAAAAACACTTACCCTCAACCAACGACTCGTTCGCCCCTTTATTCCATTAAAAAAACCCTCGCAGATCCAAACCACTAACGAAAACAATCAAACCCTTTCTAAACAAACTCCTCCGACCAGACAACAGCAATTTAATCAGAACAGAAATTTATACAACGAATTCAGAACAGATTTACTTCATGACCGTCTAAACGACACCCGAAACTACTATCAGCCCCCCAACAATCAAGAGTGCCGAATAAGCGTTTTAAAGAAGGTAGCGGACAGTCACGTATGCAGACAGATGAAAGTCATCACCAGTACGAATTAGATTACGATAACAAAATTGCCCATTACAATAATAACGACGAACAGTTCTACGAAGATCAATTACAGAATACTCAGACAGAAATGTTTACAGATTAGCAATATCAATAAGCTGAAAATTTTCCAATACAAGGCTGGGATCCAACCAATACATAGAGATAATGTTTAATAACCACAGATAATGCATCTATAGTTGACACTGGCTCTTCAATAAACATGATCAGCTAAAATTTTTTTAACCTCCAAGTTAAAGATAAACAAATAACTGTCCGAAGTATGACAGGCTATTCTAAATTAAATAAATATGTAGACCTTCCAGCCAACGGTCATTTTCAGCAAACGCAGCAATTCTATATTCATTCATTTTCACCTTATTATGACATTCTATTAGGAAGAAAAGTACTAGTGGAAAATAACGGTTTAATAGATTACTTTCGGAAGGAAACAATAATTAACAGAAGAACATTCGTTCACAAAGAACTAGATCCATGTGATGGGAACTCTTCAAAAAATTTTAATGCATTCTTACATGTAATCAACTTTACATCAGAAATAAACTATGCCATGGACAACAACATAGACTCAGAACGCACATACAGACTAGAACATTTAAATAGTGAGGAAAAATACAGACTTACAAATTTATTAAAAGAGTTCACTGTCATTCAATATTGCGAAAATGAAAGCCTTATATTCACAAGTGTAATACGTCATGATATAAAAACCGTTCACGAAAACCAAGTTTACAAAGGACCATACTCGTATCCGTTTGCCTATGAAGCAGAAGTAAATAAGCAAATTGAGGAAATGTTACAATAAGGTATTATACGCGAAAGCGACTCGCCCTACTGCAGTCCATTATGGATTGTTCCCAAAAAGATAGATGCCTCTGGAAAACCGAAATTCAGGTTGGTCGTGGACTATCGAAACCTTAATGAAATAATAATAAATGATAAATTTCCGATTCCTAATATGGACGAAATACTAGGCAAATTTGGAAAATGCCAGTACTTTACTACGATTGACTTAGCAAAAGGCTTTCACCAAATCGAAATGGACCCTAAGTCTATACCAAAAACGGCGTTTTCGACCAAACATGGTCACTATGAGTACACTCGCATGCCATTTGGCTTAAAGAAAGCTCCTGCAACCTTCCAACGGTGCATAAATTACGTCCTAAAAGACCTCATTAACAAGCATTGCCTTGTTTAATTAGATGATGAGATCATTTATTCAATCTCTCTGAACAAACACCTCACTGAGAAAGGTTTTGAGAAACTTAAAGAGGCCAATATTAAACTCCAATTGGAAAAATGCGAATTTTTAAAAAAGCAAACAAATTTCTTATGTCATATTATAAGTCCAGAAGGCATACGACCCAATAAAGAGAAAGTTAAAGCAATCGAAAAATTTCCCTTCCCAAAGATACCAAAATAAATCAAATCTTTCTAAGGCTTATGCGGATATTAGCGTAAGTTCCTTGTTTGGCTAAATAATATTAAAGAATCTAATATAAAACTACAACGTTGGCGAATCAGACTTAGTGAATATTATTTCAAAATCAAATATTTAGAAGGTAAACTTAATCATGTAGCAGACGCTTTATCTCATGTCAAAGTTGAAGAAAACATGGTAGGCGAAGAAGAAAATATTTCAACAGCAGCAACAATACATATTGTAGTTCATCAGAAAGCTACATTGAAATAACAGAAAAACCAATAAACTATTTTGCAAGACAAATTGAATTAATTAAAGACACCGCAGAACAAGTAGAGACAACGAAATACTTTTCCAAAACAAAACTGACTATCAAATACACTGACTTGACCCTATCAAAGGCAATAGATATCCTCATTAAATACTTCTTAAACAATACCAGTGCTATTACATGGAAAACGATAAAGAAATTTTAGTTTTTCAAAAAGCATATCGAGAAACTACAATATTATCCCACATAGTAACGTTTGGCCGTCAGCCGTCAGAGACAGTAAGGGGAATCACATGGAACCCTAGCTTTGGCTGAGGTACGTGCCGTCCTTGCTCCTACTGTCGGAAGTGCGGCTATACTCTCCACGTGAGGGCGGCTGGAAGCAGGCCCCTAGCACGGTCATGTCTCTGCTAGGGGTGCTGACTAATTGTAGTCGGGCGAAGATTGTGATTCTATAAATCACCCCAATCCAAGGCGGAACAGCATACGCCAAGGAATGCATGGCCGGGGGGTAGCCCGGTCGTTAGTATGCGGACTCTGGATACCTGCCGCCCTCCAGTTTCATCTAGACTTCCCACGGCACGCGGGCTATGCCGTGGGCGACCTTCCCTTCCCGCCTACTCGTGGGTCCAAACTATGGATACAAATTTTATAAAAGATAAGTCTGATGCGACTTCGACAGCATCAACCCAGGGCGAGGCCTTAACGGCCGACCCCAACAACAGCACTGCAGCCAGTGGGCTGCTGGCTTCCACCCCCAATACCACGGGTCTGGGCCCTGGTACTTTAGGGGAGACGGACAGGCCACGGACTCCCTTGGACGATGAGTTCGCCAGTGCCGATTTCTCGTCCAATAGCTGCTCAGGCCGGCAGCAGCTCGTCGAGGTGATGTCGTCTGACGCTGAAGCTGACGCTGACCTGATCAGCCTCGCTGACGACGCTTCCGTGGCCTCGCAGAGGTCAGGTCTCACGGAAGCAGGCTCTCAGATACAGAGGCTGCGACTGGACTCTGAGAAAGCATTTGTGAAAATGAAGACCCGTGAGAAGAGGCTTTTCAAAGCCGCACTCGCAAAGGGTTCGAGCAGAGCCAAGGCCAAACGGACGCGCGCTGACGATACCGTCCTCGAACCTCAAGGGTCTTCAAAGAAGCTCAAAAAGACTCATGTGGAGTCCACAAAGCCACCTCTCAGCCAGGTGTCGAGCAGCGTGAAATTGGGCTTCACTTCGGCTGACTCAAAAAACCCACTTTCACCGGAGCAAGTGGCCATGGTGAAAGCTAGCATTGCCAAGGCTCTGCTGCTTCATCCCACATCGGGTGCCAGTCCAGGTTTCGAGGGTTGCATACCTCGAAATGAATGGCTGCTCCTGGTGTGCGAGGATAGCCGCACTGTCGACTGGGTCAGGGGAGGCATTGGACACATCAGGTCCATCAGCTCCCTTGACATTAAACTACTGGAGGAGTCCGAGTTCCCCAAAGCTCACCTCATTAGAGGATACTTCCCCAGTAGTGCTGGACTCACACCCGCCGATATTTTGCGATACCTTGGTATTCAAAACGAGGAGTTGTTCTCGACAAAACAGTGGCGGGTGGTCCAGCATACCCTCAACGGCACTACGACCCACCTCGCGATGTTGGTCGACGAGGAGTCGTATAAGGCTCTGACGGAGTGCAACGGGAAGGTGAAATTCGTCTTTGGACGAGTCAAACTTCTCCTGAAGAACTCCGTCCCCAGAGCCTCTTCCTCCCCGGCCCGTCCCCCATCCCCCTCTCCAACCATTCCCCCCCCTTCCAGCGCCCCTCCGGAAGCGTCAAAGGTGGCCCCTACCTATGCGACAGCAGTGGCTGCCGCCCCGGTAGCGTCCACCAGTGCTGCGGCCGCAGTGGCGCTGAAAGCCCCCATCCCCAAACCCCCGACCATTCTGGTCTCCACCCCCAACCCCTCAACGGGCCGCACCAGGCCGGTGGCTGGCAGCGGGCGCCTCCTGGCCCCTGCCAGACCCACAGTCAGCGCTGGGCGCAAATAACCCGCAAGGGCACCTCCCGCGACTGGGATCCCTAGGCGACCTCCCCCGAGTAGCTCAGCCAGACTGCCGAAGGGCATCCGAGGCAACGACTCTCGGGGGGGCAAGGCATGTGGCCTTGTCACTAAGGCGCTGAGAGAGGATGCGGAGCGCAACTAGAGTGCTCCAGGCGAACCTGCACCACGCCAGAGGAGCGTCAGCCACCCTGTGCAGGGTCGTCTGTAAAGAGGAGATTGACCTGGCTCTCGTCCAAGAGCCATGGTTAATAGGTGGCCTCGTCCGTGGACTATCATGCGGATCATGTAAGTTATTATATGACCGTATGGGAGGTGCCCCTCGCACTGCTATACTGATCAATAACAGTGTGAGACACTTTCCTTTAACCAACTTCATTCACAGAGACCTGGTGGCAACGGCTATGGAGGTAGCCACTGCTGATGGCGTCCGGGAAGTGGTGATCGCCTCTGCTTACTTCCCGGGCGATGTGGATTACGTACCCCCCGCAGAGGTTCAGCGGCTTGTGGGATTCTGCCGCCTTCACAACAAGCCGCTCGTGATTGGCTGTGATGCCAACGCCCATCACACAATCTGGGGGAGCAGCGACGTCAACAAACGTGGTGAGTCTCTCCTTGATTATCTAATGTGTTGCCATTTAGACATAGCGAACGTCGGATGTAAACCGACGTTTATTAATTCTATTAGGGAAGAGGTATTAGATCTCACCCTAATAAGCAACTCAATTGCGAGTTCGCTTATAAACTGGCGGGTCACAGACGAAGCCACCTTGTCGGACCATCTGCACATCAGGTTCGACCTTCCTGGCCAAGTCGAGATCCGCCAGAACTCCTTTTGTCCTAAAAAGACAAATTGGGAACTCTTCAAAGCCTCTGTGGCTTTGAAAGCAGACATGTTGATCAGCAATCCTAACTCTGTCAGTGAGATAGAACTTGCTGTCAACCTGCTCCAAGATGTGCTTATTACGTCCTTCGAAGCCAGCTCAGTTCGGAAGACACTAACGGTCAACCGTAAAGTTCCTTGGTGGAACGAAGAGTTGGCTGCTCAAAGAAGGAAGGTTAGAAGCCTTTTCAACAAGGCCAGATCTAACCGTAAAAATTGGGACGTCTATAGCGACGCTCTCACAAACTATAATAAGAACATTAGACGCTCCAAACGCGATACGTGGCGCAGCTACTGTGGTAGAATAGAATCTCTGCCAGAGGCAGCGAGACTCCACAAGGTATTAGCCAAAGGATCGTCTAATGGTATAGGGCTTCTAAAAAGAGCAGATGGCTCTTTCACTCAAGATCGTAGGGAAGCACTTGAACTTTTACTACAAGTTGACTTCCCAGGTTCCGTGGCCAACCCAGATCTCTCCAGTCACGTTGACGCCACCTGGTCACCTGACTCACGTGGAACCAGTTTATCTGGTACCATCTTCGATCCTGAAAAGGTCAAATGGGCTGTAGATTCCTTCGCTCCCTTCAAAGCCCCAGGGGGTGATCAAATCTTTCCAGCCCTTCTCCAAAATAGTCTGGATCATATCCTCGATCCACTGGTCGGCCTTCTTAGAGCCAGTCTCACGTGGGGACACATACCCAACTCTTGGAGGAGAGACAATGTGGTATTCATCCCCAAACAGGGGAATCGTCCTCTTGACCAGCCTAAGTCCTACCGGCCGATCAGCCTTACCTCCTTTCTGCTCAAGACTGCGGAAAGGCTCCTAGACTTGCACATTCGGTGCTCTTTGCAGGAAAACAACCCTCTGCACCCCACGCAGTTCGCGTATATAGCCGGTAGATCGACAGAGGTCGCTCTCCACAAATTAGTGAGTAAGATCGAAAAGGCCTTCGTATCAAAGAACATTGCTCTGTGCTCTTTTCTTGATATAGAGGGTGCTTTCGATAATACCGGCTACGGGTCTATCTCTACTGCGCTTGAGCGCAGGAACATTGCCCGTCCCATAATCCGGTGGATTGACGCCATGCTCAAACACCGGACTATCTCCTCTACCCTGGACACGACGACCGCCCATATTAGTGCGGTAAAAGGGTGTCCCCAGGGAGGGGTTCTATCCCCTTTGCTCTGGTCCCTTATAGTTGACGAACTACTAATCATACTCGCAGAACAGGGCGTGGAAGCGATTGGCTATGCCGACGACCTGGCTCTCGTAGTGAACGGGAACTATGCTAACACCGTGACAGAGCTGATGTAATCAGCTCTGACACGGTCAGTAGATGGTGCGATGATGTAGGTCTTAGCATCAATCCTCAAAAGGCAATCATTGTTCCCTTCACTAAGCGTTACTCTGTTGACATTGGTCAATTATACATTGGCGGCTCTCCTGTGGAACTTTCCAACGAAGTCAAATATCTAGGGGTAACCCTTGATAAGCGACTAAACTGGAACTCCCACCTGCATAACACTCTATCAAAGGCCACTCATGCCATGTGGGCATGTAGAAGGCTTTTCGGTAGAATATGGGGTCTCAAATCCTGCACCATTAGGTGGCTTTTTGAGATGGTGGTAAGACCGATCGTAACCTACGCTGCTATTGTGTGGTGGCCCAAGGTTACGCAGGTCACTGCCATCAATAAATGCACGAAATTGCATAGGCTGCTCTGCCTTTCCTTGACGGGTGGACTCCGCACCTGTCCCACTGCAGCAATGGAATCGATTTTGAATCTGACTCCGCTGCATATCCGTATAAAAGAAGTTGCTGCTATGAGCCTTCTTAGAATCAAGCTCCAATCTGGGCTTCTAGCTACCGAATCTGGGCATGCTAGCCTACTCAAAGATATTCCTGGCTTAGAGATCTGCACCAGATCAGATTCTATGACCAAGGAGCTCTTCTTTGGTGCAAAATTTAGAACCCTCATCCCGGACCGCAGGGTTTGGGATGCTGGCAACCCCATCAGAGACCCAAATGGTATACATTGGTACACCGACGGGTCAAAGACTGAACAAGGGGCTGGAGCTGGGATACATGGTCCCAACTCCAGGACCTCGATTGCTATGGGCAACTGGCCCACAGTTTTCCAATCAGAGGTTCACGCCATTGAGTTCTGCTGCCGTCTTATCCTTGAGAAGGGGACTAGAGGAGCGAAAATATACATCTTCTCGGACAGCCAAGCGGCCATACTAGCCCTCTCCTCAAAAAGAGTAGGCTCGCGTATGGTGGCTGACTGCTGGAATTGTCTCCAGAGGCTGTCGAATAAGAATAAAGTTACCCTAATTTGGGTAACTGGACATTCTGGCTTCCAGGGCAACGAGCTGGCGGACGAACTAGCGATGGCTGGGTCATCAGCCCCCCTGCTTGGCCCCGAACGTGGGGTGGTGGGGTGGTCTACTATCTCCTCCCTTGTGAAAACCTGGGCTGGAAGATTGACTGAACGCTACTGGTTCTTCCAACCAGGGATGCGGCAGGCTAAAGAGCTTACCAATCCCAAAGTTGATCGAAGGACCAAGCTACTCTCCAGGAGAGACCTCTATCTCCTTGTTGGCTACCTAAGTGGCCACCACTTGGTGAACTACCACCTCAAAAAAATGCGTTTGTCCTCGGACGCGGAGTGCAGGCTCTGCAAAGAGGACGATGAAACTACTAAACACATTCTATGTGACTGTCCGGCCTTGGTATGGACAAGGAGGAAACATCTGCACGTGGAAATCGCAACTTCAGAGCAGATTGTCCGTTCCTCGACAAAAGATCTGTTATGCTTCATTAGGGAAGCAGAACAGCTTTTGTCATGACAGGGAGAGCATTCTGGGTACAAAAGATCATATTGGTCGCAGTGCCTCGCACTTTTTCCGCTGGGAGACTCCCTCTTCTATAATAATAATAATAATAATAATAACGTAAAAATTCTGAAAAGTGCTGTATAAAGTTAAAAGACAAAAAATCTTACCCTGAATTTAAAGAATTCATTATTACTCAACATTCTAAATTGTTACACCCTGGTATTGAAAAAATGATACGATTATTTAAAGAAACTGATTTTTTTTCCGATTATAATAAATTGATTCAAAACATTATCAATGATTGCAAAATCTGTAACCTTGCAAAGACAGAACATAGACCAACAAAACTAGTTTTCGAAATAACTCCAGAGACAAATAACCCACGAGAAATTTATGTTATTGACTTTTATGCAATTGACAAAGAACAGTATTTATCTTGTATATACGTATACTTAAAATTTGCTTCACTTATTTATACAAACAGTATAGATTGGTTAGAGATAAAACGAGCCCTTACTAAAACTTTTAACGACATGGGAAAACCACAGAAAATTAAAGCAGACAAAGGCTCCGCGTTTATGAGCACTTTTTTAAAAGTTTGGCTAAATAACGAAGCCATACAAATAGTTATTACCACAAGTAAAACAGGAATAGCAGACATAGAACGCCTTCATAAATCTATAAATGAAAAAATCAGAATTATCAATACCGAGAACAATAGAGAAAATAAAGAAACACGAATGGAGATAATTTTATAGATATACAACCACAAGACTAAACATAACACAACCGGACAGATACCAGCTAACATCCTTCTTTACGCAGGCATACCTTATGATACCCAGATGATTAAAGAAAATAAAATAAAAAACTTAACAAAAAACGACAGGATTTCGAAATTGACACAAAATTTAGACAAGCACCCTTAACGCGCGCAAAATCAAAGAATCCTTTTAAAAAAACAGGCAAAATAGAACAATTAGACGAAAAACATTATAAAGAAAATAATAGAGGTCAAAACGTTATTCATTATAAAAGTAAATTTAAAAAGAAAGTTAATAACAGCAAATACTTGCAGCAAACTGACACCTCCCAATCATCGGACAAACTACAAATTACAGCAGGAACACTCGAAATCAACCCAATAGAAAACAATCAAGGATTTATCTTATTCGAATCTGGAACAATGCAAATCCCCATCACCTTTATGCATCACTGTCTCTCAATTAATATTACAGAAGTTGAAGAAACATTTAATAGTATAATTAAACAATGTCAAGAAATTAAAAACGTTACACAAATTAAATATTTAACCGAAAAAATTGAAAGAGAAATGAATGGCATACGCATCTCAAAACGAAGCAAACGAGGACTGTTTAACTTTGTAGGGTCCACATTAAAATATCTTTTTGGCACATTAGACGAAGACGACAGACAACATATTGAACAACAAATTTCGACTCTATCACAAGACACAGTACAAGTCAGCACTCTAAACCACGTTATTGACAATCTCAATACTGGAATAGAAATAGTTAACACCCAGTCCAATTCTTTGAAAAGAATAAAAATTAATCTATTAATATTTAACTTTGAACATTTTACCGAATATATCGAAGATATTGAAATGGGTTCACAACTAACACGACTAGGAATATTTAACCCCAAACTACTAAAACACGACAATATTGGCAACGTTTACTACAAAAATCTGATAAATATAAAAACTTCCGCTTGGTATAACTCAACTACTAATGAAATATTCCTAATGTCCCACATTCCTATGAATACAAATGAACAACCAACTTTTATAATTGCACCTTACCCTGACAATAATGGCCAAATTATTAACGAAAATATTGAAGGCAAATTCTATTTACATAACAACTACAATATGTTCTAAATACACTAACAAAGAATATTGTCAAAGACCACTGCATAGGTAACATAATAAAACACGAAACACCAACTTGTACTTTTCAAAAATATCGTAAACAATCTTATATTCAATACATTAAATCAAATATACAATACTTATAAACTGGAATATGACAAGAGAAAAACTTTATCACCATTGTAACGGTCAAAAGAATTATATTGAACATGATAAAATTACAAAAATATCCAACTGCACAGCAGAATGAAAACAAATTACAATATCTAATAATATTCAACAAATTTAATATTTACTGAACACAATGTAACCAAAGTCAAACCAATGCCACACATAGAAATTAAAGAAATGATTTTGTTAAACAATAAGAACAACACAATTTACAGAAACATACTAAAAATTTTCATATTAATTTTAGTTTTAATTTACATATTTTACTTTCATATGAAATGTAAAACAGCGCCACACAATATTATTATCGTTTACCTAAAACCAAGTAAAACCGCTAGCAAAAATATTGAAAAAGAAACAGAACCAAAAACAGAAACAGAAAAAGATGAAATTGAAAATCCACAATTATATCCAGAAATAATCGCTTGCGGACAAGCTAATATCTAAAAGGTGGGGAGTGACATATTCATTCTACATATAAAAATGCGAAAGCCGATCTTTTGAAAAGCTTCACATTCTCCCAAGACACCAACCGCTTTACGGTAACAAGCTTACTGATCCGATAAACAAAAATGTAAAGCTAAGTAGAACTTAAAAGGTTTATGAAAATCCTCTGTAAAAGGTCCCAAAGAATACATTTGTCACTCAGTTCATAACTGACCTCTGGTGAAAACACAATCAAATAAAGATTATGAAAAAAAAAAATTAATATTTTTTTATTAAATCTATCACCTAAAAAGTTCAATATACCTACATATATACATATTTCTTTATAAATTTTAAATTGACCAATATCGATAACTCGCAATATATCGAGTAATCAAAATTATTATTTATTTAATAATTGCATTATATGGTTTTGTATTGTTTATTGACCCTTAAATAATTATTATTAAATTATAATTATACGTGCACGTATGTATGCATATTATGAATATTTTGAATATGTAACATGCATGTAAATACTTGCATACATGCATACCGATCTACCATGATATTGGTTGTATACAAATGTATATATGTATGTGTGTACATAAATTAAATATGTATGAGTGTTAGCATATATGTATGCACATGTATTTTCGGTAATTGACATGTGCATGGAAAAGGAGAGTCGAGAAATAGCTCGCGCTGCGCGCTCGCATCGTTCGTCCTTTTCTTTCCTGCACAAGTAATATATTGTAGTTATGACGTCATCGACAACTTGGTTGCTGGTCGCAGGGTTAAAATGGTTTATCTAATAACTTCCGTGTTTATTATCCGATCGGATTGCAATTTGGAAGATACCATTTATCTATATGTGTGCTAAAGCAGAACGTTACGACATGAGTACTTCGAATGTATGTGTACATAGGAAATGCGGGGTCGGTAGGCGTGGTATTCCAAATTGAAAATAAACTTGATCTGCGTATGGTATACATAAATCTTCATGCTAAATTTGGTGACCCTAGCTTTTGTAATAGCTGAGATCGGCGCGTTCATCCAGACAGACAGACAGACGGACATGGCTCAAACGACTCGGCTAGTGATCCTGAGCAAGAATATATATACTTTATGGGGTCTCCGACGCCTCCTTCTGCCCGTTACATACATTTGCACAAAGTTAGTATACCCTTTTTTTGACCATTTTCAATGGTCCAAGGGTATAAAAATTGCATATAACTGAGTTACAACGTTTCAAACCTAAACAAATAGTCAAACCTATTCAGTTGAGCGGCACTGTATATTTGTAATAATAAGTAATAATTGTTTTGAAGATGTTAAGAACGTTTGATTATTTTGAACAAACAAAATTGCCGTTTATATTTTCAATTAAAATATTTGTACTGCTATCAGGGAACGATACTATGATTGGGTTTTAATGATATCTTTCTTGGAAATTACAAGAATTTCATTGCTGTCAGATTCTAACCAATTTGAAGTTTTAATATTCCGAATTTTTTCAGAGTTTATATTTGTAAAAATGATCATGTTTTAATAATTTGGTTAAAAATTTCAAGTCTCGTAAGCTGCATTCCTAGTTCTATATACTCGGTAAACTGTTGTAAGTTAAATAATAAAATGTTTAGTCTCTGGTCTCCTACATGTATCGTTATGAAGAATGTATTATTTCTATTCCCTTATTTACTTCTTTTATGCCTTCGTTAAGTTTATTACTTTCGATACATCGATATTTACTAAATTTTCAAAATCATCAAAGTTTCTTTTCGGCTATCGTTGTTTTTTGAATATCACTACTCAACGGGAATATGTATGCATTTAGCTTGGTTTCCATATTCTTTTTATTTAAAGCTTTGTTAGCATTCATAGGACGATCGATTGGTGGTGTAGGCAACGACAAGTTCCTGAATCATAATCATTTTTAAAAACTCCCTGCACGGTAGTACATGGTAACTGCGTGCACCGTATTTGCATGTGTATGCCATATGTTTATAAACAATATATATGATTGCTGTAATTTTGTAATGTTCCACCTTGCTCTAAACTCCTCATTAAACTTCGCGAATACTATGGTGCCTGCCACTGGGATTCCATCTTCGACTAGCAGAAACAGCCTGCGGGGGGTTCGTTTGCAAGCTCACATAGTTTCTGGCGGCTCATATAAATACAAGAATCCTTGCCAACACATTAACAAAAGAGACAGTTTGTTCAGAAAAAGAAGAAGAAAGAAGTAGTGAACAAGGAACAGAAAGAAAAAGGATAAAAATAGAACAGAAAACAGGGTAACACTATTCTTTTGCGGGACTCACGTTGGGGGACTACCGATGTTGTCGCAGTCCTCGCGTCTTTACCCACCCTACCTATGAGTCCATTTTTTCTTCTTTTGAACTCCCGAACCTAACATTACCCTCTCATCAACCTTCAGAAATCATTAATAATTCTTTAGCATTCCATCTTAAAATTCATTATAATTGCCCATGAGTTTCTTAAGATATACATAAATATAATATACATAAATCAAAGGTTGCATTTTTATATACCTAACTCTTTGTATGGCCAAAGTATTTTATAAAAGTATTTGATCGTCACCTTTCCAGTCGCGCCTTTATCCAAAAAGAATCGTCAAAATTCTTTTGATAACACTGCCGTCAATACTCAAACGGTTGTTTCAAACGTTAAATCGCTTGTCACGGTTAAGCCCAAGAAATATGTTATCGTTTCACGCCTTGCACCCGATACTTCGATTGATGATGTAAAATCGTTTATTCAATCAAAAATTTCTGTATCGAACATTGTTGTAGAAAAGTTTAAATTTAACTACACGCGAGATATCTCATCCTTTAAAATAAGTATACCTGCAGACAATTTTTAATCTGTTTGCAGCGGAACCTTCTGGCCGCCTGACTTAATTGTAAAAGAGTATTCTCCAAAACAAAAAATTCGAACTGCGGTACCGCTTCCTTCAACTTCTCGCGCCTCTTCTTCTTCTAGTGGAACATCAAAAAACCAGTAGAAATATCCCATCCTTACTTCGCTTATCAAAACGTTAGAGGCCTAAATTCTAAGCTCTCTAATTTGTTTTTGAATAGTGTATCGTTCGATCATCAAATTCTAATATTTACCGAAACCTGGTTAAAACCTGATGTATTGTAGAAAACTGCTCAATTTTTCCTAATAAGTACACCTCCTTCAGATGTGACCGTTTATCACGAATTGGAGGTGGTGTTCTTATAGCTGTAAAATCTGATCTTCCTTCCGAACTTGTTCCATTAGACCATTGTTCTTCCTTAGAATTTTTATGTGTTAAAATGACGATGTGTCAAATTTCAATTTACATTACCTGTTCGTATATTCCTCCCTCATCTGATATATCTGTCTACCTAGACCATCTTTCATCTATCCAATCTGTTGTCTCCAAACTATCTGATAGACATTATCTGCTAGTTTTTGGTGATTTCAACTTACCAGAAGTTACTTGGTAATCTCAATCCGATATATTGGTACCCTCTGTATTTAACTCTTTTTTTAAGTGGCCTCTCGGAGCTATCTCGTTATCAAATAAACACTGTTCCTAATTGTAGTGGTAGAATGCTTGATTTAATTTATATTGATAATTTATTTATTTATATTTCTTCTGACATTTTACTAAATACTATAATATCTCTAGAATGAATCCCTTAGTTCTTCCTGAAGATCCCTATCATCCTACATTGGACCTGGTTCTAACCCTGCCAACTTCTATGCAAACTGAAACTGTTTCCCCTATAATAAAATCACGTTGTTTTCGTAGGACCGATTTTCAAAAATTGAATTGTTTAATTTTGGAACATGATTGGTCATTTCTTTATTCATGTTCTGATCTTAATACATGCATTTAATTTTTTTATTCCTCTATGGACTCATTTTTTGATCAATGTGTTCCTGTTACTTTTCCCGTAAAGTCCAATAGGCCTCCTTAGTTTTCACATGAGTTAGTAAGGCTGAAAAATTTGAAATCGCGGTATTTTAAAAAGTTTAAATTAACTCGTAATCCTTCTGATTTTACGCGTTATATTGCTGCAAGAGCAAACTTTATTGCTCTGAATGCAAATTGTTACAAAAAGTATTTGCGTCGCTGCCGTTTGCAGTTTGCTCAGAACCCAAAGCAGTTTTATAACTTTGTTAACTTAAAACGTAAATCAAGTAGATTTCCTCCCTCTCTATCATACGAAAATAAGGAAGCAACTGATGATCAGGCAGCCGCCGATTTGTTTGCAGACTATTTTCAATCAACTTATCTAACTGAACCATATAGTTCTCCTTTACATCCATACCCTTACAGTATACAAAATTTTAACACTATCTTCTGTCCCTCCATTGACAAAACCTCTTTACTTAATGATCTTAAATCGAAAAAACCCGGTTTCTCTCTTGGCCCTGACGGAGTTCCAGCATGCGTGCTTAGATTTTGTGCTGATTCGATTTTGAAGCCAATTCATAAGCTACTTGACTTGTCACTATCCAATAGTTATTTCCCACCTAATTGGAAAAACTCTTTTTCCATTCCTCTTCACAAAAGTGGTTCTAACCATGATGTGAAGAACTATAGATGTATTTCCAAGTTGTCCGCAATTCCTAAGATTTTTGAAAAAAATTTTACGTCCCAACTAACTTTTATGTGTAAATCTATAATTTCACCCCATCAACATGGGTTTATAAAGGCAAGATCAACAGCTACTAATCTTTTAGAATTCTCATCTCTCATCAATCTAAGATTTCGGAACAAAATGCAAACTGATGTGGTCTATACTGACTTCAGTAAAGCATTTGACTCCGTAAATCATAATCTCTTAATTCATAAGTTAAATTTGATTGGTTTTCCTCAAAAGCTCCTTCTGTGGATATCCGATTATTTAACTAACAGGTCTCAACGAGTTCTTTTTAAAGAATGTCTCTCTAAGCCGATCTTAGTTACTTCTGGTGTTCCTCAGGGCAGCCACCTTGGTCCATTGCTATTTAACCTTTTTATTAACGATCTTCCTTCAATACTCCTTCACTCTAACATTCTTATGTATGCTGATGATGTGAAACTCTGTTTGACATACAATCATCCAGCAAATAACCTTCTTCAAACAGATCTTGATTTGTTTTTTGAATGGTGCAGCCATAATCTGCTGCATCTTTACTGTTTGAAGTGCAAGGTTATGTTATTTTACAGATGTAACTATCATGTCATCAATTACAATCTTAACCTAACCCCACTCTTAAGAATATCTGAAGTAGCTGATTTAGGTATCCTCTTTGATTATAAATTGAAATTTGATCGTCACATTACACAAACTGTCAATAAAGCATTTCGACTACTCGGGTTCATCAAAAGATGGGCCAAAGAATTCGAGGATCCTTACACGACAAAGTTGCTTTACACTTCTCTTGTTCGTCCAACTCTTGAATATGGGTCTTGCGTGTGGTCGCCGCAATACCATATTCACCAAGATAGAATTGAGTCTGTTCAAAAGCAGTTTCTACTCTTTGCCTTGCGCAGTTTTAATTGGGTTCCGGGTGTAGACTTACCACCATACTCTAGTAGACTACTTCTAATTAACCTACCTTCTTTAACTAACCATCGTATTATGTTAGGCGTTATGTTTATTGTAAAGCTAATAAAGTACAATATAGATTCCCCTACTCTGCTTACTCAAATTAATTTCTGTATTCCTTCTAGAGTCACACGTAATTTTATGCCACTATCCTTGGCCTTTTGTAATACTAATAACTACAGCTTGCATGACCCTTTCCGAGTTCTCTGTGCTGACTACAACAGACTGTCTAGAGGTTTAAACTCCGAGTCCTCCCTTTACTCTTTTAAATTGTCTATCCTTAATCAATTAACACTACATGCTTACAACTAATATTAATCTACCGATCTGATTAGGTTTTACTGGGTTTTCCCCAATCCTTTGCAGCAAATGTTGGATCGAGAATTCTTGTTTCGTTATTCCCAGCCTAAATTTAAATATATATATTTTTAATTAATTTTAAATTTTTGACATATTGCAAAATTTAATTTTAAAATCTAAATTATTTTCTTTTTTAAATTTCCAATTTTAATTTAATATAATCTAATTTTAATTTTAATTTTAAGTCGACTGATTTAGTTGACGTTAAATAAATAAATAAATAAAATAAAAAATAAATAAAATAAACAGATAAAATTTTCTATAAACATATGAAGGTATATATCTTATTAATAATAAAAAATTTATTTAATAAATACTATTGTATTTCATTACTCCTGCCAATTCCTAGTAACACCGCTAACTATCCGATTAATTACCAAAAAAAAACTTATTGATCAAGTTCCATGGCATACATGTTATGATTTTATGGTGATACAATTCTCGCAAATTTATATAATTTTTTGCTTTCTTTTATCTCGTATTAATTTGTAAGTGACAGCAACTAAAAAAAAACCAGTGTCTACGGGTATGGATCGGGTTAGTAATTAAATCGAATGCATACAAGCAAAGTCTTGGTCTGCCATGATCACTGTGACATACGATCAGCTGTTTCGTGTTTACCTTTATATATAGGAATAAATTTATATTGTTTGCTTATTTTTCTTTTGCAATAATTAAATTTCCTCTTTAATGTGTAGCCGTAAACATAAAATGAGTATGAGTGCACTTACTCCCTTTTCCGTTGGGCCCATTGGATCGTTGGTTGGCTAAATGTTAAATTAAGATTTATTTTATATACCATATACGTACATACATCAGAGGCATATAAAAAAAACATTGTATACTAAACAATGGCAAAATAGACAGTTTTCTTTGCTCTATTATGTACAGTATTATGCGTGTATAAGTTACTATTTCTAATTTCCTTTTTATGTTTTAACTATCCTGCTGTTTTTTTTCTAGTAAGTTAATTAATAACCGCTTTTTTCTTGCCGCAAAGCGTAGCTCCAATTAATTTTGCCTTTCGGTTTTTATACCCTTGGACCATTGAAAATGGTCAAAAATGGGTATACTAACTTTGTGCAAATGTATGTAACGGGCAGAAGGAGGCGTCGGAGACCCCATAAAGTATATATATTCTTGCTCAGGATCACTAGCCGAGTCGATTGAGCCATGTCCGTCTGTCTGTCTGTCTGGATGAACGCGTCGATCTCAGCTATTACAAAAGCTAGGGCCAAATTTAGCATGAAGATTCCTGTATACTATACACAGATCAAGTTTATTTTCAATTTGGAATAACACGCCAACCGCCCCCGCAAACCGCCAATTTTGATTTACATGGCGATTTACTCATTTCTTAAATACAATATGAACTTATCCTCCAAATTGCAATCCGATCGGACAATAAACACTGGAGTTATTAGATAAACCAGTTCGACCCTTCGACCAGCAAAGAAGTTGTCGATGACGTCAGAACTAAATTACTTGCGTAGCAAAGAAAAGGACAAACGATGCGAGCGCGAAGCGCGAGCTGTTTCTCGACTCTTCTTTTCCATGCACATGTCAATTACCGAAAATACATCTGCATAAATATATACTAATACTCAAACAATAGGTGGCGTGGTAAATGAATATGAATGTATGCAAGTATTTACATGCTTGTGTACATATTCATATTGTTCATAATATGCCTACGTGCACATATAATTATTATTTAAAAATTCATATTTTAGGGTCAGTAAAAAATACAAAACTATAAAATGCAATTAAATAAATATTAATTTGGATTACTCGATATATTGCAAATTATCGATATTGGCCAATTCAAAATTTATAAAGAAATACCGATATATGTATACTGCTCACACCGCTCTTTGCAGTCTTGCGCTAGGAAAATTGCAGCGATAAATTATTGACAACGTACCGAAATTGATGCAAGGTGGCAGCGCACTGCAGTGTTATGATTAATTTGTAGCTTGTGATTAATATTATACAATTAGATACTTTTTATGGCAACATATGTCCAAGGGTAGCCCACTGTCGCGTGTCGCTCGACTGTTGCTCTCGTTTTAACTCTGGTTTGTTATATTTTCTATTAAGCTTACCTATTTCTGTGTATTAGGAACTTGTCTATTTCTGTATTTGTTTTGTGCGTGCAATTGTTTCTGTTGTGTTCACTTTACCTCTCTACACTTGCTAGTTGTTGTTGGAGTTTGCTGCAGCTCTAATACTAACATTCGTAGCTCTCCCTCTCACGCCTTTAAGTGTGTGTGTGCTTAACGTTCTCTCGCGCTCACACATTTCTGTATTTACTCTCTACTAGTTTGGTGCGTGTACTTATTTCTCTTTAACCGTCGCTCACTATCTTCTCTTTTTATTTGAATTTTTTGCTTAAAACAGTAAAAACCTTATGTAATGGAAGGTATTTTATGTTTTAAGCAATCTTCCAAAAGGCAGTTAACTGTCGTTGAGTCAAGTGTTCTTTGTTAGCTTTATGACAACGTAGCGTACATAAAATGTGGCGGCTACACAGCCATAACGGCTTATGCTGTAGTCCAGCGAACTGGTCCGCGCTATTGCTGTGATGCATATCGGGAGGTGGAAGATGACATGATCATGTTTATGCGGCAGACGAGGAGAGAGAGAGTTTTCCGGCACGTTTCGTGAAATGGCAACAAGGTTCTCTCCGTTGGACTCGACGTTTAACAACCCCATATTATTTGTTGAGTCCCAAAACGCAGAAAATCCACTTGTAATGAGAAGTATTTGCCTGCTAGCATCCAACTCCCATCCAGCTCATCGATCCACCAGGCTCTTCGTTGACACAGCCGGTAATGTCGTTTACCGCCCCAATGGAGACGAGATCGGCTGCTTGGTCTGCTTCGGTATCCGAAAAAAAGAACGGCGAGTGTGCAGATAGTGACCCAAAAATTTTCCGACGAGTCCACTGTGGTTTCTCCGCCGGTAAAACAAATACCAGAGTTAGAGAAGGCAAGTTCTAGTTCCGGACTACCGGATCTGAAACAAATTTAGGAATTCCACAAAGGAAATGAATTTTTGTTTTCCGGCTTGCCCCTGACTTAATCCAAGCCGTTGATTTGAAAGTGGAAAAATTTAAGTATTCATACGAAAGGGACATATCGACCATTAAAATAATAAATGTGTAAAAGTCGAACTATTTCCGATTATATGCTCTACAAATTTTTGGCCAGACCATGTATTGGTTAAAGAGTTCGAGGCAAAGAAAAAAAGAAACGGAAACCGATATTTCTTCATTTGCCTACACTAGTAGAAACAAAAACCATTAAAAAGTATCTAATTGTATGATACTAATTGCAACTTACAAATTCATCATAACACTGCAGTACGCTGCCACCTTGCATAAATTTCGATACGTTGCCAATAATTTATCGCCGCAATTTCCTAGCGCGCGAAACACAGAAAAAAGCGATGTGAGCAGTATATATCGGTATTTCTTTATAAATTTTAAATTGGCCAATATCGATAACTCGCAATATATCGAATAATCAAAATTAATATTTACTTAATTACATTTTATTGGTTTTGTATTTTTTCAAGCCTGTAAGTTGTTGGCTTACTTTGGAAAACTTCAGAGCTTAAAATCTCCGGCTTTCACCGAGTCTCAGTTAACACCAGAATATGAGAAGCAAAACTTATGCAAGGTGGCAGCGTACTGCAGTGTTATGATGAATTTATATCTTGCGATTAGTATCATACTTTTTATGGCAACATACGTCAAAGGGTATCCTACTGTCGCGCGCCGCTCGACACTTTTATATAACTCTCGTTACTTTTACATAACCTGCTCCTATATTCAGCCCTCATCGGAATTCTCTGTCTACTTGCATCATCTATCTGCAATTGAGACCGTCTTTAACCTGTTATCAGACAGGGATCGGATTATTATCTTCGGGAACTTTCTTTTTCCTGAAAGTAATTGGACAACTTGTGCTGATGAAAATTTCCTGTTGCCTAAGTTGCAGCATGACCTTTATGACGGTCTGTTTGAAATGTCAACATATTAAAAATTCTTTAAACAGAACGTTGGATCTACTTTGCCTCTGATCCGTGTGCGGCAAATTTACTCAGGAACCACCCACTTTCTCTACCAGAAGATCCTCACCACATCACTTTCGAAATACATTTTGATTTTGGAACTTATACCGTTAAACATGGAAACATGTATACGCTGCTGTAGAAAATTAGACTTTGTAAAGTTAAATACTTTAATTTCACAATTTGATTGAACTGCTCTATATTTATGCACTGTCAGTTGCGATAAATGTATTTTATAATGCACTTAACTCTTTCATTGATAACTGTTTTTTATCCGACATGCTCGAGTAAGCCCCCGTGGTTTACAAAAGAGCTGTCACGCCTTAAAAACTTAAAGATTAGTTTATTTAAAAAATGTAAATTAATTTAAAGTAATTAAATAATTTTTCTCTTGCTCTTTTCCACTTAATTGCTCGGTCGAACTTTATCGTGCTGAACGCGAACTTTTTAAAAATTATTTTACTCGTTGTCGAATTACATTTTTCCAGAATCAAAAACAGTTTTATAGTTTTGTTAACATGAAGCGTAAGACTGCGGTATTTCCTTCCAAATTTTCGTTTGAAAATGCTGATGCAGACACAGAAATGGCTATGGCCGATATGTTTGCAAAATTTTTCCAAACGAGTTATTCACCTGCTACACAAATTGCTGCTGTCTATCCACATAATGTTCCCTGCTCGAATGGTATTTTCACCCCGCTCCTGATCGTAAGTTCACTTGTTAGGGATCTTTATTCGGTTAAACTATTGTAGTTTTCTCGCCAGGACCCAACGGTATTCCCGCATGGGTACTTCGTTACTGGGCAAACTCACTTAGTAAGCCACTGCTCAAACTTTCGCTGTCCTTAGAAACTGTCTCTTTTACTTTCATTTGTAAGAAATAACTTATAATTCTTTTGTCAAAAATGACAGCAAGTCTGATGCAAGCAATAATAGAGGTATCTATAAATTGCCGGCTATACCGAAATTCTTTGAGAGTATCTTAACTCCCCATTTGCAATATATCTGTGAATCCGCTATATCTCCTTTTCAACACAGATTCTTGAAACGTCGTTCAATGACGATAAATATTGGGGCTGACATCCTTTGTTATAAAGTGTTTTCAGGACAATCCTCAAACTGACGTCACTTATACTGATTTCAGTAAAGCATTTGACTCAGTCAACCATTCCCTTCTTTCACATAAACTTAACTTATTCGGTTTCTCACCAAAACTTCTTAGTTGGATTGTGAGCTATTTGACTGAGAGAATACAAACAGTCGTCTTCAAAAATAATGGGAATATATTTGGAAAATTCAATTGCTTTAGCATCGTGCCGCTGTCGTTGTATGACTGAGTTGATGCCGTTTCACTCGTGAAACAGTTCGGGCTTTGGGATCACTAAATTTCTATACCATCAAATGAGTAAAATCCGCTGTTTGAGTACTCTATATACTCGATGCTAACTGGTTGCGAAGTTTAATGTGACCAGAGGACACTATCAAGTGAGTTGGCAGATGCATTACCAACAGTTTTTCATTTACTTGCATAATTTCTCCCGTTTCTTAAATGGGTTCGATGTTTCTATTTCGTAATCTTCACATGTCTCGTTTAACTTATATTGTAAATCTTATTTACTTGTGTATCATAAGCACGGTATGCATAAATAAAATTTTAAATATAAACTATTATTTAAAAACTAGTTAATTTATTTTCTGGGTTGTATTCAGTATTAATCAATCTTAGTTTTTCGTTTATTGTTTTATGAAATCAATTTTTCAATACCAGGAAGCCATTTCCATTGGGAAGCCTCAGTGGACTCTAAGATTTCGGCCACCCGGTTTCCAACATATTAAATGTATCTCTAGGCAGCGCTGGTGATCCAATACAGCACGATCCAACAACACAAAATGTGCCGACGATTGCGTTCGTAGCCCTCCAATAAGCCGCCGCGACAAACACGTTTAGCGCCGAAGCAGTAGCGTGGACATCGGAATTCTTCAATGTATTTCATTTCTCTCCGCCAGCACTCAAATGCTGCGGCCAATTCGTCTGGTAGCGGCTCATCCCACTTGACTCTTCTCCGCAAAATCTCTCGCATCAACAGTTTGGCGGTTACTCCCTTTTGCTGGAACGCGTTTCTCATTCATCACTACTGGGTACCCGAAGCCTTGACCACATCCAACGAACTAAAGATAACCGACACAACTCAAATCCTGTACTTGCGTGTATCTCTCTCACTCGTGACGAAACGGCGACAGCTTCGTCCTTACTCATGAAACTGTCCACATAGTCGTCCATGAAGTCATACTCATTTATCGCCATGACTGCTCACGGATCCGTTCTAATTTGTTACGAAGCATTGACGAGCTTCACATAGTCTGCTGCACAAAGAGAACAAACTGCTCCGAATATCATAACCTGCATCTCGTAGGTGTCCGGGTCCTGACCATCATCTCCATTTCTCAAACAGGAATCTCCATCTGTGCTGTGGCTGTATCAATACATGGTGAAACATCTCTTTGATGTCTGCACATACTTCAACTGCTACTTCCCAGAAGTGGAAGAGCAATGCTGGTAATGGTGCAGGTAGCATACCTTGCCGCTGCTGGTGCGGGTTACTTTCTGCGGCTCTAGTGGTCATGCATATCCCTTCTTAATGTAATCATCCATAATTCCATTGTAGGCCCGCGCGAAAACCTATGTTACAGCTATGTTAAAGCTGTCTGGCAGTTTCACCAGTCAATACAGTCTGGTATCATCAGCCTGCTCGCTTAGTCGTGTCCTCCAAAATACTTAATGCTCGCACATCTTCACCTGCTGCAAGTGGCGGTGCAGGCGTTACTCTAAAATTCTCGGTTTATTCTGTGACACGGCTAAAAGGCACGATCTCGAGACCGGTGGAAGGACGTTCCCTTTAACCGGTCCGTACACCACCCATCCAAGTTTGGTGGCGTCTGCATATGGTCCTCCTGCTCCAAAGCTTCTGGTTCACAGTAGAATACCCAAATGTTTGCGATTTAAACCGATCAAGATCCTTGGCGCTGCATCGGAAGATTTAAATTCGATACAGCGAACACATTTCGTAGCCAATGGCGCTTGGATTTGCCTGTACCACTGATCTGCAGGCTAACTACCGTAGTATGCTCTCTGACGGATTTACTACCAAGCAACTGCACGTTGAGCTGTCGACTGTATCCCATTAGGTTCAGGCTCTGGATGAGATCGTCGTCAATAAGCGTTACGGACATTCCTTTCTCAAGCAACGCGTATGTGTCCACTTGCTTATTCTTCCCGTACAACGTCACGGGCAAAATCCGGAATAGCAAGTGACCTCCATCTGGGTCGACGCAGCTCAGATTTTGGTGAGGCAATTCCTGGCCATCCTCGGCTTCTAACGTGGCAGGCGTTGACGTAAAGGGGTTACGTCGGTGCTGTTTGTCGTCCCTTTGCAGCTTCTGGTCGTGACTGTTCCTTTTCTCCCTCAAGTGGCACCGTTCGACTGTTGTGACCTGAGATTTCCGATTCTATCGTGCAGCAGGTAGTGATGTTTCTTTGGCATTCGTTGACAATGCATTTGTTGCTCTTCGTGCAGCACCGGGCCATGTGTCCACTCTCCAAGCACGAGAAGCGGATCCTATGCTTCCTCGCTAACTCGATTCTCGCTGCTGGAGACACATGATTGAACTCCTCGCAGTCTTTGATCCCATGCTGCCCCTCACATTTTGGACAAGATTTGTGAGAGTCGGTATACTTTCCTTCCAGTTGACTTGTGCTTGAGATAGTCTTCGTTTCGGATCCTTGCTTCCAGCATCCGTGACAATGCATACTAGTTTAGCGAGCTCGTGTAGCCATTCGCTAAAATACACCACTGTTGGATATGCTTCGCCCAGTCGAACCTGTTGCTTATAGGCAACTTGGCGATCAGCTCCTCCATCAAAGTAGGATTTCCTAAATCCTGAATGCTGTCCTTCGTTGACTGCAAAAACGCAGCGAGGCTGCTTAGCCCTGTGGCGAACGGCACAATCCTGGCTATGTTCTGTTCCAATATTGATAGAACATCTCGCAGACTCTCAAGTTGGCTTCGAATCAGTTGCTCCGAGCGTTCATACCGGAATCGAAGCTGCTCCATAACTACTTGCACATTATTCAGGTGGATGAGCAGCGCCTTTATTGCTGCTCGTGCCTCACCCTTCAAAGCCTTCACTAACCATTGATTGTTCTCTAAAACTGTACACTGATATGCCTCCGTCATCTCTATGAACGCGCCCTGGAATATTGGCCATTCCTCAGGCTGACCTTCGAACTCTGGAAGGCCAGGCAGTCTACGTGGCGTCCATCCATTTGGAATACTCGCCGATTCTGTCACGTAGGACCCAGGCGCAGTAACCACTAAGCTGCGTTGTGGACGTGCATGAACATAACCTAGTTCTGGCCGCACCGTGGCCGTAACGTAGCCGTAGATAGGCTTACTGTTGTACAGTTACTGTTCCGAGTGACTTGTTGCCCAATTACAAAATGGCCCCCCTGCGTTGGCGCCAAGTTTACAGTCAAATGTGTCTGAAACTTTGCACTCAATTATGCGGGAAACGGTTGATTCAAAGATGGTGTCACTTCATGTTCCCGTCGCTTCACTCAAAGTGTATTCGCCGCACCGTTACCGTTACCGCTTAACCCGATTATAACGGGATTCTTGCGGTCTCCGCATGCCCTTCATTTGTCTTTGCCTTGGATAGTTCCCTTTCTAAGGTTTCGATTCTTTCCAGTAGGTTCGCCACCTCTACAGTTGTGGAATTAGTATGCCCTGCTTTGTCAGGCTGAGGAGTACCACTCGTATTCTGACCGAGTAATCCACTTTCCTTGGAATTCTAAGGCTGCTGTATATCACTAGCCACACTCGTAGATCTGGCCGGAGTACCAGTTGGTGTGGCTGTAATCGTAAGCCGCCGACAATATCCAGGGAATACCTTAAACAATCATTAACCGCCATTGGCAAATGTACATCAGAGCAATGAAGGTCTGTATAAGTTGTTGTATGAGTTGTTTTATTCTATAGGGAAATAAAACAGTTTGCATGGCATTACAAGACTTTAATCTTAAATCTAGTCCCAAGACTACATACCGCAGTTTCTGTTCCCTCTCTCTTGGATGTCGCCAGACGAAATGATCTGACGCGCCAAGCATAGCTTATTTCTTAGTTAAATCGGTGTCCAATTACAACAACGATAAAAACGCATACAATTAAAATACTAAATCTAAGTGCCCTCTATCGGTGACAAATCACTTAACTAACTATCGATAGCCAACTTATCCGTTTCGCGACATCCCCTCCTCCGTGATGAAGCAGCATTTATTACATCCAGAACAGCTAACTTCGAAACGGGACTAATTTTATTTTACATTAGTAATTTGGCTCGATCACTACTTCTCACCGCCGCCCGTCGTGGCACTCCATCTTTTCTGGTAAAAACCTCTTCGACAACGCCTCTTTTCCACTCTCTGCGTGGTACGGCCGGATCGCAGATGATGGGCTTAATACGCTGGCACCACTTCTCTCTGCGAACAAGTGTGGGCATCCTCGTTGTGCATCTCTCAGAAGCCAGTCCATCATCTCCAGGAAGATTTGGCATGTCGGGCATTCCTTTCAGCAAGGTTGTGGAGTGTCACTGGAGCCTCCTGGTCCACTGTGATTGGCAATTGCGGAAGCGGCCATCCACCTCTTCTCTTTTCGGCGCCCAATTAACACAAGCAATTGTCCGAAATAGTCCAGGCCGGTATACTTAAATGTCCATCCATTTGGCTCAAGCCGGTCCTCCGGTAATGGGCCCATCTCTGGTTGCATTGGTCGTGCCTTCCGCAACTTGCATACGTTGCAATTAGCCACCACCTTCCATAGCAGTCTCCTTACATTAGTTCTCCAAAACATTCGGAGAATCTCGCCGATGGTGGCCTCTACGTTTTGGTGGCATATCCTCGTGGTGGTGATGAATAATCATCTCCGCCAGTGCGCTTTTTTAGGACAGTATAATTTGGGCCAACTTTCTTCAGGAATAGTGGTCCGCTTAACTACCTTGAACCGTGACTGAGGTCCACGCGGCGTTGCGACCTGGTTGCGTCATCTGCGACGTTTTCGGCAGATGGTAGCCATTTCCATTGGGAAGCCTCAGTGGATTCAAAGATTTCGGCCAACCGGTTTCCAACAAATTTCTTGTATCTCCTGGTGATCCAATACAGCACAGTCCAATGCAGCTACTACCAATACGCTACACCGTGTTCCTGTTTAACAGTGTCCATCAGTCTAATTCTCAACACAGCTGTTTGAAGTTCCAGTCGTGGGATTGACATCGTCCTCATGGGAGCACATTTCGTTTTAAAAATCACAAAATATGCCTGCACGTCGTCGTTTGCGTATGTTCGCCGCGGCGAACGCAGATTGGCTGGAGTCCACGAAGACGTGCAGCTGCAGTGTCCGCACACGTTTAGCGCCAAAGCAGTAGCGTGGACATCGGAATTCTTCAATGTATTTCATTTCTCTCCGCCAGCACTCAAATGCTGCGGCCAATTCGTCTGGTAGCGGCTCATCCCACTTGACTCTTCTCCGCCAAATCTCCCGCATCAACAGTTTGGCGGTTACTCCCTCTTGCTGGGACGCTTTTCCCATTCATCACTGCTGGGTACCCGAAGGTAGTTGATGCTGAGCTTGAAGTCATCCGTAGCCGGCTGCCAGTACTTTTTCCTCAGATCCGGTTCATTTAACTAACGTGTTGGATCCTTGTGGGTTCAAAGCCTTGACCACATCCAACGAACTAGAGAAAAATCGACACAACTCAAATCCTGCATTTGCGTGTATCTCTCTCACTCGTGACGGTAGGAATTTGTAGCGCTGAGGGCCTTTCATCAGCGCCGAGTTCGGTGAATCATCGTTCACTTTTCTGCGGCCAAATACTAGACGGAGTTTTCCCGGCTTGTTTGGGTTCTCGAACCCGAAATGCGGCAGGTAGCATACCTTGCCGCTGCTGGTGCGGGTTACTTTCTGCGGCTTTAGTCGTCGTGCATATCCCTTCTTGATGTAATCATCCATAATTCCATTGTAGGCCCGCGCGAAAACCTCATCGTGCTATGTTATAGCTGTCTGGCAGTCTCACCAGTCAAACCAGTCTGGTATCGTCGGCCTGCTCGCTTAGTCGTGTCCTCCAAAATACTTAATGCTCGCACATCTTCACCAGCTGCAAGTGGCGATGCTGGCTTTACTCTAAAATTCTCGGTTTATACTGTGACACGGCTAAAAGACACGATGTCGGGACCGGTGGAAGGACATTCCCTTTAACCGGTCCGTACACCACCCATCCAAGTTTGGTGGCGTCTGCATATGGTCCTCCTGCTCCAAAGCTTCTGGTTTACAGTGGAATACCCAAATGTCTGTGATTTAAGCCGATCAAGATCCTTGGCGCTGCATCGGAAGATTTAAATTCGATACAGCGAACACATTTCGTAGCCAATGGCGCTTGGATTTGCCTGTACCACTGATCTGCAGGCTAACTACCGTAGTATGCTCTCTGACGGATTTACTACCAAGCAACTGCACGTTGAGCTGTCGACTGTCTCCCATTAGGTTCAGGCTCTGGATGAGATCGTCGTCAATAAGCGTTACGGACATTCCTTCCTCAAGCAACGCGTATGTGTCCACTTGCTTATTCTTCCCGTACAACGTCACGGGCAAAATCCGGAATAGCAAGTGACCTCCATCTGGGTCGACGCAGCTCAGATTTTGGTGAGGCAATTCCTGGCCATCCTCGGCTTCTAACGTGGCAGGCGTTGACGTAAAGGGGTTACGTCGGTGCTGTTTGTCGTCCCTTTGCAGCTTCTGGTCGTGACTGTTCCTTTTCTCCCTCAAGTGGCACCGTTCGACTGTTGTGACCTGAGATTTCCGATTCTATCGTGCAGCAGGTAGTGATGTTTCTTTGGCATTCGTTGACAATGCATTTGTTGCTCTTCGTGCAGCACCGGGCCATGTGTCCACTCTCCAAGCACGAGAAGCGGATCCTATGCTTCCTCGCTAACTCGATTCTCGCTGCTGGAGACACATGATTGAACTCCTCGCAGTCTTTGATCCCATGCTGCCCCTCACATTTTGGACAAGATTTGTGAGAGTCGGTATACTTTCCTTCCAGTTGACTTGTGCTTGAGATAGTCTTCGTTTCGGATCCTTGCTTCCAGCATCCGTGACAATGCATACTAGTTTAGCGAGCTCGTGTATCCATTCGCTAAAATACACCACTGTTGGATATGCTTCGCCCAGTCGAACCTGTTGCTTATAGGCAACTTGGCGATCAGCTCCCCCATCAAAGTAGGATTTCCTAAATCCTGAATGCTGTCCTTCGTTGACTGCAAAAACGCAGCGAGGCTGCTTAGCCCTGTGGCGAACGGCACAATCCTGGCTATGTTCTGTTCCAATATTGATAGAACATCTCGCAGACTCTCAAGTTGGCTTCGAATCAGTTGCTCCGAGCGTTCATACCGGAATCGAAGCTGCTCCATAACTGCTTGCACATTATTCAGGTGGATGAGCAGCGCCTTTATTGCTGCTCGTGCCTCACCCTTCAAAGCCTTCACTAACCATTGATTGTTCTCTAAAACTGTACACTGATATGCCTCCGTCATCTCTATGAACACGCCCTGGAATATTGGCCATTCCTCAGGCTGACCTTCGAACTCTGGATGGCCAGGCAGTCTACTTGGCGTCCATCCATTTGGAATACTCGCCGATTCTGTCACGTAGGACCCAGGCGCAGTAACCACTAAGCTGCGTTGTGGACGTGCATGAACATAACCTAGTTCTGGCCGCACCGTGGCCGTAACGTAGCCGTAGATAGGCTTACTGTTGTACAGTTACTGTTCCGAGTGACTTGTTGCCCAATTACAAAATGGCCCCCCTGCGTTGGCGCCAAGTTTACAGTCAAATGTGTCTGAAACTTTGCACTCAATTATGCGGGAAACGGTTGATTCAAAGATGGTGTCACTTCATGTTCCCGTCGCTTCACTCAAAGTGTATTCGCCGCACCGTTACCGTTACCGCTTAACCCGATTATAACGGGATTCTTGCGGTCTCCGCATGCCCTTCATTTGTCTTTGCCTTGGATAGTTCCCTTTCTAAGGTTTCGATTCTTTCCAGTAGGTTCGCCACCTCTACAGTTGTGGAATTAGTATGCCCTGCTTTGTCAGGCTGCGGAGTACCACTCGTATTCTGACCGAGTAATCCACTTTCTTTGGAATTCTAAGGCTGCTGTATATCACTAGCCACACTCGTAGATCTGGCCGGAGTACCAGTTGGTGTGGCTGTAATCGTAAGCCGCCGACAATATCCAGGGAATACCTTAAACAATCATTAACCGCCATTGGCAAATGTACATCAGAGCAATGAAGGTCTGTATAAGTTGTTGTATGAGTTGTTTTATTCTATAGGGAAATAATACAGTTTGCATGGCATTACAAGACTTTAATCTTAAATCTAGTCCCAAGTCTACATATCGCAGTTTCTGTTCCCTCTCTCTTGGATGTCGCCAGACGAAATGATCTGACGTGCCAAGCATAGCTTATTTCTTAGTTAAATCGGTGTCCAATTACAACAACGATAAAAACGCATACAATTAAAATACTAAATCTAAGTGCCCTCTATCGGTGACAAATCACTTAACTAACTATCGATAGCCAACTTATCCCTTTCGCGACAAAAGGATTTAAATAAGCTTTTCGATTTTTCAAGTATTTTAAAAGTTTGTTTTTATCTACATAGTTTAAATCAGAGCAGTAAAAAATACATTTAAAACATTTAATTATAGAGTTTTGGCGACCTTTGTTTTTCATCATTTTGGTGGCTGGCTCGAGGTCAAGATCAAGTAAAATAAATATTTTCTTTTTATTCCGATATATTTCGGTTACACTCCGGTAACCGTCTACAGTGCTAAAACACAAAATTACAAAATGGGATTGTTAACAATATTTCTTTTAAAAACTAAATTGAATAATACTAAATTACTTACATATTTATTTGTTTATTTATTTATTAAGAGCTAACTTATAATGTAAAATTAGAGGTTAGCTTATTTCTTAGCTATGACAGCAGGGGTCTTCAGCTTCAGGGTGTGTATTCATACATTTTCATATTTACATTATTTTTACTTATTACATAGTTAAATTTATATTTGGATATTTATACTATTTATATATTTACATATTTACATTTTATTTAACATTTATAATTACATTACATTACATTATTTCGATTGGTTAGATTTGATGATACAAATTTGTGGTTTTTAGGTATTTTAGTATGTGTGATAAGTTTGAGGGAGTGGGGTTAGATAGGAAAAGTAGGGGGTATGTGTTTTTAAATATTGTTTGTCTTGCATGGTTAAGTCTGTTGCAGGTGATGAGTATGTGTTCTGCCGACATGGTGTCATTACAGAGGGGGCATATTGGGCGAGATGAGTCGATGTAATGACTGTGGGTTAATTTTGTGTGTCCGAGTCTGAGCCTGGTTATTATAATTTGGTCTCTACGAGAGAGGGATAGTGGGTTGTTTTTGAGAATGTGATAGCTGTTTAGTTTGAGGGGGTTGTGTGTTTGGTACCACTGTGATGTTTTGGTTATGTTGGATTTTTGTTTTGTGAGGCTAATGTTTTTTAAGTATTTTTGTATATCTTGAGTGTTGAGGTTGTCTTTAACAAATAGGGGCTGCCTTGATGCGTTCTTTGCCGTGGTATCTGCTACTTCGTTGCCAGCTATCCCTACATGCCCGGGCACCCAGAGTATTTTCAATTTGGGGAAAGTTTTTTGCATGATGTTGCGAACGTATGAGGGGTAGTGGTCGTTATTGTTGGTGTTTTGTATTGCGTCTATTGCGGATAATAAGTCTGTGCATATGCAAAATTTGCCGTGGTGTTTTTTAAGGGTATCTAAAGCTATTGCTATTGCTATTATTTCTGCGGAGAATATAGAGGAGTATTCGGGTAAAAGGTATGATTTGATAGTTGTATTTTCGTTCGTGATGGATAGTGTAGTCGTGGTGTTACTTTTTGAGCCGTCGGTGTAGATGTATGTATATTTGTGTTTATCGTTGTTTTTGATTTTAAGAAATTCAACTTGGTATATCTCTGGGCTGGTGTTGTTTTTGTTGAAATGTCTTAGGGATGTGTTGGTAAGTATTTTTCTGGTATTCCATGGAGGTGTGGTTTGGGTGAGTAGTTTTGTGGGTTGGTAGGGAAGGTTGTGGGTTATGCTATAGTCGATTATATAGTCTATTGTTGATTTGTGTTTTAGGTGTCTAGGTTTACGGTATGTTTGTGGGGTTTTGAGTAGTGGGGAGTTTTTTGCAGTTAATAGGGTTTTTGTGAGTGATGCTGTTAAGAGTTCTAGCCTGTCTTCTAGTTGGGGGGCTCTTGCTTCGTATAGTATGTTTTGGATTGGTGTAGTTCTAAATCCTCCGAGAGCGATTCTAAAGCCTGTGTTTATTGTTGATTTTAGGCAACGTAGTGTTGTTTTCGGGCTGTGCCCATAGATGGGAAGGCCGTAGTCTGCTTTGGATGTGAGAATGGCTTTTGTGATGTTTATCAACGAAGTTGTATTGCAGTTAAATTTATGGCATGAGAGGCATTTTATAATGTGAATTGTTTGTTTAAGTTTGTGTGTGAGTTGTTCTATGTGAGTATTCCATCTGTATTTGTTGTTAAAGTGTAGGCCTAGTATTTTAAGTGAAGTGACATTTTGGATTTGTATATTGCCTGTAGTTAGGGTGCAATTGCAGTCAAGTTTCCTGCAAATGTGCATGTGTTTGCATTTGGTGGTGGAGAGTCTGGCGCCTGAGTAGTCGGACCAGTTTGTTATTGTATTAAGGATAGGGTCTAGGTTTATGTTCGTATTTTTTCTATTTTTTTAATTTAAGTATTATGTTGAAGTCGTCCGCATAGGCACTAAGGTTAATGTTTGGATGTTGGGTGAGTCTCACAGCGAGTTGGTTATAGGCTATTATAAAGAGGACGACAGATAGAGGAGAACCCTGAGGGATGCCGTTGTGAAGGGGAAGGAAGGTGGATAGGTTGGTGTTTATTCGTACGGTAATTTTACGGTTAGTCATGAAGTTTTTGACGTAGTTTATCAATTTCGGACCAGTTTTCCATTCAATGAGTTGGTCAAGTATTGAGTGTAGTCCGATTCTGTCGAAAGCTTTTGCAAAGTCTAGGGATATTATAGATGTATGGTTTCGTCTAGAGATAGATCTGGCTATTAGGTGGTCTATTAATAGTAGACTGTCTATAGCCGATTTCCCTTTCTTGAAACCGGTTTGACTGTTATGGATTAGTTTATCGTTGGAAACAAACCACCACAGTCTCTTTGCTATTATTTGTCAAGCAGTTTTGATAAGCATGAGTTAAGTGATATGGGTCGGTAGGAGCTAATTGTTGTTTTGTCTGAGTTTGGTTTTGATATTGGGATTATAATGCTGTTTTTGTAGGATTGGGGAATGTAGTGATTTAGTATGGAGTTTTGAAGTTCTATTAATCGCAGTGTTGTTTTTCTGTCTAAGTTTTTAATCATGCTGTAATTTATTCTGTCGAGTCCAGGTGTATGTCCCTTTAAGGTGTTAAGTGCTGCTGTGAATTCGACTAGGGTTATTTCGTTTTCTATTTCTAGAGCTCTTTTGCTGGGGATGTGCGTAAGGTTGCGAATGTTGTTTAGAGATGATTGTTTTCTAATAATGAAGGTGTTTGAGAAGTTGGAGTCGTTGGATGCGTTCGAGAAGTTAGTGCAGAATAGCTCTGCTATTTCTGATTTATTGGTTGTGTTTTCGTTTGTGTGTGGGTTTAGTATGGAGTGTGTGTGTTTTTGGGGGTTTAGACCACAAAAGCGTCTGATGTTGTTCTATATAGTTTTTGGGGGTGTGTCTGGTGATATTCACGTCTGCTCTTGCGGGCGCGGAGTTCCTAACTGGCTTAACAAGTAAATGTCGCAGTTTTCTGTGTCCATTTTGTAGTTTAATCTATCTTGCGTTGGTGTGTTTATTATGTGTAGCATTTCGAAAGTGTAACGTGAAAAATATATGTATGTAATTAAGTATTGTTCAATTTACTTTTAAAGAAATATTGTTAAAAATCCAATTTTTATAATTTTGTGTTTTAGTCCTGAAGACGGTTACCGAAGTGTAACCGAAATATATCGGAATAAAAAGAAAATATTTATTTTATTCAACTTGATCTTGACCTTGAGCCAGCCACCAAAATGATAAAACATTTAATGTTATGTATAAGATGAAATACTGTTTAAAAGAACAAAATGACATGAAAAAACATGTAGACAAGAACAGGCTAAAAAAAAATTTAATTATAGAACACAAACTAGACATTTTAAGAAATTACATGAAAATACGGTTTTTGCGAATTTGTTTTTCGTTACTAATTTTTAGCGAAAAGGTGTCTTTCCGCATTTCGCAAATTGCACCGCTGAGACTTGGTTAGGCCGTGAAAAGCGGTTGTTCGCATCACCAAATTCTGCAACCAATTCGCCGTGGGATTAAAGGTAGGAACATCAGGTTCTTGGTCCTAATCCTACCCGCATTCGACCGTTTCTAGATAGGCTCTTTCGCTGTGGACCATTCACTCTCTGCGGATGGCTTGTTTCATTCTCTGTCATAGAGAAGTCGGTCAGGATAGATTTTAAGATGTCCAAGCAATTCCTCTCTATCATGCCGATGATTCGAATTGTAAGGACCTGCTTGGAAACGGTTAGAGTTATCGGAGCGGCGGACATATCGCTGTAAATGTTACATGTTACATAGGCAGTTTGTAAAGTCTACGTCATTGTTAAAATAAATAACTCTTTTTTGTACAGATATATTTAGTTGCTTTTAGTTTTTAATTTTCCTCTTGTAAATTTGTTAGGTTAGTATGCTAAGTTATTAGTTATTGGACTTTCTGTTATTGATATGTAATTTTGATTGTTTTCATGGCTACTTTGTATGGGAGCAGCTGTGATAGACATTGAAACCAAAAGACATTATAACTTTTGTCAACCACTTATCCCCATTTAACAGTTCACTCATATACCTCGATAGATTTATAACCACCGTAGAAAAAACACGCCTTATGGGTTACTTACACTCAGGGCAAGGAGAAACAAGATTAGTGGAGGGGCACACGAAACTCTAGAACTTGCCCACACACCCTTGATATGGGACGAGATTAAAAGTAACCTTACACGAATGTACTCTAACAAGAAAACTGAAGCTTGCCTTTTAAGCGAACTTCAGCTATTCGCAGATGATCTATCGCTTGGCCAACTGTCCTTTGGTATTTCGAAGATAAAAAGCCAACTTTTTTTTTATCTTTCCAATACAACGGGGAGCCCAATGCAGTAATTGAAGCAAAGAAAACCTTGTATAATCAAATTATGCTTGGATACATTCATCAAAGGGCAAAGAGAACCCTTAAAAACCCTAATCAGACTTAAAGACCCAAAAAGTATCGAACAAGCATATGAACAATGCCAAGTCGAACAATCTTTGTCCTATAATAGGAGATCCTATTATAGCGCCCCAAGCAATTCCCAAGAAAATCAAACCTGCAATGTTAATAACTCTAACAACAGAGGTAGCCAGAACAGCTAGAAACACAAACACCAATAATCGTCGCCAAAACAACAGAAGTAACAACAACAACTCAAACAACAACAGTTACAATAAGGGACAACAGAATAAAAATCCATTTAAAACTGAAAACCCCCCGACCTGCGGACTAAACAACATCGAACTAGACCCACATAATCATACTGCCGATCAAAATTTTCCGGCACCAGCCCCAAATCAACTGGATACATAACTCCAACAACACATAGTTCATCCCTACCCTTTATAGTAATTCAAGTACATAACACACACAATCTTAAAAGCCTAATAGATACAGGGTCAACAAATTCCTTCATAAGCCCGACACACACAACCCAGGTAAATGTTTCAACCTACACACCCCCATCTCCCTTAAATTGGCACTCAACAATTTCCAAGTCCAGCAATTGATTTCGCTACCCTTTCCCCCAGAATTTAAAAAATCATTGTCAAAATGCAAATGTTGCTTTTTAAATTTCATTCCTTTTTCGACGGCCTGATAGGCATGGACTTTTTGCGCAAATATTGATCTCCCCAATTTGCAACTTAAAACAAACAATGCCACAATACCAATCCAAACTTACTGTAACCGTACCTCAGATATTCAGATATAAAATCCGCATACACTAAACTCATCCGTCTAACCCAGAAATGAGGAATTCATCTGTAATACCATAGAGATAAATAGGAATTTAATAATTCCAGTGGACTTTACAAAGCAGTTAAATACGTAACAAATTTCGAAATAGCAAACTATTCAGATTCACACAAACTCCTTTACCTTGAAACCATACCAAGAATCAGACTATATCGAACTCTTGTATATCAGACCTCTACAAACCTCAACCTCCAGTAAACGCCGTATATTTCTCAAATAATTCAGCATTCAAACTTCCTTACGGAAATAACAAATACTCAAGAACAGGACGAAATTATCTCAGATTATCACACCAACAACAAACACAAAGACATCGACGAGATCTTTCTTTACTTAAAACGTGAATGCTTTTTCCCCACATGAAGAACAAGATTTCATTGTTAATTAAACAATGTGAAACTTGTTTAAGATTTAAGTACGACAGACAACCCCAGGAAGTCTCATTCTTAATTCCCCCAACACTCGAAAAACCCCTCGATATAATCCATATCGAGATTTGATGGACATTTAATGTGACTTTGATGGACAAATTCTCAAAATTTGCAGCAGCATACCCTATTGAAAGTCGTAACTCCCGGAATATAAGCTTATTCGGGATCCCGGGACAGATAGTTTAACACCAAGGCGCTGAATTCTCCGGCAACATATTCAAAACATTTTGCTCAAAATTCCAAATCCTTTTACACGAGACATCCTTTCAACAATCTTAAAGCAATTCTCCCGTAGAGCGCTTTCACTCAACCCTTACAGAAATTTACAGAATAATTCTCAACAACCGCAAAGACCAAAAATTACCAATTGAACACGACGAAATACTGTCGGAAACACTTATTATATATATATATATATATATAATATATATATTATATAATAATGCGATCCATTCCGCAACCAAGTTCACCCCCTTCGAACTGTTCAATGGCAGAACCCACACATGCAATAAAAACATTGAATTTAACAACGAACATGATTTAGAAAACCTACATACCTATCAAGAAAAACTTTACCCAGCTGTAAGAGATACACTATTGTAAAATCCAGTCGAACGCTACAATCAGGTGCTGACTGTATAAGGCCATGGGATATAGTACTATATATAAACTTAATACAAGTTTGTATTTGCATTTATTGTATTATATTTAAAGAAAGCAATTTAATTAAGGAGAATACTATTATTATTAATATTATTTTATTTAAATAACTACTATAACGAATGAATTCCGCAAGCGCACTTTTATAAAAATTTATTAATAAAAGTTAACACAAATCGCCACAACTATTTAACTATAAGTTGTTAATTCGCAATGAAAATTGCACTTTATTTCGATTTAAATTTCATGTTGTTATAATATGTTCCAACGCCACGCACAAATTTAATTAACGAAGAGAAGAAGAAGAACGCATAGACAATGCAAAAGCGATAGGTGTCGTAAGCATTAGACTAAGCGAGAAAGCAAGAAATATTTTCAATAATAAGTATAAATTCGTTACACATATTTCTTCTCGAGTTAAAAATGCATATTATGTCTTCTCGCTCTGTCTAATGTCTATATGTATGTATGTCAATATGTACATATGGATGTAAATACTTCCATACATTCAGATCGATCTACCACGTCACCTATTGGTTGTATACAAATGTATATATGTGTCGGAGAAGGAGGTATTAGCTGATCTCCTTCCACTACTTTTATATTTTCTCTTCTACACTAAGAGCATAGCAAGTCGCCAGCAAGATGTTTACTAGTCTCGCTCTTTTGGCGAACCATTCTAAACTGACTGTTCCACCGCGTGGCGTCGTTTCTTTTTCTCTTCTGTTATTCTGCCCAGCATTTCATCGGGTTCATTCAGCAACTAATTTCATCACGTTCATTCAGCAACATTTCATCACGTTCATCCTTTTTGCATGCACATTAGAACATACTAGAACATCTGCAGGCGCAATGCTCATTCGACTTGCCATTCGAATGATGCTCTCATTATATAACAGAATAAACAGACGATTACACGTCCTCGTGTGCCATAAAACATTTCTTTATATACTTTATACTTCTTTATTTTAACATAAAATTTGTCTTCATTTCAACATAAGATATTTCTATATTTAAACATAGGTTACATCTTGATTTTAACATAAGATTTTTTTTTTATTTCTAATTTCAACTTAAAATATTTCTTCATCATAACATAAGGTTTCAATTTTTTTTTGTCTTTTACTTATAAAGGCTCCATGCCCCGCTCAAGTTCTATCTATCAATTTACGTTTTCTCTTCTCTTATCTTCTGGCTAAGCCAAACAAGTACATCTCCACTACGCCACATGATACTTCAATTTTCTTTTTGTCTGACTATCCATAACACACTCTCGCTCACTAGAGAGTCTATCACATCACACTTTTAGGCTCTTGCTGCACACCTTCGCACCCAAATGAAGCCTAACAGATCTTTCGTCGAGGAACGGACAATATGCTCGGGACTTGCGATTTCCATGTGCAGATGTTTCCTCCTTGTCCACAGTCACATAAAATGTGTTTGATAGTTTCGTCGTCCTCTTTGCAGAGCCTGCACTCCGCATCTGAGGACAAGCGCATTTTAGTGAGGTGATAGTTCACCAAGTGGTGGCCACTAAGGTAGCCAACAAGGATGTAGAGGTCCCTCCTAGAAAGTAGCTTGGTCCTTCGATCAACTGTGGGATTGGTAAGCTCTTTAGCCTGCCGCATCCCTGGTTGGAAGAACCAGTAGCGTTCAGTCAACCTTACAGCCCAGGTTTTCACCAGGGAGGAGATAGTTAACCACGCCACGCCACAGAAGGGTTCGGGGCCAAGCAGGGGAGCTGATGACCCAGCCGTCGCTAGTTCGTCCGCCAGCTCGTTGCCCTGGAAGCCAGAATGTCCAGGTACCCAAATTAGGGTAACTTTATTCTTATTCGACAGCCTCTGGAGACAGTTCCCGCAGTCAGCCACTATACGCGAGCCTAATCTTTTTGTGGAGAGGGCTAGTATGGCTGCTTGGTTGTATATATTCGCTCCTCTAATCCCCTTCTCAAGGATAAGACGGCAGAGGCGTGAACCTCTGATTGGAAAACTGTGGGCCAGTTGCCCATAGCAATCGAGGTTTTGGAGTTGGGACCATATATCCCAGCTCCAACCCCCTGATCAGTCTTTGACCCGTCGGTGTACCAATGTATACCACTGAGGTCTCTGATGGGGTTGCCAGAATCCCAGTCCCTACGGTCCGGGATGAGGGTTCTAAATTTTGCACCAAAGAAGAGTACCTTGGTCATAGAATCTGATCTGGTGCAGATGTCTTAGCCAGGAATATCTTTGATTAAGCTAGCATGCCCTGATTCGGTAGCTAGAAGCCCAGATTAAAGCTTTATTCTAAGAAGGATCATAGCAGCAACTTCTTTTATGCGGATGTGCAGCGGAGTTAGAGTCAAAATCGATTCCATTTCTGCATTGGGACAGGTGCGAAGTGCACCCGTCAAGGAAAGGCAGAGCAGCCTATGCAGTTTCGTGCATTTGTTGATGGCAGTGACCTGCGTAACCTTTGGCCACACCACAATAGCAGCGTAAGTTACGATCGGTCTTACCATCATCTCAAATAACCACCGAATGGTGCAGGATTTGAGACCCTAGATTCTACCGAAGAGTCTTCTGCATGCCTACATGGCATGAGTAGCCTTTGATAGAGTGTTGTGTAAGTGGGAGTTCCAGTTTAATCGTTTATAGAGGGTTACCCCTAGATATTTGACTTCGTTGGAAAGTTCCACAGGAGAGCCGCCAATGTGTAATTGACCAATGTCAATAGAGTATCGCTTAATGAAGGGAACAATGATTGCCTTTTGTGGATTGATGCTAAGACCTACATCTTCGCACCATCTACTAACCGTGTTCAGAGCTGATTGCATCAACTCTGTCACGGTGTTGGCATAGTTCCCGTTCACTACGAGAGCCAGGTCGTCGGCATAGCCAATCGCTTCCACGCCCTTTTCGGCAAGTATAATTAATAGTTCGTCGACTACTAGGGACCAGAGCAAAGGGGATAGGACCCCTCCCTGGGGACACCCTTTTACCGCACTAATATGGGCAGTCGTCGTGTCCAGGGTAGAGGAGATAGTCCGGTGTTTGAGCATGGCGTCAATCCACCGGATTATGGGACGGGCAATGTTCCTGCGCTCAAGCGCAGTAGAGATAGACCCGTAGCCGGTGTTATCGAAAGCACCCTCTATATCAAGAAAAGAGCACAGAGCAATGTTTTTTGATACGAAGGCTTTTTCGATTTAACTTACTAATTTGTGGAGAGCGACCTCTGTCGATCTACCGGCTATATACGCGAACTGCGTGCACCCCACGGGTTGTTTTTCAAGGGAGGGTTGTTTTTCTGCAGAGAGCACCGAATGTGCAAGTCTAGGAGCCTTTCCGCAGTCTTAAGCAGAAAGGAGGTAAGGCTGATCGGTCGGTAGGACTTAGGCTGGTCAAGAGGACGATTCCCCTGTTTGGGGATGAATACCACATTGACTCTCCTCCAAGAGTTGGGTATGTGTCCCCACGTGAGACTGGCTCTAAGAAGGCCGACTAGTGGATCGAGGATATGATCCAGGCTGTTTTGGAGAAGGGCTGGAAAGATTTTATCACCCCTGGGGCTTTGAAGGGAGCGAAGGAATCTACAGCCCATTTGACCTTTTCAGGATCGAAAATGGTTCCAGACAGACTGGCTCCACGTGAGTCAGGTGACAAGGTGGCGTCAACGTGACTGGAGAGATCTGGGTTCGCCACGGAACCTGGGAAGTGAACTTATAGTAAAAGTTCAAGTGCTTCCCTACGATCTTGAGTGAAAGAGCCATTTGCTCTTTTGAGAAGCCCTATTCCATTAGACGACCCTTTGGCTAATACCTTGTGGAGTCTCGCTGCCTCTTGCAGCGATTCTATGCTACCAAAGTAGCTGTGGCACGTATCGCGCTTGGAACGTCTAATGTTCTTATTATAGTGTGTGAGAGCGTCCCTATAGACGTCCCAACTTATGCGGTTAGATTTGGCCTTGTTGAAAAGGCTTCTAACGTTCATTCTTTGAGCAGCCAACTCTTTGTTCCACCAAGGAACTTTACGGTTGATCGTTAGAGTCTTCCGAACTGAGCTGACTTCGAAGGACGTAATAAGCACATCTTGGAGCAGGTTGGCAGCAAGTTCTATCTCACTGATAGAGTTTGGATTGAGGATCAACAGGTCTGCTTTCAAGGCTACAGAGGCTTTGAAGAGTTCCCAGTTTGTCTCTTTGGGACAGAAGGAGTTCTGGCGGATCTCGACTTGGCCAGGAAGGTCGAACCTGATGTGCTGATGGTCCGACAAGGTGGCTTCGTCTGTGACCCGCCAGTTAACAAGCGAACTCGCAATTGAGTTGCTGACTAGGGTGAGATCTTAAACCTCTTCCCTAATAGAGTTTATAAACGTGGGCTTACACCCTACGTTAGCTATATCTAGATGACAACACATAAGATAATCTAAGAGAGACTCATCACGTTTATCGACGTTCTCTGCTCCCCCAGATCGTGTGATGGGTGTTGGCATCACAGCCAATCACTAGCGGCTTGTTGTGAAGGCGGCAGAAATCCACAAGCCGCTGAACCTCTGCGGGGGGTGCATCATCCACATCGCCCGGGAAGTAAGCAGAGGCGATCACTACTTCCCGGACGCCATCAGCAGTGGCTACCTCCATAGCCGTTGCCATCAGGTCTCTGTGAATTAAATTAGTTAGTTCTTTACAGACGACCCTGCACAGGGTGGCTGACGCTCCTCTGGTGTGGTGCAGGTTCGCCTGGAGCACCTTAATTGCGCTCCGCATCCTCTTTTAGCGCCTTAGTGACAAGGCCACATGCCTTGCCTCCCCGAGAGTCATTGCCTCGGATGCCTTTCGGTAGTCTGGCAGAGCTGCTCGGGGGAGGTCGCCTAGCGATCCCAGTCGCGGGAGGAACCGTTGCGGGTAGCTTGCGCCCAGCGCTGACTGTGGGTCTGGCAGGGGCCAGGAGGCGCTCGCTGCCAACCACAGGCCTGGTGCGGGCCGTTGAGGGGTTGGGGACGGAGACCCGAATGGTCGGGGGTTTGGGGATAGGGGCTTTCAGCGCCACTGCGGCCGCAGCGCTGGTCGACACCACCGGGGCGGCATCCACTTTTGTCGCGTAGGTGGGGGCAACCTTCGGAGGGAATCTGGTTGGGGGGAATGGTTGGAGAAGGGGATGGGGAACGGGCAGGAGAGGAGGAGGCTCTGGGGACGGAGTTCTTCAGGAGAAGTTTAACTCGTCCAAAGATTAATTTTACCTTCCTGTTGCACTACGTCAGAGCCTTATACGACTCCTCGTCGACCAACATCGCGAGGTGAGTCGTGGTGCCGTTGAGGCTATGCTGAACCACCCTCCACTGTTTCGTCGAGAAGCAGTCCTCATTTTGGATACCAAGGTATCCCAAAATGGCGGCGGGTGTGAGTTCAGCACTACTGGGGAAGTATCCTCTAATAGCGAACTCAGACTCCTCCAGTAGTTTTATATCGAGAGAGCTGATGGACCTGATGTGTCCAATGCCTCCCCTGACCCAGTCGGCAGTGCGGCTATCCTCCCACACCAGGAGCAGCCATTCATTTCGAGGTATGGAACCCTCGAAACCTGGACTGACACCCTGTGTGGGATGTAGCAGCGAAGCCTTGGCAATGCTAGCTTTCACCGTAGCCACCTGCTCCGGTGAAAGCGGGTTTTTAGCATCAGCCGAAGTGAAGCCCAGTTTCACGCTGCTTGGCACCTGGGAGTGAGGTGGCTCTGTGGACTCCACATAAGTCTTTTTGGGCTTCTTTGAAGACCCTTGGGGTTCGAGGACGGTATCGTCAGCGCGCGTCCGTTTGGCTTTGGTTTCCACGGGGGGCGCAGTGGGGATGGCTAGAGCCTCAGCTCTGCTCGAACCCTTCACGGGTCTTCAGTTTTACAAAGGCATTCTCAGTCGCCAGTCGCAGCATCTGGATCTGAGAGCCTGCTTCCGTGAGACCTGACCTCTGAGAGGCCACGGAAGAGTCGGGTCAGCGTCAGCTTCAGCGTCAGAGGACATCACCGCGACGTGTTGCTGCCTGCCTGAGCAGCTATTGGACGAGAAGGCAGCACTAGCGAACTCATCGTCCAAGGGAATCTGTGGTCTGTCCGGGTCCCCTAGAGTACCAGGGCCAAGACCCGTGGTATTGGGGGTGGAAGCCAGCAGCCCACAGGCTGCAGTGCTGATGTTGGGGTCGGCCGTTAAGGCTTCGCCCTGGGTGGATGCTGTTGAAGTCGCATCAGACTTATCTTGTTTTAAAGGTTTATCCATTCTTTGGACCCACTAGTAGGCGGGAAGGGAAGGTCGCCCACGGCATAGCCCGCGTACCGTGGGAAGTCTAGATGAAACTGGAGAGCGACAGGTATCCAGAGTCTGCAACTAACCGCGTATTTCTGTTACCTTCGTTGCAATAGGGAATTTTTCGATTACTATAGGGTTACGCGAGAAGAAATCTACATGCGCCATGCTATTTCCCTTTCTGTACTCTACCTCAAAATCAAAAGATTGTAAATACGCCCACCAACGAAGCACCCTTGGCGTCAAATCTTCTTTATGGCGACTAGCTTTCTGGGCGTTGCAATCAGTATATACCACAAATGTTGGCCATGTAAATAATGGCAAAAATGCTTCACTGCATTAATAAGGGCTTCATTTTTTTCGGAAAATTTGGGAATAAACTGACGAAAATACGATGAAAAGCCAACGAACTGTCTCAGTTGTGTAACTGTTTGTGGTGGCGGCAATGCAGCCACTGCTTGTATCTTTTTCGGATTTGGCCTTATTTCACCATACGCTAGATATTGAACCTTCGATTTCAAAAAGGTACACTTTTCTATAATAAAGGAAAACCCTGCATTAAATAACCTCTGCAACACCTCTTTGAGTCTGATAAACGCCTCCTCTTTTGCTGTGGCTACTATCAGAATGTCTTCTATATAAACTACAGTATACGACGTGTGTTCAAAAAATATCGCGAATTTTTTTTTTTTCAAAAATTATTTATTTATTAATGAATATCTAAATTTGAGGCACTGCAATATACACGAACGTTGCAACAAAATTTGGTGGCTCTAGCTTACATAGTTTCTGAGATATACGCGTTCATACAGACAGATGGACAGACGGATAGACAGACATAGCTCAATCGACCCGTCTGTTGATGCTGATTCAGAATATATATAGCTTATGTTAGTTTTTGTTCCGACAAACACAATAGTCCATGAATTTTTTTAAAATCTATGGCCTAACAAGAACAGAAAAATTAAATGAAGATAGAAAAGACCCGTTTCCAGTAGAACCCGATAATATTGTTTTGAAGAAAGAAAATAGAAGGAATAAAGTAACCACCACAAAACACATAAATTATGAACAAATTTTAATAAACAACTTTGTTACGAATTTCCAAAATACAATTTTTTAAGAATAAACAATAAGTAAAACCTATTATGAAAACTACAATATACAAATAGAATTGACTACAGTATCGAGGTACTGATTAATCATCTTAATGACATTATTGAAAGCTTGTTACAAAATCAAATTCTATATGTTTAATCAGATGAACAATTATATAGCCTACCAAAATTACCTGGGAGAGCTGTCGTATTCTTTGGGAATCGAGTTCTCCCAAAACAAAGAACAGAAAAGATTTTCGATGTTCCAGTTGATATACGTCATTAATGTTTTGAAGCAATTCAACATGGTGCATTGTACATTCGATGCCACGCCTACCGCCCCCGTAAATAAATAATTAAATTTTTAAATTCGATTTGTAATTGGAGTATAAAAGGTACAACTTTTTGACTTGGACCAATGCGAGTTTATTTATTTTTTTTTTTTATCAATTTTTGTACAAGGCATATAATTGTTGTTTACAATTAGTGATAGAAAAGAACGAATTTTATAATTGGCTTTAGAATTTTTAAATATATATATACATCTTAAAATAAGCTTCACTAAAATCAGTGTAAGATATGTGGCTATAGCTATTTCTTATTTTTCTTCTGTTTGAGCATGCCGTCAGTTTATTTCAGGGAATGAAACAGGACCGGAACGAAAACCTACTGATACTGTTTATTTTAAGACTTGAAAGCAAAGCATCTTTTAAGATTTTTTGCGCCTTTTTCTATTCAGATCAGCTGTGGGTTGCAATTTGCGCTACGTTTTTGTGTTTCTATTGAATAAAATCTACCAATTCACAAAAAGTTTAACATATAGAAAAATGTGCTATTATGCGATTACAAACTTGTTCGTTGTGGTAAGTAAGCGTTATGCGTTTGTTTTCCGGTGTCAAGTTTATTTTGCGTCCATTACGCAATCGAGTGGACGCAACATCTTTGACAGCTATCATACTTTTAAAAACAAATCACTATGTTAAACTACATGAATAAAATATAATATGTCTTATTTAGATTCATGAAAAAATCTCATGAAGAGATAAAACATTAATGTTGAGCTTATTTTAAAATAGAAAAAAAAACATTTTTTTAATAAGGCAAAACAATATGTTCGTTACTTACTATTTTGTAAGGACTAATCTTTTTGAAAAATATAGTTATTAGGAACCGGTACTAACCGGTGAACTGCTATAAAAATTGAAGAGGCGCACCAAAATCGAACCCTTATAATGAAAAGAGTGCGTACCGAAAGCGAAACCGTTAAACCAATTGGTTTGATTCCTTGGTTTATTTTTAAAATGATCTTTCATTAGGTTATTTTCTATTCAAGTAACAAGAACGAAACTTTTATGAATCCTTTTATACGTTGCATCATGCTATACACTAAAGATTTAATAATAATCTAGATATTACCTAGAAAAAAAAATCATCATCAACATACATATGCATAACCAGTCGAACGCTACAGTCAGACTATGACTTTATAAGGCAATGTATTTTCACTTTATATAAATTATGCAAGTTATCCTCACGAGGAAGCCAGTTGTGTCGTCGTGGTGATTGCTGCTATCAGATTCTTAGTTTATCCTCACGATGAAGCCAGTTGTGTTGTCGTGATGATTGCTAGGAGTCCAGATTCCTTGTATACTGAGTATACGTGTGTCGTGTTAACTATTTAGGAAGATTAAGGTGGGAGCTTACTTCGCTCACTAGTCTCTGGCTTTGTGGCTCAGTGACTCTATCAATTATAAGAAATAATTAAATGACGGCTTGTGCCGGAGTTATAATGATATGCGTCTTACTTTCGTGCGCTTTATTCAGAACTAAAGAACTCAGAAATACAAAGAGATATATTGAGGCTCCAAGCTTAAGTCGACTCAGCATAAACGATAACGCAGCCACTTGCAATATATTCAAGTGTCAGGTTACCGTCGCCGACCGAACGACCGGGTCGCTGAACTCATACGTCAGCGGAATTTACTTGGAGCAACAATGTGTAATTGTTTATGTTTCTTATGCTAGGCTTATGTGTTAACTTATATATAATATATACACCGTGTGTAATAAATAACCATAAATCATACAACATTATTATTATTATTATTATTATAAAAGAGGAAGTCTCCCAGCGGAGAAGGATCGAGGCACTGCGACTATGAAGATCTTTTGTACCTAGAATGCTCTCCCTATAATGACAAAAGCTGTTCTGCTTCCCTAATGAAGCATAACAGATCTTTCGTCGAGGAACGGACAATATGCTCGGGACTTGCGAATTCCACGTGCAGATGTTTCCTCCTAGTCCATACCAAGGCCGGACAGTCACATAGAATGTGTTTAGTAGATTTGTCGTCCTCTTTCGTCGTCCTGCACTCCGCATCCGAGGACAAGCGCATTTTAGTAAGGTGATAGTTCACCAAGTGGTGGCCACTAAGGTAGCCAACCAGGAGGTAAAGGTCTCTCCTAGAGAGTAGCTTGGTCCTTCGATCAACTGTGGCATTGGTGAGCTCTTTAGCCAGCCGCATCCCTGGTTGGAAGAACCAGTAGCGTTCGGTCAATCTTCCAGCCCAGGTTTTCACCAGGGAGGAGATAGTTGATCACCCCACCACCCCACGTTCGGGGCCAAGCAGGGGGGCTGATGACCCAGCCGTCGCTAGTTCGTCCGCCAGCTCGTTGCCCTGGAAGCCAGAATGTCCAGTTACCCAAATTAGGGTAACTTTATTCTTATTCGACAGCCTCTGGAGACAGTTCCCGCAGTCAGCCACCATACGCGAACCTACTCTTTCTGTGGAGAGGGCTAGTATGGCCGCTTGGCTGTCCGAGAAGATGTATATGTTCGCTCCTCTAATCCCCTTCTCAAGGATAAGACGGCAGCAGAGCTCGATGGCGTGAACCTCTGATTGGAAAACTGTGGGCCAGTTGCCCATAGCAATCGAGGTTTTGGAGTTGGGACCATATATCCCAGCTCCAACCCCCTGATCAGTCTTTGACCCGTCGGTGTACCAATGTATACCACTGAGGTCTCTGATGGGGTTGCCAGAATCCCAGTCCCTACGGTCCGGGATGAGGGTTCTAAATTTTGCACCAAAGAAGAGTACCTTGGTCATAGAATCTGATCTGGTGCAGATGTCTTAGCCAGGAATATCTTTGATTAAGCTAGCATGCCCTGATTCGGTAGCTAGAAGCCCAGATTAAAGCTTTATTCTAAGAAGGATCATAGCAGCAACTTCTTTTATGCGGATGTGCAGCGGAGTTAGAGTCAAAATCGATTCCATTTCTGCATTGGGACAGGTGCGAAGTGCACCCGTCAAGGAAAGGCAGAGCAGCCTATGCAGTTTCGTGGATTTGTTGATGGCAGTGACCTGCGTAACCTTTGGCCACACCACAATAGCAGCGTAGGTTACGATCGGTCTTACCATCATCTCAAATAACCACCGAATGGTGCAGGATTTGAGACCCTAGATTCTACCGAAGAGTCTTCTGCATGCCTACGTGGCATGAGTAGCCTTTGATAGAGTGTTGTGTAAGTGGGAGTTCCAGTTTAATCGTTTATCAAGGGTTACCCCTAGATATTTGACTTCGTTGGAAAGTTCCACAGGAGAGCCGCCAATGTGTAATTGACCAATGTCAATAGAGTATCGCTTAATGAAGGGAACAATGATTGCCTTTTGTGGATTGATGCTAAGACCTACATCTTCGCACCATCTACTAACCGTGTTCAGAGCTGATTGCATCAACTCTGTCAAGGTGTTGGCATAGTTCCCGTTCACTACGAGAGCCAGGTCGTCGGCATAGCCAATCGCTTCCACGCCCTTTTCGGCAAGTATAATTAGTAGTTCGTCGACTACTAGGGACCAGAGCAAAGGGGATAAGACCCCTCCCTGGGACACCCTTTTACCGCACTAATATGGGCGGTCGTCGTGTCCAGGGTAGAGGAGATAGTCTGGTGTTTGAGCATGGCGTCAATCCACCGGATTATGGGACGGGCAATGTTCCTGCGCTCAAGCGCAGCAGAGATAGACCCGTAGCCGGTGTTATCGAAAGCACCCTCTATATCAAGAAAAGAGCACAGAGCAATGTTTTTTGATACGAAGGCTTTTTCGATTTAACTTACTAATTTGTGGAGAGCGACCTCTGTCAATCTACAGGCTATACACGCGAACTGCGTGGGGTGCAGAGGGTTGTTTTTCTGCAGAGATCACCGAATGTGCATGTTTAAGAGTCTTTCCGCAGTCTTGAGCAGAAAGGAGGTAAGGCTGATCGACCGATATGACTTAGGCTGGTCAAGAGGACGATTCCCCTGGTTGAGAATGAATACCACATTGACTCTCCTCCAAGAGTTGGGTATGTGTCCCCACGTGAGACTAGCTCTAAGAAGGCCGACCAGTGGATCGAGGATATGATCCAGGCTGTTTTGGAGAAGGGCTGGAAAGATTTTATCACCCCTGGGGCTTTGAAGGGAGCGAAGGAATCTACAGCCTATTTGGCATTTTCAGGATCGAAAATGGTTCCAGACAGACTGGCTCCACGTGAGTCAGGTGACAAGGTGGCGTCAACGTGACTGGAGAGATCTGGGTTCGCCACGGAACCTGGGAAGTGAACTTATAGTAAAAGTTCAAGTGCTTTTCTACGATCTTGAGTGAAAGAGCCATCTGCTCTTTTGAGAAGCCCTATTCCATTAGACGACCCTTTGGCTAATACCTTGTGGAGTCTCGCTGCCTCTGGCAGCGGTTCTATGCTTTACGGTTGACTATTAAAGTCTTCCGAACTGAGCTGACTTCGAAGGACGTAATAAGCACATCTTGGAGCAGGTTGGCAGCAAGTTCTATCTCACTGATAGAGTTTGGATTGAGGACCAACAGGTCTGCTTTCAAGGCTACAGAGGCTTTGAAGAGTTCCCAGTTTGTCTCTTTGGGACAGAAGGAGTTCTGGCGGATCTCGACTTGGCCAGGAAGGTCGAACCTGATGTGCTGATGGTCCGACAAGGTGGCTTCGTCTGTGACCCGCCAGTTAACAAGCGAACTCGCAATTGAGTTGCTGACTAGGGTGAGATCTTAAACCTCTTCCCTAATAGAGTTTATAAACGTGGGCTTACACCCTACGTTAGCTATATCTAGATGACAACACATTAGATAATCTAAGAGAGACTCACCACGTTTATCGACGTCGCTGCTCCCCCAGATCATGTGATGGGTGTTGGCATCACAGCCGACACGAGCGGCTTGTTGTGAAGGCGGCAGAAATCCACAAGCCGCTGAACCTCTGCGGGGGGTGCATCATCCACATCGCCCGGGAAGTAAGCAGAGGCGATCACTACTTCCCGGACGCCATCAGCAGTGGCTACCTCCATAGCCGTTGCAATCAGGTCTCTGTGAATTAAATTGTCTGTCCACGCCACTGCGGCTGCAGCGCTGGTGGACGCCACCGGGAGGGGCGTCGCTTCCGGAGGGGCGCAGGTTGGGGGGATGGTTGGAGAAGGGTATGGGGGACGGGCAGGAGAGGAGGAGGCTTTAGGGACGGAGTTCTTCAGGAGAAGCTTAACTCGTCCAAAGACGAATTTCACCTTCCCGTTGCACTACGTCAGAGCCTTATACGACTCCTCGTCGACCAACATCGCGAAGTGAGTCGTGGTGCCGTTGAGGCTATGCTGGACCACCCGCCACTGCTTCGTTGAGAAGCAGTCCGCATTTGGATACCAAGGTATCCCAAAATGGCGGCGGGAGTTAGTTCAGCACTACTGGGGAAGTATCCCCTAATGAGGTGAGCTTTAGGGAACTCAGACTCCTCCAGTAGTTTAATGTCAAGGGAGCTGATGGACCTGATGTGTCCAACGCCTCCCCTGACCCAGTCAGCAGTGCGGCTGTCCTCGCACACCAGGAGCAGCCATTCGTTTCGGGGTATGCAACCCTTGAAACCTGGACTGACGACCGGTGTGGGATGAAGCAGCAAAGCCTTGGCAATGCTAGCTTTCCCCGTAGTCACCTGCTCCGGTGAAATCGGGTATTTAGAGTCAGCCGACGTGAAGCCCAGTTTCACGCTGCTTGTCACCTGGCTGTGAGGTGGTTTTGTGGACTCCACACGAGTCTTTTTGGGCTTCTTTGAAGACCCTTGGGGTTCGAGGACGGTATCTTCAGCGCGCGTCCGTTTGCGAGTGCGGCTTTGAATAGCCTCTTCTCACGTGTCTTAAATTTAACGAAGGCGTTCTCAGACTCCAGTCGCAGCTCCTGGATCTGAGAGCCTGCTTCCGTGAGACCTGACCTCTGAGAGGCCACGGAAGCGTCGTCAGCAAGGCTGATCAGGTCAGCGTCAGCTTCAGCGTCAGAGGACATCACCTCGACGAGTTGCTGCCTGCCTGAGCAGCTATTGGACGAGAAGGCAGCACTAGCGAACTCATCGTCCAAGGGAGTCTGTGGCCTGTCCGGGTCCCCTAGAGTACCAGGGCCAAGACCCGTGGTATTGGGGGTGGAAGCCAGCAGCCCACTGGCTGCAGTGCTGATGTTGGGGTCGGCCGTTAAGGCTTCGCCCTGGGTGGATGCTCTCAGCACCCCTAGCAGAGACATGACCGTGCTAGAGACCTGCTACCAGCCGCCCTCACGTGGAGAGTATAGCTGCACTTCCAGTAGGAGCAAGGACGACACGTACCTCAGCCAAAGCTAGGGTTACATGTAGTTCCCCTTGCTGCCTCTGACGGCTGACGGCCCATACAACATACATTTGCAACATTAAAAAGATACATTCATCCTCTTTCAAACGTACCTAACTTCATGTGAGTCGAATGACATATGTAAAAGTGACAGCCATTTGAATAAAACCAAAAGTGTGCTAATGGTTCAAAAATAAAATGGAACAAAGAGCAAATATAAAATTTTGTGTCAAACTTGAAAAAAAATTTGCTGAGACATACGAATTAATAAAAAAAGTTTATTGTGATAATTTTATGAGTCGTACGCAAGTTTATACGTGGTTTACACGACTTAAAAATGGTCCTGAGGACCCTAGAGCAAGACGTCCAGAAACTAGTAATCGTGCTGAACTGGTGGAAAAAGTCCGTGAAATCATTGGTATCGATGCAAATTTTACTACGAGAATGTTGGATGAGGAATTGAATACGAGTAAAAACACCATTTGTAGAATTTTAACTGAAGATTTGGGGAAAAGAAAGGTCTGTGCGCGATTTGTTCCACATGAATTAAATGACGACAAAAAAATGAACGAATTTTTAATGAAAAAAGGAATTTCTCTCATCGACCATCCTCCGTATTCGCCTGATCTATCACCATGTAACTATTTTTTTTTCCAAAACTGAAAAGCAAGATGAAGGGAGCATGTTATGATGATATCCCAGCCAGTCAAGTAGCCGTAACCGAGGTACTGAAGAACATTTTTATAAATGACATAAAAATATCTATGCATGCGCTGGTCGATCGTTCCAAACGTTGTGTTGAGTCAAATGGAACCTATTTTGAATAAATAATAACTTTCAAAGAAAATATAATGTGTATTTTATTTTATATCCAAAAAGTTCGGTTATTTTTGGGGCACACTGTGTACATAAAAACGAATTAAAATAATAAAGATTCTTCTTTAACAGAATATTCAAGAGACTTCTTTTAATTGGCGCCCAAACGGGAAATAAACCAGTTATTCTATAAGCGATCATACAATCGTACGTATTATCCAACCGAAATAACTCTTTTATCTAGCGCCAAGAGTCGCGGAACAATAAAGTGAACAACAAAAACTTGAATAAAAACCACAAACTCAATAAAAACGTATTTTATGACTTGACCAGCAAACAACAAAACAAAACGCAGTGAAAAACACACAGCAATAAATTGAGTTTTTAATATAAAGACAACAAAAACAGTGAAAAAAATAATGTGACTAAAGTACCACAAAACAAAAAAATAAAACAACAAAGAGAGCTGAGCGAGTTAATAAAGCAAATCAACAAATACGAGCGGCCGTCGGTTCAACGGAATTTCAACTGAAAAATAATATACCGCAGCGGCCACCACATCATTCAATTAAAGCTCATATTTCATATTGCAAAATGACGGCCGCCCGATAACAATGATCTCGCGAACATTGTGAGGTAACGAGTTAAATTTTACAATACGAGTAAATGAGCGTGAGCTTCTCGCCATTGTATGGGCACTCAAAAACCTCAGAAATTACTTATATGGTGTTAGGAATCTTAACATTCATACAGACCACCAGCCATTAACATTTTCGGTATTGGCTAAAAACCTAAATGCCAAAATAAAGCCTTCATTGATGAGCACAACGCAAACATAATTTATAAACCCGAAAAGGAGAATTTGGTAGCAGACACTCTGTCTCGCCAAAATGTCAATGCGTTAGAGGATTCAGCAGACTCGGATGCTGCCATTATCCACAGTGAACAATGCCTCACATATACCATTAAAGCCACAGACAAGCCGGTGAATTGCTTACGGAACCAGATTATTATGGAAGAAGGAACCCCCCAAATGCGTATATTCTGTTTAAGACAAAAACACATCAGGAAAATTGCGACAGCTGAATATAACAGATACCTTTGAGACTATTTTTTTCCAAAAATAGCTGCAAACTGTAGAATTTGTGATATGAGTAAACATGATCGGCACCCAAAAAAAACAAGAAAAAGGGAAAACCTCGATACCATCGTATGCCGGAAAAATGTTGTATATAGGTGTTTACTCCATTGCCAGCAAATCTTTTCTAACTTGCATCAACAAGTTTTCCAAGTTTGCAGTAGTACAGCCTATACGGTCTCGCGCAATCGTAGATATAAAATCTCCACTTTTGCAACTTCTCAACATGATTCCCAAAACAAAAATGATTTACTGCGACAACGAGAAATTCTTGAACTCAGAAACCATAAAGTCAATGTTCAGCAATAGCTTTGGCATTGAGATTTCAAACGCTCCACTTTTGGGGATATAGCAAGCTCTTATAAGTTGGAAAAACAGGTAGAGGACACTGTCGAAAACATTCTCCTTGCAACCATAAAGTACAATAGGTCAATCCATTCGGAGACAAACGAGATACCCATAGACGTAATTCACCCAGCCTCCAAAGACAGTACAGTGCGGATTAGGGAAAAATCGCATCAGCACAGCAAAAGACACTTAACCAAATGAATAAAAATAGGGTCAATAAGTTGTATTTGGTAAGCGATAGGGTTTGGATAAAAAACAATATGAGACAGGGAAATAGACTATCACCCCATTCACGGAAGCTATAGTAGAAGCAGATCTAGGTACGACGGTTCTTATTAAAGCGAGGGTTGTCCATAAGGACAATCTTAAGTAGGCTTTTGACATTTGAAAAATCATGACAAAATAGCAACCATGACCTTGACCGAAGCGACGTTGAGACTCAACGCGGATTACATACCTATAGTTGACGGTGACGTAACAATCAGGTACTCGTACACTTACATGGAACACACGACGAACTTGACATCTTTTAAAACATACATCGACGAGACATGGAAGTTGATAGGTAAACTACCCAAGGACCACATGAAACAGGTACTGAAAACTGACGTACAACACATAGTCACCTTAATAGCTTCTTTGACCGTGAACTACCGACAAGCACGTAGCATTAATATGATAGGTAGTGCCTTTAAAGAAATTCCAGATTTTGATGACTGGGTCAGTTAATAGATTCCAAAAGCAAGCAGATAGGGATCATCATTAAATTCCCGGAGAGACTTAATGCCGTTTCGAGGGCCCTCAACAAAATTTTAAAACCAGATGCAGAGGTCGAACACTTCTGATTAGCCCCCTTATACTAGACAGTATCGACATAAAATAATTATTAAATGAACAACTCACCAATACTAGTATAACCGACCTATTAGAAGTATAAAGGCTTTTTAAAATTCTGAATTACTGTAATTTTTGATCAAATATCCCAAACGTTTGTTAAATTGTAAAAAAAATTGATATTCTTCCTGTTCAACATAATAACATGTTAGATCCAGAAGAAGGTAATACGGTGGCCGACTGTGGAACAAAGACCTTCGCTGTACGTGACTGGCTGCCACTGTGAGCACTACTTTCTGCAGAAGACTGCAAAATACTTCATGCGCCCAACAACTGGTATGAATGTAGTGGACACCACTAGGAACAGCCAGATAGTAGCGGGAACTTTCCTCGCCATTTACGACGATCACATCTCACTAAATGACATCCGTTATGTGAACCACCGAGGCATCCTGAAGAAGAAACCTGCTGTATCCAGCCCTGTTCAACATCACCCTCTTCAAAGAACATCTGAGTCTCCCATTCTTGCATGACCTAACCATGAAGAATCTCCGCCATATCGGGGATCTTAGATGGGGAGTGTCTTTACGATCATTTCTACTCGTCGTTGACGCTTGGTAATTATACCAGCGCAGAACGAGAACGAAGAAACCCGAGATCGCGTTTTAAACTAGTAGGGGAGGAGTTAACACGCGCAAGCTTGAGTTTGCTGACAACGATGTTGCGCCAGAGGCCGTCGCGACGAAGTTTCAGCCGAAATCCGAAACTCATACGCGCAAGCAGCCTGATCGCCCGTTGGAGACGCCGACTCAGCATTCAGCCGGCATTCCAGCCGGAGGCGGCGTCTTCATGGTTCGATGCAGCTTGCCAAAGAGGGCAGTTTAGAACTTGCTCTCCTATGGTTCAAACGAACTTAGAAAAAAGAACGAATTAAAATAATAAAGATTCTTCTTTAACAGAATATTAAAGAGACTTTTTTTTATTTATATTCTTAATCAAAAGCCGAATCGATGTATGTCCGTATGAAAACCTAGATCTCAGAGAATATAAGAACTATTGTAGTTTGTCTGTTCCAACCCATTTAGTTTTAGTGCTGTCTTATTACATGATTTTCATGGCTGCAAACGTAAGCTGTTATACAATCGCAATTCTTTTATCTATATATAAAATTTCATTTAAAGATCTATAGTATATAGTATTAAGCTTCCGAAGAAACTACCGGCAAAAATGATACACTTTTCATGAAGACAAGTATTGTTTTTCAACATAACTAAAAGTATTAATGCCAAAGTTAGACAGTTATCCCCGTACATATACCATTATATTATAATTTAACAACTTTACAAATATCTTACAGTTTACATACAAACAATCGGTTAGAAATAAAGATTTTGATTAAAAGTAGTTTTGTTTTGCTCCCCGCTTTCTATTCTGTTTGCACAAACAATAGGCTTTTGTTTCTAACATAAAAGTTTACTAACATTCGCTTGTGATTCTCGGTCACTTTCGCATGCCTTGCTGTTTTTTTTTTTTGTTATATTTTCTTTTAAACTTACCTATTTCTGTGTATTAGCTACTTGCATATTTCTGTGTTTTCTTTCGTGCGTGCATTTGTTTTCTTACGCTCACTTTATCTCTCTACTCTTGCTAGTTGTTGTTGCATTTTGCTGCAGCTCTAATACTAACATTCGTAGCTCTGACACTTTTAAGTGTGTGTGTGCTTAACGTTCTGTCGCGCTCACACATTTCTGTATTTGCTCTCTACTACTACTACTACCACTACTGCATGCACTGATTTCTCTTTAACCCTCGCTCTCTATCTTCTCTTTTTATTTGAATTTGCGGTTGCTTTTGCTTGGAACAGTATTCAATACCTATCATTTTTCAATACCTTCTCTATTACATATGGAACCTTATGTTTAGGTATTAGCTTTCTAGCAACTCCTCCTGTACTATCGAAATTCTTAACCATAATATAATCTCCTACTTTGTACTGCGTACTTTCTTTCTTCTTCCTATTATATTTTTTTTTTCATTGTCACTCTGTGCTTTAATTGCGATTTCGATCCTTTTCTCCTAATTTCTTTCAAGTCTCTAATTCTTCTAATTTTTGTCATAATTCATCAAGCCTTCCCCTTTTGCTCAATTCCAAACAACATCTTGCTCGGGGATTGCGCTACACTTCTTTGCTTGGTATTATTCAGACAAAATTCTACGTCTTCAATAACTGCATCCCAATGCAATTCCTTTTCAATGTCTGTCAATTTAGCTATCATAGGGCCTACTATTCTATTGACTCTTTCTACCTGTCCATTGGCCTGGAGTGAACTTGTCGCTATCTTTATGTGCTTAATATTATATTCTCCAATAAATTTTGCAAAATCTTCAGATGTAAAACAGGTTCTCCTATCTGACACTATAAATTTCGGCCTGCTATATTTTTTTTTTTTTCTAGTTTGGAGCTTTTATTTGTTGAATCTTTTCAGTACCGAAAACTAACAACAAGTTAACAAATCTTAAGTGTAAATAATAATTAATTACCAGTACATGAAACTGGTAAACTTGAACTGTATTATAAAAGCGGCCCTAAATAAAATTACTGCTGGGTTGGCAAGTCGTTTCGACGTAGGCGTGATCGGCTGCTTAGCCTTGTTAGACTCCTCGCGAGCGGGTTAGGATGCGTTGATAGCTTGTTAAGGTACTTTTCCTTTTTTTCCGCAATTTCGTCTTTTACAGGTGGCACGTTTAGATCTTTGTGAATGTTGGCGTTTCGAACATACCACGGTGCCCCGGTGATAGTTCTCAATATCTTCGTCTGGGCTCTCTGAACGATATCGATGTTGCTGTTGCTGGCATTTCCCCATAGCTGGCAGCCGTAAGTCCAGATTGGTTTTAGCACTGAGTTGTAGAGCAGCACCTTGAAGTCCAAACTGAGTGGTGAGCGGGAGTTGATAAGCCAATGAAGGCTGTTGGCCTTCAGTTTTAAGTGAGTTCTCTTGGCTTCGATGTGTCGGCGCCAAGTTAGTCTTCTATCGAGGTGTACACCCAGATACGTCACTTCGTTTGCTGTTGGAAGTGCAACGTTGTTCAGCGTGAGCGGTGGACAATCTTGCCTGTTAAGGGTGAAAGTTACTTGCTTGCATTTTTGTTCGTTTACCTTTATACGCCAGTCGGATAACCACTTTTCCACGTCGACCAGGTAGATGGCTAGCTGAGATGATGCTTTGATTGGGCATCTGGAGCGGCTGAGAATAGCTGTGTCGTCCGCAAATGTTGAAACTGTCATGTTGCTGCTTGTAGGGATGTCTGCTGTGAATAGGACGTATAGTGTTGGGCCTAGTACGCTGCCTTGTGGGACACCGGCTTCAATACTGTGTTCGTCGGATATCGCAGTGTTGCACCTCACTACAAACTTCCTGTTGTAGAGGTACGACTCTAGAAGTTTATGAGTGTTGTTTGGAAGCGTTGTTTTGATTGTGTACATCAGACCGTCCAGCCAAACTCTGTCGAATGCCTGCGAAACATCTAGGAATATCGCAGAGCAGTATTCCCGTTTTTCGAATGCTTTACGTATTTCTGATGTTATGCGGTTAACTTGCTCAATAGTTCCGTGTTTTTCACGAAAGCCAAATTGGTGTGCTGGTATTGTGTTGTGCGTGTTCAGGAATGGAGTAATAGTCAGAGACAGTAGGCATTTTTCGAAAAGTTTCGATAAGCAGGATAGAAGGCTTATGGGTCTGTACGACGATGGAACAGTGTGATCTTTTCCCGGCTTTGGTATCATTATTATTATTGACTTTTTCCATCTTCCTGGAAAGTAGCCAAGTTTGTTGATGGCATTGAAGAGCCGGGTAATGCTGCATACGGCACAGTAAGGCAGCTCAATAATCATCTTAGGGGTAATTAGGTCGCACCCTGCTGATTTTTTAGGGTTCAGATGTTCTTTGATGATTTTTGAGATTTCGTTTGAGCGAAACACAACTGGAGCATGATGAGGCTGGGAGTCGTCTGTTGCGGGCGGAATTTCGAACGTGTTTGTTGCAGAATTCGGTTGGAAGACTTTTTGTAGATGAGTGGCAAATGTGCTGGCTCTATTTTTGTCGCTACGGGCCCAGCCACCTGTGTGGTTTCTAATAGGGACCACTGGTACTGTGGGTGAGCCAAGAGTTGGGTGAGCTTTCCACAGTGAGTTTTTTGTACTGGATGTTGATAATTTTTCAATATAAGTACGTTGGGCAAGCTCTTCTTCTTGCTTTAAAGCTTTTGTAAGTTTGCGTGTGGCGTCTTTTAACTTTTGTTTTGCCGACGGTGATCTGGAGGACTGCCATTCTCGCCGTAGGCGGCGTTTTTCGAGAACAAGTTGTTCGATTTGCAGGTTGGTCTTTTTGTGATTTGTAATTTTGCTTACTGTTTGCGGCGTTGAGCAGCGAGCTGCAGCAACGATGATTGACTCCAGTGAGTTAACAAAACTATCAATGTCAGCTTCAGCTTCGAGAGGTGGGTTAAGCTCAATGTGTGAGCTTATGTATTTTTTGTATTTGAGCAAGTTGGTTTTTTCTGAAGTCAACTTATAAGAGTGGTTTGCTGGTTCTGGGTGTCGGAGCAGATTTATTAGGAGGGGCGAGTGGTCAGATGATAGGTCTGAGAGGCACTCGGCCTGCTATATGATCTAAAATAATCCTTTAATGCTAGAATCACTTCTTTTGTGTTCGTTGTCTTTGTTGCATATAACCTAACATATTTAATGAATCCGTTTATTATTACAAACAGATGTTTCTTTGCCCTACCGTTATCTACCGGTCCGTAATGATCGATGTGTATTATCTCAAACGGCACGTTCCCCTTTGGGATGCTATGCAGCATTCCTTCTTCTTTTCCCGACTTCGGTGAAAATGCCACACATCTCAAACAATTTCCTATATGCCTAACAACTTTTTCTTTCATATTCGAAAACCATTAAGTCTTAACTATAGCATCTATAACCTTATCTCTCCCTAAGTGACCTAATTCATTATGATATGTATATAAAATTTTCTCTTCCATTTCTTCTGGTACACAAAACATCAATCTTCCATCATTTGCCTTCCTACAAAGTACACCATTTCTCATTTCAAAAATTGTATCTTCCGTTTTCTCTAACTTTTTCCTAATATTTTTCAACTTTTCATCCTTAGCTTGACAAATAACTAAATTATCTTCAAAACTATTAGTTTCTATCACTAATATGTTCGTATTTCTGCTTAATGCATCCACATGCTGCATATGCTTTCCTGCTTTATGAACTACCTCAAAATCGTACTCTAATAGTTCTAATGCGCACCTCGCAATCTTAGGGTTTAATTCTACTCTATTTAACGTTAATGCGTTGCAGTCCGTAACAATTTTAAATCTCTTTCCCTGTATATAGATTCTAAATCTTCTTAATGCATACAGGATGGCTAATGTTTCAAGTTCAAAACTATGATATTTGGTCTCATCCTTTGTTGTGGCTTTCGAGTAATAAAATATAGGGTGCCATTTCATATCCTCTTTCCTTTGCAGTAACACTGCACCAAAACCTTGTGCATTTTCATCTGTATGTAACTCTATTCATCCTTATAATAATATAACCCTAACTTTTTCGACTAACTTTTTCTTAAGTGTCTCAAAACATTTTAACTCTTTTTCCTCAAACGAAAATTCCTTGTCTTTCTTCAACAAGTCATATAAATGTTTTGCAATCGTTGAAAAACCCTTAATGAATCTTCTAAAATATGCACATAATCCCAAAAAGCTTCTGACACCATGCACCTTATCTGGTACTGGAAAATCCCTAATTGCTTCTATTCCCTTGTCATTGGCCTGTATTCCCTTGCTTGTTATTAAAGCTTTAATTTGTTTCTCGTCAATCTGTCAAAAACTTCTCCAAGTACTTCCATATGTTCCTTTATTCCTTTGCTAGCTATATTCTTCACTTGTGGGAGCCATTTGCGCGCACATGTATCTCCCGAAAATTCGTTTACAACATCGGTTGCCATGCGCAATAATAAATCAATATTTTGCTCAGCTTGTCCCACTGTATTTGGTTTCCCTCGCCGCACTTTTTGTTGCTAGCTTTGGTAACTTTGTTGCTAGCGCTGCTAATTTCATCATTTCCTCCAGCTTCCTCGTTTCTATTGCCAACTGCAATGCCTCGCTCCTCTCTGTAGCCGTCTTGGTTGTTCTGCTCGCTTGTCTTTTTGTTTTTTTTTTTTTGCTCGTGATATTGTAGGGGTATAATATGTATGTAATATGTATATATGTATCCCCCTCTTTAGTAAAACGCAAACGCACCAACTAGTCTCTCTCTTCGTTTATTTGTACTCGAGTTTTCAGCGTTAGCATTCAACTGACTCTCTCTCCGTTTGCGATTTGTCTCTACGCATGTTGCTAGAGAGCCGATGTTGCGAAACAGACAGAATGCCACCCGAAAGCGAACAATGACTTAAGCATAATGTTTATATACAATGTTGATATGCCAAACTTATGTACAACGTTGATATGCCAAACTTATATACAATGTGTATGCATACCACTTACATACCCTCTAGCCTACTACAGCATAATGTTTATATACAATTTTAATATGCCAAACTTATGTACAATGTTGATAAGCCAAACTTAAATACAATGTGTATGCATACTATCTACATACCCTCTAGCCTACTACACGTTGGTCATTCGTTACTCAAGTACTCTTATGTATGCAGATGTTGTTAAGCTTCGTTGTCAAATTAAAGACGACGGCTGTCAATTTCGCCTTCAAGCTGGCCTAGATAGCTTTTATTCATGGTGCAGTGCAAACCTTTTAAATCTGAACAGCTCCAAATGCAAGCTGATGACATTCTCACTTACCAGTCCGAAGCTTGTATTTTACACTCTTTGTGGATGTGCCTTGGAAAGAATTTCCCTGATTGATGATCAGGATATCCATTTGGACTGCAAACTTAAGTTTTGCGACATATTTCCTATATGGTCAATAAAGCTATGGCTGTGCACGGCTTTATAAAGAGATGGTCTAAGGTGTTTGACGATCTTTAGGTTAGGTTATATCGGCAGGCCCCCAAATGGGGGCCTAACATAGATCAGTATGATCCTTAGTGCGACCGGAGAAGTGATGGAGGCTGTTAATTTCTTGGTTTAATTATCCCAGTCTTTTATGCTGGTTAGTTTGGCAAAAGCCAGGAGTTTTTGGGGTGCCAGGCCCGCTTCTTCTTCCAGTGATGCAAGCAGGGGGCGTCCAAGGCACTTCGCTCTCGAGGTCATGAGAGCAGGGCAGTCGCAGATGAGGTGCTCCAGAGTTTCACTTACTTCTGGTACCTTGCATTTCCTGCATTCGTCATTGTCGGTGATGCCCAACTTCATAGCATGAGTTGCGGTCAGGCAGTGACCCGTGAGTATGCCCATCATTGTTCTACAGTCTCTTCTCGGGAGCTGAATGAAATAATGGGCTAATTTCGCGTTTGCGTTGTTGCACATAGTGCGGGTTATTTTACAGTTTTTTGTGTTGTGCCACCTTCTTCCTGCTATTACCGCCGCGCTTTGTTCTAGGCTGTGGCTTATTGATCGCAGCGGTGGCTTCAGGTCTTCAACTGTCAGTTGTCTAGATTCGGCACTCTCTTTCGCTAGCCTGTCTGCCATGTCGTTTCCGTCAATGCCCTGGTGGCTGGGAACCCAGAAGATGCGCACCTTCGATCGGCTGCTTAGTGCATCTAATGCTTCTCTGCTTGCCAGTACACCTTCGGAGCTGATGACATAGGATTGCAAAGATTTGATAGCCGCCTGACTGTCGACTAAGATGTTGACCCGATTTTTGTTGAGTGTTGTCGCAAGTTCTGCAGCCTTCCTTATAGCGAAGACCTCCGCCTGGAAGATGCTACAGTAATCTGGCAACTTGTACGACACTTGAATGAGCGGATCTGCACAGTAGACCGCGGCGCCCACGCCGGCTTCCATTTTAGATCCGTCCGTAAATAACTTTGTTGCGTTTTCGTCCATGCCGATTTTCCAATCTTCATGAGCCATTAGAGTGGGCGTTCTGGAGAAGTTGTTTATTGGGGTCATATTGTCCGTGCTTTTGAATGACTCTCCTCCTACTTCGCTGTGCGAGTATCACTTCCAGGGCCTTTGTTGGAGTAGATCTCAGTGCCCCAGTAATGCACATCAGTGCACGTCTTTGTACCTTTTCCATTGTTAGGAGGTATGTGGATTTCTTAGTGGCCTTGCACCATACTAGGATACCGTAGAGTAGTATTGGACGAACAATTGAGATGAAGATCCAGTGCATTAGTCTGGGAGACAAGCCCCACGTGCTACTTAGCATCTTTTGCGATGCATAAAGTGCATTTGTGGCTTTCTTAACCCTTTCCTCGACATTGGGTTTCCAGCTCAGTTTGCTGTCCAGTACTATTCCTAGATATTTTACGCTCTTTTTTGGCTCGAGCATGGCACCGTTTATAGATGGCGGAGTCCATTGTGGTATCTTGTATCTCTTGGTAAAGAGAATTAGATCCGTCTTGTCCGCATTGATACTGAGTCCGACCTCCATCGCCCTCTTCAGTATTTCTTTGAGTGTACTGTCCATGACAGAGCTGATTGTCATTGGACATTTGCCCACGATAATTATGGCTATGTCATCTGCATAGGCGGTTATCTTGGGGACTTTCCGTTTAAATTTTCTTAAGACGTTGTTTACCACTAAATTCCACAACAGCGGCGACAAGGATTCTACGAGTCGGTCCATGCCTCATCTTATGTGTAGATCCAGAAGTTTCTCGAAGGTTTTTAGCAGGAAGGAAGTGAGAGGTTATCGGTCTGTAGTCTTTCGGCTGCATGTGACTGCATTTTCCTGCTTTTGGCAGGAACACAACACGTGCTGTCCTCCAGGGTACCGGTACATATCTCTGCCTCAGCCATGCTTTGAATATCGATTCCAGCCATGGAGTGACCTTTTCTTTGGTCTTCTGTAGCATGACTGGTATTACACCATCCAGGCCAAGGGATTTGTAACTCTCAAATGAGTCTATGGCCCACTGGATTTTGTGTGATGTGATTATATTCCCAGATATGTCGGACATTGGATTCGTGTGCATTGGTTGTTGCGGATCGAGTACATCTGTGCATCCGGGGAAGTGCTCGCTTAGAAGGGCATTAGTCGCTTCCCTGCTGCTACTCGTCCATTGCCCATCGCTGGTTCTTAGTCGGCTCTGAATTGCCGGTTGGCTCGACAGAAGCTTCCTAAGCCTGGCGGTTTCCGTGACCTTCTCTATGCCAGAGCAGAAGGATCTCCAGGAGTTCCTTTTGGCTGTCTGGACCTTTTTCTTAAAGCCGCGGGGCCTTGTTCTGTATTCGTCCCATACAAAATTTTCATTCGCTTGTTTAGCCAGTTTGATGATTTCTTGTAGGTCGGTGCGTTGTGCCTTCAACAGTGGGTTCCACTAGGGTGGCCTGTGTTTCCTTCTTACAATTGAGGTTTTGCACGCTGCGTTGAAGGCCGAGGTTAGGTGGTGACAGAGAGTCTTCACGGGCTTCTCAGTGTCCGCCGTTGATATGATCGGTGTTGGTGCTGGGAGTGTCCTTGTCACTTTGGTCTTATACATATCCCAGTTGGTATTCCGGGGATTCTCGTAAAGACTTTTTGTCACTTTGCACTCGAGTTGAACCAAAGTTCAAAAACTGGATATACCTGTGATCAGAGAAGGAAGGTTTGCTGAGAACCCTCCACTCCGTGACTTCGGTATTTGTTCCAGACGCGAGTGTTAAATCTATAACGCTTGATGAGGTGGGACCCACGTAGGTGGGTTCCTCTCCCCTGATAGCGATCTTAAGATTATATTTAAGAATAAAGTCTAAAAGCGACTCACCCCTATTGTTTACGTCCTTGCAGCCCCATAGGGTGTGGTGGGCGTTGACGTCGGCGCCTATCACCAAGGGTTTCCTCTTCTGGCTCACCTCCTGTATCAGACGCTCCGTCTCTTCCGTCGGCGATTCCCTGTCCTGCGCTAGATAGCAGGACGCCATTAGGAGTGGTTCGTCCCTGCAACCCTCTAGCGCTATCACCGTGATGTCGTCAGTGCTGTAATTGGACATAAGATAAGCGTAGATGCCTTTTCTTACAAGAATTGCAGTTCTAGCTCTACTTACGGTGGTCGGGTAGAAGATGGAGTAGTTGCTAGACCCTAGCCCAGCGATTTTGTTGCCCGATGCGATCCAAGGCTCCTGGACTAGGGCCACGTCGACGGACTCCTCCTCCAGGGTTAGAAGGAGCTCCGCCGACGCCAACTTGCTCTTATGGAGGTTTAGCTGAAGGATCCGTAGCTTCATGGCTATTTTCAGATTCCTTCTGCTTGGATGGGTTGGCTATGATAGTCAGGTCACCATCCTCCTCCGTTTCGTCATCGATGTCGAGGCTGTTGGCCGCGTCGGTCAAGGCTTCGAAGTCTTTTTCCACCTCGCCGGCCTCCAGCGTGTTGGCGTTGGCATCGTTCGGGTGGCGCTTCTTGAGTCGTAGGTATACATTACCTACTCCCCACGCCATCTTCCCGAACCTCGAGTACAGCAGATCCTCGGCCTCCTTATTGATCTGGAGGACCATCTGTTGGCCGTTGCCTTCCGGCTTGCCAACGTGTAGTACCGTCCAGTCAGCGGTAGGCACGTCCGGATTCTGCCATCGGAGCAGTTTGAGCGCCTGTTCCTTAGGTACGACCCTTGGGAAGAATACCTTCGCTTGCTCGCAGGCACATCCGCCTTGTCTTGGTCTTCAGACCGCTGCCTTTTAGTGAGCAGCAACTCCTCGACCTTGTTGGCATATTGGCTTGAAGTGGCCTTCATTGCCAATTTGCCCTAAAAATGTTTTCGTCCTTCTTCGATCCTCTCTTCGGCCCACTCCAGCTTATTCCTCTCCTCAGGGGTGAGTTTGTTGCTGCCAGCGAGCCGAGATTTGATTTTTAAGGCCGCCTTGTACTGAGCATTGGCTCTCAAGCCCTCCTTTGTCTTTTTGGGCCCTTCCCTACTAGGGGAGGAGGAACCCTTGACAGGGGAGCGCAGGAGGCTTTCTTCCATCTCAGCGCTGATATCGCATGGACTCTGGTACCGCGCCGCATCTTGGCGTTTTTTGATGTTGCTGTTGTGGCAGTAGTAATGCAACTGTCCTGGCCTGCTCCCACCAGTACAGAGGTGTGACCGCTGGCGACACGTAGAGGGGTTTTCACCCCCCCGTGCCCGCCGGTGGTAGCAGTCACGCCTTCCACCGACGTTTGGGCTGACATCCCAGCCCGAGTTGACCCAGTTGTTGGCTCCATCTACTTCTTCATACTTGGTTAATTTTGTTCTTGGGAACCACCCCATAGCATTTTAGGCCTATCTGTCAGGCACCTCTGACCATGGCTCCGGACACAACAGCACCAGACTTTGATTGTCCGCATGTTGTTGCGTCCTTGCCTTAGCTCGTGGAGGGTTCAGTTAGAGGATTTGTGCCAGCCTTGACGATCCTTATATAATTAAACCATCTATACCTCACTTGATCGTCTTATCCCTGAGTACGGATCATGTGTTTGGTGTCCTAAATACTCTGTTAATAAGGACCCCATTGAATCAATACGAAAGTGGGATGTATATGTAAGACTCCCTCCCTATATTGGTAGGCTTACGTTACTTAACCCTCTGCTGCATGAGCATAGTAATATTGAAGAAAAAAATTTTTTTTATGTAAATATTGTTTTATTTAGGTGAAAATAACATACATTTAGAAAATTTTTTTTTTGTGGCCCATAGTTTGGGGGAAAAAAAATGAAGCCATATATGGCTTTCTATGCAATCATGTGAAAGTTGGCAAAACAGTTTCTTTTCTCATTATAACATAGAAATACATTGCATTTCTCGTAAAAGGTGTATGATCGGAAGGAACAATCGTTTTGGTAGAGTTGCCTATTCTTTTTCCAAGTGGGAAAATGTCCAATTTTGTCCTCTCGAACAGAATTTAAGGGAAAATCCTGGTGCCTCGTTCGCTTGCTGGTAGAAGGAGTACCTTCCCTGCTTGTAGTCGGCGATGCAGTTTGAGTCATCCCAGGACGCCCGCTCTTCTTTATTTTTCCTGCCTTGCACAGGTGCTCAGTTATAGAAAGCTTAAAGTCGAACAGGGGCATATATTGATCTGACTTACTACAGTATAAAATCCACGAATTAACCACGCACATATCAATCATGTCAAAAATATTTGTTTATACCATTTTCTTGAACGCAAATGAATTCTATAAAGTCCCAGTAAAGAATCAAGTAAATCAACGCCACCTATATGGTAATTGTACACATCAACTGCCATAGGACACTCGATTTCTATATACTTTTTGTCTTTCTTACTGTATCGCTTTTTTGTTGAAACAGGATTGCTTCCCACATAGGTAGAAAGAATGTTGACTACTTTATTGTCAAACCAAGAGACGAGGCCAAGCTCAATTCCATCGATATTAGCTACTTTTTCGACCATGTTTCTACGTCCTTTCTTTTTTAATTCTTTTTCAGTTGGCATCTTTGAATTAGGTACTCGATTAATCCTTACCGGACCCAAAGCCAACATACCATTTTTCATAAGGTAGACTTCAAGGTTGGGACTATTGAACCAATTGTCGAAAAATAATTTGAAGTTTTTTCCTTTTGGTACGGTTGCCGATAGTCTTGTTACAACATTTCCGCTTACTCCCAAATTAGGTGCTTCTTCCGGATATGTATCACTACAGCAATATATGGCGTCAGCAGAGAAACCATATATGGCTCTTAATCTAATCTTATAACCATGCTTGGTATAGTCTTTACCCATAATCTAATACAAGGTGATATTGATAGTGTTGACCTTCTCTGTCCCTTGTATAATTAGTCGTCACTTTTCACCACTAACGCTTCCGTTTTGGAGACCGAAATATGCCCTGCACCAGCCTTTCTGGGTATTATGTTCGGACTACAACATACTGTACTGTATTATTTGTAACACTAACTCTGTAGCTTCTTTAAAACTTTTAATTCTGGGTTTTCCCCAATCCCCACAGCAAATGTTGGATAACCTTATTTTCTTTCTAATATCTGCAAACTGTAGAATTTGTGATATGAGTTAACTTGATCGGCACCCAAAAAAACAAGAAAAACGGAAAACCTCGATACCATGCCGGAGAAATGCTGCATATAGATGTTTACTCCATTGCCAGCAAATCTTTTCTAACTTGCATCAACAAGTTTTCCAAGTTTGCAGTAGTACAGCCTATACGGTCTCGCGCAATCGTAGATATAAAAGCTCCACTTTTGCAACTTCTCAACATGATTCCCAAAACAAAAACGATTTACTGCGACAACGAGAAATCCTTGAACTCAGAAACCATAAAGTCAATGCTCAGCAATAGCTTTGGCATTGAGATTTCAAACGCTCCACTTTTGGGGATATAGCAAGCTCTTATAAGTTGGAAAAACAGGTAGAGGACAGTGTCGAAAACATTCTCCTTGCAACCATAAAGTACAATAGGGCAATCCATTCGGAGACAAACGAGAGACCCATAGACGTTATTCACGCAGCCTCCAAAGACAGTACAGTGCGGATTAGGGAAAAATCGCATCAGCACAGCAAAAGACACTTGACCAAATGAATAAAATTAGGGTCAATAAGTTGTATTTGGTAGGCGATAGGGTTTGGATAAAAAACAATATGAGACTGTGAAATAGACTATCACCCCTATTCACGGAAGCTATAGTAGAAACAGACCTAGGTACGACGGTTCTTATTAAAGGGAGGGTGGTCCATAAGGACAATCTTAAGTAGGCTTTTGACATTTGAAAAACCATGACAACTATTTTTAACAAATTAAATTTTTTTAAGTTAAGATATCTTTTCAGTCTAACAATAGCAACCATGACCTTGACCGAAGCGACGTTGAGACTCAACGCGGATTACATACCTATAGTTGACGGTGACGTAACAATCAGGTACTCGTACACTTACATGGGACACACGACGAATTTGACATCTTTTGAAACATACATCGACGAGACATGGAAGTTGATAGGTAAACTACCCAAGGACCACATGAAACAGGTACTGAAAACTGACGTACAACACATAGTCACCTTAATAGCTTCTTTGACCGTGAACTACCGACAAGCACGTAGCATTAATATGATAGGTAGTGCCTTTAAAGAAATTCCAGATTTTGATGACTGGGTCAGTTAATAGATTCCAAAAGCAAGCAGATAGGGATCATCATTAAATTCCCGGAGAGACTTAATGCCGTTTCGAGGGCCCTCAACAAAATTTTGAAACCAGATGCAGAGGTCGAACACTTTTGATCAGCCCCCTTATACTAGACAGTATCGACATAAAATAATTATTAAATGAACAACTCACCAATACTAGTATAACCGACCTATTAGAAGTATAAAGGCTTTTTAAAATTCTGAATTATTGTATTTTCTGATCAAATATCACAAAAGTTTGTTAAATTGTAAAAAAAATTGATATTCTTCCTGTTCAACATAATAACATAATGTTAGATCCAGAAGAAGGTAATACGGTGGCCGACTGTGGAACAAAGACCTTCGCTGTACGTGACTGGCTGCCACTGTGAGCACTACTTTCTGCAGAAGACTGCAAAATACTTCATGCGCCCAACAACTGGTATGAATGTAGTGGACACCACTGGGAACAGCCAGATAGTAGCGGGAACTTTCCTCGCCATTTACGACGATCACATCTCACTAAATGACATCCGTTATGTGAACCACCGAGGCATCCTGAAGAAGAAACCTGCTGTATCCAGCCCTGGTCAACATCACCCTCTTCAGAGAACATCTGAGTCTCCCATTCTTCATGACCTAACCATGAAGAATCTCCGCCATATCGGGGATCTTAGATGGGGAGTGTCTTTACGATCATTTCTCGTCGTTGACGCTTGGTAATTATACCAGCGCAGAACGAGAACGAAGAAACCCGAGATCGCGTTTCAAACTAGTAGGGGAGGAGTTAACACGCGCAAGCTTGAGTTTGCTGACAACGATGTTGCGCCAGAGGCCGTCACGACGAAGTTTCAGCCGAAATCCGAAACTCATACGCGCAAGCAGCCTGATCGCCCGTTGGAGACGCCGACTCAGCATTCAGCCGGCATTCCAGCCGGAGGCGGCGTCTTCATGGTTCGATGCAGCTTGCCAAAGAGGGCAGCTTAGAACTTGCTCTCCTATGGTTCAAACGAACTTAGAAAAAAAAACGAATTAAAATAATAAAGATTCTTCTTTAACAGAATATTAAAGAGACTTTTTTTAATTTATATTCTTAATCAAAAGCCGAATCGATGTATGTCTGTATGAAAACCTAGATCTCAGAGAATATAAGAACTATTGTAGTTTGTCTGTTCCAACCCATTTAGTTTTAGTGCTGTCTTATTACATGATTTTCATGGCTGCAAACGTAAGCTGTTATACAATCGCACTTCTTTTATCTATATATAAAATTTCATTTAAAGATCTATATAGTATTAAGCTTCCGAAGAAACTACCGGCAAAAATGATACACTTTTCATGAAGACAAGTATTGTTTTTCAACATAACTAAAAGTATTAATGCCAAAGTTAGACAGTTATCCCCGTACATATACCATTATATTATAATTTAACAACTTTACAAATATCTTACAGTTTACATACAAACAATCGGTTAGAAATAAAGATTTTGATTAAAAGTAGTTTTGTTTTGCTCCCCGCTTTCTATTCTGTTTGCACAAACAATAGGCTTTTGTTTCTAACATAAAAGTTTACTAACATTCGCTTGTGATTCTCGGTCACTTTCGCATGCCTTGCTGTTTTTTTTTTTTTGTTATATTTTCTTTTAAACTTACCTATTTCTGTGTATTAGCTACTTGCATATTTCTGTGTTTTCTTTCGTGCGTGCATTTGTTTTCTTACGCTCACTTTATCTCTCTACTCTTGCTAGTTGTTGTTGCATTTTGCTGCAGCTCTAATACTAACATTCGTAGCTCTGACGCTTTTAAGTGTGTGTGTGCTTAACGTTCTGTCGCGCTCACACATTTCTGTATTTGCTCTCTACTACTACTACTACCACTACTGCATGCACTGATTTCTCTTTAACCCTCGCTCTCTATCTTCTCTCTTTTATTTGAATTTGCGGTTGCTTTTGCTTGGAACAGTATTCAATACCTATCATTTTTCAATACCTTCTCTATTACATATGGAACCTTATGTTTAGGTATTAGCTTTCTAGCAACTCCTCCTGTACTATCGAAATTCTTAACCATAATATAATCTCCTACTTTGTACTGCGTACTTTCTTTCTTCTTCCTATTATATTTTTTTTCATTGTCACTCTGTGCTTTAATTGCGATTTCGATCCTTTTCTCCTAATTTCTTTCAAGTCTCTAATTCTTCTAATTTTTGTCATAATTCATCAAGCCTTCCCCTTTTGCTCAATTCCAAACAACATCTTGCTCGGGGATTGCGCTACACTTCTTTGCTTGGTATTATTCAGACAAAATTCTACGTCTTCAATAACTGCATCCCAATGCAATTCCTTTTCAATGTCTGTCAATTTAGCTATCATAGGGCCTACTATTCTATTGACTCTTTCTACCTGTCCATTGGCCTGGAGTGAACTTGTCGCTATCTTTATGTGCTTAATATTATATTCTCCAATAAATTTTGCAAAATCTTGGGATGTAAAACAGGTCCTCCTATCTGACACTATAAATTTCGGCCTGCTATATGATCTAAAATAATCCTTTAATGTTTTCGTTGTCTTTGTTGCATATAACCTAACATATTTAATGAATCCGTTTATTATTACAAACAGATGTTTCTTTGCCCTACCGTTATCTACCGGTCCGTAATGATCGATGTGTATTATCTCAAACGGCACGTTCCCCTTTGGGATGCTATGCAGCATTCCTTCTTCTTTTCCCGACTTCGGTGAAAATGCCACACATCTCAAACAATTTCCTATATGCCTAACAACTTTTTCTTTCATATTCGAAAACCATTAAGTCTTAACTATAGCATCTATAACCTTATCTCTCCCTAAGTGACCTAATTCATTATGATATGTATATAAAATTTTCTCTTCCATTTCTTCTGGTACACAAAACATCAATCTTCCATCATTCCTTCCTATAAAGTACACCATTTCTCATTTCAAAAATTGTATCTTCCGTTTTCTCTAACTTTTTCCTAATATTTTTCAACTTTTCATCTTTAGCTTGACAAATAACTAAATTATCTTCAAAACTATTAGTTTCTATCACTAATATGTTCGTATTTCTGCTTAATGCATCCACATGCTGCATATGCTTTCCTGCTTTATGAACTACCTCAAAATCGTACTCTAATAGTTCTAATGCGCACCTCGCAATCTTAGGGTTTAATTCTACTCTATTTAACGTTAATGCGTTGCAGTCCGTAACAATTTTAAATCTCTTTCCCTGTATATAGATTCTAAATCTTCTTAATGCATACAGGATGGCTAATGTTTCAAGTTCAAAACTATGATATTTGGCCTCATCCTTTGTTGTGGCTTTCGAGTAATAATATAATATATTTTATAGGGTGCCATTTATTATCCTCTTTCCTTTGCAATAACACTGCACCAAAACCAAATATAACCCTAACACTGGAGCTTCGACTAACTTTTTCTTAAGTGTCTCAAAACATTTTAACTCTTTTTCCTCAAACGAAAATTCCTTGTCTTTCTTCAACAAGTCATATAAATGTTTTGCAATCGTTGAAAAACCCTTAATGAATCTTCTAAAATATGAACATAATCCCAAAAAGCTTCTGACACCATGCACCTTATCTGGTACTGGAAAATCCCTAATTGCTTCTATTCTCTTGTCATTGGTCTGTATTCCCTTACTTGTTATTTAAGTTATAATTTGTTCCTCGTCAATCTGCCTTTATTCCTTTGCCAGCTATATTCTTCACTTGTGAGAGCCATTTGCGTGCACATGTATCTCCCGAAAATTCGTTTACAACATCGGTTGCCATGCGCAATGATAAATCAATATTTTGCCTGGGACACACTGTATTTGGTTTCCCTCGCCGAACTTTTTATACCCTTGGACCATTGAAAATGGTCAAAAAAGGGTATACTAACTTTGTGCAAATGTATGTAACGGGCAGAAGGAGGCATCGGAGACCCCATAAAGTATATTCTTGCTCAGGATCAATAGCCGAGTCGATTGATCCATGTCCGTCTGTCTGTCCGTTTGTCGTTCTGTCTGTCTGTCGGGATGAACGCGACGATCTCAGCTATTACAAAAGCTAGAGACACCAAATTTGGCATGAAGATTTATGTGTACCATACGCAGATCAAGTTTATTTTCAATTTGGAATAACACGCCTACCGCCCCCGCAAACCGCCAATTTTGATTTACTTTGCGATTTACATTCGAAATACTCATTTCTTAACGTTCTGCTTTAGCATAAATATAGATAAATACTATATGAACTTACCCTTCAAATTGCAATCCGATCGGACAATAAACACTGAAGTTATTAGATAAACCATTTGGACCCTTCGACCAGCAAAGAAATTGTCGATGACATCAGAACTAAATTACTTGTGTAGGAAAGAAAAGGACAAACTATGCGAGCGCGAAGCGCGAGCTGTTTCTCGACTCTTCTTTCCCATGCACATGACAATTACCGAAAATACATGTGTGTCGCAGCCTGGTAACAGAATAATGTTAGAGTTTGAATTCAACTGAACAAAATAGTACATAGTATGTTATAGGAATGAATTCTGTTATATAACGAGAGCATCATTTGAATAAGCATGGCGCCTGCAGATGTTCTAGTATGTGAGAGTGTACATGCAAAAAGAATGAATATGATGAAATACTTTGCTGAATGAACGTGATGAAATACTTGGTAGAGGAACGAAGAGAAAAGAAACGACGCCACGCGGTGGAACAGACAGTTGAGTAGAGTCCAGTAAAAGAGAGAGACGACAAAACATCTTGCAGGTGACTTGCTGTGCTCTTAGAGTTGTAAAAATAATATAAAAATAATGGAAGGAGATCAGCCAATACCTCTTTCTCCGACGTCAGAAGTGGGATCGGCCTCGTCACAAGACTTTACGAGTGATCGTGAATGTCGAAGCAGGATTGCAGGAGAATCAAATGCATCCAAGAATAATTCTATTCGCAGCAACTCCACATCGAAGAGAGGCTTGTCAACTGTGACCTGCTACAAGTGTGGTCAGCTGGGCCACGTTGTAACAACATGTACTACGGATACTTCGTCTACAAGCAAGGGAAACACGTATGAGAAGAAAGTGAATATATGTTCGGTCGTCGAAACAAGAGGAGTGCTGTATCAACTGGGTGAATATATTCCATACTTTTTTGATTCTGGAGCGGAGTACTCATTATTGAAAGAAAAATTAGTTGATAAGTTTATGGGCAAAAGACTCAACAATACTGTATTGACAAGTGGCATTGGTGATGGCTCAGCGACGTGCACAATGCAAATTCTGTCCACTGTAAAAATTTGTGAATTTTCCATTGAAATCCTTTTCAATGTAGTCATGGATAAATGATGTGCTGATCGACCATGAAATTCTAGGTCAAGGTTTTGGAGTGTCAATTGATTCCAACAAGTTTGCTCTATATAAAACTAATACTGTGAATACACTGTCCAGCATCGTCGAGTTGATTGCATGGATACCATAAATAATGACGTAGATCTGAGTCAGTCCGATAAAGCCGAACTTGCAGAATTGCTGAAGTCATATGCTCCAACATTTATAAAGGGTATACCAATTAGGAGAGTTACTACGGGTGAACTAGAAATCCGTTTGACAGATATCAATGAGGAAAAGTTGCTGGTGAGAAGCAAAATACAGGAACTACTAGCATCCAATGTCATACGTCCGAGCTGTTCACCATTCGCTAGTCTAATGTTGTTGGTAAAGAAAAAGGATGGTAATGATCGATTGTATATTGACTATCGGGAGTTAAATGCGAATACAATTTCTGATAAGTATCCATTGCCACTAATATCAGATCAGATTGACAGGTTGCGTGGCAGCATGTATTGCTCTAGTTTGGACATGGCAAGCGGATTTTATCAAATCCCAATAAAATCTAATTCTATTGAACAAACAGCATTCGTCACTACAGAAGGCCAATATGAATTCCTAGCTATGCCCTTTGGTCTCAAGAACGCGTCATCTGTGTTTCAAAGAGAAATCATTCAAGCTTTAGGGGATGTAGCACTCTCATATGTAGTAGTTTACATAGATGACGTTCTGATAATAGGTAGCACAAAAGAGGAGGCGTTCATCAGACTTAAAGAGGTGTTGCAGAGGTTATCCAAGGCAGGGTTTTCCTTTAACATAAACAAGTGTACCTTCTTAAAATCGAAAGTTGAATATTTAGGGTATCAAATTGAAAATGGTGAAATAAGGCCAAATCCGAAAAAGATACAAGCATTGGCTGCATTACCGTCACCACAGACAGTTACACAACTGAGTCAGTTCATTGGTTTATCATCCTATTTTCGACAGTTTATTCCCAAATTTTCCGAAAAAATGAAGCCCGTGTATTTACTAACGTCAAAGAATAATACGTTTAAATGGTGTGACAAGCACGAGCAGGTGCGCCAAGAAGTTATACCCACATTAGTGAGCGATTCTGTATTGATCATTTATGACCCACAGTACCCAATTGAACTTCATATGGAACTTCATAGTGCAGATGGGTATGGCGCCATATTGATGCATAAAGTAGACGGTAAACCGAGAGCCATAGATTACTATAGCAAATGCACTACAGGGGCAGAATCGCGATACCACTCTTACAAACTTGAAACGCTGGCTGTGTATAATGCGGTGAAGCATTTTCGCCATTATTTACATGGCCAATCATTCGTGGTATATACTGATTGTAACGCCCTGAAAGCCAGTCGTCATAAAATAGATTTGACGCCAAGGGTTTATCGTTGGTGGGCGTATCTACAATCTTTTGATTTTGAGGTAGAGTACAGAAAGGGAAAGAAGCTAGACCTATGGGCATGATGCCATTAATAGAAGAAGAAACAATTGACAGAAAGAGTATAAGAAAAACTGCCCTACAAAATATAGAGAAGAATGCTAAATATGACAAGATAAGATATGATAAAAGTAAAGCTAAGATTGTTGCCTATAAGGTGGGCGACCATGTCCTGCTCAAGAGTGAAGAACGGCACCAAACAAAGCTATACCCAAAGCTTAAAGGTCCTTTTGTGATAGTAGAGAAGCTTGATGATGACCGATATACGTTGAAATCTTTGACAAGCAAACGAACATATAAGTATGCACATGAACAATTGCGCGCAATGCCTAAGGAGGTAGACGCAGAGACAATCGAGAGATCGCCGGGTGAGGCACTCGATGGTTCCATCAACACAAATTAAATCATTCACAAGGCTAGCTGGCCAGTGGCTGCATGGCAGGGGCTATGAAGGTCTAGAGTGACCATGACGCAGAGTGCGTGTTATCGTTGCAAAGGTGTGCAGCAAGAGCCTAAGAACGTGACGTGATACACTCTCTAGTGAGCGAGAGTGTGTTATGGATAGTCTGACGAAATGAAATGTGAATTATCATGTAGCATAGCGGAGATATAGTTGTTTGGCTTGAACAGAAGATGAAAAAAAAGAGAAGGGAAAACGTTAATTGCTAGAGAGAACTTGAGCAGAGAAAATACAAAACTATAAAATGCAATTAAATAAATATTAATTTTGATTACTCGATGTATTGAAAGATATCGATATTGGCCAATTCAAAATTTATAAAGAAATACCGATATATACTGCTCACACCGCTTTTTGCAGTCTTTCTCGCGGTAAGAAAATTGCGGCGATAAATTATTGACAACGTATCGAAATTGATGCAAGGTGGCATCGCACTGCAGTGTTATGATTAATTTGTAGCTTACGATTAATATTATACAATTAGATACTTCTTATGGCAACATACGTCCAAGGGTGTCCCACTGTCGCGTGCCGCTCGACTGTTGCTCTCGTTTTTTTTTTGCTCGTGATATTGCAGGGGTATAATATGTATGTAATATGTATATATGTATCCCCCTCTTTAGTAAAACGCAAACGCACCAATTAGTCTCTCTCTTCGTTTATTTGTACTCGACGTTTTCAGCGTTAGCATTTAACAACGTATCGAAATTGATGCAAGGTGGCAGCGCACTGCAGTGTTATGATTAATTTGTAGCTTACGATTATTATTATTATTATTATTATAGAAGAGGGAGTCTCCCAGCGGAGAAAGCGCGAGGCACTGCGACCTTGGTCATAGAATCTGATCTAGTGCAGATCTCTAAGCCAGGAATATCTTTGAGTAGGCTAGCATGCCCAGATTCGGTAGCTAGAAGCCCAGATTGGAGCTTGATTCTAAGAAGGCTCATAGCAGCAACTTCTTTTATACGGATATGCAGCGGAGTCAGATTCAAAATCGATTCCATTACTGCAGTGGGTCAGGTGCGGAGTCCACCCGTCAAGGAAAGGCAAAGCAGCCTATGCAATTTCGTGCATTTATTGATTGCAGTGACCTGCGTAACCTTGGGCCACCACACAATAGCAGCGTAGGTTACGATCGGTCTTACCATCATCTCAAAAAGCCACCTAATGGTGCAGGATTTGAGACCCCATATTCTACCGAAAAGCCTTCTACATGCCCACATGGCATGAGTGGCCTTTGATAGAGTGTTATGCAGGTGGGAGTTCCAGTTTAGTCGCTTATCAAGGGTTACCCCTAGATACTTGACTTCGTTGGAAAGTTCCACAGGAGAGCCGCCAATATGTAATTGACCAATGTCAATAGAGTAACGCTTAGTGAAGGGAACAATGATTGCCTTTTGAGGATTGATGCTAAGACCTACATCATCGCACCATCTACTGACCGTGTCAGAGCTGATTACATCAGCTCTGTCACGGTGTTAGCATAGTTCCCGTTCACTACGAGAGCCAGGTCGTCGGCATAGCCAATCGCTTCCACGCCCTGTTCTGCGAGTATGATTAGTAGTTCGTCAACTATAAGGGACCAGAGCAAAGGGGATAGAACCCCTCCCTGGGGACACCCTTTTACCGCACTAATATGGGCGGTCGTCGTGTCCAGGGTAGAGGAGATAGTCCGGTGTTTGAGCATGGCGTCAATCCACCGGATTATGGGACGGGCAATGTTCCTGCGCTCAAGCGCAGTAGAGATAGACCCGTAGCCGGTATTATCGAAAGCACCCTCTATATCAAGAAAAGAGCACAGAGCAATGTTCTTTGATACGAAGGCCTTTTCGATCTTACTCACTAATTTGTGGAGAGCGACCTCTGTCGATCTACCGGCTATATACGCGAACTGCGTGGGGTGCAGAGGGTTGTTTTCCTGCAGAGAGCACCGAATGTGCAAGTCTAGGAGCCTTTCCGCAGTCTTAAGCAAAAAGGAGGTAAGGCTGATCGGTCGGTAGGACTTAGGCTGGTCAAGAGGACGATTCCCCTGTTTGGGGATGAATACCACATTGACTCTCCTCCAAGAGTTGGGTATGTGTCCCCACGTGAGACTGGCTCTAAGAAGGCCGACCAGTGGATCGAGGATATGATCCAGACTGTTTTGGAGAAGGGCTGGAAAGATTTGATCACCCCCTGGGGCTTTGAAGGGAGCGAAGGAATCTACAGCCCATTTGACCTTTTCAGGATCGAAGATGGTACCAGATAAACTGGTTCCACGTGAGTCAGGTGACCAGGTGGCGTCAACCTGACTGGATAGATCTGGGTTGGCCACGGAACCTGGGAAGTCAACTTGTAGTAAAAGTTCAAGTGCTTCCCTACGATCTTGAGTGAAAGAGCCATCTGCTCTTTTAAGAAGCCCTATACCATTAGACGATCCGTGGAGTCTCGCTGCCTCTGGCAGAGATTCTATGCTACCACAGTAGCTGCGCCACGTATCGCGTTTGGAGCGTCTAATGTTCTTATTATAGTTTGTGAGAGCGTCCCTATAGACGTCCCAACTTATACGGTTAGATCTGGCCTTGTTGAAAAGGCTTCTAACCTTCCTTCTTTGAGCAACCAGCTCTTCGTTCCACCAAGGAACTTTACGGTTGACCGTTAGTGTCTTCCGAACTGAGCTGGCTTCGAAGGACGTAATAAGCACATCTTGGAGCAGGTTGGCAGCAAGTTCTATCTCACTGACAGAGTTAGGATTGCTGATCAACATGTCTGCTTTCAAAGCCACAGAGGCTTTGAAGAGTTCCCAATTTGTCTTTTTAGGACAAAAGGAGTTCTGGCGGATCTCGACTTGGCCAGGAAGGTCGAACCTGATGTGCTGATGGTCCGACAAGGTGGCTTCGTCTGTGACCCGCCAGTTTATAAGCGAACTCGCAATTGAGTTGCTTATTAGGGTGAGATCTAATACCTCTTCCCTAATGGAATTAATAAACGTCGGTTTACATCCGACGTTCGCTATGTCTAAATGACAACACATTAGATAATCAAGGAGAGACTCACCACGTTTGTTGACGTCGCTGCTCCCCCAGATTGTGTGATGGGCGTTGGCATCACAGCCAATCACGAGCGGCTTGTTGTGGAGGCGGCAGAATCCCACAAGCCGCTGAACCTCTGCGGGGGGTACGTCATCCACATCGCCCGGGAAGTAAGCAGAGGCGATCACCACTTCCCGGACGCCATCAGCAGTGGCTACCTCCATAGCCGTTGCCACCAGGTCTCTGTGAATGAAGTTGGTTAAAGGAAAGTGTCTCACACTGTTATTGATCAGTATAGCTGTGCGAGGGGCACCTCCCATACGGTCATATAATAACTTACATGATCCGCATGATAGTCCACGGACGAGGCCACCTATTAACCATGGCTCTTGGACGAGAGCCAGGTCAATCTCCTCTTTACAGACGACCCTGCACAGGGTGGCTGACGCTCCTCTGGCGTGGTGCAGGTTCGCCTGGAGCACTCTAGTTGCGCTCCGCATCCTCTCTCAGCGCCTTGGTGACAAGGCCACATGCCTTGCCCCCCCGAGAGTCGTTGCCTCGGATGCCCTTCGGCAGTCTGGCTGAGCTGCTCGGGAGAGGACGCCTAGCGATCCCAGTCGCGGGAGGTGCCCTTGCGGGTTGTTTGCGCCCAGCGCTGACTGTGGGTCTGGCAGGGGCCAGGAGGCACCCGCTGCCAGCCACCGGCCTGGTGCGGTCCGTTGAGGGGTTGGGGGCGGAGACCAGAATGGTCGGGGGTTTGGGGATGGGGGCTTTCAGCGCCACTGCGGCCGCAGCACTGGTGGACGCCACCGGTGCGGCAGCCACTGCTGTCGCATAGGTAGGGGCCACCTTTGACGCTTCCGGAGGGGCGCTGGAAGGGGGGGAATGGCTGGAGAGGGGGATGGGGGACGGGGAGGGAGAGGCTCTGGGGACGGAGTTTTTCAGGAGAAGTTTGACTCGTCCAAAGACGAATTTCACCTTCCCGTTGCACTCCGTCAGAGCCTTATACGACTCCTCGTCGACCAACATCGCGAGGTGGGTCGTAGTGCCGTTGAGGGTATGCTGGACCACCCGCCACTGTTTTGTCGAGAACAACTCCTCGTTTTGGATACCAAGGTATCGCAAAATATCGGCGGGTGTGAGTCCAGCACTACTGGGGAAGTATCCTCTAATGAGGTGAGCATTGGGGAACTCGGACTCCTCCAGTAGTTTAATGTCAAGGGAGCTGATGGACCTGATGTGTCCCACGGCTCCCCTGATCCAGTCGGCAGTGCGGCTATCCTCGCACACCAGGAGCAGCCATTCGTTTCGAGGTATGCAACCCTCGAAACCCGGACTGGCACCCGATGTGGGATGAAGCAGCAGAGCCTTGGCAATTCTAGCTTTCACCGTGGCCACTTGCTCCGGTGAAAGCGGGTTTTTTGAGTCAGCCGAAGTGAAGCCCAGTTTCACGCTGCTCGACACCTGGCTGAGAGGTGGCTTTGTGGACTCCACATGAGTCTTTTTGGGCTTCTTTGAAGACCCTTGAGGTTCGAGGACGGTATCGTCAGCGCGCGTCCGTTTGGCCTTGGTTTCCACGGGGGGCGCGGTGGCGATAGCCAGAGCTTCTGCTCTGCTCGAACCCTTTGCGAGTGCGGCTTTGAAAAGCCTCTTCTCACGGGTCTTCATCTTCACAAAGGCGTTCTCAGAGTCCAGTCGCAGCCGCTGTATCTGAGAGCCTGCTTCCGTGAGACCTGACCTCTGCGAGGCCACGGAAGCGTCGTCAACGAGGCTGATCAGGTCAGCGACATGACCGTGCTAGGGGCCTGCTTCCAGCCGCCCTCACGTGGAGAGTATAGCCGCACTTCCGACAGTAGGAGCAAGGACGGCACGTACCTCAGCCAAAGCTGGGGTTCCATGTGATTCCCCTTACTGTCTCTGACGGCTGACGTCTGTGTCCCACTGTCGCGTGCCGCTCGACTGTTGCTCTCGTTTACTATGGGTTTTATGATAATGTCTTGGTATTGTATTGCTTCTTAATTTAGAATTTTTACAATATACAGAAGTGTAGTTTTATTGTGTAGAATTGAGACATCGGAAAACTTCATTATTTGTTCCATTGACAGGGGTGGCATGTTATTTCTTTTAAAAATTTTCTTAATTTCAATTAACTCATCTTCATATAATACAAGTGTGTTAACTTCGTTTAGTCATGCCCACTAAATGGCATATTTAATGTTAATAATTTCTTTGATTTAAGTTCTGCTCTATCATAGCCAGGTCATCATGATCTGGACCTGACCCTAGGCAATTTAAAGACCTAGTTTTTGAAGTTTTGGGAAAGGCTGTAATTGTTTGGTATGTGTGGATAGTTGTATTTATCTCGTGGTGAAGGGTTGCGTATAATGGACTGCGTTGAAGGCTATTTTCCATATATTCATGTAAAGTGTCTAAAGCGGTTTGGATTTGGTCGAGGTTAATGATGTGTATTAGTTTCGTCATTGAGGTTTGTAATTTTCCGATCGCCTTGGTTATTGTCAGCATTTGTGCGTTCGTATAGTTCGTAAGATCGTTTGTATCCATAGTAATATCATGAAAAAATTTTAGGTTTTGATATGGCTTTTATGTACTGTTTTTCCCGATTCAGTTATTATTGTAGTGTTCTTGTTTTCCTTTTCATGGGAAAAGCTTGGAACCTAATCTAGTATTTACTCCAGGCTGATAATTACGTATTTCATTCTTGTTCTTATTATGGTTTATATGGTCCGTTTTCTGTTCATTTTTAAGTCTTTCAATGTTATCTTGTCAAGCTGTTTCTTATTGGTCCGGGTCTATTGTCACTCTTCTGCCGAAGAATACTTCTAGTGGACGTTTCTTTGTAACGGAATAAAAACTGTAATTGTACTCAAAAACTGCCCTTTCTAAAAATTATTTAAATTCCCCTCTATGCCCTCTTTTTTAAGGCATCTCATTATTTCTGAAAGTGTTTATGGTCGGGCAGTATAAACTTCTATCTGTAGGTGTTCCAGCATGAACTTAATTGATTGGGAATTGAACGCTTTTTCGTTGCCCATAACGATATGTGTAGGGACTCCGAAATAAAATATGATGTCACGTAAAGGGGTTCTGATGTCCTCTATCGCTTTTAAATTGATAATTCGTGATTGCGCTAATTAAGAAAACTTATCTATTGCAGTGAGTACTAAGTGTCGTTCGGTATAGTAGATGTCAATGTGCAATATGTGATCGGGGTATTCTGGAATAGGGGTTTCTTGAAGTTCCGGATTTGGGGGGTGTCTGTCATATTTAGCTTCTTTGCAAACTTTACATTGCTTGCCTAAATGTATAATTTCATTCATGTAATGTATAATTTCATTCTTGGAAAGTAAAAAGTTTCTGCTAGCTGTTTTTGATTTTCTAGAGCATTTCGATGTGCTTTTCTATGTATTTGAAGAACTGGACAGGGTGAATCGAGTTTTGATTCCTTTGAAGTGAATTCAGTAGGTTGTCTGTATTTTTCCCATTATATCTTCGGTCGTGTGAATTTTGTTTATTACGGAAGGGTTAAGATATTTTTTGAGGTCTCTATAATATCGTCTGTAGTGAATTCAAGTCGGTATATCTCATGTCTATGGAAGGTAGGAAATGGGATGGTGAACTTGTAGTCGTATTTATCTGATTTGTAAAAGAATATTTGATTTCTAAAAACATTTATTGGGGCTTCGACGCTAACGATTAAGTCATGGCTAGAACTTTCGGCGCTATGTTGTGTAGAGGCAACGGAGTTAATCTGCTCTAAAGGTATTCTTTAGAGCGTGTCTGCAACAAAATTTTCTTCTCCCGGTTTTTATAATATTTTATAATCATATTCCTCTAGATAAGCCTTCCATCTCTTGATTCTGGCATTTCCATTCCAGCTACTCAGAGAATGTGTTAAAGGTTGATGATCTGTAAATATCGTAATCTTTGCTTTACCGTACAGGTAATTTTTGAGGGCCTTGAGTGCCCAAATTATGGCTAGCATCTCTTAGCCGCATAGTTCTCTTCGGCTTTTGAAAATGTTCTAGAGTGAAATGATATACGGTGGTTGTCTTGCGATAGAACTGCTCCGATCGCGAAATTTGAAGCATCAGCAATTAAATGGAACTCCTTATTGAAATCTGGGTAGCGGAGAATTTTTTTTTTTACACTAAGTTACTTTTAAACTTCTTAAAAGAGTCTAGAGCTTCATTGTCTAGTGAAATTAATTTTTTGGATGACATTCTTTTGGACACGTGTCCATCTTCCCCTCTTAAAAGTGAAGTTACGGGCTTTGCCAATTTGGCATAATTTTGTATAAACCTTCTATAGTAGCCGGAAAGCCCTAGGAAGCATCTGAGATCCCTCAAAATTTTAGGGCAGGGATAATTTGCTATCGCTGCCACTTTACTCGGGTTTGTTTCTATTCCTCTATCGGAGACAACAAATCCAAGGAATTCAACTTTGTTTTTCATGAACTCACATTTATCCAGCTGACATTTCATGTTAGCGTTTTATAAAGTTTGAAAAATTTTAGCCAAGTTCTCAATATGCGTATTAACATCTTTGCTAAATGATGATATCGTCTATGTAAATAAAACATATTTTCCCAATATGTTCTCGAAATATGTCATCTAATGTACGTTGGAAAATTGAGGGCGCATTCTTCAGACCGAACGGGAGTCGTGTAAACTCATATTTTCCATTGTTTACGGAGAAGGCGGTCTTTTCTATGTCACTATTTTTCAAAGATATTTGTCACTATTTTTCAAAGATATTTGATGGAAGCCACTTTTCAGGTCTAAAGCAGAGAATACTTTATTGTCCCTTAATTGGGGGAGTACCTCATTTATCTCGGGATTGGGATATTTAGCTGCAATGGTTATTTTAATGAGTTTACGATAATCTATAACCATGCGATATTTTTTTTTCGCCTGAAGCGTCTGACTTTTCGGGAACAATCCACACTGGCGAATTGTACGGGGATCTAGAAGGTCGAATTATGCTATGTTCTAAAAGTTCTTTTATCTGTTTGTTTACTTTATCTTTCAGTGTCATTGGATACTGATAGAATTTTAAGTAAACCAGAGTATCGAACGAGGTTCGGATCGTTGCCTTCACATTTGATGTGTAGGTCAGTTTCTGGTTTGGGTCAGCGAACAAGTCTGGAAATGACTTGAGTAATTCGCTTAGCTTGGCTTTTTGTGTATCGGACAAGTGGGATGTTCTTGGAATAATTGTGTTGACGGCTTCGAATGTTTTTTTTTTTTGATGGGCATCGAGATTCCGTTTTTTAATGTCAATATTTTTGCTGGTTTTTATCTCTGCGTCTAATTCCTTCAAACTACCATTGCCCAAAATGGCATTAAAAGATTTCAATGTGGGCAACAGGAAAAACTTAGCTTTAACGTCCTGAATATTAAAAAGTTCGCTACCTTATGGTGCGTAACTACTGTGCTGCCGCCTACTGAGACAGCATTGAAAGGTGATTTGTTCTGTATTGAGTTATCGACGAATTTAGGTTGGATGTAGTTTCTGTTTGAACCGGTGTCTATAAGTATTCTAATAAATTTACCATTCCTCATCTTGCATACGAAATATGGAATTCTTAATTCTAAAAAATTCAATGCTGCGTTATCGTAGTAGTCGTAAGCGTTATTGTCAGCGTCGGCATCTTCAATCTGATCTACGTAGTCATCCAGGTTGTTGTAGTCCTCGTACTCTGCCATATCTTGTTCATAGTCCGACATTTTTAATGGAGTCTCATTAGGTCGTGTTTCGTTTTCTTCCGTTGTAGTCTGTATATTAAAAATTCCTTTGTCGCTTCATCCCAACTGGTATTGGACCAGGTAGTCTCTTGCCTGGTTCAAAGCGAGGTCTGTTCATGTAGTTTACCATTTTGGTCTGAACACTGGGATCCACATTCATAGGCTCTGGACGAGGCAGTGGTTTTGGGGCCTGTGGCCTAGGTGGCGCTAACTGTTGTGGCAGGAATTGCCTATTCTGAAAAGGTCGAGGTGGAGCTGCTGGTTGTGCAAACTGGTAACCGAAGTAAAGTAAAGTAAAGCGATCGTTGGTTGTGGGCCGATTTGGTAATATTGAGTTCTTAGAGCTGGAATTGGTGGTTGTCTATTGATAAATAAAGTACTGCGGGAAGCAGGTGAAGACTTTGAAGTCTGGTTCCTAAGTTTTCATGTCTATCTCATGTTTGTTGCATGTCTTGCCCTGAAGTTCTGGCTTTCTAATTTGAGGCAGAGGTGTGATGCTGACGGTAAATCTACTGGTTCTACGAAGGTGTCAATGAAGAGTCAGACATTTCGAGATCGGTAACCAGTTCAATGGGGTATTGTAGGATTCTAGTGCCATGTCGGCGTGCCCTACAATCTTATTACGTATGGTGTGTAAGATACCATAGTATTTTGGGCTACCCTGAAAAACACTGTACGCTTCTAAGGTACGGTCTACTCCCTTTTTCCATGAGCTGAATTCTGAACGATCACCTGAAAAGTCTCGGATAGTTTTAACTATATCCGGCACTCTGTCTAAGTCGCCTAAGTTACCTACATGTTCTGTGGCAATTACCTGGTCTGTAACGTTCGCGAATTCTTCCGAAGAATTGTGACGTCTCAACAAATCTGGCAATTGTTGTGCTAGGATTTCATTCACTGTTGCTGCTAATGCAGCCCTGTCCATATTTTCGACCATATTTCTATTAAGTTCTTGTTTCTCCTGTCGTCTGATTCTTTGTCTACAAGCTTCCGCACTAAGTATTGATGGACTGATCAGGTTATTCACGTTAGCCATAAACCACTAAGTGAATCCGAATTAAGAATGGGTCGAGTTTTAAATATGTCAAGGTAGCAAATGATGGAGCTTATTTCTTATTATGTTTAAAGTGAGTTAGTAAGCTGTTATGTTTTCTTAAAGATAATTCGTTTTGTGTGTGTGTGTGTGTGTTTTTTTTTTTATTCCATATATTGCAAGTAGATTTAGACTAGGATAGGATTAGGTTAACGCTTAGGGATTAGAGAGTGAGTCCATCTTCCCTTCATAGATGCATTCCATCTCCTCTGCCACATTTCAATTTAGCGACTTCTGGCTTGATGCTTCCGTATGCGAGCCTCCGATTGCGAAACTTCTGTTAATTGACGCCTTTCGACATATATCTCCTGTGCTTCGACCGGTAACATCTCCGCAATGACCAATGCGGCATCGTCTGATACCGTTCTAAAGCCGCAGCAGACCCTTAGAGCGCCGAGTCTGTAGGTAGACTCAAGTCCCCGTCGGTAGCTTCTGGTCTCGGTTACCTTTGCCCAGATCTGAGCACCATAGAGCATAGTTGCTTTCAGCACTTCCATAAGGAGTAGCCTCCTTGCTTGCCTGGGTCCCCTTGTGTTCAGTATTATCCTGCTTAGGGCTTTCCCAAGTTCAGCTGCTCTTGCGCTTGCATGGCTTAGGTGCTCCTTAAAAGAAAGCCCTGCGTCGAGATAGACACCCAGGTACCTTATAGCTCTCACGGACTGGATGACCGTAGAGCCCACAGTCAACTGAATGTTTTCCACTGCGCTCCTGCTGCTCATGAGGACAGCCTCCGTCTTGTGGTCCGCTAGCTGGAGTCCCGCTCTGACTAGCCACTCTCTGATGGTGGAAACTGCAGTCCCGTACTTCTCCTCGGCTTCGTGGATATGCTTGGCCACCACCACTACGGCAACGTCGTCAGCAAAGCTTACAGCAGTAGTATCTACTGGAAGGGACAGCCTCAGTATGCCATCGTACATGGCGTTCCACAGTAAGGGCCCGAGGACTGAGCCCTGTGGTACGCCTCCGGTAATTCCGTAGCTCCTATCTCCTTCCAAAGTGTGGTACTGCAGTATCCTGTCCTTGAAGTAGCTTTCAATCATGCGTTTAAGGTATTCTGGCACATTGAACTCCGATATTGCCCCTAAGATTTTCGCCCAACTTGCCGTGTTGAACGCGTTCTTTATATCAGGCGTCAGCACCACGCAGTATTGTTTGGAACCACCTTTCCATCGTGTTCCCTCCAGAGCTCTTCCCGCTATGTCAACGACTGTTGAGATGGCGTCTAGCGTAGATCGTTGCTTCCTGAACCCGAATTGCATTGGAGCGAGGTCGCCAGCTTGCCGTATGGCCCATTCCAGCCTGTTTGCCAGCAGCTTTTCGAATAGTTTTCCTGCAGTATCTATAAGGCAGATAGGCCTGTAGGATGATGGCTCTCCAGTTAATTTATTGGGTTTTGGAAGCAACACCAATTTCTGCGCTTTCCATCTATCTGGAAAAATTCCTTCCTTCATGCACACGTGAAACAGATCCACGAACGTGCGCGGGCTGAGCTCAATGGCTAGTTTGAGCGCTTTATTCGGAAGACAATCAGGTCCTGGCGCCTTGTCATCTCCTGTTTTTCTTGAAATGGCTATTAGCTCCTCCACTGTCACTTCATGTCCGGGCGGGATAAGGATGTTCTCTGTTGCTTGTTCCATAGTCGGTGGCATCGATGGGAACAGGGTCGTGACTATCTTCCACATGACGTCAGCTTCCATCGGAGGGGCAGGCTTTACGGCTTTTAGTTTCTTGACAGTCACTTTGTAAGCCATTCCCGAGATGTCGTTTTCCGCAGCATCACACAGTGCCAAGAAGCAGGAAAATTTGCTGTTGCGTGTTGATTTCTTTAGCACCCTTCGGCAGTTCGAGTATTCGACACGTAGCGCCGCGAATTCTGGCTTCCCCTTTGATCGCTGGTATTGTCTTCGGGCTGTAATTCACGCTCGCCTAGCATTTGCTATCTCTTCTGTCCACCAATATACTGGGTTATGATGCCTCCTGTAGCCTCTTTTTTTCTCCATGCTGCAGTTGCACTCTACCTCTAACGCACGCATCAAGGAATTTGTTGGCAAGTTTGCATCGCTGGAGATTTGCGGCGGACTAAAGGCTGCTTCGAAGTCATTCCCCCTCAGGATGTCAGCTTTATAACCAGATTGTGGGTGGTGAAGCATCCTTGGGCCTTGCGTAGTTCCAACTTCGATGACAATGGCTAGGTGATTGCTTGCAGTGTAGACGTCGCTTAAAATCCATTTGGCCTGCCTAGCAAGAGCGCTGGAAGCGCCAGATCGATAATGGATCCAATTCCTCCTCGGCTGAATGTGTTGCTCGTTCCAGTGTTGAGCAGTGCTCACGTCCTGAGCTATTCTGTCCACCGTGTTTTCGAACCTCTGCAGCGAAAGGCTGGGAGCTAGATAGCAGCTGTATATTCAGAACGCTCCAATTTTAGCTCTTAGGAACCCATCTTCTGTATGTGTGTGTGTGTGTGTGTGTGTGTGTGTTTTTTTTTTTTTTTATTCCATATATTGCAAGTAGATTTAGACTAGGATAGGATTAGGTTAACGCTAAGATTAAAAATAGAATAATAATAGTAGAATAATGATAGAATAGTAGGAAATAAAGATTTAAAGTAGATTTAGACTAGGATAGGATTAGGTTAACGCTAAGATTAAAAATAGAATAAAAATAGTAGAATAATGATAGAATAGTAGGAAATAAAGATATGCTCAGGTGTCCTGCGGTACTGCCGCGAAGCATTGCTACGCAGGATCTGAGCGGATGCCTCCTAGGGCACTTCTCCCGAACGGCGCTGCCTTTCCACATTTCGCAGCGTCTTCATCGTGCCTTCTGCAAAGGTGCAAACGGCCTCCCACTTCTCAGCACTATCGAGCATTTCCTCCACTAGCGTAGACCTACTGAGAGGCCCTCCTATTTTACTGCATAGCAGCGTCCTGCCTTCTTCAAATCGGGGGCAATGTAGTAGAATGTGCTCCGCGTCTTCGTCCAATGCGCATAGGGGGCACTCCGGGGAGGAATCATGACCAAAGCGGTGCAGTGTTTGTGTGTGTAAGTGTGTGTGTGTTTTTTTTTTTTTTTTTTTTATAAGAGTGTCCATGGGAAAAAATCTTGAAAGACACCGTCCTAGTGATGGTAGTGTGGGACCCGCACCCACTAAAACCCGCTCAGGAACACTCCTCCATACGGCTCGTTTGTAGTACCCCTTGCGGAACCACTCCTAAAGTATAAATCTTCGCAAGGGGCCGAGCTTAGCCCTGTGGTGGCTCTACCTGATTGTTGGTTGCTGCATGGAAGAGTTTCGCAGTCTTTCTAGCCTACGCTGCTCTACCATAATGCACACACACATTTCCTTTATAAGGTCCCAGTTTTCTGGGGTCTCTAACATAAGCCCTACAACATTCTCTGGGCTTACATTTACTCCTAAGCGTCTATTGACGATTTCCCGTTTGTCTATGTAATAAGGGCAGTGGAAGAAAATATGTTCCACAGTCTCATCGTCTTCGTTGCAAAGGTAGCAAACCACTTCAGGGTCATGACCGTACTTGTTCAGGTAGCGCCTGAAACAGCCATGTCCTGTAAGAAACATATAGTAGTCCACTTGTCCGTGGCTTCTTCTGACCCATGATACTATATGCGGCACCAGACGGTGTGTCCACCTCCCGCTGCTGGTTGCATCCCACCTTTGCTGCCAATCCCCAATGGATTTACCTTCATCATAGGTAACAGGGGTTAGGCTGTGCCTCTTATTATATTGCGCTTGGTAATCTAGCGCGATCAAGTCAGCCGGCATAATGCCGGCTAGAACTTAGATGACATCACCGGATACCGTCCGGAAGGCGCTACAGACTCTTTGGCAGCTACGTCTCACTACAGCGTTATAGTGTTGGGCGTAGGTTGCCTTTTTTAGCGCTGATGCCCATATAGGGGCTGCATACAATAACACCGATCGGGTAACACGCGATACGAGTGATCGTATAGCTTGTCTTGGACCCCCGATGTTTGGCATTACTCTTGCGAGTGCCATTTGTACTCTGGCTGCTTTTTCGCTCATTGCCATGATATTGGCTTTAAAGCTCAGCCTGGCGTCTATAAGTACGCCTAGGTACCCCATCATATACTATGTTCCACAGGAGTGGTCCAAGAACCGATCCTTGCGGAACGCCGCCTGTAACTTGGTATTGTTTTCGAACTTCCTCAGTGTCGTACAGAAGTGTACGGTCACTCAGGTAGCTACGAGGGTCGTTTGATAAGTCCGTGACTTTTTGAATAAAATATATTTTTTTCGTCAAAGAAGCGTTTTATTTCTCAACATAATCTCCTTTTAGCTCTATACATTTAGTCCAGCGTTTTTCCAATTTTTTTATTCCTTCCAAATAATAGGTTTTCTCAAGGCCCTCAAAATAGTCGTTTGTTTCTGTGATGACCTCTTCATTTGACCCGAATCTCTTACCGCCGAGCCATTTCTTCATGTTTGGAAACAAAAAATAGTCACAGGGGGCTAAATCTGGAGAATATGCTGGATGGGGTAGCAGTTCGTAGCCCAATTTATGAAATTTTGCCATGCTGACTACACACGTGTGCACCCGTGCATTGTCCTGATGGAACAGCACTTTTTTTCGCCAAATGCGGTCGTTTCTGCTTCAAATCAATATCGAATCTGTCCAAAAGCTCTGAATAATATTCGCCGGTGATCGTTTTACCCTTTTCAAGGTAATCGATGTGAATGATACCTTGTGCATCCCAAAAAACTGTGGCCATGACCTTGTTGGCCGACAGACCCACCTTGGCCTTCTTTGGTGCACGTTCACCCGGAGAAACCCACTGTCTTGATTGTTCTTTGGTCTCTGGTGTGGTGTGGTGGATCCATGTTTCGTCTACGGTAACGAAACGGCGCAAAAATTCGTTTGGATTGCGGTTGAACATCGCCAAACACTCCTTTGAAATGGTCACACGGTTGCGCTTATGGTCGTGTGTGAGCAATCGCGGCACCCATCGCGCGGAAAGCTTTTTCATGTCCAAATATTCATGTAAAATGTGATGTACCCGTTCAGTTGAGATGCCTACAGCCTCAGCTACCTCACGCACTTTCATTCTCCGATCATCCAATATCATTCCATGGATTTTGTCGACGATTTCTGGCATGACGACCTCTTTTGGGCGACCTGAACGTTCGGCATCACTTGTACTGGTACGACCACAACGGAACTCAGTAAACCATTTCTTAACCATTGAAATCGATGGTGCAGAGTCCCCATAATATTTATCAAGTCTTTCCTTGGTTTCGGTGATGGATTTTTTACGCAAAAAATAATGCTTAATTAGCACACGAAATTCACTTTTTTCCATTTTCGTTAAAATTCACGAGATCGTCTGCTTTCAATGCCTATAAAACGCAAACTAAGAAACGCAGCTTTCTCAAAATTTTACAGTCAGCTGTTAATCGATAACTGCTGACAGGAGCAGTGTTGTATTTAGAGCAGGTGCGCGGCAAATACAAAAAGTCACGGACTTATCAAACGACCCTCGTACCAACAATTCTTAACAAGTATTGAGGCGTGTTGAGGTTACGCAGCGCCTGCATGATATGATGCCAACTCACTGAGTTAAAGGCATTTTTTATATCAAGGGTAATTATAGCGCAGTACTTCTTCTGGCCTCCTCGCCACCTAACTCCCGCTATTGCTTCTTCAGCAATCTGCTTAACCCTGCTGATCGCGTCTACTGTCGACCTATTTCCGATAGACCACCTATTTCCTCAAGGAAGGTGCTCAGCTTGCTAGCTACTACCTTTTCTAGCATTTTTCCCATTGTATCGATCATACAGAGCGGTCTGTATGAACTAGGCTCACTTGGCAGTTTGTTACCTTTTGGTATTAGTACCAGTCTTTGTCTTTTCCAGATTTCCGGAAAAGTCCCTGTCTGTATGCAGTCTGTGCATACTTCTGCAAATATGGAGGGGTTCACGTCTACCGCTATCTTCAGTACCTTATTGGGTACTGCGTCTAATCCCGGCGCTTTGTTGTTCGCGAAGGTCCTAGCTATTTCTAATACCTCCCCTATCTCTACTTCCTCCTGGTGTCTACTCATTCCCTCAGTCCAAACATCTGCAGGTTCGTTATGACGATTCACCTGTGTTGGGAAAAGGGTCTCGACTATTGTGCGCAAGAGTTGGGGACAAGCCGGAGCGGTTGCTCGCTGTCCTCTTATCTTGCTCATTACAGCCTTATATGCCCCGCCCCAAGGGGTTGGTATTCATACCATCACGCAGGGTGTTAAAGTGCGATGCTTTGCTTAGCTTTATCGCTTTCTTTAGCTCCCTTTTTGCGTCCTTGAAGAGCGATCTGAGGGTTTCCCGTTGCTCCTCATCTCTACATCGGCATAGGGTTCTTCTAGCTCGTATGCATTTACGTCTAGAATCCGCGATCTCGTGACTCCACCAAAAGACTGGCTTCCATCTTGAGCCACCTTTGGATTTTCTCGCCATAGAGGCGTCACAGGCAGAAGTCAATAGATTGGAAAGTGATGTTGCCTTCGCGTCAGAGGTATTACCATGCTGAAGGACAGCATTGTTCTGCTCTGTGATGAGGTATCTAAGGACGTCCTCATCCAGAGTGTCTTCTTTCCAACCATTGATTACTCGTTCCTGGGTGCTTCTGCTGCTGTGTCTATCTACACTCATTAATATGGCTCTATGGTCACTATGAGTGTAGATATCGCTCACTTGCCACGAAATCGTTCTACTAATGTTGGAGCTGGCGAAGGATATATCAACGATTGATGTCCTGCCATTTCGCTCAAAAGTGCTTTTATTGCCTGTGTTAAGCAGCACTGCGTCTAATAAGGAGAAGGCCGTAATAACTACATGGCCTCTTATATTTGTGAGGCGACTGCCCCATTCGGCAGCCCAGGCATTGAAGTCCCCGCCTATGATGTTTGGGTGACTACTTCTATATTGTCTAAAGTCCTATCGTAGTCGTTCATTTCTAAGCTCGGTGGTAGATAGCAGCTGAAAAAATGTATACCGGCTATTTTTGCCCTAGCGAAATGAACTTCAGTGGTCAGCGGCTTATCGTCAATGGGCTTGCTTCCACATGCCCAAATCGCCGCTTTACCAGTTTTATCACTAACCCAGTTGGTTGTAGCTAGGTTCTTGTATTGTTCACTGACTAGAACAACGTCTATGCCTTCCTCAAAGCAGGTTTGCGTCAAGAGATCTTGCGCTGCCTCACAATGATTAAGGTTTATCTGCAGGACCTTAATTGTGAGTTTTCTTGACTGCGTCCTGGAAAGCTAGGCAGTTTTTGCTGCCCACAATATGATCTACGTCTCGTCGCTTTTGGTCTTTGCAGACCACGCAGCAAGCCGTAGCCTTGCACATTTTTATTTTGTGCCCCTCTTGCCCGCTTTTTATGCAGCACTCCGTTCTGCTTACGGTGCTGTTACATGTGCGAGCCGTATGCCCGTAATGCCAGCATTTAAAACACTTTAGGGTGTTGGTTTTCACCCTAACCCTGCATCTAACCCATCCTATCCTAAGGTGCCCCTTTTCTATGGCCCTATTGGCCACTTCTACCGGTCCCTTAAGAAGAGCTGTTTGTGTCTCCCCAAAAGACTTACGCAGACTTTTCACAATCCCGCCCAGCTTTCTACCTTCTCCTAACTGGTGCTGGGCCGCCTCTACAATGTCATCCCTATTGGTGACCTCGTCTATATCCCTGACCTCCAAGAACACTTCTTTTGTAAGTGTTCTTGCGGTTGCCTTATCTCCTAGGACTTGCTGCACAGCTATCTCATAGTTCTGAGGCACCTCACTAGGCTTCTTTTTTAGTTGTAGGAGCAAGTCACCACTTTGCGTCCTTCTGATTCTTGTGACATTGTCACCTAGGCCCTTGAGCGCATCATTCCCCTTTATCGTGCGGAGAATGTCTGCATAGGACATGTCGCCTTTTGTAGACACGATGATAGCATCGGGTCTGGCGGCGACCTTTTTGGGTTTTGTCACCTTCTTGGTGACCTTGGTCCACCCTTCCTTCTTTGGTTGCTTTACTGGGCTCCCTTCTTTGTTTGGTTTAGCAACCTTAGGCCTGCCCGTCTGTTCTGCTGGCTTTCCCCGAGTGATCTCTCTCACCGGTTTGGCCTGTTCAGCTTTTTTGGCCTTAACTGGCATTTTTGCTGCGCTGCCCTTGGTGGCAGAGGATCGACGTTGGCCACTACATCGACTGATGTTTTGTTTGTCGATTGGTGCAGACTTCTTGGAATCACATGCATTGGTGGGAACGGAAGCAGGTGTCACTCAGATTCTTAGAATTCTGCTTGCAGAACGGCGCGTTCAGGAAATTATGCAGACACTGAGCTTGCAGATTGAAGCTTGCGTACTGGAGTTCATTATTCTAAATTGTAACATTTTAGTTGTTAACTTACATACAAATTCGGGGAACACATGTGCATTTTTATGTGATTATGTGAAACAATATAAATAATTTAATTAAATGCAGAGCAGCACTGCCACATTTGTGCAACATTTGGTAAAGTTTTTAAAAGGTAAAGTTTAACGTAAAACAACACAGCAACCAACAACAACTATACTTACAATTCCAACGTAGGGCATCACAAGAAATTGTGGCGCATTATAGCAGCAACAAAAAAAAAAAAAAATGAAACCAAAAAATCTCACTAACGTGTGGGTGTACCACGTGTAAAAAATATCCAATTTAAAGTATATTTTATTTTGAAAACATCTAACATCTAACTGGCTTAGCTTATTCTGGGCTTCAAAGACATTAGTGTGTAACACGTGCGATTCGGGTACAGAGTGAACTTAGATCTCAAGATAAATGTACTCAAAGAAAGATTTCCGAAACACATAAAATTTTTGCTAAGAAAAGATCTATGTCCCTCCTGTACTAAACAACACCTTGAATTAATTGCATTGTTACCGTATAAATCCCATTATGCCAAATTATGAGTAATAGCAGCAGCTGAAATCTTATCACGAGATTTGTTTTAGTCTCTTCTGCCTTAAAGCCGTGAGTAGCACGAGAATTAGGCTTGAGGAGTCTTGATTGCGTTGCTCGTCGATACATTGCGTAAAGATAGAAATTACGATTTCTGAGATTCGGACATTAGCTTTGTAAATATTGTTATGCTCCAAATATTCCAAAGAAACTCACTGTTGTATGATAACTTAAAAAATAGTAAATAAATTGAACTAATTTAATAATAATAATAAATAAAATTTATAGATTAATAAAATAACAAACAAATAACTTAATACAAAATTATAATAATTTGTTCGGATCGGAAACACAGATCCTTTATAATTCCATTTATGCATTGACCAACATTCAACTCAACTCAACTTGAGTGGTATCATTGATTTGAATAGTTTGTTTGATTTTTTCTGTTTTCACAATGCCACTTGCACGCACCTTAACGGAGACCAGGTCAGTGGCGTATCCCAAAGAACCGACAGGCACCTGTAGTTTGTGTGTTGAACACCTACTTGAATCTGGTGATAGTGCAACTGTTGGTTGTGGTCATGTGTTTAATCATGAATGCATTAAAGAATATTTGAGAGTGAGCCCGGAATGTCCTGTTTGCATCCTGAATTCTAAGTGCCAGGCGACCGTCTCTTAAGCAAGCAATGGCAACGGATCCATAACTGATTTCAGGAAAGCGCCGATGAACGAGACACAAGCTTCGAGCTTAAACTACTTTTCAAATCCTGAGACTCAGCCCACTTCACGCTCTTCTTGTCCCACTTGAGGCAGAAGAAGAAGAGGTACAGCACGTCCTAAGAATTTCCCACATAACCTAAGAATATCCAGTGCACAACCAACGCAACATATTGAAATCGACAATGCGAGATTGGATAGTATTGTCCAGACAAAACCAGCTGATATGCAGCATATCAAATGCCGCCTACTGATAAAACCAGAAGACGGCTCCTGTTGTCGACAGTAGACAATGGACCCATTAATAGAGTCTGCTTTCATTGGAGAATCTGTGCGCCAAAAACAAGCACTCGTTCCCAATCTACCGAATTTACAAACATTGAACCCATTTCGTTTATATTATGAGCTAGCTCATTATGAGCGGCCTATAACGGGTCAAGCTTAATATCGGCGTTTTAGAGTGTTATCTTAGGTATTGACTTCTGGAGAATTTTCAACCTAGCTTGAGGTATCATGTCTTCTCTGGATCCCCCTATCTAATTAAACGAGATTGAAAAAGACTATGATAGGCAATAACCATTAATCAAAAAAAGGTACTGTTATAAATTAATTTCCAAATTATGCTGTGTTTTCCCCTGACTCACGATATTGAAGTCGTTACCTCTAAGCCGATGGAACAGCGCTTTTATCTAGTTTCACGTGTGGTAAACATATATAAATATATATCACATACATACAGTCGGTGCACATTGTAACACTTTGTTGCAATGTTTATAAGAACCGAAATATGATCAAGAATGCCGATCCGTCGTTCAAATGACTGCACTGTAACAAATTCAGGGTCGGCATTAAGGGCATGCGCGACCAGGCTTTGTTTATGTATGCATATGACACTCATCTCCTATATATATATGTATATAAGTTATACATATGTAGATTGATATATGCTGTGGCGGCTACTCCGCATAGCTTGATAGCCCTTAGAAATGTAAGAGATCATTATTGAATAAAGAACAGTGGACGTGGACTGATGTCCAATCGTCCCGATAACCCAAAACTGCGACGTAGTTTTTTAGGATTGGTTGGTTCGTATATGCGGCTTATCAAAAATGTTGCTGAACTGGTCTTTCCGATAACTAAACTTTTGTCTTCAAAGCAGAAGTTTGTATGGACCGATTTTGGAAAGAAATTCTTCGTTCACTGTGGTATTAGTAAATCTGGCTTAGAAGCCGTGTTGGTCTAGCTTTCGGATGAAAAGATGGAGAGCGTCCTTAAAACATCGTAGAGGGAAAGATAATATAATGCCTGATGCTTTTTCCAGAATGTACCAAGACGAAATTGAAGACTTAGAGGTTATCGAGCCATCCATTGACTTAGAGTCTGCACACTTTAATAATTGTAAGTAGTACAATTATGCAACGAGCATAGAATCCTAAGCGGAGTTACCCTATTTTAAAGGTCCAAGATAACCGAACTTCTCATTAGGACGGTTTAGAAATTGGTGACCGAAGGGACCAGTGCCCATGGTGGCATGGCCAAAACCCTGGAGTTGATTCGGCGTAATTTTATTGGCCCGTTATGGTTTATCAGATTCGAGAGTACGTGTGCAATTATGACGTATGCAAGGCAACAAAGTGTAATATCTGTTGTATAGTATATCTTTTTATTATTGTATTATTTCATGTTTAAATACAAACAGATAGTATGTTTACATGAGTGTTATATATACATATATAATATACGTATGTAAAATCTTCATACATTCTGCTAAACAACTGCTAACGTCTCTTTCTCTAGTCTGAGGGGACCCTGCGGGTAGTTATCATTCGGTTGGTGTAGTTCGATGACTAGAAAAGGTGTTAAGATATATAGGGAACAATTTGTTAATTGTAAAATTCTACCCAAGTTCAGCTGCTCTTGCGCTTGCATGGCTTAGGTGCTCCTTAAAAGAAAGCCTTGCGTCGAGATAGACACCCAGGTACCTTATAGCTCTCACGGACTGGATGACCGTAGAGCCCACAGTCAACTGAATGTTTTCCACTGCGCTCCTGCTGCTCATGAGGACAGCCTCCGTCTTGTGGTCCGCTAGCTGGAGTCCCGCTCTGACTAGCCACTCTCTGATGGTGGAAACTGCAGTCCCGCACTTCTCCTCGGCTTCGTGGATATGCTTGGCCATCACCAAGGCCTACAACAGTAGTATCAGCAAGGCCTACAACAGTAGTATCTACTGGAAGGGACAGCCTCAGTATGCCATCGTACATGGCGTTCCACAGTAAGGGCCCGAGGACTGAGCCTTGTGGTACACCTCCGGTAATTCCGTAGCTCATATCTCCTTCCAAAGTTTGGTACTGCAGTATCCTGTCCTTGAAGTAGCTTTCAATCATGCGTTTAAGAGGTTTAACTCCGATATTGCTCCTAAGATCTTCGCCCAGCTTGCCGTGTTGAACACATTCTTTATATCAAGCGTCAGCACCACGCAGTATTGTTTGGAACCACCTTTCCATCGTGTTCCCTCCAGAGCTCTTCTCGCTATGTCAACGACTGCTGAGATGGCATCTAGCGTAGATCGTTGCTTCCTGACCCCGAATTGCATTGGAGCGAGGTCGCCAGCTTGCCGTATGGCCCATTCCAGCCTGTTTGCCAGCAGCTTTTCGAATAGTTTTCCTGCAGTATCTATAAGGCAGATAGGCCTGTAGGATGATGGCTCTCCAGTTAATTTATTGGGTTTTGGAAGCAACACCAATTTCTGCGCTTTCCATCTATCTGGAAAAATTCCTTCCTTCATGCACACGTGAAACAGATCCACGAACGTGCGCGGGCTGAGCTCAATGGCTAGTTTGAGCGCTTTATTCGGAAGACAATCAGGTCCTGGCGCCTTGTCATCTCCTGTTTTTCTTGAAATGGCTATTAGCTCCTCCACTGTCACTTCATGTCCGGGCGGGATAAGGATGTTCTCTGTTGCTTGTTCCATAGTCGGTGGCATCGATGGGAACAGGGTCGTGACTATCTTCCACATGACGTCAGCTTCCATCGGAGGGGCAGGCTTTACGGCTTTTATTTTCTTGACAGTCACTTTGTAAGTCATTCCCCAGATGTCGTTTTCCGCAGCATCATACAGTGCCAAGAAGCAGGATAATTTGCTGTTGCGTATTGATTTCTTTAGCACCCTTCGGCAGGTCGAGTATTCGACACGTAGCGCCGCGAATTCTGGCTTCCCCTTTGATCGCTGGTATTGTCTTCGGGCTGCAGTACACGCTCGCCTAGCATTTGCTATCTCTTCTGTCCACCAATATACTGGGTTATGATGCCTCCTGTAGCCTCTTTTTTTCTCCATGCTGCAGTTGCACGCTACCTCTAACGCATCGCTGAAGAGATTTGCGGCGGATTAAAGGCTGCTTCGAAGTCATTCCCCTCAGGGTGTCAGCTTTATAACCAGATTGGGGGTGGTGATGCATCCTTGGGCCCTGCGTAGTTCCAACTTCGATGACAATGGCTAGGTGATCGCTTGCAGTGTAGACGTCGCTTAAAATCCATTTGGCCTGCCTAGCAAGAGCGCTGGAAGCGAACGCCAGATCGATAATGGATCCAATTCCTCCTCGGCTGAATGTGTTGCTCGCTCCAGTGTTGAGCAGTGCGATATTCACAGCTGCAAAGGCCTCCAGAAGGGTTCTCCCCCTCGCGTTCGTCGATGAGCAGCCCCATTCCTCGGACCATGCGTTGAAGTCACCTGCTATCAAGATGTTTTGTCTTCCACTTGCGTCCTGAGCTATTCTGTCCAGCCTGTTTTCGGACCTCTGCAGCGAAAGGCTGGGAGCTAGATAGCAGCTGTATATCCAGAACGCTCCAATTTTAGCTCTCAGGAACCCATCTTCCTTGCATACATCATCCAGCTGAAGATTGCGTCCTCCGCATATCCACAAGGCAGCGCATCCAGAAGAGTCTGTTGTGTACTGGCCCATGGTTGGGTGTCTCTCAATTCTGTAAGGCTCGCTCAGGATACAGAGGTCGATCTTGAGCTTCCGCAACGTTTGGGCTAGAAGACCCTGCGCTGGTCTGAGTGGTTAAGATTAATTTGTAAGAATCTTAACATTTGCAGTTTTTCAAAGCTTCCTTGAAGAAGGGGCATTTGAAGCTGCCTGCTGCATGTTCGGTTTGCTGAGAGCTGCCCGAGACAAGTCCTCTAGCGCATAGAAGGCAGTTGGCGCCTTTGTGCATCCCTTTGCACTATGCCCTGGGAGACCACAGTTGAAGCATTTGCCTGTGTGGTCGGCCTTACTCTTGCAATTGGTAGCAATGCGGCCAAATACTAAACATTTGAAGCATCTCTTGGGCCTCGTCTGCATCTGGATGCGACACACTGACCATCCAATTCTGAATTGCTGACGGTACTGGCAAGCATAAAAATGCGATTTGCATGCCGTGTGCAGTCTTCCTGAGGGATCTGACCGAGACCCCGGGCTGTTCGAGTGCAGACTCCACTGCATTCTGTACCTCCTCGATAGTGGCCAACTCGTCCAAGTCCCTGACAACAACCTCGGCTGTGTCGGCCAAAGACTTAACCGCTGCACGGTCTCCTAAAGCCTTGCCTACGGCATCCTCCAGTTCTTTAGTGCTGTGGACTCGGGCATTGCTGAGGCGAAGTAGCAGATCTCCGCCTGCCGTCTTACGAATAGCCTGGACATCCCCGCTCAAGTGGTGAAAGGAAGGGTCACCTTTTACTGACTTCAGTAGATCCGCATGTGAGCATCCTTTGCGTGTGTGTGTGTGTATGTGTGTGTGTGGAGTTTATTGTTTGTTTGTTTTATATGATTTATAACCAGAGGCTAGTTTTTTCCTTTTACTTGAGAGGGTCCCTTGGGAATCATAAAGTTGGAATCAATTATATCACTTTTGTGATCTTTTTTTTCAAACTTGTTGCGTTATATATTGGATCTTCTCTAGTTGTGAGACTAACAATAATTATTCAAATCTTATTATATAACTTAGATGAATTACAATTTGAAATTGTATTAGTTAGAGGCGGCCCTAGGATTTCTTTGCTGGGCTGGAGAATCTTTGCGCTTCAGTCGGCTCTGACTGCATATACGCGTAAGCGACTTCGCGAGAGGATTTTCGTGTGCGGCGAGCTTTGCTTGATGTTTACTCTTTGTCGTCTGGATTTCCTCGTTGACGAGATTTATGTGGAGGTCTCTATGGATGTTATCGTTGCGTAGGTATCATGGTGCCCCTGTGAAAGTTCGCAGAATCGTTGACTGGGCTCGCTGCATAATTTCAATGTTGGTTTTTAAAGCGTTACCCCATAGTTCACAGCCGTATGTCCAGATGGGTTTCAGCACGGTATTGTAGAGGAGTACTTTGTATTCCAGACTAAGGGGAGAGTTGCAATTAATAAGCCAGTGAAGGTTGGCAGCTTAAAGCAGCCAAGTCCAAGTATAAGTCCTTTTAGATTCTATATGTCGCCGCCAGGTGAGGCGTCTATCTAGATGAACGCCGAGATATGTTACTACGTCTAATTGTAGGGTATAGGGTGGGCAGGTTTGTCTATTCAGTGTGAATGTTACATGTCTGCTTTTGGTCTCGTTTATCTTAATGTGCCAGTCCGCAAACCATATTTCTACTGTTTAAAGATGACGGGCAAGTTTTCCTGTTGCCTTTGCTGGGCATCTGGATAGGCTGAGTATTGCGGTATCGTCAGCAAACGTAGAGGTTGTGAGCTGATAGTTTGTAGGCATGTCTGCTGTATATAGGGTGTAAAGAACGGGGCCCAGCAGACTACCTTGTGGGACTCCAGCATTGATAACGCGGTCGTGTGAAATCGAACTGTTACACCTGATTGAGAACACTCTTTTAAATAGATAAGATTCGAACACTTTGTGTGTATTATGGGGAAGCAGTTTTGTTATCTTGTACATTAGTCCTTCCAGCCAGACTCGGTCAAATGCTTGTGCGACATCTAAGAATATAGCTTACTGCTTATAGCCGGTGCTCAAAAGCAGTAAGAATTTCGTTTGTGATGCGATTGACCTGTTCGATCGTTCCATGATTTCTGCGAAAGCCAAATTGTTGCGATGGTATTGTATTTCACCCTCTTAGGTAGGGATCTAGGTGTCTTAAAAATGCCTTTTCAAACAGTTTCGAGAGACACGATAGGAGACTGATTGGTCTGTAAGATGAAGGTTGCGTTTTTTCTTCGCCTGGCTTGGGAATCATCACTGTGACCGCCTTTTACCACCTTTAGGGATAGTATCCAAGTTTCGTAATAGCGTTGAAGAGATGGCGTAAGGTCAGAACCGCAAACGGTGGGAGTTCTATGATCATTTTTGGTGTCACCAAGTCATGTCCTGGTGATATTTGGGCTTAAGATCTTTACGATAGATGCTATCTCACTATGGCTAAATGATATTGGATTTATTGGTGACAAGTTTTTAGTTACTGCAGGTAGGACAAATGAGTTGCTAGCAGAATTTGGTTGAAATACTTTCTGAAGGTGATCGGCAAACGCATTAGCTCTGTTTTCGTCGCCGCGTGTCCAGCTTTCAGAGGGGCCTCGCAGTGGAGCGACTGTTTATGCTGGTGGCTGAATATTTTTGTGTGCATTACACAAAGGGTTCTTTTTACGGGTGGGCGGTTTTCGGTTGTTCGATGTATAGTTACTGGGCGTTTGCTTCCTCAAACTTAAGTGCCCTGGTTAGTCTACGTGTTGCTATTTTTAGCTGTTCTTTAGCCTTTGGGGATCTGTGATTCTGATTGTGATATTTTTGTTAGGTTTATCGTTTTACTGTTTTTTATATAGATATCCGTGTTTACTTAAGTCTATTTGTGTTTTTAATTTGTTGTTATTTTTCTTGGTTTTGTGTAATCTAACAGTACTATGGTTTACTTCGATGATGTGGCTCCTCCCTCCGACGATCCGGATTTCATCCGTTTTGTCTCACGACTACTATGGATCCTGCGATGCGTACAATGACTTTATTTATCCAAATCCACTTTACAACAGATTACCCTAAGCTGTCCCTAACAAGCTGTGAGTCTTTGGCTGTGAGCTGCGCTGCCCTTGGTGGCAGAGGATCGACGTTGGCCACTACATCGGCTGATGTTTTGTTTGTCGATTGGTGCAGTCTTCTTGGAATCACATGCATTGGTGGGAACGGAAGCAGGTGTCACTCAGATTCTTAGAATTCTGCTTGCAGTACGGCGCGTTCAGGAAATTATGCAGACACTGAGCTTGCAGATTGAAGCTTGCGTACTGGAGTTCATTATTCTAAATTGTAACATTTTTGTTGTTAACTTACATACAAATTCGGCGAACACATGTGCATTTTTATGTGATTATGTGAAACAATATAAATAATTTAATTAAATGCAGAGCAGCACTGCCACATTTGTGCAAAATTTGGTAAAGTTTTTAAAAGGTAAAGTTTAACGTGAAACAACACAGCAACAGCAGCAATACCAACAACAACTATACTTACAATTCCAACGTAGGGCATCACAAGAAATTGTGGCGCATTATAGCAGCAACAAAAAAAAAAAAAAAAAATGAAACCAAAAAATCTCACTAACGTGTGGGTGTACCACGTGTAAAAAATATCCAATTTAAAGTATATTTTATTTTGAAAACATCTAACATCTAACTGGCTTAGCTTATTCTGGGCTTCAAATACATTAGTGTGTAACACGTGCGATTCGGGTACAGAGTGAACTTAGATCTCAAGATAAATGTACTCAAAGAAAGATTTCCGAAACACATAAAATTTTTGCTAAGAAAAGATCTATGTCCCTCCTGTACTAAACAACACCTTGAATTAATTGCATTGTTACCGTATAAATCCCATTATGCCAAATTATGAGTAATAGCAGCAGCTGAAATCTTATCACGAGATTTGTTTTAGTCTCTTCTGCCTTAAAGCCGTGAGTAGCACGATAATTAGGCTTGAGGAGTCTTGATTGCGTTGCTCGTCGATACATTGCGTAAAGATAGAAATTACGATTTCTGAGATTCGGACATTAGCTTTGTAAATATTGTTATGCTCCAAATATTCCAAAGAAACTCACTGTTGTATGATAACTTAAAAAATAGTAAATAAATTGAACTAATTTAATAATAATAATAAATAAAATTTATAGATTAATAAAATAACAAACAAATAACTTAATACAAAATTATAATAATTTGTTCGGATCGGAAACACAGATCCTTTATAATTCCATTTATGCATTGACCAACATTCAACTCAACTCAACTTGAGTGGTATCATTGATTTGAATAGTTTGTTTGATTTTTTCTGTTTTCACAATGCCACTTGCACGCATCTTAACGGAGACCAGGTCAGTGGCGTATCCCAAAGAACCGACAGGCACCTGTAGTTTGTGTGTTGAACACCTACTTGAATCTGGTGATAGTGCAACTGTTGGTTGTGGTCATGTGTTTAATCATGAATGCATTAAAGAATATTTGAGAGTGAGCCCGGAATGTCCTGTTTGCATCCTGAATTCTAAGTGCCAGGCGACCGTCTCTTAAGCAAGCAATAGCAACGGATCCATAACTGATTTCAGGAAAGCGCCGATGAACGAGACACAAGCTTCGAGCTTAAACTACTTTTCAAATCCTGAGACTCAGCCCACTTCACGCTCTTCTTGTCCCACTTGAGGCAGAAGAAGAAGAGGTACAGCACGTCCTAAGAATTTCCCACATAACCTAAGAATATCCAGTGCACAACCAACGCAACATATTGAAATCGACAATGCGAGATTAGATAGTATTGTCCAGACAAAACCAGCTGATATGCAGCATATCAAGTGCCGCCTACTGATAAAACCAGAAGACGGCTCCTGTTGTCGACAGTAGACAATGGACCCATTAATAGAGTCTGCTTTCATTGGAGAATCTGTGCGCCAAAAACAAGCACTCGTTCCCAATCTACCGAATTTACAAACATTGAACCCATTTCGTTTATATTATGAGCTAGCTCATTATGAGCGGCCTATAACGGGTCAAGCTAAAATATCGGCGTTTTAGGGTGTTATCTTAGGTATTGACTTCTGGAGAATTTTCAATCTAGCTTGAGGTATCATGTCTTCTCAGGATCCCCCTATCTAATTAAACGAGATTGAAAAAGACTATGATAGGCAATAACCATTAATCAAAAAAAGGTACTGTTATTAATTTATTTCCAAATTATGCTGTGTTTTCCCGACTCACGATATTGAAGTCGTTACCACTAAGCCGATGGAACAGCGCTTTTATCTAGTTTCACGTGTGGTAAACATATATAAATATATACCACATACATACAGTCGGTGCACATTGTAACAATTTGTTGCAATGTTTATAAGAACCGAAATATGATCAAGAATGCCGATCCGTCGTTCAAATGACTGCACTGTAACAAATGCAGGGTCGGCATTAAGGGCATGCGCGACCAGGCTTTGTTTATGTATGCATATGACACTCGTCTCCTATATATATATATGTATATAAGTTATACATATGTAGATTGATATATGCTGTGGCGGCTACTCCGCATAACTTGATAGCCCTTAGAAATGTAAGAGATCATTATTGAATAAAGAACAGTGGACGTGGACTGATGTCCAATCGTCCCGATAACCCAAAACTGCGACGTAGTTTTTTAGGATTGGTTGGTTCGTATATGCGGCTTATCAAAAATGTTGCTGAACTGGTCTTTCCGATAACTAAACTTTTGTCTTCAAAGCAGAAGTTTGTATGGACCGATTTTGGAAAGAAATTCTTCGTTCACTGTGGTATTAGTAAATCTGGCTTAGAAGCCGTGTTGGTCTAACTTTCGGATGAAAAGATGGAGAGCGTCCTTAAAACATCGTAGAGGGAAAGATAATATAATGCCTGATGCTTTTTCCGGAATGTACCAAGACGAAATTGAAGACTTAGAGGTTATCGAGCCATGCATTGACTTAGAGTCTGCACACTTTAATAATTGTAAGTAGTACAATTATGCAACGAGCATAGAATCCTAAGCGGAGTTACCCTATTTTAAAGGTCCAAGATAACCGAACTTCTCATTAGGACGGTTTAGAAATTGGTGACCGAAGGGACCAGTGCCCATGGTGGCATGGCCAAAACCCTGGAGTTGATTCGGCGTAATTTTATTGGCCCGTTATGGTTTATCAGATTCGAGAGTACGTGTGCAATTATGACGTATGCAAGGCAACAAAGTGTAATATCTGTTGTATAGTATATCTTTTTATTATTATATTATTTCATGTTTAAATACAAACAAACAGATAGTATGTTTACATGAGTGTTATATATACATATATAATATACGTATGTAAAATCTTCATACATACATCTGATATACAACTGCTAACGTCTCTTTCTCTAGTCTGACGGTTGTGTAGTTCGGTTGGTGTAGTTCGATGACTAGAAAAGGTGTTAAGATATATAGGGAACAATTTGTAATTTGTAAAATTCTTTTTTACTTACCCTGACAAGATCCTTGGTACCAAGTTGATGTACGGTGTAAGTTGCTGCTTTGTTATATAATAATAATGTTTATGGCACACACATAAATATCAATTCACTTTAAAGGAGTTGATTATTTTTTTCTATATTTTTATTTTTGCATAATCAATTAAGCAACCTGCATTGGCATAATTGAAGGATAATGTTTTTGCGAAAATTTATAAAAATAAAAAGGAAAACAAATTATGCAAACTACTCGTAGTTTAAAACTAATTTGAAGAATTTATAGTTAATATATCGACTTAAAATTTTGTTTTTTCTTTAATTTTAAGTATTTAACAATGAGGCATGAAAGCAAAAAAAAATGGGTGAATGAATTTAACACTTGGTTGTTTAGTGTGTGTGAGAAGTGCGTGTTGTGCATTTACACTTGTTTTACACTGTGTCTATGATTGTGTATATGGGGCAGATGTGTGCATGTGACTGTACACTGATTTTTATATGATTTTATGGGTGTGTGACAAGTGTGTATTGTTTAATTAGTCTTTTTCACTACGTCACTATTCACTATCACTATTCTTCTTCCCAAAAAGATGGGTGGCATCTCAGCCGGCCAACAGCGTTTGCTTGTGTATACTGGCAGAAAAAACAACTTTTATTCCGCCAAGGGAGACAACGATTATTTAAATCAACGCCGCTTAACAGGGTGCTCTGTGAGGTTATGTGTACGAGTATGTGTGGCGTACTTGCACACATCATGTAGCGTGCAGCGTCACAATACACCAAATATATATAAGACTGATATGTCAGGATTACAGAATTTATCCGATTGATGTGTCAGAGTGCCCGAGCCGGGCTCAACCACATGTGGTCTTGAGCCAGTGGCTATGTTTAAGATAATCAGAGTGCCGCCAGAGTGCTCCGTTGGGCTATTCAAACAAACGCCCAAAGAAAACAAGGAAATTATTGGGCCTTGCCCAACAATAAGTATGTGCTGCTAACAGAGTACTTACTCGGTACTAAAAATACCAAAACTTGTTAAATTTTCGTGAGTGATGGCTTTCAAAAGTCACAATCTTTAATTTTTTCAATTTCAATATGTCGAGCCAGGTCAAGTTGGCTTGGCGTCATACGAGAAAAGAGATCGACCAAGGGCTTTTATATATTAGAGATCACTTTTTGATCCATATTAACTGTTCGATAGTTTGTTGAGAGAGGACTAGGCTAGTCAGTAGAGACTTAACCATCTAATCTCGATAACTTAACGATAACCAGGGATGTACACTACAAAAACTCTAAATACCACTTTGAGACCCCCGATCGGAAAGGAGGCTATAACTATTCGTCTTCATTTGAGCGGTTATACATCGAAATACTTGGTCAATACTCAGGTAGAAAAAATGGCAACATAGGTCTCTTTATAGTTATGGATCACTTTTCAAAGTTCCATTAGTTATGTCCTCTTAAAAAGATTACTACAACGTCAATTTAGAATTTCTACAAACACCAGATTTTTTTTAAAATTTTGAGCCCCATCTGACATTGTCGGTGATATGGGCAATTTAAGGCAACAGATTAATGCCTTGTTGATGTTTCTGGTTAACCTTCACATGTACACTTCTTTGTACTCACCGCAATCGAGTGCTTTTTTATCGGATAATCATGCGGAAGGAGATAAGCATATACATGGGATCAGTTGTGCATGACGTGACGCTTACCACCAAAGCAAAGGTTGGTCTCGGTTTGCTTGTACGATTTCAATAAATGCATTCATGGTAGTTCTTGTAATCTCCTCAAGAAGTTTCACTTACTGGGAGAAGCAGAAGAGATATTACCACCTCCAGATCACCTTAACTTACTCTGGAAATAATTAAAATCAGATGTGTCCAAAACTTGTGCAACTAAAGAGCGACAGTATAATCTGAGTTCCAGAGAAATATCCTTTAAGATTGGGCAAACACTCTTTCTGGCGGAATTTTACGCAAATCAATTTCGTTAAGCAAATTAACTCTATATTGAATCCGCAATGAATCAAATCAAGGATAAAATCTAAAACTGTGGAGTGTAATGTACATCCCTGGCCCATTAATTAAAATTCGGTAAATGTTAAAATACGCCTTTGTCAACTTGCTTCCTTCTATCGAAGTTGCCGCACTATATCGAGTTTACCCCTCTCTATCAAGCTTGCTTTTCCCTATCGAGCTTTCCGTTTCTGTCCTTTGGTCAAGTGCTTTTTCTAAGTGACTCCAAAACGATCGGACGCTTTTCAGGAAGATCTTCATCTTCTGATAAATTTTACATCATCCAAGGAATTGGACCAAATCTTTGTAGTTCTAACCCCCCCATCTTGTGAACCTTCATGTTTGTCCCGTGGAGCACAAGCGACAAAGCCGCTGGCGTGTCGCGACCAAAGACGTCGAGCTGCAGCTCTTGTCCCTCCACGCGGATTTATGTTACGGCATTTATATTTATAAAATCAGTTGGATTCATTTTCCGATTTTTTCTGATTGCGAATATCTCGATAAAATTACAGACACCATACATTCTGAAGATCATCATGTGCATAAATGGATAACTAAAGAATAAAGAAGTGCTATATATAAATCTACATAATATCCAAAACATATAGAGATCTGGCAACTCTCTTAATTTGCCAATCACACAATTTATCGCTATTTTCCAACCATCTGTAAATTCTTCTCTTCGATCGCTAAACGCCAAGCATACAACACGTGCCCCTCGTAACTTTTTAAACTTTGTAAACTTAATCAAAATAAATATTAAGTATCAAACACCATCTATTGCTTATTCATAATTAAACCGTCTACCAGAACTATTCTCCACTACAATTGGTGACCCTCGACTATCAAATACGCACATCAACAAAATTTTGTCATAATTTTCTGACACAATCATAACTTTCACGTGTTTCATCATTTTAGACACATTACATTTAAGATGGAGAACGATAGTTTTGCTGACGAACTAAATAATTTGGAATCAAATAGGGCGAATCCAAACACAATTATTAGACAGAGGCTGTTTCCACAACTATGTTGCATAATAATAATAATTTGTGATAATATATTTGTATTTTGAAATTTAAGTTCGGAATTGTTGCTTTGTAAATATTTTGATATCAGGTAATTTTTAAATCTATTGTTTTCGATATAGTTTAACAGTTTTTGTTTATTATTGGTATAAGTTATATTATTAATGTCAACAATGATTTGAAAAGTAACTACATAAATGCCTGTAACAATTGTGTGGTTGATATAGTTTGAACCGGACACTAGAATAGCACCGTCTGTAATAATTTCTACAGGTTTGTTTTTTTCTTTGATTTTCTTGCAAACTGCATATTTTTTATTAAGCATATCTACAAGGCAATTGTCTTTTTCTTGAATTTGACCAAAAATTATTGTATATTTCTTTTTTGAAAGTTTTTATTGGGTAATAAGTTTCGTTGCATTTAGCGACTTTGTCGTCAATAATTAATTTACCGTTTGTTTGAGATATGGCTTTGCGTGAAAAAACTTACAATTGGTAATACAAATGGTTTATCTAATAACTTCAGTGTTTATTGTCCGATCGGATTGCAATTTGGAGGATAAGTTCATATAGTATTTATCTATATATATACTAAAGCAGAACGTTAAGAAATGAGTAAATCGCCATGTAAATCAAAATTGGCGGTTTGCGGGGGCGGTAGGCGTGTTATTCCAAATTGAAAATAAACTTCATCTGCGTATGGTATACAGAAATCTTCATGCTGAATTTGGTGTCCCTAGCTTTTGTAATAGCTGAGATCGGCGCGTTCATCCTGACAGACAGACAGACGGACATGGCTCAATCGACTCGGCTATTGATCCTGAGCAAGAATATATATACTTTATGGGGTCTCCGACGCCTCCTTCTGCCCGTTACATACATTTGCACAAAGTTATTATACCCTTTTTTGACAATTTTCAATGGTCCAAGGGTATAAAAATATAAACATCCATTAGGTCTATTATAGTTATGTTAAATTTTTCGTGTGTAAATATGTCTGCCACATCGTGGTTGTTTAGAATTTTTGAATATAAAATTTTAGCTTTTGAAAATGTTATTGCGTCTCGCAGATTCTGTAAGTCGAATGTCAGCAATTTTAATCTCTGTTTTTTCATAGCAAATTCGTTAAGTTTTCTAGTAAATTGGTTACTTTTTGAATTTCTTTAAAAATTGCAGAATTGATTTGGTTTTGTTTATTGTTGTTTTCGACCAAGTCATTGATTTTGTTTTGAAGTGTGATTAAGTCATTGTGATCTGGTGTACCTGTTATCCATATAAAAATGGTGCCTAGTTCATTAATACCTCGTTTAATTATTATATGTGCCGCAAGTTGAGAAAAAAGGGAACTGGCTAATTTTAAGTTCAAATAAAAATCCCAATCTACACTGATGTTTCTATCCTTTACGTACTTTAACTCTTCTTCGATAATATATTTATAAAAACTTAAGTTAGTAACGTGGAAAAGTTCTCCATAAGTTTCGTATAAAAATATGTTATCTGCGTCTTCAAGTAAGACATATTCCTCGTTCGAGTAGAATATTAGAAATTGTTGAACCCAGTAATATTGGGGTAAGTAATATATATAAAATGTTCATGCTAAAAACATAAAAAATAAAGAAAATGCAAAATTTAATTAAAACTTAATGTTATTTTTATGAATTACTCGATTCTGGTTATTTATGATAACCTTATTTCTTAAATCTTCTGTAACTGTTTGTTTTTTATATCTAGGTTGTAGTTTATTTCTTTCCCCATGCTTCTTTTCATAAATTATGTCTCCTACTTCATAATGTTTTGGTGTCCTTTTTTGATTATGCTATTCTAACATTTTAGTTTGAACTGCTTTCAATTTGTTAGGTAAGTGGATGCGATCAATTTTGTTAAACATAACATCATTGGGTTTATTCTGTGTGGAAGATTGTATGGTGTTATTATATTCTCTGACAGCGCGATAAACTATTTCTTTATGGTCCAGAAGATTGTATTCTTCCTGAATACAGCGTGAAATTTCAATTAATGTTGAGTGTACTCTTTCTACTTGGCCATTGGTGAGACTATGTCTGGGATCTGCATAAAAAATGGTTAAGCCAGCACGCTCTATTGCTGATTTGAATTGGGCGGAAGAGAAACTAGGCTCATTGTCCATCATTATGGACTTGGCAAAAGGAAATGGTTGAATTAGCTTAAGAATTTTAAATTCCATATTGCATTTATTTTGAATTTCCTTAACTATTAAATACTTAGAGTAAGCATCAATACAAGTTAAAAAAATTAGTTTTTGGGCATAGAAAATGTCGATATGTAATTGTTCGCCTTCTCTTTCTGGAATTGGGGCTTTTGAAATTGGAATTTGTTTCGGGTGTCTATTGTATTTATTTTTATTACAAACTTTGCAATTACGAATGTGTTGTTTGAGCTCTTCATATAATTTAGGCCAGTAATAATATCTTAAAATCTGCTTTAAGTTTTCGTCGAACCCTCTATGAGCTCTAGCATGGGTTTCTTCTAAAATTATTCGTTGGTCATCCCTATTTATGACATCGAGTAAAAACTTTTTAGTATATAAAAACTTATTGGTAAATGTATTTTTAAGTTTGGTTTGGATTTCATATAAGTCCTCGGGGGTACAATAAATTCCTGTAACGACGTTAGGCTGTAAGAATTCCTTTAATATGGTTACTAAATTGTCCACAGTGTCGAATTCTATAATGTGATGTTGTTCATTTGTAACCTGGAAAAAGCATCTGCGACAACATTAGTTTTACCTGGCTTGTATAATATCTTCGGAGAATATTCCTCGATAAATGCGTGCCACCTTTTCATTTTGGAATTGGGATTCCGCGCAGAAACTGCGAAAGAAAGTGGTTGGTGGTCGGTAATGATTTCCAAATTGACTACCCCATATAAGTAGTTTCGAAGATTTTTTAATGCCCAAACTATGGCATAAAGTTCCCTCTCGTTAGTGGCATAGTTTTGCTTAGTTTTATTGAGAGTTTTCGAAATAAAAGTGATTGGTTTGTTATCTTGTGAAAGAACAGCACCAATCGCTACATTGGACGCGTCTGTGGTTAGGACAAACTTTTTTGAATAAACTGGTTGAGTTAGTTCAACCTGTGTAGTTAAATGGGATTTTAAATTGTCAAAAACTGAAGTGCTTTCCTCATCTAAAGTAATTTCTATTTTTTTCGACGTATGTTTAGATACCATTCCATTATGGCCTTGCAACAGTTTAGTGAGTGGTTTTGATATAGAGGCATAGTTTTGTAAAAATGTTCTATAGTAACCAGTTAATCCTAGGAAACCACGCAACTCTCTAATGTTGCGGGGGGTGGATACTCCACAATTGTTTTTATTTTCTGTGGATCGGTTTTTATTATCTTGTGTGACACTAAGTATCCTAAGAATTCGGTTTCCTTCCGGAAGAAAGATTCGTGGCGCAATCGCCAATCCGAAAGGCAATCGAAGGAATTCATACTTCCCGTTGTTGATTGAAAACGCAGTTTTCTCAATGTCATCGTCCTGCATTAGGATCTGATGAAAACCTGATTCTAAATCTATAGTTGAAAAGAAACGTGCTTTTCCCGAATTGGATAAAATTACCGATGGATCTGGCATCGGATATCTATCGGGTACTGTGTTTTCGTTAAGTTTTTTAAAATCGATTACTAGTCGATTCTTCTTACTTCCATCTTCATTGTAGCCTTTTTTACCTACAACCCACACTGGGGAATTGTAAGGACTTTTACTTGGCCTAATAATATTTTCATCCAACATCCTGTTTATTTCTTTGTTAACAAAGTTGTTAACTGAATGGGGGTAAGGATAATGTTTACTATATATAGCATTATCACTTAACGTCCTTATTTCTCCTTTTATGTCAGTTCTAAAGGGAAGGCACGTTTGAATTTGTGAATGCTTGGTAGATATTTCTTGAATAATTTGTTGTTCAAGATTTTGAAAGTCGTCCGTGAATTTCACGGAATGGTTTACTTTGTGTAGTGAAGAAGAACTGATAAAAGAGGATACTGAGACTTTACGGCGTCTGCTCTTTTTTACCTTCCTCCTACGTTTGGGGCTACTAACGATTTCATTATCGTGAGTGCCGGGATTATCGTCATCGCTTGTTGATGACTCAATATTGGACACTTGGAATAAAGGATAAATACTAAAATTTTTTTCTTTTTGGGAGTCCAAGTAAGTGAACACATTCGGATATATATCCGAACACTGTAAATTACCAACTGTATCTTCAGGTGGCCTTTCATAATTCATTTTTTCGATTTTGTTATTATAAGCTAGCGTCTCTTTTGATAGGTCTATGACGGCATTCATCTTTTTTAAAAGGTTATAACCGACCAATAGATCCGCTTCAAGATTTTCGATTTCATAGAACCTTTCGGTTCTACCAAATATATTTATATTATAAAAGTTGGTTATCATGCTATACTCATTTACCGTTTTGATTCTTTTCTTAATAACTAATTCTTCAGAGTTCTGATAAATACCATTCCTTATATAACACGCTGTTGCGCCGGTGTCTATTAATATCTTAAGTCTTGTACCTGTCTCTGCGGAAGACGTAGGGGAGCTCTCCCCCTCTTTCTCTAAAAAATGTTCTTCATTCAAATTATTTACGCGCATTGCTTTTTGCGGTTGTTGTTGTGTTGAATGTTGGGTGTACTCCCGCTTCAACGGGTGAAAGTTGTGACGATTGTCTTGGGGTCTATTATGGATCTGTAAAGACTTATCGATCTCCATTGGGATCGGTGGGGGCTGTGGAGTAGAATTGCCTTGGGCAAAAACGTTCCTATTTGTTTGTTGATAATTATTTCGATTTCCTTGATTGAAACGTAGATTATTATCATGTTGTTGATCTGGCTTTTCAGGCTTCTTTTGAGTCTTAGGATTTGAGTTATTCGTTGGCTGAGAGCGAGCATAATAATTGTAAGCAAAATTTGCTCTTTGATAGTTAGCCTCGAGCTCTTGAGCTTTAGCTAATGCATTTGGAAGGTTTTCTGGTTTTATAGAAAACAAAACTTGAGAAAGATTGCCGTTCAGGCCTGAAATGAATATTCGTAATGCGCTTTCCCTGTTTTTAGAGTTCATTTAATTTATAATATCTGCTTTGTTGCCATATGTCATAATTGTTTTGTTAGTTAATAGGTTTTCGGCTACCTTCTTTGTAAAGCTTCATGGCGGAGCACGCTGCTTCGCGCCAACAGACGTAACCTGCATAACTACCTGCAAATTCTGGTATCGATTTGATCACGTCGAATGACTCATCACACCTAAATCAAATCATTTATTTGAGTAGGTTGATACTCTTGAACTGGGTTGGAGTTGTATTTAATTGTAACCTTAATTCTGCAATTTCTACTGCTAAAGCTTTAGTTTTGGTTTATATTAATTCTGCAATTATATCTGCTGTCAAATTATTAGCCATTTTTAAGTTTGAAAAACCGCTTATTAGGTCGTCCAGCTTAGTTTACTAATAATAAAAAAATAAGATAAAGTTTACCGACGCTCACGTGGATGTCTTCCTTCTTGGCTGAGGGTCTTCCTTCTTGCTGTGAGGGTCTTCCTTCTTGCTGTAGGTGTCTTCCTTCTTAGGTTAAGTTTGGTATAATTGAGTGGCACTTTTGAGTTTTTAAAGAGCGTTTTTGAACATTTGCTCTCTTTCCCTTCTTGGTTGTGGGTGTCTTCCTTTTTGGTTTAAGTTTGGTATGTTTGAGTAGCACTACGGCTCACTTATTATGTTTGTCACTTGTCTTTGGTTACATCAAAATGTGACTGAGTAGCACTTTTGAGTTTTTAAAGAGCGTTTTTGGATATTTGCTCTTTTTCCTTGGACACCTTTTTATTTACTTCAAGGTTCCTTTCTTTCAAATAAAAGTCTGTTTGTGAGTTCTTAAAAGCGTTTTCGAATATTTGCTCTCTTTGTAACACAAGAAACCGGTCACTCGCGACACTTGGGAATTATGGTTGTTAATCCCTTTTTGTGTTATTTTCACTTGTAAATCACTTCAGGATTTCGTTTATCCTTTTGTGTGTGATTCAACTGGAAAAATTTAACGCGAGCCCCACGTTGGGCGCCAATTATTCAAACCGTTTCTAGGAGTTTGGAAAAAATATATTTTATTTGTGGAGAACGAATCCGTTTCTTGTGAGTACAAAATTAAGACTCAGATTACAATAACGTTCTGAGGCCAAAGTAGCCTTTGAAGATGTCAAAGCTTCTACTGATCGAGCTAAAGCTTAAAACTCATGATGCCATTTGGACGAAGGAGGATTTGTTTACAAATAAACATTGAGTGTTTTGCACGCTAGGCTTTTAGGCTGCGTGGGTGGTTTATTAATTCCAAGAAGAGTTACTCAAGACTCAATGGAAATTGTTTGAAATAGCGAAATATGAGGAGTTGAGTTTAAAAGCTCGCATCCGCATCTCGCATCTCCCTTGGTGATGGACGTCCAAGTCATTTACTTTGCCAACTACAACGGAATAATAAAACTAACGACGAATCAGTTGTCAGTTGCTAGTGGATCAAGCGCCTTCCACCTCATGCTCGTGCCGTCATTGTATCTCAACTTTCAACAGCCGCAGATGCTGTGGACTCACTCTCTTTTACATCGGCTGACAAAATTTCAAGCATATCACGCAACAACACCAACAATGCAGATCCTACAGACAACCGCATCAGCATGATAGAATAGGCAATATTGGTTGGAGAGGGCAAGAATAAAGCGAAAACTAGAGATTCTTGCAAACTGGTGCAAATGTTTCATCATAATCTGTCAGATATTGTTGTGTGAAACCCCGAGCAACAAGTTTTGCTTTGTATTTAACCAGATTTCCATGTTCATCCTGTTTTATTGTAAACATCCACTTGCAGTCAACTATGTTTTTGTCTTCTGGCGTTTTAACTAATGACCATGTCTCATTTTGAAGGTGAGACTCTAATTCATCATGAATTGCATCTTCCCAATAAGATTTATCATCCCTATGATTAATTTCTTCAAAGCTAGTTGGAATATAATTGAAGCATGTAAGTTAACAACGAAAATGTTACAATTTAGAATAATGAACTCCAGTACGCAAGTTCCAATCTGCAAGCTCAGCGTCTGCATAATTTCCTGCACGCGCCGAGCTACCAAGCAGAATTCTAAGAATCTGTTTGGCAACCGCTTCCGCTCCCACCAATGCATGTGATTCCAAGAAGACTGCAGCATTTCGACCAACATAACACCAGCCGATGTCGTTGCCTATTGGAAACAGCGAAGCCGACGTCGATCCTCTGCCACCAAGGGCAGCGCAGCTCACAGCCAAGACTCACAGCTTGTTAGGGACAGCTTAGGGTAATCAGTTGCAAATTGGATTTAGATAAATAAAGTCGTTGTTCTTAATTGAACTAAAAAATCTTTTTATTTTTTACTTTGCTCCTTGCAAGTAAATTAACTGGCGCCCGAGCAGGGACCGGTACGCGTACGATACAGCAAAACGTCTTGTAAGTTTGTGGCTAGCAATTATATTTGCTGTAACCGGTCTAAACGCGAGTGATAGTGAACGTGCAACTCCGAAAAACCAACATTTTTCGTTCGTTCAAATCAACTCCGGCAAATTGAACTTAACTTGTTCATATGCCCATCGGTGAACTCCAAGGACTGAAGGCAGGGCCACAGACCACCCCTCAACCCTGTACGCATCGCAGGATCCCTAGTAGTCGTGGGACAAAAAGGATGAAATCCGGATCGTCGAAAGGAAGGAGCCACATCATCAAAGCTGTCTATAGTACTGTAAGATTACACAAACCAATTTAAAAAAAAAAAACTAACAAAAACTGAAAGAAATACAAATAGACTTAAGTAAACACGGATATTGTTATAAAAAACCGTAAAACGATAAATCAAACAAAAAGATCACAAAAGTGATATAACTTATTCCAACTTTACGATTCCCAAGGGACCCTCTAAAGTAAAAGGAAAAAACCAGCCTCTGGTTATAAAACTTATAAAAAACTCAAACACACACACACATACGCAAACAACGAATTATATTTAAGAAAACACAACATCTTACTAATCCACCTCAAAAATAATTAGAAATAAGCTCCATCATTTGCTCCCTTGACTCATCTAAAGCTCGACCCATTCTTAACTCGGATTCACTTAGTGTTTTATGGCTAACGCGAACAACCTAATCAGGCCCTCGATACTTAGTGCAGAAGCTTGTAGACAACGACTTAGACGACAGGAAGAACAAGAACTGAATAGAAGTATGGTTGAAAATATAGATAGAGCTGCATTAGCAGCAACAGTGAGCGAAATCCTAGCACAACAATTGCCAGGTTTGTTGAGACGTCACAATTCTCCAGAAGAATTCGCAAACGTAACAGACCAGGTAATTGCCCCAGAGCATGAACTTAGGTGAATTGGACAGAGTGCCGGATATAGTGAAAACTATCCGAGACTTTTCAGGAGATCCTTCAGAGTTTAGCTCATGGAAAAAGGGAGTAGACCGTATCTTAGAAGCGTACAGTGCTTACCAGGGTACCCCAAAATACTATGGTATCTTACATACCATACGTAATAAGATTGTAGGACACGCTGACATGGCACTAGAGTCCTACAATACTCCATTGAACTGGTCAGCGATCTCTAAATGTCTGACTCTGCACTACGCAGACAAACGCGACATTAACACATTAGAATACCAAATGACAATGCTTATACAGGGTGCTAACCAATCGGTGGAAGAGTTCCATCAAACGGTTTATAAACACCTATCCCTAATCCTTACCAAGATAGGTTGTATGGGGTTAGGAAGAGAAGCAGAATTGTTAATGACCAAAATGTACAGAGACAAGGCTCTAGACACCTTTGTACGAGGATTACAAGGCGACTTGCCTCGACTACTGGGAATCAAAGAACCAGTAGACTTACCCTCAGCATTGCACCTTTGCCTCAAGTTAGAAAACCAGAACTTCAGGGCAAGACATGCAACAAACATGGGACAGACAAGACAGTTTAGGAACCAAACTTCAAAGCCTTCCCCTGCTCCTCGTAGTAATTCATTTATTAATAGACAACCACCAATTCCGCCCTCAAGAACTCAATATTACCAATTCGGACAACAACCACCGACCGCTGTACCACGACAAAATTCAAACAACTTCAGCTATCAGCCAGCAGCTGCACCTCGACCTTTTCAAAATAGGCAATTCCCGCCACAACAGTCAGCGCCACCTAGGCCACAGGCCCCAAAGCCACTGCCTCGTCCAGAACCCATGGATGTGGATCCCAGTGTTCAGACCAGAATGGTAAATTATATGAACAGACCTCGCTTGGAACCAGGCAAAAGACCACCCGGTCCAATACCAGATGGAATGAAGCGACAAAGAAACTTTAACATACAGACTACAACGGAAGGAAACGAAACGCGACCCACTGAGACTCCATTAACAATGACGGACTATGAACAAGCTATGGCAGAGTACGAGGATCACAACAACCTTGACGACGACCTGGACGATTATGTAGATCAGATAGATGAAGCCGACGATGACAATAACGGTTACGACTACTACGATGACGCTGCACTGAATTTTTTAGAATAAAGAATTCCTCTCTTCCATATTTCGTATGTAAGATGAGGAATGGCAAATTTATTAAAATACTTATAGACACCGGTTCAAACAGGAACTACATCCAACCTAAATTCGTCAACAACCCTATACCGAACAAATCACCTTTCAATGCTGTCTCAGTAGGCGGTAGTACAGTAGTTACACACCATAAAGTAGCGAACCTTTTCAATATTCAGGATGTTAAAATAAAGTTTTTCCTGTTGCCCACGTTGAAATCTTTTGATGCCATCTTGGGCAACGACAGTTTAAAAGAATTAGGGGCTGAGATAAAAACCAGCAAAAATATTATGACGTTAAAAAACGGCATCTCGATCCCCATTCAAGAAAAAACATTTGAAGCAGTCAACACAATTATTCCGAGAACGTCCCACTTGTCCGATACACAAAAAGCCAAGCTAAGCGAATTACTCAAGTCATTTCCAGACTTGTTCGCAAACCCAAACCAGAAACTGACCTACACAACAAATGTGAAGGCAGCGATCCGAACCTCGTACGATACTCCGGTTTACTCGAAATTCTATCAGTATCCAATGACGCTGAAAGATGAAGTAAACAAACAGATAAAAGAACTTTTAGAAGATGGTATAATTCGACCTTCTAGGTCCCCGTACAATTCACCAGTGTGGATTGTACCTAAAAAGGCAGACGCTTCAGGCGAAAGGAAATATCGCATGGTTATAGATTATCGCAAACTCAAAAAAATAACCATTGCAGATAAATATCCCATTCCCGAGATAAATGAGGTACTTACCCAACTAGGGGACAATAAAGTATTCTCTGTTTTAGATTTGAAAAGTGGCTTCCATCAAATCTTTTTGAAAAATAGTGACATAGAAAAGACCGCCTTCTCCGTAAACAACGGAAAATATGAGTTTACCCGACTCCCATTCGGTCTAAAGAATGCGCCCTCAATTTTCCAACGCGCATTAGATGACATACTTCGAGAACATATTGGAAACATATGTTTTATTTATATAGATGATATCATCATATTTAGCAAAGATGATGATACGCATATTGAGAACTTGGCTAAAATTTTTCAAACTTTACAGAACGCTAGCATGAAATGTCAGCTAGACAAATGTGAGTTCATGAAAAACAAAGTCGAATTCCTTGGATTTGTTGTTTCCGATAGGGGAATAAAAACAAACCCGAGTAAAGTGGCAGCGATAGCAAATTATCCCTGCCCTAAAACTTTGAGGGATCTAAGATCCTTCCTAGGGCTTTCCGGCTACTATACAAGATTTATACAAAATTATGCCAAACTGGCAAACCCCCTAACTTCACTTTTAAGAGGGGAAGATGGACACGTGTCCAAAAGAATGTCATCAAAAAAATTAATTTCGCTAAACAATGAAGCTCTAGACTCTTTTAAGAAACTTAAAAGCAGCTTGGTGTCATCAGAAATAATTCTCCGTTATCCAGATTTCAATAAGGAGTTCCATTTAATTGCTGATGCTTCAAATTTCGCGATCGGAGCAGTTCTATCGCAAGACAATCACCCTATATCATTTCTCTCTAGAACACTTTCCAAAGCCGAAGAAAATTATGCGGCCAACGAGAAAGCGATGCTAGCCATAATTTGGGCACTCAAGGCCCTTAAAAATTACCTGTACGGTAAAGCAAAGGTTAAGATCTTTACAGACCATCAACCTCTGACACATTCTCTGAGTAGCTGGAATGGAAATGCCAGAATCAAGAGATGGAAGGCTTATCTAGAGGAATATGATTATGAAATATTTTATAAACCGGGAGAAGAAAATGTTGTTGCAGATGCACTCTCAAGAATACCTTTAGAGCAGATTAACTCTGTTGCCTCTACACAACATAGCGCCGAAAGTTCTAGCCATGACTTAATCGTTAGCGTCGAAGCCCCAATAAACGTTTTCAGAAATCAAATATTCTTTTACAAATCAGATAAATACGATTACAAGTTTACCATCCCATTTCCTACTTTCCACAGACATGAAATATACCGGCGCGAATACACTACAGCTGACATAATAACAGACCAAAAAAACCATCTCAACCCATCCGTTATTAACGGTATTCACACGACTGAAGATATAATGGGGAAAATACAGACAATCTATAGAAGTCACTTTAAAGGAACCAAAACTCGATTCACCCAGTCTAGGGTAGAAGACTTGACAGACGAAACTGAATTTCAAGGAACTTTTAGAAAGGGCAGTTTACGATTACAATTACAGCTTTCATTCAGTTACCAAGAAACGACCACTAGAAGTATTCTTTGGCAGGAGAGTGACAACAGACCCAGACCAATACGAAACAGCCAGACAAGATAACATTGAAAGACTTAAAGATAAACAGAAAACGGACCGTAGAAACCACAATAAAAATAAAAAGGAAATACGTAATTATCAGCCTGGAGAAGAAATATTCGTTAAAATAAATACTAGATTAGGTTCTAAGCTTTCCCCAAGATATAAAAAAGAAACAGTTAAAGAAAACAAGCACACTACCATAATAACAGAATCAGGAAAAACAGTACATAAAAGCCATATCAAAATCTAAAATTTTTCAGGATATTACTATGGATTACGAACGATGTCGGTGGAACAATTAATTTTACAAACTATACGAATGCACAGATACTGACAATAACCAAAGGGATCGGAAAATTACAAACCTCAACGACCAAACTAATTCATCTCGTTAACCTAGACCAAATCCAAACCGCTTTAGACATTTTAAACGAACATACGGAAAACAGCCTTAAACACAGTCCACTATACTCTACCCTTCAGCATGAGATAAATACAACTATTCACACATTCCAGACAATTACAACCACTCCCAAAAATCGGAAAACTAGATCCTTAAATTGGCTAGGGTCAGGTTGGAAGTACATAGCGGGTAGTCCAGATCATGATGACCTGGTTATGATTGAACAGAATTTAGATAAACTTATAGACAACAATAACCAACAGGTCATTGTTAACAAACAGTTAGAAGAAAGAATAAATAAACTCACTTCAGTATCTAACGCCCTCACAAACTCTATTCGTAAAAGTAGTTCAGTTAGTATCGAAATAGCTATTAGTTTGCACAACCAGATTAGACATCTAAAAGAAGAAATTGTTAACATTAGATATGCCATTCAGTGGGCACGACTAAACGTAGTAAACACACTTTTACTAAATGAAGATGAGTTAATGGAAATTGAAAAAATTTTTAAAAGAAACAACATGCCACCCCTGTCAACGGAAGAAATAATGGAGTTTTCCGATGTCTCAATTTTACATAATAAAACAACACTTTTGTATATTGTTAAAATTCCAAACTTAGAAGAAACACAATACCAAGACATTATGATAAAACCCATAGTAAGAAACAATTCAATTGTACACTTAAACGTTCAAGAAATCTTTGTTTTCGAAAACCTCACCTATGCCATTCCCCAAAATTGTAAAACAATAGAATATATTAAAATATGCAATAAGAAAAAAATTGTTAATATAAGTAATTCAAATTGTATTCCAAAGTTAGTTCAGGGAAAGAAAGCGCTGTGTAGTTTTAGCAATGCCGACCACGTTTCCAAAATAGAAGGAGTGGACGACGGAATCATCCTATTAAACGACTTCTATGGAAATATAACCTGGAACAAAACAGAGCTTCACCTAGGGGGAACCTACCTTGTTCAGCTATCAAACGACTCGTTTATTATCGACAACAAGCGGTTCAGCAATTTGGAACCTACAGTCCTCACCCCCGGAGCACCTCTTACGCAATTTACGGCTGAGGAAAAAGAAAGACTTAAAGTTCTATCACTTGAAGCACTGGAAGCATTGCACATAAATAACACTGGACAGCTGATGCACATAAAGGCCCATTCAACGGTCAACAGCATAACCCTGCTGACGCTCTTTGGCATTGCTCTGACTCTCATCCTGGGCTTGCACACCTATAACCGAAGGCAGAAGAGCATAACATTGCAGTTAGGACCCACGCCTGGAATGGAAACAAAAGTCACAGCGATTGTCGCACCATCAACCTGCGAGCAATCTTTCACTGAGGCACAGTATCAGTTACTTCAGTTCAACAACATTCCCTACTTCTAGAGACCGCTTTAGGACAAGCACAGATTGGAGGGGGAAGTGTTAACAACGAAAATGTTACAATTTAGAATAATGAACTCCAGTACGCAAGTTCCAATCTGCAAGCTCAGCGTCTGCATAATTTCCTGCACGCGCCGAGCTACCAAGCAGAATTCTAAGAATCTGTTTGGCAACCGCTTCCGCTCCCACCAATGCATGTGATTCCAAGAAGACTGCAGCATTTCGACCAACATAACACCAGCCGATGTCGTTGCCTATTGGAAACAGCGAAGCCGACGTCGATCCTCTGCCACCAAGGGCAGCGCAGCTCACAGCCAAGACTCACAGCTTGTTAGGGACAGCTTAGGGTAATCAGTTGCAAATTGGATTTAGATAAATAAAGTCGTTGTTCTTAATTGAACTAAAAAATCTTTTTATTTTTTACTTTGCTCCTTGCAAGTAAATTAACTTGTATGAGCATTAAACAAACATTTTTCTAACAACCTATGAGATATTTTTTGTCTATCTTTTAACCTTTCACTTCGTCTGATGTCTTCATTTTCTATTTTATCATCTGAATGATTTGATTCATCACCAGTGTTGACAACTGGGTCGGCATTCGTGGATTTTTCACTAGGCTGTATATCTGATTTTGAACTATCAGATTTTTCATTACCAGACTCACTGTTTTCCAATGGAAAAAGTTTGTTCAATTTCATTTTCTGCTCCCATGGAGAGAAAATCAACTTCTTGTTCATCATGTGGACGAGAGTCTTTAACCTGTTCCACTCTATCAAGCTGGAACTCAGAGTCTACCGATTGCTCAACACAATTCACAGTCCTAGAATTCAACATGTTGGTTTCATCCACCACAACATCCCTAGCTGTCATAAATTTTCCGATTCCACATTCCACAATTTGAAACCATTTGAAACCATGACTTTTCATCGAACTTTCGTTTTCTAACTTTGTTCTATACATATACTGTCAAACCAAATATCTTAAGATATTTCAATGTTGGCTTTCTGTTCTGCCACATTTCATATGGTGTTTTCTTTTTTGTTCTGCAACGCATTACTTGGGCATTTGTTAATTAAATGGGTAGCTGTTAAAACAGCCTCACCCCAAAAACTTTTATTTATTGTAACTTAGCCCCACTAATCATAGAACGAGCCTTTTCTTTCCTTATCGTTCTAATCATGCGTTCAGATACACCATTCAATTGTGCAGTGTGAGGAATCGTCAAATGATAGCTGATGCCTTTTTCTACGGAATATTCGCGCATCTCATTAGATAGGTATTCTCTACCATTATTTATATATGGATTGACGACTTTTAAGTTGAAATAGGCTTCGCCCTTTGCAATAAAGTCTTGAAATACAGAAAATACATCAGACTTATAGGTTATTAAATAAGGCACACAGTAATTTGTAAATTGATCAATAAAAATAATAACATAGTAATTCTTACTGTCAATTGTAGAAGGTGTTATTGGACCGCAATCGTCTGAATGAGCTACGAATAGGGGTCGCTTAATGTGTGCTTTATTCTTGAATTTATCAAATTTGAGTCTGCATTGCTTTCCATTTATGCAGGCCTCACATAGCTCATTACTTGATTCTACATTCTTTAACAAATGTGTATCCTCAAACAAATGGTTGCGTTTAATATCTAAAAGCTTGTCAATACTTATATGTCCTAATCTTGCATGCCACAAGTTATACTCTGCACAATTTAAATTGTTTGAAATATACGCTTTATGGTTCATTTCGAATTTAACAATTGTTACATTATACTCACTTTGGCCCTTAAGAACCAATTTTCCATTTTTTGTGACCTTTACACCATTTGGATTAAACTCGATAGTCATCCCGGCATCTTGCTTCTTTCTGACTGATTAAAGATTATGAGGAATGTCTTGGCTGAATAGTATATCTTCCAGCGTGATTTCATTGCCATGGCTGCGGAGTTGTACTATTCCTTGAGATGTAGCTTGGATATATTGCCACGCTTGGCTATAGAAATCTCTACAGGCATACGCAGATCGATTTAATCAGCAAACAAATCTTTATCTTTAATAATGTGGTCTGATGCACCCGAGTCTAAGATAAACAAAATATCTCCCTCATGCAACTCGCCAATTTTCTGCATCATCATGAATGCAAAACCAGACCCTGACTGTTCCTGTTTATTTGTATCTTTGTCTGTATTTTGACTACCTGCAATTCTTTTAAAACTGTAGCAATCCTTTTCAAATGTCCCAATTTACCACAGTGAAAACATTTTGGCTTTGGTTTAGTTCCATTATTAAAACCCTTTTTGTTGTTCTTGTAACTAGTATTCATTTTATTTTCTTTCTGAAACAATGGTGTCCTTACTGATAGTTTTCAGCTTTATTTCTTGCTCAAGGAGACGTGTTTTTACAAAGGCCAACGTTAAGTTGCTTTCTGTTAAAGTTACAATCGCTGTTATCACTCCGTCGTAATTGGCAGGAAGAGTTAAAAATAAATGAGCCACTTGGTCCATTTAATCTAATTTGCCTCCTGCAGCTACTAGTTCTGTCATTAAATCATCAAATAAATTAAAATGATTCACTAGTGGTGTATCATCTTTAAGTTTGAATGCTAACAACAGCTTACGTATAGAGAGTTGTAATGCTAAGCTCTTGCGCTCATATACTGCATCTAATTTTTCAAAAATTTTCTTTGCAAAATTTTCATTGCTTGCAAATCCAAGCAGCGAGTCATTTTAATATTCAATAATAATGCTTTTTGCATTCCTCTCTGCCTTTTTCCATTCTGCTACACTATCGATAACTTTTATTAAATCGTTCTCTTCTAAAAGATCCCTGATACGAAACTTCCACACTTAATATTTTTTACCGTCAAACGGCTTTATATTCGTTTTGCTTTATCCATTTTATTTCGCGCTCTTTTGTATTAATTGCCTCACACACACCCACCAGCAGGCGCCAGTTATTTTTTCACAATTTATCCCACACACACACTTATGATTTATCTTTTTCGCCTACTCTACTTTTTGACGATTATCTATGCTTGGGATCACGCATACATACACTCACACACTATTCGTTTCTACTGCCTTTTTACCAGCTCCTTCTTTGGTTTGCCACTTTTGTTCATAGATTTCAGGTTACTTTTCACTTTTATTTTTTTTTTTTTTTTTTTTGAACACTCCAACGAGTCCCAAAGTTGTAAAACATTTAATTATTGTATTTTTTGCTGGGCCCATAACCTGTTTGAATTTATACTATTACCAGTGGTTACCCGCTTATCTACAACAACCAAATAATAACAAAGCTTTGTTTTTCGTATTAAATTCAAAATAACTTTTAATATTCTTTTCGTCGTGCACAACTCGCCGTCTACTAAAAGAATGAAGAAGGGAAAAATGAGCATGCATAGATGTAAAGCTGCTTCTCTCTCTCTCTCTCCGAGCAGATCAGTCGTCCTCTTTTCCCCTTCGCAGATTAATGGGACTTTTGCTATTGCCCATACATATATGAAGAACTTTAGCATTTTACTTTAAATACGCATACATATTATATATGGCTATGTTTAATAAATCATCAGCAACCTCGGACAAATTCTCAGCCACAACAATAATCGACGCTCACGCAGCAATAGTCGATTCCAAGGCAATATTCGTAGCCAGACTTCACAACCTAACAACAGCAACAAAAACTGTTGGTTTTACACCATGTTTGGCGATAAAGCACAGAACTGTCTGAGCTCCAGACGTTCAACACCAATTTAAAAAAGCTAAGTTCAGCTATCGAAGATCATAAAGGCAACTTCGATAGTCAATCCGACATTGCCTTTCCACAAACATCAAAACATCGTATTGATTCAAAAAAAAGGGAAAATTTTTCTTATTGACACGGGTGCAGACGTATCCGCTATACCAGTTTCAATGAAAACCCTCATTTCGCAGCAAATGGCAGTATAATCAAATAGTTTGGTACAACATGTCTAACCTTGGACTTACGATTACGTTGTTCATTTTCATGAAACTTTATCATCGCAGACGTCAGTATTCCAATCATCGGATCGGATTTTTTACAGCACTACAACTTGCTTGTGGATATAAAACGCCAAAAACTGATTGACGCTTAAACATTGCTTACACGTAACGCTATTTGCAACCTTTAATCTTGAACCTCAAACATTCAACTCAGCATGCAAATTTTGAAAACTATTGGAGAAATTCCAATCTGTCTCTTAACTGGATCATACAACAACCAAACCAACCACATCAGATTTCACCCACTACATTGACACAAAAGGAGCACCCACTTTTTCAAAACCTCGTCGTCTTACTCCTGATAAGCTTGCAGCAGCAAGGTCAAAGTATCTGCTCAAAATCGGAGTATGTCGTCCATCAAAGAGCCCATAGGCATCACCTTTGCACATGGTCCGTAAAGCAACAGGCGATTTGCGGCCATGTCGTGACTATAGAGCTCCCAATGCGCGGAGGATTCCTGATCGGTACCCACTGCAGCACATTCAGGATTGCACACATATTATGAGTTAAGAAAATATTCTCAAAAATTGATCCTTATCGCGCTTGTCACCAGATTCGAATTGAACTACGTGAAACTCCACTACTCCTACTGTTCCTTTGGGCTATACGAATTTACACATATGACATTTCGATTGTGCAACGCAGCACAGGCATTCCAGCGCTACATGGACGTCGCCCTCAGAGATCTCGACTTTCTTTTCGTATATGTAGATCGCCGTAGCATCAAGCAACGCTGAACAACATGAGCGATTACAACGTTACCACCTCACAATAAACCCACTCGACTCTCATGGCATCAAACCTTTGCCTGACAAGGTCAAAGCAATTATTGATTTTCCATTACCCAAAGTTGGAAAGGAACTTGGACGATTTCTGGCAATGATCGACTTTGACAGAAGATTTCAGCCCAAAGCACTCGAATATCAAGCACCTTTGTTGCAGTTAATTCTAGGCTACAAGAAGAATGATTATTCTTTAACTAACCGGACAGATGAAAATATACACCATTTCCAACAGTACAAGCAACAGCAACCCTCCTAGTTCACCCATCTTCAGATGCAAGCCATCTCTTTCACTAAGCACATACGCTAGTGATACAGTAGTCAGAGTCACGAAATCGAGAATAATGAATATCAGTCAATGGGATTTTTCAGTGTAAAGCTAACAGACGCTCAGCCCATATACAGCTCGTATGATCGCGAATAACTTGCCATCTACCTCAGCATCAAACATTTTCGCTATATGTTAGAAGGCAAATCATTTCATGTCCGCACTGACCACAAACCGCAGATATACCTCTTCGTTCAAAGGCCAGACAAGGCATCACCCAGACAACTCCGCCAATTGGACTTTATTGCTGAGTTCTCAACAACCATCCTATACGTCGCTGGAGTTGAGAACACAACAGCAGACAAATTGTCTCGCATAGAAGCAAAGCAACATCATCGACTAAGAATAAATAGCTTCAGCACAATGCGATTGCCCAGAGCTTAAAACACTTTTGGAAAACAATTCAACACTGCACCTCAAATCTGTAAACTTACCACATTCAGAAACTCCAATCTTATGTGTACTCCTACAATTCGACCATTTATTCTGAAACCATTCAGCAAACTTCACAACGTCGCTCTTGGAGGCAATTAAGACTCTTAAGGCAGCTAAAATGTGTCAACACAGAATCAACTGGCCAAGCAAACTACCTATCATCTTGTTTGGATTACGATCAGCATTATACCCTTCGACCATTGAAAATGGTCAAAAAAGGGTATATTAACATTGTGCAGAAGGAGGCGTGGTAGACCCCACAAAGTACATATATTCTTGCTCAGCATCACTAGCCGAGTCGATTGAGCCATGTCCATTTCCTGCACGCGCCGAGCTACCAAGCAGAATTCTAAGAATCTGTTTGGCAACCGCTTCCGCTCCCACCAATGCATGTGATTCCAAGAAGACTGCAGCATTTCGACCAACATAACACCAGCCGATGTCGTTGCCTATTGGAAACAGCGAAGCCGACGTCGATCCTCTGCCACCAAGGGCAGCGCAGCTCACAGCCAAGACTCACAGCTTGTTAGGGACAGCTTAGGGTAATCAGTTGCAAACTGGATTTAGATAAATAAAGTCGTTGTTCTTAATTGAACTAAAAAATCTTTTTATTTTTTACTTTGCTCCTTGCAAGTAAATTAACTGGCGCCCGAGCAGGGACCGGTACGCGTACGATACAGCAAAATGTCTTGTAAGTTCGTGGCTAGCAATTACATTTGCTGCAACCGGTCTAAGCGCGAGTGATAGTGAACGTGCAACTCCGAAAAACCAACATTTTTCGTTCGTTCAAATCAACTCCGGCAAATTGAACTTAACTTGTTCATATGCCCATCGGTGGACTCCAAGGACTGAAGGCAGGGCCACAGACCACCCCTCAACCCTGTACGCATCGCAGGATCCCTAGTAGTCGTGGGACAAAAAGGATGAAATCCGGATGGTCGGAGGGAGGAGCCACATCATCAAAGCTGTCTATAGTACTGTAAGATTACACAAACCAATTTAAAAAAACAAACTAACAAAAACTGAAAGAAATACAAATAGACTTAAGTAAACACGGATATTGTTATAAAAAACCGTAAAACGATAAATCAAACAAAAAGATCACAAAAGTGATATAACTTATTCCAACTTTACGATTCCCAAGGGACCCTCTAAAGTAAAAGGAAAAAACCAGCCTCTGGTTATAAAACTTATAAAAAACTCAAACACACACACACATACGCAAACAACGAATTATATTTAAGAAAACACAACATCTTACTAATCCACCTCAAAAATAATTAGAAATAAGCTCCATCATTTGCTCCCTTGACTCATCTAAAACTCGACCCATTCTTAACTCGGATTCACTTAGTGTTTTATGGCTAACGCGAACAACCTAATCAGGCCCTCGATACTTAGTGCAGAAGCTTGTAGACAACGCCTTAGACGACAGGAAGAACAAGAACTCAATAGAAGTATGGTTAAAAATATAGATAGAGCTGCATTAGCAGCAACAGTGAGCGAAATCCTAGCACAACAATTGCCAGGTTTGTTGAGACGTCACAATTCTCAAGAAGAATTCGCAAACGTAACAGATCAGGTAATTGCCCCAGAGCATGCAGGGAACTTAGGTGAATTGGACAGAGTGCCGGATATAGTGAAAACTATCCGAGACTTTTCAGGAGATCTTTCAGAGTTCAGCTCATGGAAAAAGGGAGTAGACCGTATCTTAGAAGCGTACAGTGCTTACCAGGGTACCCCAAAATACTATGGTATCTTACATACCATACGTAATAAGATTGTAGGACACGCTGACATGGCACTAGACTCCTACAATACTCCATTGAACTGGTCAGCGATCTCTAAATGTCTGACTCTGCACTACGCAGACAAACGCGACATTAACACATTAGAATACCAAATGACAATGCTTATACAGGGTGCTAACCAATCGGTGGAAGAGTTCCATCAAACGGTTTATAAACACCTATCCCTAATCCTTAACAAGATAGGTTGTATGGGGTTAGGAAGAGAAGCAGAATTGTTAATGACCAAAATGTACAGAGACAAGGCTCTAGACACCTTTGTACGAGGATTACAAGGCGACTTGCCTCGACTACTGGGAATCAAAGAACCAGTAGACTTACCCTCAGCATTGCACCTTTGCCTCAAGTTAGAAAACCAGAACTTCAGGGCAAGACATGCAACAAACATGGGACAGACAAGACAGTTTAGGAACCAAACTTCAAAGCCTTCCCCTGCTCCTCGTAGTAATTCATTTATTAATAGACAACCACCAATTCCGCCCTCAAGAACTCAATATTACCAATTCGGACAACAACCACCGACCGCTGTACCACGACAAAATTCAAACAACTTCAGCTATCAGCCAGCAGCTGCACCTCGACCTTTTCAAAATAGGCAATTCCCGCCACAACAGTCAGCGCCACCTAGGCCACAGGCCCCAAAGCCACTGCCTCGTCCAGAACCCATGGATGTGGATCCCAGTGTTCAGACCAGAATGGTAAATTATATGAACAGACCTCGCTTGGAACCAGGCAAAAGACCACCCGGTCCAATACCAGATGGAATGAAGCGACAAAGAAACTTTAACATACAGACTACAACGGAAGGAAACGAAACGCGACCCACTGAGACTCCATTAACAATGACGGACTATGAACAAGCTATGGCAGAGTACGAGGATCACAACAACCTTGACGACGACCTGGACGATTATGTAGATCAGATAGATGAAGCCGACGATGACAATAACGGTTACGACTACTACGATGACGCTGCACTGAATTTTTTAGAATAAAGAATTCCTCTCTTCCATATTTCGTATGTAAGATGAGGAATGGCAAATTTATTAAAATACTTATAGACACCGGTTCAAACAGGAACTACATCCAACCTAAATTCGTCAACAACCCTATACCGAACAAATCACCTTTCAATGCTGTCTCAGTAGGCGGTAGTACAGTAGTTACACACCATAAAGTAGCGAACCTTTTCAATATTCAGGATGTTAAAATAAAGTTTTTCCTGTTGCCCACGTTGAAATCTTTTGATGCCATCTTGGGCAACGACAGTTTAAAAGAATTAGGGGCTGAGATAAAAACCAGCAAAAATATTATGACGTTAAAAAACGGCATCTCGATCCCCATTCAAGAAAAAACATTTGAAGCAGTCAACACAATTATTCCGAGAACGTCCCACTTGTCCGATACACAAAAAGCCAAGCTAAGCGAATTACTCAAGTCATTTCCAGACTTGTTCGCAAACCCAAACCAGAAACTGACCTACACAACAAATGTGAAGGCAGCGATCCGAACCTCGTACGATACTCCGGTTTACTCGAAATTCTATCAGTATCCAATGACGCTGAAAGATGAAGTAAACAAACAGATAAAAGAACTTTTAGAAGATGGTATAATTCGACCTTCTAGGTCCCCGTACAATTCACCAGTGTGGATTGTACCTAAAAAGGCAGACGCTTCAGGCGAAAGGAAATATCGCATGGTTATAGATTATCGCAATTGGCCGTCAGCCGTCAGAGACAGTAAGGGGAATCACATGTAACCCCAGCTTTGGCTGGGGTACGTGCCGTCCTTGCTCCTACTGTCGGAAGTGCGGCTATACTCTCCACGTGAGGGCGGCTGGAAGCAGGCCCCTAGCACGGTCATGTCTCTGCTAGGGGTGCTGACTAATTGTAGTCGGGCGAAGATTGTGATTCTATAAATCACCCCAATCCAAGGCGGAACAGCATACGCCAAGGGATGCATGGCCGGGGGGTAGCCCGGTCGTTAGTATGCGGACTCTGGATACCTGTCGCCCTCCAGTTTCATCTAGACTTCCCACGGCACGCGGGCTATGCCGTGGGTGACCTTCCCCTTCCCGCCTACTCGTGGGTCCAAAGTATGGATATAAATTTTATAAAAGATAAGTCCGATGCGACTTCGACAGCATCAACCCAGGGCGAGGCCTTAACGGCCGACCCCAACAACAGCACTGCAGCCAGTGGGCTGCTGGCTTCCACCCCCAATACCACGGGTCTTGGCCCTGGTACTTTAGGGGACCCGGACAGGCCACGAACTCCCTTGGACGATGAGTTCGCCAGTGCTGACTTCCCGTCCAATAGCTGCTCAGGCCGGCAGCAGCTCGTCGAGGTGATGTCCTCTGACGCTGAAGCTGACGCTGACCTGATCAGCCTCGTTGACGACGCTTCCGTGGCCTCGCAGAGGTCAGGTCTAACGGAAGCAGGCTCTCAGATACAGCGGCTGCGACTGGACTCTGAGAACGCCTTTGTGAAGATGAAGACCCGTGAGAAGAGGCTTTTCAAAGCCGCACTCGCAAAGGGTTCGAGCAGAGCAGAAGCTCTGGCTATCGCCACCGCGCCCCCCGTGGAAACCAAGGCCAAACGGACGCGCGCTGACGATACCGTCCTCGAACCTCAAGGGTCTTCAAAGAAGCCCAAAAAGACTCATGTGGAGTCCACAAAGCCACCTCTCAGCCAGGTGTCGAGCAGCGTGAAACTGGGCTTCACTTCGGCTGACTCAAAAAACCCGCTTTCACCGGAGCAAGTGGCCACGGTGAAAGCAAGCATTGCCAAGGCTCTGCTTCATCCCACATCGGGTGCCAGTCCGGGTTTCGAGGGTTGTATACCTCGAAATGAGTGGCTGCTCCTGGTGTGCGAGGATAGCCGCACTGCCGACTGGGTCAGGGGAGCCGTTGGACACATCAGGTCCATCAGCTCCCTTGACATTAAACTACTGGAGGAGTCTGAGTTCCCCAAAGCTCACCTCATTAGAGGATACTTCCCCAGTAGTGCTGGACTCACACCCGCCGATATTTTGCGATACCTTGGTATCCAAAACGAGGAGTTGTTCTCGACAAAACTGTGGCGTGTGGTCCAGCATACCCTTAGCGGTACTACGACTCACCTCGCGATGTTGGTCGACGAGGAGTCGTATAAGGCTCTGACGGAGTGCAACGGGAAGGTGAAATTCGTCTTTGGACGAGTCAAACTTCTCCTGAAGAACTCCGTCCCCAGAGCCTCTCCCTCCCCGGCCCGTCCCCCATCCCCCTCTCCAACCATTCCCCCCCCTTCCAGCGCACCTCCGGAAGCGTCAAAGGTGGCCCCTACCTATGCGACAGCAGTGGCTGCCGCACCGGTGGCGTCCACCAGTGCTGCGGCCGCAGTGGCGCTGAAAGCCCCCATCCCCAAACCCCCGACCATTCTGGTCTCCGCCCCCAACCCCTCAACGGGCCGCACCAAGCCGGTGGCTGGCAGCGGGCGCCTCCTGGCCCCTGCCAGACCCACAGTCAGCGCTGGGCGCAAACAACCCGCAAGGGCACCTCCCACGACTGGGATCGCTAGGCGTCCTCCCCCGAGCAGCTCAGCCAGACTGCCGAAGGGCATCCGAGGCAACGACTCTCGGGGGGGCAAGGCATGTGGCCTTGTCACCAAGGCGCTGAGAGAGGATGCGGAGCGCAACTAGAGTGCTCCAGGCGAACCTGCACCACGCCAGAGGAGCGTCAGCCACCCTGTGCAGGGTGGTCTGCAAAGAGGAGATTGACCTGGCTCTCGTCCAAGAGCCATGGTTAATAGGTGGCCTCGTCCGTGGACTATCATGCGGATCATGTAAGTTATTATATGACCGTATGGGAGGTGCCCCTCGCACTGCTATACTGATCAATAACAGTGTGAGACACTTTCCTTTAACCAACTTCATCCACAGAGACCTGGTGGCAACGGCTATGGAGGTAGCCACTGCTGATGGCGTCCGGGAAGTGGTGATCGCCTCTGCTTACTTCCCGGGCGATGTGGATGATGTACCCCCGCAGAGGTTCAGCGGCTTGTGGGATTCTGCCGCCTCCACAACAAGCCGCTCGTGATTGGCTGTGATGCCAACGCCCATCACACAATCTGGGGGAGCAGCGACGTCAACAAACGTGGTGAGTCTCTCCTTGATTATCTAATGTGTTGTCATTTAGACATAGCGAACGTCGGATGTAAACCGACGTTTATTAATTCCATTAGGGAAGAGGTATTAGATCTCACCCTAATAAGCAACTCAATTGCGAGTTCGCTTATAAACTGGCGGGTCACAGACGAAGCCACCTTGTCGGACCATCAGCACATCAGGTTCGACCTTCCTGGCCAAGTCGAGATCCGCCAGAACTCCTTTTGTCCTAAAAAGACTAATTGGGAACTCTTCAAAGTCTCTGTGGCTTTGAAAGCAGACATGTTGATCAGCAATCCTAACTCTGTCAGTGAGATAGAACTTGCTGCCAACCTGCTCCAAGATGTGCTTATTTCGTCCTTCGAAGCCAGCTCAGTTCGGAAGACACTAACGGTCAACCGTAAAGTTCCTTGGTGGAACGAAGAGCTGGCTGCTCAAAGAAGGAAGGTTAGAAGCCTTTTCAACAAGGCCAGATCTAACCGTATAAGTTGGGACGTCTATAGGGACGCTCTCACAAACTATAATAAGAACATTAGACGCTCCAAACGCGATACGTGGCGCAGCTACTGTGGTAGCATAGAATCTCTGCCAGAGGCAGCGAGGCTACACAAGGTATTAGCCAAAGGATCGTCTAATGGTATAGGGCTTCTTAAAAGAGCAGATGGCTCTTTCACTCAAGATCGTAGGGAAGCACTTGAACTTTTACTACAAGTTCACTTCCCAGGTTCCGTGGCCAACCCAGATCTATCCAGTCACGTTGACGCCACCTGGTCACCTGACCCACGTGGAACCAGTTTATCTGGTACCATCTTCGATCCTGAAAAGGTCAAATGGGCTGTAGATTCCTTCGCTCCCTTCAAAGCCCCAGGGGGTGATCAAATCTTTCCAGCCCTTCTCCAAAACAGTCTGGATCATATCCTTGATCCACTGGTCGGCCTTCTTAGAGCCAGTCTCACGTGGGGACACATACCCAACTCTTGGAGGAGAGTCAATGTGGTATTCATCCCCAAACAGGGGAATCGTCCTCTTGACCAGCCTAAGTCCTACCGACCGATCAGCCTTACCTCCTTTCTGCTTAAGACTGCGGAAAGGCTCCTAGACTTGCACATTCGGTGCTCTCTGCAGGAAAACAACCCTCTGCACCCCACGCAGTTCGCGTATATAGCCGGTAGATCGACAGAGGTCGCTCTCCACAAATTAGTGAGTAAGATCGAAAAGGCCTTCGTATCAAAGAACATTGCTCTGTGCTCTTTTCTTGATATAGAGGGTGCTTTCGATAATACCGGCTACGGGTCTATCTCTACTGCGCTTGAGCGCAGGAACATTGCCCGTCCCATAATCCGGTGGATTGACGCCATGCTCAAACACCGGACTATCTCCTCTACCCTGGACACAACGACCGCCCATATTAGTGCGGTAAAAGGGTGTCCCCAGGGAGGGGTTTTATCCCCCTTGCTCTGGTCCCTAGTAGTTGACGAACTACTAATCATACTCGCAGAACAGGGCGTGGAAGCGATTGGCTATGCCGACGACCTGGCTCTTGTAGTGAACGGGAACTATGCCAACACCGTGACAGAGCTGATGCAATCAGCTCTGAACACGGTGAGTAGATGGTGCGATGATGTAGGTCTTAGCATCAATCCTCAAAAGGCAATCATTGTTCCCTTCACTAAGCGTTACTCTATTGACATTGGTCAATTACATATTGGCGGCTCTCCTGTGGAACTTTCCAACGAAGTCAAGTATCTAGGGGTAACCCTTGATAAGCGACTAAACTGGAACTCCCACTTGCATAATACTCTATCAAAGGCCACTCATGCCATGTGGGCATGTAGAAGGCTTTTCGGTAGAATATGGGGTCTCAAATCCTGCACCATTAGGTGGCTTTTTGAGATGATGGTAAGACCGATCGTAACCTACGCTGCTATTGTGTGGTGGCCCAAGGTTACGCAGGTCACTGCCATCAATAAATGCACTAAATTGCATAGGCTGCTCTGCCTTTCCTTGACGGGTGCACTCCGCACCTGTCCCACTGCAGCAATGGAATCGATTTTGAATCTGACTCCGCTGCATATCCGTATAAAAGAAGCTGCTGCTATGAGCCTTCTTAGAATCAAGCTCCAATCTGGGCTTCTAGCTACCGAATCTGGGCATGCTAGCCTACTCAAAGACATTCCTGGCTTAGAGATCTGCACTAGATCAGATTCTATGACCAAGGAACTCTTCTTTGGTGCAAAATTTAGAACCCTCATCCCGGACCGCAGGGTTTGGGATGCTGGCAACCCCATCAGAGACCCAAATGGTATACATTGGTACACCGACGGGTCAAAGACTGAACAGGGGGTTGGAGCTGGGATACATGGTCCCAACTCCAGAACCTCGATTGCTATGGGCAACTGGCCCACAGTTTTCCAATCAGAGGTTCACGCCATTGAGTTCTGCTGCCGTCTTATCCTTGAGAAGGGGACTAGAGGAGCGAAAATATACATCTTCTCGGACAGCCAAGCGGCCATACTAGCCCTCTCCTCAAAAAGAGTAGGCTCGCGTATGGTGGCTGACTGCTGGAATTGTCTCCAGAGGCTGTCAATAAGGAATAAAGTCACCCTAATTTGGGTACCTGGGCACTCTGGCTTCCAGGGCAATGAGCTGGCGGACGAACTAGCGAGGGCTGGGTCATCAGCCACCTTGCTCGGCCCCGAACCCTTCTGTGGCGTGGGGTGGTCTACTATCTCCTCCCTTGTGAAAACCTGGGCTGGAAGATTGACCGAACGCTACTGGTTCTTCCAACCAGGGATGCGGCAGGCTAAAGAGCTTACCAATCCCAAAGTTGATCGAAGGACCAAGCTACTCTCCAGGAGAGACCTATATCTCCTTATTGGCTACCTAAGTGGCCACCACTTGGTGAACTACCACCTCAAAAAAATGCGTTTGTCCTCGGACGCGGAGTGCAGGCTCTGCAAAGAGGACGATGAAACTACTAAACACATTCTATGTGACTGTCCGGCCTTGGTATGGACAAGGAGGAAACATCTGCACGTGGAAATCGCAACTCCAGAGCAGATTGTCCGTTCCTCGACGAAAGATCTGTTATGCTTCATTAGGGAAGCAGAACAGCTTTTGTCATGACAGGGAGAGCATTCTGGGTACAAAAGATCATATTGGTCGCAGTGCCTCGCGCTTTCTCCGCTGGAAGACTCCCTCTTCTATAATAATAATAATAATAGATTATCGCAAACTCAACAAAATAACCATTGCAGATAAATATCCCATTCCCGAGATAAATGAGGTACTTACCCAACTAGGGGACAATAAAGTATTCTCTGTTTTAGATTTGAAAAGTGGCTTCCATCAAATCTTTTTGAAAAATAGTGACATAGAAAAGACCGCCTTCTCCGTAAACAACGGAAAATATGAGTTTACCCGACTCCCATTCGGTCTAAAGAATGCGCCCTCAATTTTCCAACGCGCATTAGATGACATACTTCGAGAACATATTGGAAACATATGTTTTATTTATATAGATGATATCATCATATTTAGCAAAGATGATGATACGCATATTGAGAACTTGGCTAAAATTTTTCAAACTTTACAGAACGCTAGCATGAAATGTCAGCTAGACAAATGTGAGTTCATGAAAAACAAAGTCGAATTCCTTGGATTTGTTGTTTCCGATAGGGGAATAGAAACAAACCCGAGTAAAGTGGCAGCGATAGCAAATTATCCCTGCCCTAAAACTTTGAGGGATCTAAGATCCTTCCTAGGGCTTTCCGGCTACTATACAAGATTTATACAAAATTATGCCAAACTGGCAAACCCCCTAACTTCACTTTTAAGAGGGGAAGATGGACACGTGTCCAAAAGAATGTCATCAAAAAAATTTATTTCGCTATATAACTCTTTTAAGAAACTTAAAAGCAGCTTGGTGTCATCAGAAATAATTCTCCGTTATCCAGATTTCAATAAGGAGTTCCATTTAATTGCTGATGCTTCAAATTTCGCGATCGGAGCAGTTCTATCGCAAGACAATCACCCTATATCATTTCTCTCTAGAACACTTTTCAAAGCCGAAGAAAATTATGCGGCCAACGAGAAAGCGATGCTAGCCATAATTTGGGCACTCAAGGCCCTTAAAAATTACCTGTACGGTAAAGCAAAGGTTAAGATCTTTACAGACCATCAACCTCTGACACATTCTCTGAGTAGCTGGAATGGAAATGCCAGAATCAAGAGATGGAAGATGGATGAAATATTTTATAAACCGGGAAAAGAAAATGTTGTTGCAGACGCACTCTCAAGAATACCTTTAGAGCATATTAACTCTGTTGCCTCTACACAACATAGCGCCGAAAGTTCTAGCCATGACTTAATCGTTAGCGTCGAAGCCCCAATAAACGTTTTCAGAAATCAAATATTCTTTTACAAATCAGATAAATACGATTACAAGTTTACCATCCCATTTCCTACTTTCCATAGACATGAAATATACCGGCGCGAATACACTACAGACGACATAATAACAGACCTAAAAAACCATCTCAACCCATCCGTTATTAACGGTATTCACACGACTGAAGATATAATGGGGAAAATACAGGCAATCTATAGAAGTCACTTTAAAGGAACCAAAACTCGATTCACCCAGTCCAGGGTAGAAGACTTGACAGACGAAACTGAACAGGAAGAAAGAATTCTTCAAATACATAGGAGAGCACATCGAAATGCTCTAGAAAACCAAAAACAACTAGCAGAAACCTGTTACTTCCCAAGAATGAAACAAAAAATTATACATTTAGTCAAGCAATGTAAAGTTTGCAAAGAAGCTAAATATGACAGACACCCCCCAAATCCCGAACTTCAAGAAACTCCTATTCCAGAATACCCCGGTCACATATTGCACATCGACATCTACTCTACTGAACGACACTTAGTACTCACTGCAATAGATAAGTTCTCTAAACTAGCGCAAGCTAAAATTATAAATTCTAAAGCGATAGAGGACATCAGAACTCCTCTGCGTGATATCATATTTTATTTCGGAGTCCCTAAACATATCGTTATGGACAACGAAAAAGCTTTCAATTCCCCATGAATTAAGTTCATGCTGGAACAGCTACAAATGATAGTTTACACCGTCCTACCATATAAGAGTACCGTTAACGGTCAGATAGAACGCTTCCATTCAACACTTTCAGAAATAATGAGATGCCTCAAGAAGGAAGGCACAGAAAGGAATTTCAAGGAACTTTTAGAAAGGGCAGTTTACGAGTACAATTACAGCTTTCATTCAGTTACCAAGAAACGACCACTAGAAGTATTCTTTGGCAGGAGAGTGACAACAGACCCAGACCAATACGAAACAGCCAGACAAGATAACATTGAAAGACTTAAAGATAAACAGAAAACGGACCGTAGAAACCACAATAAAAATAAAAAGGAAATACGTAATTATCAGCCTGGAGAAGAAATATTCGTAAAAATAGATTAGGTTCTAAGCTAGATTAGGTTCTAAGCTTTCCCCAAGATATAAAAAAGAAACAGTTAAAGAAAACTAGCACACTACCATAATAACAAAATCAGGAAAAACAGTACATAAAAGCCATATCAAAATCTAAAATTTTTCAGGATATTACTATGGATTACGAACGATGTCGGTGGAACAATTAATTTTACAAACCATACGAATGCACAGATACTGACAATAACCAAAGGGATCGGAAAATTACAAACCTCAACGACCAAAATAATTCATCTCGTTAACCTAGACCAAATCCAAACCGCTTTAGACATTTTAAACGAACATACGGAAAACAGCCTTAAACACAGTCCACTATACTCTACCCTTCAGCATGAGATAAATACAACTATTCACACATTCCAGACAATTACAACCACTCCCAAAAATCGGAAAACTAGATCCTTAAATTGGCTAGGGTCAGGTTGGAAGTACATAGCGGGTAGTCCAGATCATGATGACCTGGTTATGATTGAACAGAATTTAGATAAACTTATAGACAACAATAACCAACAGGTCATTGTTAACAAACAGTTAGCAGAAAGAATAAATAAACTCACTTCAGTATCTAACGCCCTCACAAACTCTATTCGTAAAAGTAGTTCAGTTAGTATCGAAATAGCTATTAGTTTACACAACCAGATTAGACTTCTAAAAGAAGAAATTGTTAACATTAGATATGCCATTCAGTGGGCACGACTAAACGTAGTAAACACACTTTTACTAAATGAAGATGAGTTAATGGAAATTGAAAAAATTTTTAAAAGAAACAACATGCCACCCCTGTCAACGGAAGAAATAATGGAGTTTTCCGATGTCTCAATTTTACATAATAAAACAACACTTTTGTACATTGTTAAAATTCCAAACTTAGAAGAAACACAATACCAAGACATTATGATAAAACCCATAGTAAGAAACAATTCAATGGTACACTTAAACGTTCAAGAAATCTTTGTTTTCGAAAACCTCACCTATGCCATTCCCCAAAATTGTAAAACAATAGAATATATTAAAATATGCAATAAGAAAAAAATTGTTAATATAAGTAATTCAAATTGTATTCCAAAGTTAGTTCAGGGAAAGAAAGCGCTGTGTAGTTTTAGCAATGCCGACCACGTTTCCAAAATAGAAGAAGTGGACGACGGAATCATCCTATTAAACGACTTCGATGGAAATATAACCTGGAACAAAACAGAGCTATCAAACGACTCGATTATTATCGACAACAAGCGGTTCAGCAATTTGGAACCTACAGTCCTCACCCTCGGAGCACCTCTTACGCAATTTACGGCTGAGGAAAAAGAAAGACTTAAAGTTCTATCACTTGAAGCACTGGAAGCATTGCATATAAATAACACTGGACAGCTGATGCACATAAAGGCCCATTCATCGGTCAACAGCATAACCCTGCTGACGCTCTTTGGCATTGCTCTGACTCTCATCCTGGGCTTGCACACCTATAACCGAAGGCAGAAGAGCATAACATTGCAGTTAGGACCCACGCCTGGAATGGAAACAAAAGTCACAGCGATTGTCGCACCATCAACCTGCGAGCAATCTTTCACTGAGGCACAGTATCAGTTACCTCAGTTCAACAACATTCCCTACTTCTAGAGACCGCTTGAGGACAAGCACAGATTGGAGGGGGAAGAGTTAACAACGAAAATGTTACAATTTAGAATAATGAACTCCAGTACGCAAGTTCCAATCTGCAAGCTCAGCGTCTGCATAATTTCCTGCACGCGCCGAGCTACCAAGCAGAATTCTAAGAATCTGTTTGGCAAACGCTTCCGCTCCCACCAATGCATGTGATTCCAAGAAGACTGCAGCATTTCGACCAACATAACACCAGCCGATGTCGTTGCCTATTGGAAACAGCGAAGCCGACGTCGATCCTCTGCCACCAAGGGCAGCGCAGCTCACAGCCAAGACTCACAGCTTGTTAGGGACAGCTTAGGGTAATCAGTTGCAAATTGGATTTAGATAAATAAAGTCGTTGTTCTTAATTGAACTAAAAAATCTTTTTATTTTTTACTTTGCTCCTTGCAAGTAAATTAACTTGTATTTTCGGTAATTGACATGGCATGGAAAAGAAGAGTCGAGAAACAGCTCGCGCTTCGCGCTCGCATCGTTTGTCCTTTTCTTTCATGCACAAGTAATTTAGTTCTGACGTCATCGACAACTTCGTTGCTGGTCGAAGGGTCGAACTGGTTTATCTAACAACTTCAGTATTTATTGTCCGATCGGATTGCAATTTGGAGGATTAGTTCATATAGTATTTAACTATATATATACTAAAGCAGATCGTTAAGAAATGAGTAAATCGCAATGTAAATCAAAATTGGCGGTTTGCGGGGGCGGTAGGCGTGTTATTCCAAATTGAAAATAAACTTCATCTGCGTATGGTATACAGGAATCTTCATGCTAAATTTGGTGTCCCTAGCTTTTGTAATAGCTGAGATCGGCGCGTTCATCCAGACAGACAGAAAAACGGACATGGCTCAATCGACTCGGCTATTGATCCTGAGCAAGAATATATATACTTTATGGGGTCTCCGACGCCTCCTTCTGCCCTTTTTTTGACCATTTTCAATGGTCCAAGGGTATAAAAAGTTCATAGGCGCAGCCGGTAGGATATTGAAAAAAGAAAATTTTTGGAAAACTTTTTATCCTTTCACAATCTAGTGAAAAGAGGAAACTTGTATGACCAAGTAACCTTTTCTGATTGTACCCGCGAATTGGCCGCAACAAAGTGATTCGGTTCGTTTAAAGTGACTAAAATCGGTATCCGCACCTGTGCGATCGGAGTTAATTTAAAGACCTAATTTTTGGCCCGCTTCGTGAAGTGAGACCGCCACTAAGGTGTAACACAATTGACTAAAAACCAAAGTGCACAGTGCAGTTCACATAGGACATAAGTCTCGACATTCTGTAGCAGTCTGTGAACAAGAAAAGAAACTAAACAACCACTTAAAAAAAAAATAAATAAATAAAAATCATCATGGCGTTAGCAAATTTACGCAAAAATACACCAAGTACCGCAATTCTCTGGAGACCCATGCAGTCTCAGCTCGTTAATCAGATGTATCGAATACCTGTTGAACTTATACCCTTCGAATCACGGAATTCAAGACTCAGACGCCCCTGGAGGAACTATTAAGAAGGTTGTATTGCACACCCTTTAGAGGTAACTTACGTCAATTCTGTGAACAATTAGAAGATAAGTCAACTGTAATTATAAATAAGTTAGCATTAAAAGATGACCGAAATAACACAACGGTTTATACACAAGCAATGGCAACTACTATTAAAAATACAATTCAACGCTCACTCCCCGATAGGCGGTTCATGACTTCAGCGAGGCATGACATTTCAACCGTTCAAAAATTAAAACAAGTCGCCCAACAAGTAGGTCTATATGAAACCCCAATTTCAAAAAAAATCCGATAGTCAGCCAAGACTAAACTCAAATTCAATTAACACCTATAACAATACAAACATTAATCAAAAACACTTACCCTCAACCAACGATTCGTTCGCCCCTTTATTCCATTAAAAAAAACCTCGCAGATCCAAACCACTAACGAAAACAATCAAATCCTTTCTAAATAAACTCCTCCGACCAGACAACAGCAATTTAATCAGAACAGGAATTTATACAACGAATTCAGAACAGATTTACTTCATGATTGTCTAAACGACACCCGAAACTACTATCAGCCCCCCAACAATCAAGAGTGCCGAATAAGCGTTTTAAAGAAGGTAGCGGACAGTCACGTATGCAGACAGATGAAAGTCATCACCAGTACGAATTAGGTTACGATAACGAAATTGCCCATTACAATAATAACGACGAACAGTTCTACGAAGATCAATTACAGAATACTCAGACAGAAATGTTTACAGATTAGCAATATCAATAAGCTGAAAATTTTCCAATACAAGGCTGGGATCCAACCAATACATAGAGATCATGTTTAAAAACCACAGATAATGCTTCTATAGTTGACACTGGCTCTTCAATAAACACGATCAGCTAAAATTTTTTTAACCTCCAAGTTAAAGATAAACAAATAACTGTCCGAAGTATGACTGGCTATTCTAAATTAAATAAATATGTAGACCTTCCAGCCAACGGTAATTTTCAGCAAACGCAGCAATTCTATATTCATTCATTTTCACCTTATTATGACATTCTATTAGGAAGAAAAGTACTAGTGGAAAATAACGGTTTAATAGATTACTTTCGGAAGGAAACAATAATTAACGGAAGAACATTCGTTCACAAAGAACTAGATGCATGTGATGGGAACTCTTCAAAAAATTTTAATGCATTCTTACATGAAATCAACTTTACATCAGAAATAAACTATGCCATGGACAACAACATAGACTCAGAACGCACATACAGACTAGAACATTTAAATAGTGAGGAAAATACGACTTACAAATTTATTAAAAGAGTTCAGTGACATTCAATATTGCGAAAATAAAAACCTTATATTCACAAGTATAATACGTCATGATATAAAAACCGTTCACGAAAACCCAGTTTACAAATGACCATACTCGTATCCGTTTGCCTATGAAGCAGAAGTAAATAAGCAAATTTTAGAAATGTTAAAATAAGGTATTATACGCGAAAGCGACTCCCCCTACTGCAGTCCATTATGGATTGTTCCCAAATAGATAGATGCCTCTGGAAAACCGAAATTCAGGTTGGTCGTGGACTATCGAAACCTTAATGAAATAACAATAAATGATAAATTTCCGATTCCTAATATAGACGAAATACTAGGCAAATTTGGAAAATGCCAGTAGTTTACTACGATTGACTTAGCAAAAGGCTTTCACCAAATCGAAATGGACCCTAAGTCTATACCAAAAACAGCGTTTTCGACCAAACATGGTCACTATGAGTACACTCGCATGCCATTTGGCTTAAAGAAAGCTCCTGCAACCTTCCAACGGTGCACGAATTACGTCCTAAAAGACCTCATTAACAAGCATTGCCTTGTTTAATTAGATGATGTGATCATTTATTCAATCTCTCTGAACAAACACCTCACTGAGAAAGGTTTTTGAGAAACTTAAAGAGGCCAATATTAAACTCCAATTGGACAAATGCGAATTTTTAAAAAAGCAAACAAATTTCTTATGTCATATTATAAGTCCAGAAGGCATACGACCCAATAAAGAGAAAGTTAAAGCAATCGAAAATTTTCCCCTCCCAAAGATATCAAAAGAAATCAAATCTTTCTAAGGCTTATGCGGATATTAGCGTAAGTTCATTCCAGATTTTGCAAAGATTGCAAAACCTCTGACAATATTTCTAAAAAAAATAAATAAATCAATAAATCATTTAAAAAACACTCATAATGAACGACCCAATTTTGATTTGCCCTGATTTCACAAAAACATTTCAAGTCACTACTGACGCTAGCAATTTCGCCATAGGAGCTGTGTTATCGCAAGGCAATAAACCAGTAAGCTTTGCAAGCAGAACATTAAATGATCATGAACAAAATTATAGCACTATTGAAAAAGAACTACTAGCAATTGTTTGGGCAACCAAATATTTCCGCCCATATCTATGTGGATCCCCCTTTGAGATTTTAAGCGATCACAAACCCCTTGTTTGGCTAAATAATATTAAAGAATCTAATATGGAACTACAACGTTGGCGAATTAGACTTAGTGAATATAATTTCAAAATCAAATATTTAGAAGGTAAACTTAATCATGTAGCAGACGCTTTATCTCATTTCAAAATTGAAGAAAACATGGTAGGCGAAGAAGAAAATATTTCAACAGCAGCAACAATACGTATTTTAGTTCATCAGAAAGCTACATTGAAATAACAGAAAAACCAATAAACTATTTTGCAAGACAAATTAAATTAATTAAAGACACCGCAAAACAAGTAGAGACAACGAAATACTTTTCCAAAACAAAACTGACTATCAAATACACTGACTTGACCCTATCAAAGCCAACAGATATCCTCATTAAATACTTCTTAAACAATACCAGTGCTATTTACATGGAAACCGATAAAGACATTTTAGTTTTTCAAAAAGCATATCGAGAAACTACAATATTATCCCACATAGTAACGTAAAAATTCTGAAAAGTATTGTATAAAGTTAAAAGACATAAAATCTTACCCTGAATTTAAAGAATTCATTATTACTCAACATTCTAAATTGTTACACCCTGGTATTGAAAAAATGATACGATTATTTAAAGAAACTGACTATTTTTCCGATTATAATAAATTGATTATAAACATTATCAATGATTGCGAAATCTGTAACCTTGCAAAGACAGAACATAGACCAACAAAACTAGTTTTCGAAGTAACTCCAGAGACAAATACCCACTAGAAATTTATGTTATTGACTTTTATGCAATTGACAAAGAACAGTACTTATCTTGTATAGACGTATACTCCAAATTTGCTCCACTTATTAAAACAAACAGAACGAGCCCTTACTAGAATTTTTAACGACATGGGAAAACCACAGAAAATTAAAGCAGACAAAGACTCCGCGTTTATGAGCACTTCTTTAAAAGATTGGCTAAATGACGAAGACATACAAATAGATATTACCACAAGAAAAACAGGAATAGCAGATATAGAACACCTTCATAAATCTATAAATGAAAAAATCAGAATTATAAATACCGAGAACAATAGAGAAACACGAATAGAGATAATTTTATAGATATACAACCACAAGACTAAACATAACACAACCGGACAGATACCAGCTAAAATCCTTCTTTACGCAGGCATACCTACTTATGATACCCAGATGATTAAAGAAAATAAAATCAATAAACTTAACAAAAAACGACAGGATTTCGAAATTGACACAAAATTAAGACAAGCACCCTTAACGCGCGCAAAATCAAAGAATCCTTTTTGAAAAACAGGCAGAATAGAACAATTAGACGAAAAACATTATAACGAAAATAATAGAGGTCAAAACGTTATTCATTTTAAAAGTACATTTAAAAAGAAAGTTAATGACAATCTTATATTCAATACATTAAACCAAATTTACTTATAACCTGGAATATGACAAGAGAAAAACTTTATCAAAATTGTAACGGTCAAGAGATTTATATTGAAAATAATAAAATTATAAAAATATCCAACTGCACAGCAGAAATAAAACAAATTACAATATCTAATAATATTCAACAATACACCAATTAATATTTACTGAACACAATATAACCAAAGTCAAACCAATGTCACACATAAAAGTTAAAGAAATGATTTTGTTAAACAATAAAAACAACACAATTTACAGAAACATACTAATAATCTCCATATTCGTTTTAGTTTTAATTTACATATTTTATATTATATATATTATTATCTCTTACCTAAAACCAAGAAAAACCTCTAACAAAAATATTAAAAAAGAAACAGAACCAAAAATAGAAACAGAAAAAGTTTAAATTGAAAATCCAGTACCACAATTATATCCAGAAATAATCGCTTGAGGACAAGCTAATATCTAAAAGGTGGGGGAGTGACATATTCATTCTTCATATAAAAAAGCTAAAGCCGATCTTTTGAAAAGCTTCACTCTTCAAAAGCTTCATAGATAACATTCTCCGAAGACACCAACCGCTTAACGGTAACAAGCTTAATGATCCGATAAACAAAAATGTAAAGCTAAGTAGAAATTGAAAGGTTTATGTAAATCCTCTGTAAAAGGTTTGCTGGACCGAAAGAATACATTTGTTAATCAGTTCATAACTGACCTCTGGTGAAAACACAATCAAATAAAAATTATAAAAAACATAAATTAATATTCTTTTTATTAAATCTATCACCTAAAAAGTTCATTATATATGCTAGCACTCAACCAATAGGTGACGTGGTAGATCGATATGAATGTACATAAGCAAGTATTTACATGCATGTGTACATATTCATTATATTCATAATATGCGTACGTGCACATATGATTATTATTTAATAATTCATATTTTAGGGTTAGTAAAAAATACAAAACCATAAAATGCAATTACATAAATATTAATTTTGATTACTCAATATATTGCGAGTTGTCGATATTGGCCAATTTAAAATTTACAAAGAAATACCGATATATACTGCTCACACCGCATTTTGCAGTCTTTTGCGCGCTAGGAAATTGCGGCGATAAATTATTAACAACGTATCAAAATTTATGCAAGGTGGCAGCGTACTGCAGTGATATGATTAATTTGTAGCTTGCGATTAGTATTATACAATTAGAAACTTTTTATGGCAACATACGTGGAAGGGTATCCCACTGTCGCGTGCCGCTCGACTGTTGCTCTCGTTTTATTTTATCTTACTTAGTTTAACAGCGACCCCATTGAACGGTTTTAGGGATTCAACCGGCTCGTAGCGGTGCAAGTTTATGGATTTCTCGAAGATAAATCTTGCCCTAATGTCGGGGACCCTGAGCATGCCGTCCTGCCCTGCATGTTTGGCCACTATCCTACCTCGCACCCGCTGTTGTGGTGGTAGGTTGTCCCCGCAATTGAAGATTTCTTCGCTTTCAGTTCTAGAATCTCCTTGGACGGGCCACTTTTCTTTTCCTTCTCCAAAAACGAAGAACTGCTGAACTAGATAGACTCCTTTAGTTTTGAGACGCCACAACCTCTGGAAACAGTATCTCCTGAGTTCTGTTTGGTAAGGACATGTCGCCACGTGGCTTCTTCAGACCACTTCTGAATCTCAGCCATGCTATTCGAAACGAAAGTTGCTAACGACAAATGATGTGATTGGATCCAGTGAAGGATGACTCAGAATCCGACCAATAAAAGATTCGGTCAATTGGTGGTTTTAATAAGGACTTAATTCTATGGCAGAGATCTGCTAGAAGTCATGGAAGTGTTTTAGTCTTGAGCGGAGCTAGTTTTGACTTTGAAGTCAACAACGACACCTTATAACCTTCAGCAGTTTTGCTACGAACGTACACGCAAGCACTATACATAGGTTCTCAATGATGCGTCGACGAAACCATGTAGTTGTATTGGTGATATTGGGTAGGTATACACATATCGCAATGAATTTATTACTCACGGTACCAGGCAACTTTTGTTTAATTTTGTATACTACACGTTCTCACTGTGCAACAAATACTTTTTGTTTATTGTTTATCTTCACTCTGCTCTTTTGTGTCACTGTCACTGTAATTCACTTCTCACTAGTTCCCGAATATTACAGTCCAACCGGGAGCTTCACGAAAATTTAAATAGTTTTTTTAAAAACAAACCGTAAGGTTTGGGTGACTGTAAATCTTTGTTCGACGACGAAAACGAAAAAGATATGAACGTTCCATTTCAACGTTATAAATTCAATTGAAAGAGAGTTTATTTTCGCAACCGCTCAGCCTTAAAATAATTAATTAATTTAGTTTATCAGTTAGCTAAATATATAAATAAATATCTTTTATTCATAGCTTACAAATCGATTTGAAAAACGAGAGCAACAGTTGAGCCATACACAACAGTGGGATACCCTTCGACCTATTTTTACATAAAAAGATTTTAATTGTATGATACTAATCACAAGCTACAAATTAATCATAACACTGCAGTGCGTTGCCTCGATACGTTGCTAATAATTTATCGCCGCAATTTCCTAGTGCCCGAAAGACTGCAAAGAGCGGTGTGAGCATTATATAAAGGTATTTTTTTTTAAATTTTGAATTGGCCAATATCGATATTTCGCAATATGTCGAGTTATCAAAATTAGTATTTATTTAATTGCATTTTATGGTTTTGTATTTTTTACTAACCCTAAAATATGAATTATTAAATAATAATCATATGTGCACATACTTGCATACATTGATATCGGTCTACCACGTCACCTATTGGTTGAGTTTTAGCATATATGCACATGTATTGTATTTTCGGTAATTGACATGTGCAAGGAAACGAAGATTCGAGATTCGCGCTCGCATCGTTCCTTCTTTTCTTTCCTGCACAAGTAATATAGTTATGACTTCATCGACAATTTGTTGGTTAGAGGGGAAAAATGGTTTATCTAATAACTTCCGTGTTTATTATCCCATCGGATTGCAATTTGGAGGATAAGTTCATATAGTATTTATCTATATATATGCTAAAGCAGAACGTTAAGAAATGAGTACTTCGAATGAAAATCGCAATTTAAATCAAAATTGTCAGTTTGCGAAGGCGGTAAGCGTATTATTCCAAATTGAAAATAAACTTGATCCACTTTCGTAATAGCGTCGAAGAGATGGCATAAGTCATGTCCAGGTGATTTTTTCGGCTTTAGATCTTTTATGATAGATGCTATCTCACTTTGGCTGATTTTTATTTGATTTATTGGTTATTGGTTTTTAGCTACTGCAGGTATGACAAATGAGTTGCTAGCAGGATTTGGATAGAATACTTTCTGAAGGTGATCGGCGAACGCGTCTTCGTCGCTGCGTAACCATCTTAAAGACGGTACAAGCAGTAGAACAACTGTTTCTGCCAGCGCCTTAATATTTTTGTGTGCTGTCCACATAGGGTTTTTATTTTTGCTGGTGGGCGATAGTTGTTCGATGTATAGATGCTGGGCATTTGCTTCTTCAAGCTTAAGTGCCCTGGTAAATCTACGTGTTACTATTGTTAGCTATTATTTAGCCTTTGGGGATCTGTGATACTGCCATTCTCTTCTTAGTCTTCGTTTTTCAAGTACTAGCTGTTCGATTTCACGACTTGCCTTGCTATGATTTGTTATTTTTTGTGTGTCTAAAGGGGTAGAGGCCTTGGCTGCAGCGAAAAGTGGTTCCTCTATCGATTCGGTAAGGCGGTCAACATCTTCATCGGTAAATACTGTTTGAGTTGCTTCCATGTAAGTATAAACATATTTCGCGTACCTGGCCCAGTTGGTCCTGTTTCCTGTCAGCCTTTAGGGCCGCTCAGTTATATGTGGTCGATGCCTGAGAGTAGAACTGGAGAGTGATCAGATAATGGTTCTGCAATGGTTCGGCCGAAATATTATTTTTTGGGATCTTTCTTGAAATTGTGAAGTCAATGAGATTCAGGAGCTTATTTGTATCTGCTGGCGAGTATGTAGGTCTACTCGGAGTCACTTAATCGAACTTATTTCGCAGCTTAATGAGCGCGTTGTAAAATGGCTTTTCCTTTGGGATCAAAAGGCGTGATCTTCAGTGCGTATGGTTGGCATTGTAGTCACCGGCCGCTATGAATCGCTCACCAAGTGAGTTAAAAAATTCCAAGAATTGCGGCCAGAGTGACGGGGTTGCTGGATTGCATGCTAGTGGAAGTGGATTGAAGGTAGTCCATTTCAGTTCTATTATACCATAAAGGTGGTGTTTGAAGCGACTTCCGGGATACCAGTGCTGCTATGGGCTTTTCCGCTCGGATGGTTGGTGGCGTAGAATAGGTACCCTGGAATATGGAAGTTGTGCTTATCTGTTAGATGTAACTCGGAGAGTAGTATGACGTCAATAATTTTTTCGGATAAGAACTGGGAAAGTTTGAGTTTATGCCGTGAAACGCCATTCGCGTTCCACATAGATATTTGAAGTGCAGATATTACATTGTTTTGGATGACACAAAAAGCTGTATCAGCATATTTTGGTTTCGCATAAGCTCTTGCATTGTGGTCTGCATGAATGTCATAAATTCTTTTAGGGTTTGCTAGAGTGAGATTATGATCGTTACAATGAATATATGTATAGTGACTATATGCTGCGTTTGTTTGTTTATTCAAAGTAGTTATTTTCTCTTCTTCTGATTCACAGATTTAATTCCCGATTTTAAGCCACTAGCGAAGAATACTCTGGGATTGGTGCGATGTGTAGGAGGAAATGCAAGATTGGCCTGATTGTGGCGGTGTGTGACTGATGTGGGTGGTCTGAGCGCGTATTGATTCTCCACGTTTGTTAAGGCAGCTCTTTAGTTCCTTGTACACTATACAGCCACGCCAATTCGCTGTGTGACTTTCACCGTCAGTTGCTGCACATTTTCACAGAGATGTCGTCCTTGTTCTTATGGCAGTTCGATGTGATAAGAGTTTCACCACAGACTACGCAAATAGGTTTCAATGTACAGTAAGCTTTAGCAGTTAGTGCATTGCACTGGCCGATTGCGCTTGTGTTTCAAATTCCAATTTTTTAAGTCCCTATATATTTAAACAAGTATTTTCTACGACCCAGGCGTAGGTGAAAAAAGTGAGACCATGCTTGGAAAAAAAAAATTCAGAAATCTGGCCGTACGTAGTATTGTAGTTTAAACGTGTTATAAACAAAAAACACGCTTAATAGAGTACTGCAATTGTTTGAAAAATATGTTACTATTGTATGTTCAAGCCTAATGAACGGATGTCGTCAAGAATGATATACTTTATTAGTATAGCAAACTTATAATGTTTGAGAAGCTTATTACAAATAGATATGTGCCAATAAGAATTTTATATTTGGCATTTGTGCTATAATGAATAAACAGTCTATTTAACATTCGCCAATTTCACTCCCGTTAATTTTTACAGTGAAACTCATATATTGCCAACATTGCCGGTTTCAGTTTGAACGATACGTGGTATAAGCTGCATATGAATCAAACGAATCACAAATACTACTCAAGACCAACGTAAATTATTCTAAATTAAAAATGTTCTTAATACAATATTTATTTTAAGACAAAACACACAATTTTAAAATAAGATGCATGAATTAAAACTAATTTAAAGTATCGCTTGTTTTTCGAGTAATGAAACTAACATTGTTATTACTGTAAGCATAATGTTTGTCTGCAAATATTTATATAATTTAGGATTAAGTAGACAATATTCTGTTAATTGGTACTGGGGCATCGACCTAGTCAGCTCAAATCAGACAACATTTTTAATTTTAAACAAGCGTAATTTAACTAATACATTAATAAAACCAACAGATAAGTTCCCTACTACTATTGTCCGATAACGTATTCGCTTGAATGTTTCATTTAAGCTTAATAGTTTGACGCGACTGTTTAAACAACTGTTATTCCCATTAACGTTTTTTAAATGCCTTATGTAGATACAAGTGAAAAAAAATATTTGGAGGTGCCCGAATGTAAAGATACTTCGCACTTTTCGTGGGAAAGTGTCTTACTGTATGGTACAACTACTATTAAAATCATTATGAAGCTATATTTATATATATTTTGGGTCGCTGAATCCGAATCCGAATTAAACGTTTTTCGAAAATTTGTTTGAGGTTAGGTTGAAATTCAGATGTTATAAACCCGCCTATAACGTTAGTTTCAGTTGATAGCAGACCGCTGGTAGCGGTTTCTTTTTGTCATACATTTTATTCACTCAAAAAGTGTATATTTTATTTGTAAAATAATAACAGAAATAGTCAACAGGTAATGCAAAGACCTTAAGTTTGTTCAGCTGTTTAGAAATACAAGACTTTCGGATTCGGAAAAAATTATAAAAGGCATGTTTAATAGAAATAATGACAATAGTTGGACTTGTTACACGGTGCCGCAACTCTCTTAACGTGTTTGATGTTTCAGTTATATGTATACCGCGATATGTAGCATTTTCTTAATAAAACAGTTGTACGTAATAATGTAAAAGCAACGAAATACTGTCAAGCGCACCCAATTTCGAAAAAAGAACACGTAAAAACAAACTTTCGAATCCCAACAACGAAGTCTTCAGCAACAAGTGTACTCAGTTTTGTTCTTTGCTTTTGTCAATTTTAAAAGAAAAAAACAGGTACAAATAGAGGAAAAGTTTAAAGTTGTTTTAGATTTGGAATTTTCATTTTTTTTGTTTTCAACAGTTTAATAATACACCATTTACTATTTATTTGTACATGCTATAAAATAATAATAGAAATAGTCAACAGAAACCACATTTAGATTTGCCAGCTTCGTAAAGCCTTTTAGTTTATTCAGCTTTTTGGGAATCCAAAACTTTTTATACCCTTCGACCATTGAAAATTGTCAAAAAGGGTTTACAAATTTTGTGCAAATGTATGTATTGTAGCAGGCAGAAGAAGGCGAGGAAGACACCATAAAGTAGTCTTTTTCAGGATCACTAGCCGAGTTGATTAAGCCTTGTCTGTCTAACAAGATGAACACACATATCTTAGTTATTATAAACACTCACTACTGACACCAAAATAGACGCTAATCAAGTTTATCTAAAATTTTGGGTAAACGTCCACAAATATAAAATTAAAATTTTCAAATTGATTTTCAAACGTCGTATTAACAATACAACTTTTTGACTTTGGAATATAATAAGCTGATTGAAATAACTACATATTCATCAAGTTTCAATCCGATTTTAGAATAAAAACAGAAGTTATTTAAGAAAGTATGAGCATAACGGGATGCAGGCGACTACAAAACTCTCTGACTTTAATGAATTAATTACACCGGAATATAGGTCAAAGGGTATCCCAATGTATGTATATAAAAAAGCATGATTAAAAAATACAATGACAATATTCAAAGAGTTAGGTAAAGAGATTGCGTTTGTTATTTTACGTTGCGACATCCGAGTAGATTGCGCCATTTCTGTCTGTGCGAACACAGTTATTATAGGAGTTAAAGACATCATATTTATACTCGTCGACCATTGTTTTGGATTTTGACATATAATAAGCCGACTTAAGTATCTTACTGTCGTGTGCGCTCAGCTTCAGCTTTCATTTGGTTTTGAATTACCATGGTAATTATCCGATCGGATTTAAAGAAAATCCGCTAAATGTGATAACTCACTTGATAATCAAGTGAGATAAAGTTTGCCTGGCCTGTTATCGTGGCATTAAAATTGTACAACGCATACACAAAACTTTATGCATAATTTAGTATATCTCGGTAATATGTATTGGTCCAATAGTAGCTTAGATCCGTGTGATTAATTAAACGATATATAGGTTGGTTAAATAATCGCTCCTTATCAATATTCATCCGATCCGGGTTCAGAAACTGAATTGAACATAATTTTGAGATGGGCATGGGCTCTTATAGTTTCTGAGAACTACGTCAAAAATCAGATGAGCACACTGAATTCTCAATCGAATGTAGTACATATATGTATTTGTTCCATTGGGGATCCGTTTTCTACCTGTTACCCACTGATCGAATTTTTAACACATAAGTAAACGTTTGATATATAATATTGTAGTTTCAAGCAACGCTGATCGTGTTTTTCGAACTTTGTGCAGGACAACTTTCTGTTGGTTGCGCTATTTCTTGCTTTCGTTGTTTAATCCTTAAGTCATTTATGCCATAAAGCATAAACTAGCAGAGATATATTTGTATATAATAATCAGTGTAAGCTATTACTGAGTTTAGCTAACAGATCCTAAACAGTGAAAAAAAACCAGACACTCATATACATGTGGATATAAAGAAACTAACAGTACATACCATTTTTAAATTAAACAACTAAATGAACATGACTCTAATACGACCTCAAGGTAAGCATTAGCTAAGCAGTCCAGATATCAATGACATTTGTAAATAGTTATAGCAAACTTTTCGGGAAAACGTATATTGCTCGCTCTAATAATTGGACTACTTCTGGGCTTCTGTATGGCCCAGTTTATTTCCTATTTAACTATTTCGGAGAGCATAACGTCCATCCGAAATGAAATCAGTTGGGGCTCTCTACACCGATATAATTTATCCGACTCCGTAATATCGGATGTTGCGAAGGTACACCATGATCATTCGGGCGATAATTCTACAGTGGCCGACCAGCTTAAGAAAGAGGTGCGCTTGCTTTGTTGGGTTATGACAAATCCCAACAACCACAAGAAGAAAGCTCGCCACGTAAAGCGCACTTGGGGCAAACGCTGCAACATTTTGCTTTTTATGAGTTCTGAGGCAGATGACGAACTTCCAACAGTCAAGCTGGACGTAGGAGAAGGGCGCCCAAATCTTTGGCGTAAGGTGAAAGAAGCCTTCAAGTATGTGTACAAACATCACTTCAACGATGCAGATTGGTTCTACAAAGCAGACGATGACACGTATGCTGTAATCGAGAATCTGCGTTACATGCTTTACCCCTATCACCCCGACACTCCCGTTCACTTCGGTTTCAAATTTAAGCCCTTTGTCAAACAGGGCTATATGTCAGGAGGATCGGGATATGTACTCAGTAAAGAAGCAGTTCGTCGCTTTGTAGTTGAGGGCATTCCTAATCCCAAGATTTGCCTTCCTGGAACAGTAATAAACGAGGACATAGAAATCGGGAAATGCATGGAAAACCTAAATGTGACGGCAGGCGATTCTCGGGACTCTAATGGGCGGGGGCGCATGTTTCCTTTTGTGCCCGAACAACATTTGATACCTAACAAGGACCCGAAATTTTGGTACTGGAATTACCAGTACTACAAGTCCGACGATGTGAGATTAATGCTTAAAATTGATTTTGACTTTCGGGTTCTAAGCGTTGTTTTTTTAGGGACTCGATTGTTGCTCGGATAATGCTGTCTCGTTCCATTATGTATCGGCTGGAATGATGTACGTCTTGGACTATCTGATCTACCACCTGAAGCCCTTTGGCCTTCTTCAGAGCCCACAGCGGTTACCACCCAAACTAAAAGTACACGAGTTTCTTCCACCACCCAAAGAAGAGACCTTGGCCAGCAACGAAGACTCCAAAGATGATGAGGACGATTATCTAACAATGTCTACCACAACTGCATCGATTAACGAGTCATTGACTTCGGGTCAGGTCAATTCTATAAAAATTAGGAAGGAACGCCAGTCAAGATTATTGAAAGATATTAAACAATTGGATTATGATACGAAGAACTGGAATCGCTCTATAAAAACAAAAAAAAAGCATAACGATTATGGGTACTAACAATATGAATGGACTTACTCAAATGGACTCATTTAAAATGTGGATAAATTTGAAATAATTGAAAATACATAATATATGTATGTATGTTAATACTTTTACACATCAAAAAAAATGTAAAAAAAATTACGTTTTCTGTATTCCATATGCAGAACATGATTAGTTAAAATTTGCCACACCCACCGCATCGCAAATCAATAATTGCCTTTTTCTACTTGATTTGTAACCGACGTATATAAGATAAAATTTTCTGACTATCAGCTACACATTACTGACTATAATATCTACGCCATTGCTCACTAAACTTAAACTTTCAATTAGATTGGTGTAAGAGTGAGGAAGCAAAAGTCGGCAGAAGAGTTTATCTTTTGAATCTGAATCAACATCAACAAAAGAGTGGATTGTGCCATGCCTGTCTGTCGGTATGGACGTCTATATCTCAGAGACTAAAACAGTCAAAACCATCAAATTTTGTGACGATACTCGTACGTAACAAGGGCAAGCACCTTAATTCCTGAAAAAAATATTAAAATTATTTGATTATTTTATTATTGGTTATATTTATGGTTGTAAATAAAATTTAAGGACATAAGTTAAGCCTTTTTAACATTTATTTCCATTTGCTACACATCAGATGAGCGTGGTATCCAAAAACAATTGTATATATTTATTAAATTAGTCATTATTTTTGATTTTCGAATTGGTAATATTATCAATCGCGAATAAAAGACTTCGAAACATACATTTGTCAAAATCGATTGATGATTTTTCCAATGTAAAATCGTAAACAAGTCAAAATAATGAGAACTGGATCTCTTGTTCTTGCTTCGGCAGAACATATTTAAGCTAAGTGCCGCAATGAAATGTTGCACAGTTGCCCCCATGCCTGTCGCAATGCCCCTGCCTCAGATTGTTTCGATACTAATTGTATGGTGAGGCATTAAATAATGTTCTGTGGATTCGTTTAAAGTTAGTATAACTCCAATTGCTCATTTACAACTTATTTATAAAAAATATAAATTTCTAGCTGGTTGTTTCTATTGAAAGCTATAGGATGTAGATGTTCAAATTTAATGCGATTAAAAAGTCTATATTTGATTGGCACAGATAAGTGAAGTTGTTTTGAAATACTATACTAGTCTACATACGAAAGCCCCCATATCGTCAGATTGCTCCTATAGCAGCTATATGTTATAGTGGAGATATTAAGGAAATTAAATTTACATATTGTTTATATAGAAAAAATCTGATAAGTTAATTTGGTTGCAATACCTTGAAAAATAACATAAATCCGTCTGATCCGGCTCGGTCTGACCTATGTATTTGCAGCGTGCAGCATAAAAACAATGTGTGCCAGTTTCCTCAAGATACAGGAATATTGACACACAAAAAAAACTTTATAAAGTCGGAGATGTCTGCTATTAAGCGTTTCAAAAATTAATATACCCTCTACCTGGTATAAAAATCGCATACTCTAAGTTGTCATTTCAAACATCTAATCAAAACTAGTGTACATTTGAATGATATGAATGACTGTATAGTGAGTAATAAGTTTAGGTACATAAAAAATAAGGATGGAACAGTACTCTATAGTGTTGCTAACCTGATTAGATTATTTATCGCTCTTTTTTTGTGGGCGGTCTAAACTGCCCCAGTGAGAGCTTTTGAGGAAGAGCATTAGGGATATCGATTATACCATAGGGTTTCAGGTGATATATCAAATAAACAAGCACATACATTTGTCTTGGCTTGACGTAGTGAAAAGAAAAGGCACTATATGAACAACAGTCAAGATGAAAAGATTACTCTAAGCATTATTTTTCTATAGCAACAGAGAATAGGACCTTACCTCATCCGTTTTGTAGTTATTATAGGAGTTAAAGACATCATATTTATACTCGTCGACCATTGTTTTGGATTTTGACATATAATAAGCTGACTTAAGTATCTTACTGTCGTGTGCGCTCAGCTTCAGCTTTCATTTGGTTTTGAATTACCATGGTAATTATCCGATCGGATTTAAAGAAAATCTGCTAAATGTGATAACTCACTTGATAATCAAGTGAGATAAAGTTTGCCTGGCCTGTTATCGTGGCATTAAAATTGTACAACGCATACACAAAACTTTATGCATAATTTAGTATATCTCGGTAATATGTATTGGTCCAATAGTAGCTTAGATCCGTGTGATTAATTAAACGATATATAGGTTGGTTAAATAATCGCTCCTTATCAATATTCATCCGATCCGGGTTCAGAAACTGAATTGAACATAATTTTGAGATGGGCATGGGCTCTTATAGTTTCTGAGAACTACGTCAAAAATCAGATGAGCACACTGAATTCTCAAGCGAATGTAGTACATATATGTATTTGTTCCATTGGGGATCCGTTTTCTACCTGTTACCCACTGATCGAATTTTTAACACATAAGTAAACGTTTGATATATAATATTGTAGTTTCAAGCAACGCTGATCGTGTTTTTCGAACTTTGTGCAGGACAACTTTCTGTTGGTTGCGCTATTTCTTGCTTTCGTTGTTTAATCCTTAAGTCATTTATGCCATAAAGCATAAACTAGCAGAGATATATTTGTATATAATAATCAGTGTAAGCTATTACTGAGTTTAGCTAACAGATCCTAAACAGTGAAAAAAAACCAGACACTCATATACATGTGGATATAAAGAAACTAACAGTACATACAATTTTTAAATTAAACAACTAAATGAACATGACTCTAATACGACCTCAAGGTAAGCATTAGCTAAGCAATCCAGATATCAATGACATTTGTAAATAGTTATAGCAAACTTTTCGGGAAAACGTATATTGCTCGCTCTAATAATTGGACTACTTCTGGGCTTCTGTATGGCCCAGTTTATTTCCTATTTAACTATTTCGGAGAGCATAACGTCCATCCGAAATGAAATCAGTTGGGGCTCTCTACACCGATATAATTTATCCGACTCCGTAATATCGGATGTTGCGAAGGTACACCATGATCATTCGGGCGATAATTCTACAGTGGCCGACCAGCTTAAGAAAGAGGTGCGCTTGCTTTGTTGGGTTATGACAAATCCCAACAACCACAAGAAGAAAGCTCGCCACGTAAAGCGCACTTGGGGCAAACGCTGCAACATTTTGCTTTTTATGAGTTCTGAGGCAGATGACGAACTTCCAACAGTCAAGCTGGACGTAGGAGAAGGGCGCCCAAATCTTTGGCGTAAGGTGAAAGAAGCCTTCAAGTATGTGTACAAACATCACTTCAACGATGCAGATTGGTTCTACAAAGCAGACGATGACACGTATGCTGTAATCGAGAATCTGCGTTACATGCTTTACCCGTATCACCCCGACACTCCCGTTCACTTCGGTTTCAAATTTAAGCCCTTTGTCAAACAGGGCTATATGTCAGGAGGATCGGGATATGTACTCAGTAAAGAAGCAGTTCGTCGCTTTGTAGTTGAGGGCATTTCTAATCCCAAGATTTGCCTTCCTGGAACAGTAATAAACGAGGACATAGAAATCGGGAAATGCATGGAAAACCTAAATGTGACGGCAGGCGATTCTCGGGACTCTAATGGGCGGGGGCGCATGTTTCCTTTTGTGCCCGAACAACATTTGATACCTAACAAGGACCCGAAATTTTGGTACTGGAATTACCAGTACTACAAGTCCGACGATGTGAGATTAATGCTTAAAATTGATTTTGACTTTCGGGTTCTAAGCGTTGTTTTTTTAGGGACTCGATTGTTGCTCGGATAATGCTGTCTCGTTCCATTATGTATCGGCTGGAATGATGTAGGTCTTGGACTATCTGATCTACCACCTGAAGCCCCTTGGCCTTCTTCAGAGCCCACAGCGGTTACCACCCAAACTAAAAGTACACGAGTTTCTTCCACCACCCAAAGAAGAGACCTTGGCCAGCAACGAAGACTCCAAAGATGATGAGGACGATTATCTAACAATGTCTACCACAACTGCATCGATTAACGAGTCATTGACTTCGGGTCAGGTCAATTCTATAAAAATTAGGAAGGAACGCCAGTCAAGATTATTGAAAGATATTAAACAATTGGATTATGATACGAAGAACTGGAATCGCTCTATAAAAACAAAAAAAAAGCATAACGATTATGGGTACTAACAATATGAATGGACTTACTCAAATGGACTCATTTAAAATGTGGATAAATTTGAAATAATTGAAAATACATAATATATGTATGTATGTTAATACTTTTACACATCAAAAAAAATGTAAAAAAAATTACGTTTTCTGTATTCCATATGCAGAACATGATTAGTTAAAATTTGCCACACCCACCGCATCGCAAATCAATAATTGCCTTTTTCTACTTGATTTGTAACCGACGTATATAAGATAAAATTTTCTGACTATCAGCTACACATTACTGACTATAATATCTACGCCATTGCTCACTAAACTTAAACTTTCAATTAGATTGGTGTAAGAGTGAGGAAGCAAAAGTCGGCAGAAGAGTTTATCTTTTGAATCTGAATCAACATCAACAAAAGAGTGGATTGTGCCATGCCTGTCTGTCGGTATGGACGTCTATATCTCAGAGACTAAAACAGTCAAAACCATCAAATTTTGTGACGATACTCGTACGTAACAAGGGCAAGCACCTTAATTCCTGAAAAAAAAATATTAAAATTATTTGATTATTTTATTATTGGTTATATTTATGGTTGTAAATAAAATTTAAGGACATAAGTTAAGCCTTTTTAACATTTATTTCCATTTGCTACACATCAGATGAGCGTGGTATCCAAAAACAATTGTATATATTTATTAAATTAGTCATTATTTTTGATTTTCGAATTGGTAATATTATCAATCGCGAATAAAAGACTTCGAAACATACATTTGTCAAAATCGATTGATGATTTTTCCAATGTAAAATCGTAAACAAGTCAAAATAATGAGAACTGGATCTCTTGTTCTTGCTTCGGCAGAACATATTTAAGCTAAGTGCCGCAATGAAATGTTGCACAGTTGCCCCCATGCCTGTTGCAATGCCCCTGCCTCAGATTGTTTCGATACTAATTGTATGGTGAGGCATTAAATAATGTTCTGTGGATTCGTTTAAAGTTAGTATAACTCCAATTGCTCATTTACAACTTATTTATAAAAAATATAAATTTCTAGCTGGTTGTTTCTATTGAAAGCTATAGGATGTAGATGTTCAAATTTAATGCGATTAAAAAGTCTATATTTGATTGGCACAGATAAGTGAAGTTGTTTTGAAATACTATACTAGTCTACATACGAAAGCCCCCATATCGTCAGATTGCTCCTATAGCAGCTATATGTTATAGTGGAGATATTAAGGAAATTAAATTTACATATTGTTTATATAGAAAAAATCTGATAAGTTAATTTGGTTGCAATACCTTGAAAAATAACATAAATCCGTCTGATCCGGCTCGGTCTGACCTACGTATTTGCAGCGTGCAGCATAAAAACAATGTGTGCCAGTTTCCTCAAGATACAGGAATATTGACACACAAAAAAACTTTATAAAGTCGGAGATGTCTGCTATTAAGCGTTTCAAAAATTAATATACCCTCTACCTGGTATAAAAATCGCATACTCTAAGTTGTCATTTCAAACATCTAATCAAAACTAGTGTACATTTGAATGATATGAATGACTGTATAGTGAGTAATAAGTTTAGGTACATAAAAAATAAGGATGGAACAGTACTCTATAGTGTTGCTAACCTGATTAGATTATTTATCGCTCTTTTTTTGTGGGCGGTCTAAACTGCCCCAGTGAGAGCTTTTGAGGAAGAGCATTAGGGATATCGATTATACCATAGGGTTTCAGGTGATATATCAAATAATCAAGCACATACATTTGTCTTGGCTTGACGTAGTGAAAAGAAAAGGCACTATATGAACAACAGTCAAGACCCTATGAAAAGATTACTCTAAGCATTATTTTTCTATAGCAAAAGAGAAAAGGACCTTACCTCATCCGTTTTGTAGTAGATATACTGCCAATATCAGTAATTTTTTTCATTGTGATATGACAGCAAATGTTCCTCGGCCTCAAAAGGAAAAAATCGTCCTCGTCCTATGGAATCCCTCGAATCGTCCTAACTCGACATCTTCTTCGCCTTCATCATGCTCTTAGCACAGGTGTGGATTTGGAAGAGCCACCCTAACGAACCGCCACACTGCCTCCCGACTGAGACTATAACCGGCTCCACCTGACATATATCCCTGCTTCACGAACGGCTTGAATTTGCAACCGAAATAGACGGGGGTCTCAGGGTTATATGGGTAGAGCATGAAGCGTAGGTTTTCAACAATTGTGTAAGTATCGTCGTCTGCCTTTAGGAACCAGTCTGCATAGTGGTTTTCGTAGATGTATTTAAAGGCCTCCTTGGTTTTTCTCCAGAGTCTACTTCTCCCTTTAGCTATGGGAACAACTACCGACTCAAGTTCCTTATCCTCATAAGTGCTCCTAAATATCAGCTTATTGCAGCGTCTTCCCCAAGTTCGCTGCACGTGAAGCAGAGTATCCGCACCTTGCTGATCAGTTCAGCTGCTACGATTCTATTTTTGAAAGCATTCTCATGACCTGGCTCGACAAGCTTGGAACTATGGCGCATATTATTTCCCACGTATTGCTTGAAGTAGGTTAAGCATGCAATAAACCAATTTGTAGTGACTATCTGAGTACTTATACCCTTTCCAAACATTACTTACCTTCGTTTAGCAACGATAGTCCAAACTAAGTGTGGACATTTATTTAGACAAAGTACTTATTACGGGGCCAGAAATTAAATGAACCTCTCTTCCTTTCACTTGGAATACAGTATTAATTATTGATGGCAGTCGGTGCTAAATTTTATTCCTATATGCGCTATTTGCATTAGGAAACAATATGTTCTTTACGACATTTGTGCAAATTCCAATCGCATTGCAACTGTGAGTATATTTTAAAAACCACTGAGATCAAAGCTGGTTAAATATTAAAATTGCAATATTTTTTAACAAATAGACCAGCTACAGTCGAAGGAATCCGACAGTATGATACTCTTCGCACAGTTTAGAAAAACCTCATAATGCTCAACAACAAATTTTGCTGCCCTAGGTTTTGTAAACATATTTCCACAATAAACGTGCTGGTCTAAGGAATTTGACAATCGTTATTTATCAAAGACACTCTACACCTTACTTTTTTGTCCAATTCTTGAGTACTGATTACGTGTTTGGTAACCTCAATAAACAAAGACCGAATTAAATCTATGACTTAACTTACTTAATTTATCCTCTTTAGCTAACCTTTGAATGAAACTTGGAGTAGTCTTCGTAAATAACATAGTCCAATGGGACCTTGATCATACTAACCTAGTTTGCCGGTTAGACTGCTTTGGTTCTTGTAAAGGTACACGTAATTTTTCAGCAGTAACTCTTTCGAATTATATCTAAGCTAATCAGCTAAGCTGAATCGAGTCAGCCGGATGCGCGTGCAACAATGTTGCGACACTAAACGGCGGTGTAACTTGATCCGCGCGAGTTACCACTTCAGCAATTCCCCCGAAACCACCACGAGCTACGCTCATGGCATAAACATTGAACCCCCTCAGTCGATGCCACTGACTGAAAACGATTATGCACATGCAGCAGAATAATTGACATACAAAACTCAGCACTCGGGAATTGCTGGATTGGCACCCTAGTTTGACAAATAAACGACTCAGCACTTAGCAACTAAGTAAATGTACACCTTTTAAAAGAAACTTTAGAATAAAATAAAAATTATTCTGTATTCAACTGCTGAAGAGAAAAGACCAAAGATTTTTATTTTCAATCAAAAAAAAACAAAAAATTCCAGTGACAGTCCCAAAAGAAGACGATCATCTCTACCCTACCAGTAGGATTCTGCCTATTCTTTAGTAATCCATGGCACACCAGTGGTAATTGCTCTGGATTCTAATATTTACAAAGTAAGTGTTGTTAGCGCAAGTGACAAGTGAGTGAAAAAAAAATATACATATAAATAAAGTACACAAAATTATAACAAAATAAAACAAAAAAATGAAACAACGATAATAAAAAAAAAAAAAAAAAAAACAGTACTGTGCAAAAAAAAACTAAATAAATAAATAAAATAAAATATTGTACATATAAACATTTTTCTTTTTTAACAAACAGCACCGAGGTCCAAATGTCCCATAAGTTAAATTATATTTTAACAAAAGTTTTATAAAAAAAGAACTAGCTTAGTTCCCGAATGTAACAGGTGACAATCACCCATTCGCAACGTACCCCAAAAGCATATTTAAGTGTTGTTCGCCTTGCTCTATTCGTTCCAACACTCTCCTCTATAGAGTAGTTAGAGGTGCTGAATGTATATCAGTCGAGTAGTTCGCTTACAAACACTAAAGTGGGGGAGAGTTTTTATGCCCAAAAGAGGCCTGGTTAATATATATATACATATACGTACATATAAAAAAAAAAGACAACAACAAAATCTTTGACGTTTATCGCGCATATGCCAAGTGAAGTGCATTGAATTCTTACGTATGTATGTAGAGCAGCATATTGCCACACACACACGAGCCGTTTGAGGCAGACGCTTGGCATAAGCGAATGAACTGAAGAAATACGAAACCAGTCAAATAAAAACTTTAAAGAAAATAACCAAAACGAATCTGCCAGTACATACAAAACAACCAAAAGTAAATTACAAAACAAACAAAAATAAAAAACAAGTACGCTCACTCGTCACAGCCAGAACACACGATGCCTTCTACAAATTTTTGCGAAAACACATATTTAAATAAAACGAACAAATCGAAAACATGAAATATTATTTAAACACAAAATAGAAAACACATAGCCACACCCATACATAATTAATTTGACTTAAGGAATATATAAATTTAATATAACTTAAGCGTAATATCCGAACACATACAAACACACAAACACAAAAAAAAAATAAAAACAAAAAAAAAAAACACTTATATATTATTTTACACAAAAACACTTATATAAACATAGATACTTGGGCCAGCCCCACTGATCCAGACAAATAAAGAGTAAAAGCGAATATACATATATAAGCATTTGGTTTCGGGCCAGTCCCACTGACCCAGACAACTAAAGATCAAAAGTGAATAAAAAAAATGTTCTTTCTACCAATAATACATGCCAAATTCTACAAAACGCGTAATCCCGCTCACTAGAAGCTTAGCTAGAGCAAGAAGACAAGAAGAACTCGAATTAATAGAAGAGAGCAGTTCAGAAGATAGCCTCGATTTAATAGAAGAAAATAATTCAGAAGTTAGACCCATAATGACTCAGAAATCTACACAAGATATAATGCAGGTATTTCAAATTCCGGACGCGATTAAGGTATTACCGACCTATGAGAACTCCTCAATAAATTTATCACAAGCGTAGAAAGGGTACTATTATTAATCAAGGATATAGACACTACAGAATACGGAAAACTGCTACTCGGCGTAATAAGGGATAAAATAACCGGAAGAGCAGATAGAGTACTAATCCGTGAGAGAATAAACCTTAATTGGGACGACATTAAGAAAACATTAACAGAAAATTTCGGAGAAACAAGGAGTGAGGAAACTCTTATGGACGAATTAAGGGAAATACCGTACAAGGGCCTATCGATCAAAAACCTATATCAAGAAATAACCGAAATAAGGGCAGCCATATTAAACGTACTTGACAAAGAGAAAACTAATCTCCAAATCAGAAAAATTAAGGAAAATTCCTACGAGAAAACCTACATGCAGAAATTCATAGCAGGACTTAAAAACCCATTAAAGTGGACAGTAAAAGCCCAACAACCCAAAACCCTAAGACAAGCGTACGAAGTTGCAATTGAATGTAGGGACGAATACATTAGAGACAGCGAAAGAGAGGCATCAGATAGACAAAACCAAAATCGCGGCGGACGTTATAGAAGTAATCATAATACTGGACGGAACTTTGCTAACCCAAAGCAACAGAATAATAACAGGAATGACACACAAGAAAGGAGATACAACAACCATAACCAACAACGTGATGAAAACCGAAATGCATATTACGGACGTCAACAAAACTAGAGGGGTCGTTTCTTTCAACAATCGCAAGATAGAAGTCGCCAAGGGTCAGTTAGATCGGGTACCTCAACCTACTCAGGCGGAACCCAAATTAATAACAACGGGATAAATAACTATAACCCACAGACCGAACTACACAACATAGAAGACGTGCCAAATTGTACTATAGCCGCCTCGGACAACCAACCGACTACATCGAACAACCGAGGTTCGGAGAACACTTAGTATACATTTTAATTGAATCCCCATTCGACAGACCATTGAGATTCTTAATAGATAGCAGGTCAAACGTGTCATTTATCAGCCCAGACTTCGTAACCCAGGGTAGCGAAGAAATATTAGAAAACCCATTGCAAATAAAAACAGTACTAAACACTCATTTAATAAGAACAAAAATTACGTACTCACTATTTAATGAATTTAACATGAACGGAAACTTTACATTCTTCATTTTTAAATTTCATTCATTTTACGACGGAATAATAGGGATAGATCTACTAACACATGTTAACGCAAAAATCGATTTCAAGGAACTCACCTTAAAGACACCCACCGCAACAATCAATCTAATTAAGAAATCTAAAGACCCACACTTGACAGTGAGACTACAACCAAGATCAAGATCAATGATTAATATACCCTTAAAAAATCGAGACGGCGACGTATATATAAACAAAATAAACATACAAGACGGAATATACATAACTGAGGGGATATACAGAGCAAAAAACTATGCGACAAAGGTAGAAGTGGTTAACCAATCACAAACAGAAGCAGTAATTAATATAAACAACCACCTAGAAGCTAAGACTTACAGCAGCGAAGATTTTATCGAACTCCATTCAATGACCTGTGAGGATACGGGAACAGAATTAAACACAGAATCAAAGCTCAACATAAGAACAGAACACTTAAATAAAGAAGAAAAGGAAGAAATTCTAAGTCTATGTAAAAAATATAAACAATTGCTTCACAAAGAAGGTGACCAGCAACTAACGGTACAAGACACGTTATAAAATTATCTGACGAAGAACCAATCCACATAAGACCATTCAGATACTCCATTAAAGAAAATGATGAAATTAAGAGACAAATAACAGAATAACTCGACCAAAACATAATTAGAAACAGTTACTCACCCTAGAGTGCACCAGTCTGGCTAGTGCCCAAGAAGAGTGACGCCTCAGGACAAAAGAAATGGAGACTAGTAGTCGATTTCAGAAAAATTAATGAAAAAACCATAAAGGACAAATATCCCTTACCACTAATAGATGAAGTACTCGAATCACTAGGTAGAGCAAAATATTTTTCGACCCTAGATCTGAAGAGTGGATATCACCAAATTCAAATGGCACCAAAAGACATCCAAAAAACAGCCTTCACGGCAATAGGAGGTCATTATGAATTTCTAAGAATGCCGTTTGGGTTAACCAATGCTCCGGCAACATTCCAGAGGTTCGTAAATAACTTGCTAGGCCAAATGGTAGGAAAAAACTGCCTGGTATATATGGACGACATAATAATCTATTCAGCCTCGTTGCAACAGCACATTACAGATCTAAAACTCGTATTTAACAAATTACAAGAGGCCAAGCTTAAAATCCAACAGGATAAATCAGAGTTCCTTAGGAAAGAAATAAACTTCTAGGTAATGTCGTTACCGCAGAGGGAATAAAACCTAATTCCAAGAAAATTGAAGCCGTCAAAATGTTTCCACCCCCAACTTCTCGGAAACAGATTAAATCCTTCTTAAGACTACTAGGTTACTATAGAAAGTTCATCAAAGATTTTTCTAAACTTACGAAACCACTAACCCAACAATTAAAAGGGAAAAAGGCAGTGGAAATAAGCGAAGAATATAAAAACTCTTTTGAACACGCAAAAACCCTTTTATGCAATGACCCAAAATTGCAATACCCAGATTATTATTATTATTATTAGATGGCGCTTGCAACTATCAGAATTCGACTATGAAATTATTTATAAAAAAGGGAAATTAAATACAAACGCAGACGCATTGAGTAGAATGCAACTAAAAACATTTGTCTCAGATGCACAATCAGTAAGGGCAACAAATGGTGACGACTTAGAGAAAAGTAACGAAACGACCAATATTCCAACCACGAAAAAACCCATCAATGATTTTAAAATCCAGATCGTATCAAAAAGGGGTGAAAAAACAACGAAGAAGGTCGAGACGCCATTCAAAAATAAAATTAGAACAATATATACAGAAAAACAGTATATAGAGAAAACAGCACTATAAAAATCCTAAAAGAACACTTAAAACAAAAGAAAATCATAGCTATCATGACGAACAACGAAACATTCACAATAATTCAAAAAGTATACGAAACATATTTTTCCGAATCAAAAATAGTAAGAGCCACGATACTATCAGACGAAATTTACGACAATGACGAAAAAATCTCTTTAGTGCAACAGGACCATATCGGTAATAATCATAGAGGAATATATGAAACAGTCTCGCATTTAAAAAGAAAATACTACTTCCCTCAATTAAAAACAATAGTGTCCAAAATTATTAACGATTGCGACATATGCCAGACGATGAAATATGTTCGTAATCCGCAGAAACTAAAATTCCAAAAACCTGAAACACCAATCGTACCTTTAGATATTGTTCACCTAGACCTATATTTCATAAACAATAAAACGATGCTAACAATGATCGATAAATTTTCAAAATTCGCAGCAGCCTATACAGTGCTAACGCGAGATTCGATAAGCATCGTAAGAGAATTAAAAACCTTCATTCTAAATTTCGGAACTCCGAAGAGGATAATTTGTGATCAAGGAGTAGAATTTAATTCGGCAGTATTCAAGAGTTTTTGCGAACAATATAACATAGAACTTCACTTTACATCCTTACAACAATCGAGCAGTAATGCAACAGTAGACTGCATTCGACATTGACAGAAACTTATAGAATTATCTACAAAATCAGGAAGGAAAATAAATTTGAATGTAATCACGAAGAAATTTTAACTGAAACTTTAATAACCTACAATAACGCAATTCACTCAACAACAAAACTGACACCATTTGAACTATTCACCGGAAAGACACACTTGTTTAATAGAACCATAGAATACAAAGATGAACACGATTACCTCATAAAACTAAACGAATTCAGGAACAAATTATACAGTGAAGTATTAGAAAAAAACAACAAGCAAACGAAAGAATCGAAAAATCGAACGAAAATAGAACAGACCCTATTCCACTAGAAACGGGAGATGTAGTGTATAGAAAAGAAAATAGGAGGATCAAGATAACTCCGAGATTTTCGAAAAATATAGTTGACACGGATAGAGGGATAACATTTCTTTCAAGAAACGGCCAGAAAATCCATAAAGAAAAGATTAAAAAAAAAAAAAGAATAAAGAAATAAGAAAACGAATTTTTTTTTCAAAATATTAATGGGACAGTCAATAATGATACAACAACTAAGCGAAGGACAACGAACAGCTATTATAGAAAAGGGACCAGCAAGAGTAATTATAAATTACCAAACGATAACTCATAAAATTGACCTCATGGAATTACAAGCGACAGTACGACAGTTTATCAGAACCATTGCAATACTAGGTTAGGAAGCTACTCCACAAACAAAAAACACGTTAAAAACCTTAGAGAACAAACTCCAACAAGTAAACGAAAGAAAAAAGGTAGTGTTACCAAGTAATAAAAGCAAAAGAGGACTTATAGACGGATTAGGCACGGAATATGGATGCAGAAGACCAGAAAAGATTAGATAACCAATTAAAAAACATAGAAAATAATGAACAGAAATTAAAAGATTCCACTGACACACAAATAATAGTAAACAACAACCTATTTGAAAAAATCGAAAACATTACGAAATTTATAAATACAGAACAGACGGAAATCGAGAACTATTTGAATAAAGCACAAAACTCAATCTACAAAGAGATAGAGAAAGAGAATGTAGAGCTAAATACCATCGAAAAAACCATTAAAACTAACTAAATTATAGACATAGCATTAAACTACATAAATAATATAGCAGAGAGCATACTATTTACAAAACTTAAAATTATACCCAGATTCATATTAGGGGAGCAAGAGCTAGAACAGATAGAAAAAATATTCGATCAGCAAAATATTAGAGTCCACACAATAGACGGCACATACATATATTGTAGATTATTGGAAATGACAACGGAAACAAACTACTACCATTTTGATATTAAAAAAAAAAAAAACAGATATTATCGATCTCTTTTTCCAAATAATGCAGACTAGCAGTGTCGCAAAATGCCAGCAACTAAATTGTGATTTTTTGGACGTCATAGTAATTTTTTTTATCAAATGAATTGTAATGTTTTATTAAAGATGTAATTTGTAATAGACATAAATTTTGGATTGCAATTTATACCTAACTAAAGAGTGAGTTCCTATAGCAGTTGGTCACACTTTAAAATGCTGGAATGTGTAATTAGTGTTCAGTTTTTTGTGTGTTTTCACCACAGCAATTCAGTTTGCCCACATTTGTCGTATTTGCTATGATGCTGTACAAATAAAATAAGAATCTCTTAAATTTGGGAACAATCATTATCTGGAAGTCCGACTTCAGGTAGTTGGCCGTACTTCCTTATGAAGAATCTCGTTGTTGTAACAATTAGACTTCGATGCTAAGGGCAGTGGAAGTTGATCCTCCTGATGTGAGTCTGAAACAGGATTCAGCAGAACTCTTCATCAAGGAGAACAGCTAGCTTAAGTCAACGTGAAGTGAATTGGCTGTAGTCATATCAAATGTCTGCTTCAATAGTCTAAACGAATCACATTTGGCCACTAGAACGTGTGAAATACTGCTTGTCCAATAGTCCCAGCTACAGGTGGCTCAATCGAAAAAGGTGCAGCCACTTGCAGTCATAAGACTACGTGGCATTCCTTTCAATGTTCAACAGCAGGATCAGAAGCCGGCCAAGTATCTCGCACCATCAGAAACTAAGCGTATTAATCGAATGATGTGCAGCGGTCGTCATTGTGCTGCATTTCTTATAGCGGATCATCTGCGTTTCGAGATGGCGCACATGCATTGCTGTTGGGTGCCAGATGTGATGGATGCGAGTGACTGCAGAGTCAATCACGAGTTTCATATCTTGGCCTAAGAACAACAGAGCTCAGATGTCGCAGTATATGCTGGCTGGTCATGTGTTCTCCGATGACGTAGGCAGCTATTTAGCCTTAACCGAAAAATATCACTTGCCTCCTAATGTTTACCTACATACTTTACATACCTGCCCTTGTGCGTACCTCCTTTGCACGGTGACAGCGCCAGTCAATGACTGGTCGTTGCAGAGTGCGCTACCGCAGCTAAGTTGCCGGTCCACCAAAGTAACGTAAATACGTTCTTCCGACTCTGAACTTACGACACACAGTTAAAATTGCCGATCACCCATAGCTGATCCTCCGCTTCCCAGTCGCCGGCAGCTCCTTTGCCATTGGCGGCCGCTTGAGATTCAGCAGCCGCAGAAGATCCTGCTCTGCCACTAGCAGGCCATCTTTACCGCCTGTAGTTCATATTCCTGGCTGCAGGCCGTCTTTTGCTGTCTTGCGGGCTCCTGCATCGACATATACTGCTCGCTGCGTGAACTGAAATAGTTTATGGTTTATTTATTCACACCCATTAGTCTTAATTCTTTAGATATAAAATATTTTTATTAATCTAAAGTTTTGCGTTAATTTTCTTTTTGTATGGTAGGTTCACGTAGGTAGGGTAAATGTTATGAAATGTTAGATAACTTGCAAAAGTATAGCATATATTAAATGAATGAATTACATACTTATGAGCTGCAAAATTACCTTTGTTAGGGGAGATGGGCGGAAACGGATTATCCGACTTTAGCGATGCTTCGAAAGTCCTCAGCAGGCTGTATGGGTATGCGGTGACTTGGCGGTGAACAACAGCTTTTATTTTTGTTGTTTTGTACCTCGTAGAGTAGTTTTCGTGCCCGTAAATAAGGGAAATAATATAAAAATATATGCCAAATGTATTTTTGTCTTTTTCGTTTGCTTACCTTTTGTGTCAGTGATGCAGCTTTGGTGTAAATACCGATGTTAATCGATTTTTGTGCAGACTGCAGGGCTGGGGGCAAAGCCCCTCCCGAAGTGCTGCTGAGTTGGCCGGCACGGCCCTATTAACAAATAAGCAGTCCGTAATAACTTTCGACATAATTTTACTGTGTTTAATTTATGTTTTAAATTTTGGCGACCCGGAAACAGCAATCATACATAATATATGTATGGCCAGATCTGGATTTTATATGGGTGCTATATTTTTTGGAAGATATTTCAGGTTTTTCAGATAGGTTTTGAGATTAGGTCAAAGTCCAGACGTGATGGCGAAATTCTGAACACGGATTCGGATTCAGCGACCCAAACTACAATACATATCACTGCATATGCCGCATACCCAGATATTGAAACTTTATTTTGTGTGCCTGTGTTATAAATGCTGTGTAAGAGTGTGGGAGGTATTAGCTTTTTATACTGCCCTCCTGTCTGCTTAAACGTCAAGCACTCAGCTATTAAAAATAGTTGAAAGATACGTAGATATTTTAATCAGCTCAGTGTTTGTCAAAGTAGGAAAGTTGCATCTTGTTTACCATTTTAATGGTCGAAGAGTATAAATACAGAGCCCCACAAAAAAAGTGTCATACTCAGTTGTATGTTTTTGGGTCGCTGAATCCGAATCAGAATTTCGCCATAACGTCGGACTTCCACATATCCTCAAAAACTTAAAACTTGACTTCATCTCAAAAAATACGAAAACGTTTTTGTATATATAATAACTGCATATGCCACATACTCAGATATAGACACTTTTTATACTCACTACCCATATGGTAAAAGGTTATTATAGCTTTGTGTCAACCGAAAAGGAAAAAGAAGGCTTGGCTGTCCACAGTATATATATTCTTAATCAGCATCAACATTAAATTGATAAAAACGAATTCTCAGCGTAATTTTAAAGCGCGACAGTTCATTTTTTGTAAGCACAATAATTATAAACGCGTCAAAAATTTCTGAAAATTTGGTTGGATCGGATAATTTAAATAGAAGTTATTTAAGAAAGTAGGCTAGAGGGTATACATATATACATACATATTTTGCATACACATATATAAACATTATGCTTAAATTTTTATCCGCTTTCGGATGCATTTCTATATTTCGCAACATCTGCTCTTTCAAAACAAGAAAGATGCAGATCAAAACACGCTAAACGTAAGAGATATATATTAAAATTGAACGAGAACGAAGGCTACCTTCGGCATGCTGCAGGTTCTATACCCTTGCAGGTTCTTATATTCACTAATCGTTCCGACTGCCAGTGGTTAGTTCAGTTATATCCTAAATCAGAACTGGTCTTTAAACAAAATGTTTCATTTTTGGCGATTGTTCCTATGGCTGCTATGTACATATGTATATGTTATAGCGATCCGATATTGATAAAATTTTATATAAGTATATGCATATATAACACCATATATATATATATAGAAAAAGTTCGATGTAGTGAGTTTGGTTACAATCGCTTGACAAATAACAAACATCGGACGATTGTTTGTATGGCAGCTATACGATATATCGGTTCAAACCGGCTTTTCCACTTATATACAGCATTGAACTATTATAAGTATGTGCACCAAGCTGCATGAAGACAGCTTAAAAACTGAGAGGCTAGTTTGCGTTTAAACAAACAGACAAACGGACAGACAGACAAGGCTAGTTCTATATCTTTGTTGATTCTGATTCACAATATATTATATATACATTATGAGGTCGTATAGATAGAAAAAGTTCGATGTAGTGAGTTTGGTTACAATCGCTTGACAAATAACAAGCATCGGCCGATAGTTTGTATGGCAGCTATACGATATATCGGTTCAAACCGGCTTTTCCACTTATATACAGCATTGAACTATTATAAGTATGTGCACCAAGCTGCATGAAGACAGCTTAAAAACTGAGAGGCTAGTTTGCGTTTAAACAAACAGACAAACGGACAGACAGACAAGGCTAGTTCTATATCTTTGTTGATTCTGATTCACAATATATTATATATACATTATGAGGTCGTATAGATAGAAAAAGTTCGATGTAGTGAGTTTGGTTACAATCGCTTGACAAATAACAAGCATCGGCCGATAGTTTGTATGGCAGCTATACGATATATCGGTTCAAACCGGCTTTTCCACTTATATACAGCATTGAACTATTATAAGTATGTGCACCAAGCTGCATGAAGACAGCTTAAAAACTGAGAGGCTAGTTTGCGTTTAAACAAACAGACAAACGGACAGACAGACAAGGCTAGTTCTATATCTTTGTTGATTCTGATTCACAATATATTATATATACATTATGAGGTCGTATAGATAGAAAAAGTTCGATGTAGTGAGTTTGGTTACAATCGCTTGACAAATAACAAACATCGGACGATAGTTTGTATGGCAGCTATACGATATATCGGTTCAAACCGGCTTTTCCACTTATATACAGCATTGAACTATTATAAGTATGTGCACCAAGCTGCATGAAGACAGCTTAAAAACTGAGAGGCTAGTTTGCGTTTAAACAAACAGACAAACGGACAGACAGACAAGGTTAGTTCTATATCTTTGTTGATTCTGATTCACAATATATTATATATACATTATGAGGTCGTAGGTCACATATGGTTGCAAACTCCTGGAAAAAAGTAATGTACCCTCTGCAGAGGTATATAAATCGATTTGGTCAGATGGGAGCGGCAGCGGATCGAGCACACTCGCCTGTGATAATGTTCAGGCAATATTACTCTTTCAACCCGATTTGTATAAATTTACGAGAGCGGTAGGTATGATCAAATTGTAAGACCCTTATAGTCAAAGAAATCTAGATTTTTATACAGACTGGCTATATAAATTCATTTGTTGGTGCTTATATAAAGGGGTCGGAGACGCCTTCTTCTACCTGTTGTATAATATTTTGGCTGACATAAAGTTATAATATTCCTCTACCCGGTTATAATGATGTGAGTAAACCGACACAATACCCCTCTAAATAATATTCTACACATTTTTTGAGAAGTTGGTATCACACGCAAGTGCACATAATTTATCTATGCACTTGAATACAATTAGATTTGACATTTTAGCGCTTATGAAATAATTTATGGTATGTCGCTTCGCTATATTTTTGAAAATGTGTTGTATACCAATAATCATATATACATTTATATGTATGCATATTATTTGCGTAAGTTGTGCACATTAATTACAAACTAACATAACAGCACTCAAGTAATATTTTTCTTTGGGGTATTTGTAAATTGAATCTTAAGAAAAAGCTTAACTAAAGCCTGAGAGAATTAAACTTAAATACAATAAATGAAAAATGGCAAGTTATTAAAAACTAAAGTTTAAATCTACTCCACTTTATATTTACACATCTTAGTTATATCTAGTGCTAATTCGCTACTATCACTGCGTGTCCTTTTTCGTCTCCTCCGTGCCAGGCTCCTGCCTCGGCTCCTTAAACTCCCTGGGCTCTAGTTTTTTGGGTAAGACATCGGGTGTATTGACTATGCCATAGGGCCTCAGATGATATATTAAGTAGTCAAGCACGTACATTTGATTGGGCGATACATAGTGGAAGGATATGGCATTATCCGAACAGCAGTCGAGGCCCTAAAACAAAAATTTGTTACTCAAGGCATATCTTACAAATTCCTATTTTACCTCATCTGTTTTATAATAGATGTATTGCCAGTACCAGAACTTTTTATCCGTATGGGAAGGTATCAAATGATGCTCTGGGACAAAGGGGAAGAACCTCCCACGTCCATTGGCATCTCTTGAATCACCAGCTAGAACCCTCACATTCTCCAAACATTTTCCCATCTCGACGTCTTCAGCACCACCGTCTTCTTTTTTACACAATTTTGGATTGGGCAGCGCGTCAACAACAAAACGACGTACAGCCTCACGACTAAGCACATAGCCAGCTCCACCAGACATGTATCCCTGCTTAACATATGGCTTAAACTTGCATCCAAAGTAGACTGGAGTCTCAGGGCTATATGAGTAAAGCATGTACCGTAGGTTTTCTACAATCGTGTAAGTGTCATCATCAGCCTTGAGGAACCAGTCCGCGTCGCTGATATGGTTTTCATAAATATATTTATATGCCTGTTTGGTCTTGCCCCACAAATTATTTCTTCCTTCACCTATGGGCAACGCTACAGAATCTAGTTCCTCGTCCTTTGCCGAGCTCATAAAAATGAGCTTATTGCAACGCTTGCCCCAAGTGCGTTTCACGTGACGTGCCTTTTTTTGGTGGTTAGTGGGATTTGTCATTATCCAACACAGAATCCTTACCTCGCTGTATAGTTTATCTGCGATGCTGCTGTTCTCGTGAACATGCTCGTGTGTGCCAACATCCTTCTCAGGTCCAGCCAGCTCAATCATATCATGGCTATGATGCGCATCGTTGATATCTCCGTGTCGATGACCCTCGTAAGGTAAAAACTCTGAGCGCTCTGGTGTTGAAGAATATACAAAAAGCTCGGCTAGGCAAAAGCCCACAACCAAACCGATGATGAGAGAGACAAACGAGCGTTTGTTTGAACGCCCTAAAAAGAGACACAATTAATCAAATAAAAGATCCTATTATGGGCATCATATCGCCGATCATCATTTACCTTCATTGATTAATGATCTTCCCAGCAGACTATTAGCAGTCATTTGGTTTAATTATTGTAACTTCTGTTTGCAAAGGTGGTGTGATGGGCCAAAATCTATGACTACCTCTTGTTTATCCTCTTTGGTATTGTTACGTTAATAGAGTGTAGTTTTTGATGACGCTTTACATTTTCTGCAAGATGAACGATAAAAAGAAACAATCTTATGTTAACAATGTTTTTTTCCACACAGTTATCAGACCCCAGTTTTTTTAATAATGCAAAGAATACCAGTCGCTATTCGGTTACAAGTGTGAACTATCCACTTCTTGGTGTAAAGCAACATTGCACATTGAACGCAAATGCCGATATGCCGGTAAAAGGTCTAAAAATATGTTGCTATATTTTTTTAATTTTTATCAAATTTGCGTTATAGAAATGCCCATCCATTATAAAACTGTATATATTCATAGCAATTTGGCAGTTCTTTAAAGTCAGCTAATTGTGCTAGGCTATGTGTATTGAACACTTTTCTTTTCCCGTTTGTAAAATATTGCGTATATATGTTGTTTATATAATGCTAAATATTAATTAAGGTATGTAGAATCAAAATATTGGTGTAGGCGTCGAAATTCAAAGATAATAAAATAAGAAATTCTAACAAAATAAAATAAAAATATTTGCCAAATTTAAAGTATCTTGATAATTGAAGTTCACGCGGGTTCAATGCACCCATTGTACATATGTTAATTTGGTCAAATCATATTAATATAACGTTACAATTTCCGAATATGTGTGACGCAGAACACCACTAAACGTCACTTGAAACTTGTCTTTATAACACTACTATTATTAATTTTTTTGTTTTTCGTTTTCAAACATTTGATTAATCTGGCTATGCATTTTTGCATTAAGTGCATAACTCATAATAAACTTTGTTTACTGGGTCGTAATCCCGGATTCGTAAAATTAATGAAAGGCGGTCACTTGAATTATGATAATTTCTACGATAGAATAATCTAAATGATAAATTATAAAAAATAACTACGAATTAATGATTCACTTAAGTATTTAATATTTTTTTAAATGCATAAATATACATAAATGATTATAAATAATTAATAAATATCAAAATATCCTTATTTCTATACGCAATAAGTATCCAAAATTCGTGTCACACAGCTTTAAGTTTAAACCCCCTTGCAAGTCGAAGGGGTCTCTCTTCTATTGCTTGTTTGTTATTACAGGCAATGATCCCAATTCCGCTTTGTGTTGTACCAAGTGACTAATCAAAATGTGCCAAAATAAACTTGGGTCATAAAAATATTATAAAATAAACCTTGTTTTATTTGCAAAAGAAAAAGTATAATGCATCGGGGAATCAGTGAAAAAGAAATAGATATCTCGAAACTGCCTACAAGCAACTTTGACCGCTTATTTTATATGCTTGTAAACCAACTGGTTTTCTAATTCACGTCTGATTTTTGTCACATAGGACTTACATAAATACATATGTATACATTACATTGGTATAAGGATTTCTCAGAATTCGAATAACGATTGGGCAGATTAATACTTACAAAAAAACCTTCATATGCGAATAGAAAAGTTTGTTGTAAAATTTGGGGTCAGCAGCTCTTATAGTTCTGAGATCCCGATGATGAAATAGACAAACAGACGCAAATAGGTCTCTGTGTGCTTCTTACACACATGAGGGCAGTACATATACGTATTAAATAAAGTTAGATGTGTGTTACATTCAATATAAAAATGTCCAACTTTTTGTCTATCCATTCGAAAATGTAGATCAGCAATAAAAGCTAGGACTATTAAATTTGATGTCAATATGTTATATTATTGCCCGCAAATCAATTTCAATTTAGAATCGATAAAAATCAAATTATAAACGTAATTTTAATGCACAACCGTTTAAAACAATATACGTTAAGCCCAGACGTTTGATGAATCATTTTCGTTAACGGGTCGAGTACGCTGTTTCGTTTTTTATCTTAACCATTTTCGTTCAAGAACTACACTAAACTAAACTAAACTTGTTGTCAAATTTCACTTTGAAACTGCCTTTATGCGTTGATCAAGTAAATATATGCATTTCTTAGAATGAAGAACATTGAAGAGCAGGGAAGATCAAGAAGATCAATAACAAACAAATGTACATTTATGGGGTCAAAAACCAGAACCCTTGCAGGCTCTTATATTTTCCGACCGTTACAATACTAGTTATGTTTAATGGTGCAGAATTAAATGGTGCAATGGTATATAATGTATATTCTATAATATTTTTTATTTATTTATACAGTGAGCATTCTTTATAAGCAACCTTTACACAAGCAACATTCTATTGAAGCAACCTCTGCATTAGCAACTTTTTTTATTCCAAAATTTCTGTACAAGCAACCATGGTTTTATTTTTCATTTTAATTTTCATTCTTCCGTAAAAATGGAGAAGATAGGCAGAGTATCAATTTCTTTGAAAACAAAGTTATTAATTTTAAATAAACTCCAAGATGGCAAGACACCGACAGAGATCTGCAGAAGCTACAACATCCATAAGTCGACTTTAACGAGGATAAAAAATAATAAAGAAAACTTGGAAGTATTCGCCTCAAAAACGTATGTTAATCAAGAAAAAATTAAGCGAATGAAGCCATTAAAAAATCCTGATCTTGATGATAAACTATACGCGTGGTTTTTTCTACGGAGAGAAGCAAACGAATTGGTTTCAAACGAGATGCTCAAAGTGAAAGCACTAGATTTAAAAAGGTCACTTAATGGACACGAAGAATTTTCAGCTAGTGATGGCTGGCTTGATAAATTCAAAAAACGCCACGGCATAAGAATTTTGACGGTTTCAGGTGAAAAACTTTCCTGCAATGCTGAGAGTGCTGCTACATTTACAAGCGATTTCAAAAAGATTATTGCCGAAAATGGGTTTTTACCGGAACAGATCTACAATTGTGACGAAACCGGTCTGGTTTACAAAGGTTTGCACAAGAAAAAAAACGCTACCGTTTTCGAAAAAACTGCTGTAGGACGGAAATCCATGAAGGAAAGGGTCACCATTATGCCTTGTGTAAATGCAACTGGGACGCAGAATCGCGAACGAAGAGGGTCATATGGAAGAAGAGAGCAGAATCAGCATCGATAATGTGATAGATTCCTTCAACACCGCGGTAGAATGGGCAGAGGAAAATAACCTTACAAGCAATGAGATCTTGTTTTTGCGACGAATTCGAGAAAAAGCAGTTCTTAAAAGACTTAATTAATATTAATTAATTAATTATATTATTAATTATATTATTAATGTAATAAAATATAAAACTGCTTATTTATCTATAAATCACAAAACTGATTTTTCTTAAAATTTATACTCCTTTTTTCTATATAAGCAACTTTTTCTACACAAGAAACTTTTAAAAAAATTGGTTCAGATTAGTTGCTTGTATAGAATGCTCACTGTATAAGGTCAACTACAGACAGACGACTGATTACAATAAAAGTTAAAATTGAACATTTTATAATAAGAACTTAAAATTAAATTCAGGCATATTTTATATTTTTATACATAAATTTAAATGTAATCTGGGGAAAACAAGAAGTAAGCTGATGCAACATTTGTTCCGGGGATTGGGGAAAACCTAGAAAACTCCTATCAGGACTGTTTATTATTAATAAGGTTAATACATGTTAAAAAATGTTTAATGTTGTTAAAAAAAAATTTCCAAAATCAATGCCGCAAACTACAATAGTAGTCCGACCATGGATAGAGTAGAAGTTTAATAAAGGTGTTTTGAGAAAAGTTGATTTAATTACTAGATAAGTGAGACAGAATTAAAAGTTTTAAAGAGGCTACAAATTTAGTGTTAAAAATGATACAGTACAGTTTGTTGTAGTCCGAACATGTGTCACTTTGATTGGTACTGATAAGTTCAGTTATTTCTAAAATCAGAAGAGGTCTTTATATAAAAACCTGAATTCCGGGCGATTGTTCCTTTGGCAGCTTTATGTTATAGTTGTCAGAATATTATGAAATTTTATATGTATATTATGTACATAGAAAAAGTCCGTTGTAGTAAAAAAGGTTACAAATAACAAAAATTGGACAATAGTTTGTATGGCAGCCATACGATAGCCAGCTCGTTCCGATTTAATTACAGCGTGCAGCAATAAGAAACATGATGTCAATTTTCAATCAGATAGCTCCAAAAATGGGAGACTAGTTTGCGTTGTAACAGGTCTGCTAGGGTATAATTAATTTACCTTGGAAAGAGTATAAAACAGTTTGTTGATAAAGTAAACCAGTTTTAATCTACACAACTCAAACCCTCTACTTCTTTTATGATAATGCATTTCACAGAACAAATGAAACAGTAAAAACAGTTCTAGTTTCGGGCTCTCCAGTGTAATTAAAAATCTAATCAACGTAGATATGGGTAAATTTGTCTCACAGATAACAGGCTTGACAATTTTTTATTAAGCTGTCCTATCAGAGGTTTCTTTTCATGAAGAAGTCGTGAAATATTTATATTTATGGTACTCGTAGTATACTTTGGTTCGTTTAGCCTTATGCTTAAATAGTCCGTTACAATCCCGGAAAGTATGTTCAAAAATCCTACTTAAAGAAAGAAAAGTGTTGAAAACATTCGTAAACCACATTTTAACATATACAATGCGACCACAACGCTTGCTTACAAGTTTCCGTACCGAAGGTATTGGCTGAATCGAAATAGCATCTCAAAGAACCTGTCATAGCAAACACTTCATTTAGGTCTCCAATGGAAGAAACACCCGATATTTATCTTTACTGCTGGTGTCATCGTGGGCTGTTGTCTTTTAAAGATTTTCAGCATGCCTCTATCGGTCGACAACTTCGAGGCGTACCTCACAGAAAGCCGAGTCAATATCCAAAGGTTTAATGTTCCCAATAATCATACATTTAAATTTAATATCGAACTTAATAAACTTACACATGAGCACCTAAGCGACAATTCGTCATTGGCCCACAAGCTAAAAAAAGAAGTGCGCTTGCTTTGTTGGGTTATGACAAATCCCAACAACCACAAGAAGAAAGCTCGCCACGTAAAGCGCACTTGGGGCAAACGCTGCAATATTTTGCTTTTTATGAGTTCTGAAACTGATGACGAACTACCAACAGTCAAGTTGGGTGTAGGAGAAGGACGTCCAAATCTTTGGCGTAAAGTGAAAGAAGCCTTCAAGTATGTGTACAAGCATCACTTCAACGATGCAGATTGGTTCTACAAAGCGGACGACGACACCTACGCTGTAATCGAAAATCTGCGCTACATGCTCTACCCCTACCACCCCGACACTCCCGTTTACTTCGGTTTTAAGTTTAAGCCCTTTGTCAAACAGGGCTACATGTCAGGAGGATCGGGATATGTACTCAGTAAAGAAGCAGTTCGTCGCTTTGTGGTTGAGGGCATTCCTAATCCCAAGATTTGCCTTCCTGGAACAGTAATAAACGAGGACATAGAAATCGGGAAATGCATGGAAAACCTAAATGTGACGGCAGGCGATTCTCGGGACTCTAATGGGCGGGGGCGCATGTTTCCTTTTGTACCGGAGCATCATCTTATTCCGAACCAAGATAAGAACTTTTGGTATTGGCAGTATACTTACTATAGAACAGATGATGTAAGATTGGAATTAATGGTATTCTTAGCACGCCTTTTTAACTAAATGAGTTTCTTTTAGGGTCTTGATTGCTGTTCTGATAACGCTATATCCTTTCACTATGTTGAACCCAAACTAATGTACGTCATGGATTATTTGATATACCACCTCAAGCCCTACGGCATATTGCGAACGTCTGATCGTTTGCCTGAAAAGTTGGATGTGGGCGAGTTTCTTCCTCCGCCGATTGAGGCTCTCGGAACTGCCGCCAGTAACGAGGACTCTGTGAATGATGAAGATCGGTTAGTTAAAAGTTTAACAAATTTTACTCAGACTCCAAACAACAATGGCGAAATGGCAGAGAGGGGAGCGGAGTAAAGGCTTCTTTTAACGTGACAGAACAGACACAATGAGTCAAATGTATTTAATTGTATGGGTGTGAAATAATTGTTGACTGTTCGAGTAATGGTGTCACCACTTTGTGTTAAATTGTACTAGATACTGCAAAATGAACTGACATTAGCCAACATACGAGCATACTCTCTATTGTGATTCTTATAATAATTTTTGAAAACAAATTACGTTCGAAATATGCAAGAATGCTAAAAAAGTATCCAAAACTGTTTTATATCTGCTGCACTATAATCGTCGAGCAAAATTATATCTGATATATGTATCTTATATTTTTAGCGTATTTTGTATTACATATTTGCAGACCATGCATTAAAAAATCAAAACTCTCACTCATATTACTTTCTTAATCGTTTATGTTAAATACTACATTTACACCGAAAAGAAAAACTACCTTCGAATTGCCGAAGTTTTTATACCCTTGCAGATTTTGTCTTTTATCTCCTCCGATCGTTCCTATACTAGTTATATATATTGGTACTGAAAATTTTTTTTTTAACTAATTGTTCCTATTGTTGGTAAAGTTTTCCGATTTTGATAAAATGCAAAAGTTATAGATACTCAAAAGTTCAATTATTCCAATAAAGAATAATGGACATTATACAAAAACCCACGTTTCGGGCGATACTTGCTATTGGATCTAATTTTATAGTGGTAGTGGTATGAAATATCCGTCCGATCTGGTTTGTTCTGACTATTTTCTTGCGTACAGCGATCAAAGTACCTCTTATACTGACAGACTAGCTTGCGTTGGGTCGAAGATGCCTCCCAAACTCCTTTCCAAGATTAATATACACATAAGGATATATAAATCATTGTCAGGATAGTTCTTTCCAAACATGTTGGGGTTTGATGATTAGGCCTGTATTTTGATTGTAATTAAATGTTAAGTACGTTTTCATTTTCGAATATTTTCTAGATGTAAAAAATTTAAAGCAAATATTTATAAATCTTCATAGGACAAGCAAACCTATAGTATATTATTTGTGTGGTCTGTAACGACCTTTTTTTATATATATTTACTTAAAGGTAGTAAATTCTCTAAAAATATTTCAGTTCAATTTCTGAAAATCTATTAATAATATTTATTAAAATACAATATTTGCATTCATACCATAAAGCAAAATAATAATAAAATTATTACGAGGGTCGTTTGATAAGTCCGTGACTTTTTGTATTTGCCGCGCACCTGCTCTAAATACAACACTGCTCCTGTCAGCAGTTATCGATTAACAGCTGACTGTAAAATTTTGAGAAAGCTGCGTTTCTTAGTTTGCGTTTTATAGGCATTGAAAGCAGACGATCTCGTGAATTTTAACGAAAATGGAAAAAAGTGAATTTCGTGTGCTAATTAAGCATTATTTTTTGCGTAAAAAATCCATCACCGAAACCAAGGAAAGACTTGATAAATATTATGGGGACTCTGCACCATCAATTTCAATGGTTAAGAAATGGTTTACTGAGTTCCGTTGTGGTCGTACCAGTACAAGTGATGCCGAACGTTCAGGTCGCCCAAAAGAGGTCGTCATGCCAGAAATCGTCGACAAAATCCATGGAATGATATTGGATGATCGGAGAATGAAAGTGCGTGAGGTAGCTGAGGCTGTAGGCATCTCAACTGAACGGGTACATCACATTTTACATGAATATTTGGACATGAAAAAGCTTTCCACGCAATGGGTGCCGCGATTGCTCACACACGACCATAAGCGCAACCGTGTGACCATTTCAAAGGAGTGTTTGGCGATGTTCAACCGCAATCCAAACGAATTTTTGCGCCGTTTCGTTACCGTAGACGAAACATGGATCCACCACACCACACCAGAGACCAAAGAACAATCAAGACAGTGGGTTTCTCCGGGTGAACGTGCACCAAAGAAGGCCAAGGTGGGTCTGTCGGCCAACAAGGTCATGGCCACAGTTTTTTGGGATGCACAAGGTATCATTCACATCGATTACCTTGAAAAGGGTAAAACGATCACCGGCGAATATTATTCAGAGCTTTTGGACAGATTCGATATTGATTTGAAGCAGAAACGACCGCATTTGGCGAAAAAAAAAGTGATGTTCCATCAGGACAATGCACGGGTGCACACGTGTGTAGTCAGCATGGCAAAATTTCATAAATTGGGCTACGAACTGCTACCCCATCCAGCATATTCTCCAGATTTAGCCCCCTGTGACTATTTTTTGTTTCCAAACATGAAGAAATGGCTCGGCGGTAAGAGATTCGGGTCAAATGAAGTGGTCATCACAGAAACAAACGACTATTTTGAGGGCCTTGAGAAAACCTATTATTTGGAAGGAATAAAAAAATTGGAAAAACGCTGGACTAAATGTATAGAGCTAAAAGGAGATTATGTTGAGAAATAAAACGCTTCTTTGACGAAAAAAATATATTTTATTCAAAAAGTCACGGACTTATCAAACGACCCTCGTATCCTATTAGCACCAGGTTCCGAGTTCATAACTTCATGATTGTCAATTTAGTAGAACACAAAACATGGACAGAGACGACAAACCAATTGAAAAATTGTTTTGTGTTTCGAACCTTTTGCTAACTAATAAATTCATTAATGATTTCCGTTTTTAACAATACAATAAATTTCATAAAACAGCTCAAAATTGGTAGTGTTGTGTATTATAACTTTTTTCAAACAGTTCACTGAATCCCATAAAACTGAAAGTTTGGTTACTGTGCTTTATTATACCCTTCAATCAATTTAAATGTTAGAATTAAATTATTAATTCGAAATCAAAATTGTGTTGGGGAAATTTTATTGTGTGTGTCACGATTTTTCAAACTCGGACGAAGGGTATCTGGGTTCATTACTCGCTTTATTCTAAAAACTTTAATTGCAATTGTCACTTTAAATTATCACGCCATAGAGGAAATCGACCATGGAATTCAAATTAAATTTTTTTCGTTTCAGACATCCGTCATTCAAATATTTTATCAGTAGTATTAAACATTTTCATGCTCATGCTAGTAAAAAATCGTTCAGATAAAGTCACATTTTGTAACTCTACGTGAAACAATTTATTTTACAAAGATATTTGTAACGCGCATTAGGAAACATTTTTTACGTAGTATATATTGTAATATACTTGCATGTTGTAAATACTATTGTTGATAAGTAACAACAGGCAAACTAATCATGTTTATCTGTTCAACAAAAACAAGATTCTCAATCTTAGAGCTATCTTAAAAGTTTGAACTCATCATCTGCAACGCTTGAACACAACTACCTGTGCACCGCAGTTTTACTTACCTCACAAAAAAAAGTCCAACAATGCCAACATAAAAGTCAACTGAATAGGCTTTCGCAAATGGCATTTGTTTGGGTCTGTAATAGTTTTTCAAAGCTTGGCTGTACCTTTCGTATGGTTTTTACCTTATCATATTGACAGAAAAGATAACAGAAAACCTTATCGAATACCTGAAAATTCTTACTATTTTCATGTATTGTATATATGTATGTTGCTCACCGTGCTTCATATTTGTACCTACAAAAATGAAATTAGCCATTTAGCATTGTATTTATAGCTGGCCCTATTTATATTCGTATCATTCTGACATCAGAAGCTCTAAAGAATCGTTTGTAATTAATAGAAACCAGTTATAAGATGACTGCATGCAAGAATGGATAAGACATTTAAAGATGGAAAGCTCATTAGCAATAGATTGAAAGGCTAGCGGACTTAAGATAAATTATCTCTCAAAGACAAATGCTATTGATAGATAAAAAAAAATCTCACTAAGAAGTGGATTAAGGCCATTAGTTTCTTTGCTTTGTCTTCTAATTATTATCATGACATCGATAGAAGTAACAGCTAACAAAAACATTGCAGAATGGGACAAATTTCATTATAGAAAATACCTAGCAAATGTATTAATGATTACGCTGCCCACTAGAAACGTTTAACGATTGAAAATACCACCCGATTACTTAAAATATTATAGGAATATAAATCCTTATCCACTGTTTGATAGTAGAAGAGTGTCATAAATTTGTGACAACCTAAAATGTCGAGTAGATATAGCCATGTGGCTCTGTTGTCGATCCGTTTGAATAACTAGATATCAGAGACTATAATAGCTAGAACTAACAAATTTAGTGACAATAAAATACGGTAAATATTTAAAAATCGGGCTGGTGTCAACATTACTTTTTTTTTATGTCGAAGTCCAGACGTGATGTCTCAATTCTGACCCTGGACTCGGATTCAGCGACTCAAAATATTGTACATACACTTTTTTTGTGGGCATGTGTAATCAACCACTGTAAATGAACAAAGAAGTGAACAAGTGACAAAAAATAAATTTTTCTCTAAAAATTCTCATTGACGACGACTCCACTCTTTTCTATTTCCAAAACTGAAAACTAAGGTGAAAGCAGCATTATATGTTATGATGGTAATATCCCAGCTATTCAAACAGCTGTAACTTTGGGAGAAAGGAACATTCAAAATTCAATCAAGTGGAATAATAAAAATATCGTATAATAAATAATGTGTTATTTATTTTATATACAAAAAGTTCGGCTATTATACCCTTGCAGAAGGTATATACATTTTGTACAGAAGTTTGCCACGCACTTTAAGAGCAATCTTCTTATTCTGCATATCCTTGCAGAAGGCATATTAATTTAGGATAGAAGTTTCAAACGCAAAATATATATATTTTGAATCAGCATCAACAGAAAAACTAACCCTGTCCGTGTGTTCGTATTTTTAACGCCAAAAAGTCTCTCAGTTTAAAAGCTATATTAATGAAACTTAGCACACAAAGGTATAAAACCTTCCGCATGCTGAAGATAGCTTTTTTTCTGGTTTTTAGAATACGTTTGCGTTAGAAAATCTGTTATGGAGTATTGAATACATATGTTATTACTACGCTCTTGAGACACAGTAGTTTGTGTCTGTGCGTCTGTCGATTATGGGCATTTTAAGCTAACCATTGAAAATGAGTTGAAAACCAGAAAGAAAAGCTTCCTTCGGCATTTTAAACATTGTTTTATTCCCCTCAAATTGTCGCACTGTTGAACTGATAATTTTGAAATTTTTATATGTTAACGAGAGCAACAGTCGAGCGGCACGCGATACCCTTCGACCTATGTTGCCGCTAAAAGTTTCTAATTGTATGATACATTCTACCTTTTAATAGATATAACAAAATCAGAGCCTACTATATAAAATAAAGGTGTGCCATAACGCTTCCCTCCTTTAATGTTATGCTCATACTTCCTTGAACTGCTGTGTTTATTAGCCGATTGGATTGAAATTTGGAGGAGGTGTAGATATTTCTATATACACATGTCAAACTCAGAAAGTTGTATATTTTATACACCGCTTGTAAATCGAATTGAAATATAATTTATTGGCGTGGTTATACATTTTCGTGGACGGGTGGTGTGACATCCAGAATTTATAATAAAATTCATCTGCGCAGAGTATACAGGGACCTTAATGTCAAACATTGAGTCTCTACACTTATAATTGCTAAAATCTTGACGTGCTTCTCGTCCTATACTACGATGACCTTCTCTAAAGATGCCAGCCTCGTCTTGCACATCTATTTTTAAGACAATTACAAAAAAGGAACCTTCAGCATGCGTTTTTAAATAAATTTAATGTTGTTTATGTTTGCATGCTGTATTTTAACTATTTCATGAATCTTCATTAAATTTCTATTCTGACAGCTCAGCGAGTTCGTGCTGACAAGAAATGTTGAACATTTTTTTAAAAGCTTAGTTTTGCTGGTTTTACTCTGCACTTTTTATTAAAGAACTTTGCACTTCACAAATATTTTCAATCTGTTTTTGTATTTATCAGCCTCGTAATGGCAAGAAATTTTAGTATTGTAGATTTTTATTTCTGCACTCACATTTTTTTCTATTTTGTTCATGCAATCTGTATTATTGTGGTACATATACAAAGGCAGACAACAACAACTATAATAATAGACGGGAGCGAACGGCTGAGCAAACGAAGAGGCAACAACGACAACTGCGGGCAACACGAACGCAAAATGTTCGATATGGGAAATACATATAGAGAGCGAGAGAGGGAGAGTAAGTCAATGACTACAAGAGATTAGGAATTCTTTAACTCGTGTGTGCGCGTGTGTGTCAGTTGACCCGGTGAGAGTGAAAAAGAAAACAACGCATGCGTTTTCTCATTTTTATGAAAGCAAGGGCGGCTGCTGACATGGACGCGAGAGAGTGCTTGATACAGAGAAAGAGAGAGATGGGGGAAGAGAGACTGTCACACAACAGTACACAGCTGCTAAGAGTGTTCTTAATTATTCAATAAACTAAAATTAACGCACTAAATATATTGGTAATCGCATTTCCTGAGAGAGAGATATCATTATTTGTCTCTTGAGGGAGAGAGTTCCTCAGGCCTCAGTGCGGTAGCTTGTGTGTGTCAGCGGCCGGTTCAAAGCATTGAATACCGCAATTTTAAGAGAGCGTTAAATAAGAGTAACACAGAAAATCTAAAAAAAAAAGAGCTGTTAAGGAATTGTCAATAGAATGAGTTGGTTTAATTGCACTCTCCGAAGAGAAATTTTGTAAGCATACCTTGCAATTTATTTTGGAAATAAAACAAGGTACAATCATAACCATACCATAAACAACAAATTTTCTCGAAAATGTGCATTCAATCATTAGTTAAATACACAACGCAACTCGTAGATAATTAAACACACGTTCTTCTCTGATAAGGACAACTATGGACAAGTAACTCATGTAATTTATAATAGAGTTACAAGCCGTAGCCAAGTTCGCAACCGCAGTGTCGTAGCTGGCAGCTATTTTGCATGTCCTCATTTTAAAGTTAAGGAAAACAAAAATAAATCATGCTTATACTTTTTGTAATTAAATGCGTTTTATTTACATTTCTATACACTTAGTTTTTTAAAAGATTTACATACATATGGCACTTATAATTGAAGTTTTTTGGACTACAAGATACATAAATCCTATCTACAAACGCATGTGAACGTCTTTTTTATACATACATATGTATGTACATACGTACAGTACAGAGGTACATATGTATCTATGAAAAAAAACATTTTTTTATATTGTATATAAACAAATATTTCCATATTTGCATTTGATGATAATGTGGGCTTTATTCATTTCAGTTAGTTTTTGTTTGCATGTGCATGTTTGTATTTATAACATATACAGTGGCTCACTTTTTTTTTAATCAGCTCACATACATATGTACATACATATGTACGTACATATGTATATAAATCATATTTGCATATTTAAATCAGATGCCAGTTCTTTTGTTGATCGCTGTTGTTAACGACGCCGTTACCATGACAACTAGGATAAAATATACAAAATTGTACGAATTTAACAGCACGAAAAGGGAGAAAATAGATACTGAATTAAACTTTACTATACCCACAACCCCTAAAAAACAAAGGTAACTCGTGCAATGTGAATATTTATGCAATATCAGAAGGCGTCTCCACTCCAAAATACATACATATGCATGTGTTAGAAAACTGCATGAAAGCAGCTTGCACAACACAAATTCAATTTGAAAACGCAAATGTATGAGTGGCCACCACTTCGTTAAAACATCGTAATAATCGAGTACAAAATGAATGTATTCCTGAAGGCTACTCAAGCTAAAACTAACAAATGTTGTGAAAATATGTCTCATTATTGAAAGAAGTGCAAGTTTGCATGTTTTAGGATTTGCAGCAATGGATATCCTCAATAGAATTGCATACTACAAAATAACAATAAGTTATAACTTATAAGTTTGGATTATTAACATAGAAGAAAAAATGTAATTTAAGATATATTTTCCGATTTCAATCTCTGCTAATCTCTGATATGTACACTACTGGGGCAAAAAGTAAGGCGAATTTTTAATTTGAGCTTCGCGAGTTTAATATTTTGGATTAACTCTCTTTTTTTAATGTTGGTATCACTGTTATTGGCATCTACGTCAAATTGTCAATGTCATCATTGGTATTTTAGTTACGCTCGTGTTTATTAAACGACAAAAAGTGCCTTGAGGGATTTTTATAATGTCTGATTTAATTGAGCAATGAAGTGCGATAAAATTTTGTTTGCGGAACGAATTTTCGGCTGCTAAAAAGTTGAGGATGCCACAGAAAGGCTTTGGGGACTTAACTATGTCGCAGAAAAACGTGTTGATAACTTAGACGTCAAAGTCGCTCAAAAATCAAAGTCATGGTTTTCTTCGATTTTCGTGGTGTGGTGCACTATGAATTCCTTCCGCCCGGTCAAACGGCAAATAAGGAATATTACTAAAAGCGTTATGCGTCGTTTGCGTGAAGCAATTCGCCAAAAAATACCTGAATTATGTGCCAACAATTCTTGGTTTTCGTATCACGATAATGCACCGTCGCACATATGTAGCACTAATTATTCGTTACTATTTCCTTAAAAAATTCCACGAATATCGTTCGCCAACCACCGTATTCGCCGGAGTTAGCACCATGTGACTTCTGGCTCGGCCAAAAACTCCAGAAACCATTCGAGGACACTGTTTGTAGTCGATTAATATTAACCGTAAATCGGCGCGCTCTCTGAAAGCCATACCAGAACGTGGCTATTTGATATGCTTCGGTGATTGGAAAAAACGTTGCATTGCATCGGCAGGGGACTATTTTAAAGGCGACGAAATCGATATAGGAGAATAAATAAAGATTTTTAATTTTACAAACAAATTCAGTTTACTTTTGCCCACAGTAGTACATACATATGTATGAGCATATGTTTGTATACATATATGTACATATGTTTGCATTAGACATCTGCATGAGTGGCATATATGACACATTCGAATGGAGAAGGTTCAATATGAATTGATTGAATTGGCATGTAAAGCCAATTAATTTGAATAAATGAGTTTAACCCTGTACAACTCACTCTCACAACAACCATACGAGCAAAAATGAAATGATTGTATAAGTATGAAAGCTACTGAGAAGCTTTTCGAATTGAACTCCAATGTTCCAGCGAGTGAAACAGAGCCTTTTCAGTTAAATACCTAAAGAAGCATTCATTCCCGATTTCTTAAAATATTTAATGAGCTTTCTGCAACTCAATTCACAAACAATCCAACTATAAAACCTGCTAATACTATTTTATAACGATTAAACCAGATGTGAATTTTATGTAATAAATTTGGAAATGTTCTCAAAGAAAGTAAGCTTTAAGCAAATTATAAAGTAAATGTAAATTACTACACATTCGAAGCCTGACAATCTTTCATTCCGTTTTGTCATTCTAGCCTTTTACTTTAGCTCAGCATGCTATGAGACTCAAAAGTTACCCTCAATCATACAACTTCAATTATTGCCTACTTCGCATTCAGTCAATTGAACTGAATTCGAATTCACTCAATTACTAGTGTTATGTGAGTGAACTCATGCAGACCTCTAGTTTGCATGTATGTATGTATATATGTTATGTACATATGTACATATTAGGGAACGTACAATGTAGTATGTGAATTAATCTGGATAAGTACATAAGTACACACTGTATATACATACATATGTACATATACTATATACATAAGGTGCTTAAATAAACCTTTAATGCCAGATCAGTAACAGTTTTCGTGTAATCAAACATATAAAAATGTGCGAATACATAAGTACATAAACACATATAAATGCATTCGTGTACACATTTGGTTTGCTTGACTTGCAGAGGGTGTATCCATTTGGGAAAATACATCCAAATGTATACATTTAGTCAAATAATAATAATATTAATAAATAATAAGCTTACAAAATTTCAATAAAAGCGGACCAATTTACCATATCGTATGTATATCTGTCATATAAAAATTCGGTAATTTTTTGCAAAACAAACCAGTGCCAATCAAAATTATATCGTAACCGACGTATATTCTTTATATGTATTTATTTGAGGCCGGACATATCCAGCTAGTAAAGTAACTCTTTACACATATGTACATGTTAATGTAATGCACATATATACTATGTGTGAAAAGTTACTTGACTGACTGTAGATCCTATAGCTTGTACAGAAACAAAAACAAAAAAGTATTGTATATATAATATAAAGTATATATGTATGTATAAAGAGTTACTTGACTAACTGTATACCGTATAGCTTACATAGAAATAATCAGTTAAAAGCATAAATTTTCATTTAAAAAAATATTATATGTTCTATTTCAGTTATTTTAGATCTTAGGAAACACATGAAAAATGTTATAATATTCTGTATAATTATATATAACTAGTATGGAACGATCGGAGGAGGCGTCGAGGTAAGCTTTGCTTTTTAGTGTTTAGTTAATAACAAAAATCTCCTAAACCATTTTTAAATTTTTGCTTTCGGAATTTGAGTCAGTGGTATTAATTATTAGAAGAACGTGGCATCTAACGGAAAGCCCTTGCTCTACTCTATAAAATAAGAATAATCTTTGTAGACTAAAGTCAAAAGCTGCATTAATATAACATCTCCACCGAAAGGTGACCTTTCTTGTTTAAAATATATTTTGTATACATTTATGCATATGTATGTTGTATATAATATGTAAATTGATATTTCTCTAATTAATGACATATGTAAATGTCACTTCTAACGCTGGGAGCTTTAAATAAGGTTTGCTTACAAAATTATATATCTATTGCTGTGTCAGACTGTGGTAATGTAGATGATAATTTATCACAAATTCTCCAAGGCAGAACTAATGACATTCCTAGAGAAAGGAACAGCACAATATTAAGACGAGAACCGTTATGGGAAACAGGGCGTAAATTTCACTGCGGGGATGACACGTCGAAATCAGATTGGTAATATCATCCTCCTCGTGTTCGATGCCATCGCGCGTGGGAACCTCGACTACGACAATCTCGTTCGAAAGAAAACCGATGTTGAAAGTGCAGATTGTGCTATTGAGACAGCCGCGAGACTGGCTTAGATTAGAATACTGGAATGTTGGTTTGTATATATCGAACATTGCGTGTATATCGTTCTGCACCTCGTCGTTGTCGCTGTAGAAGATGTAATAATAGTAGCCGTCCTCAGTAATGTTTTGTTTGACCGTGTCGTGCTTGCCTTTATCCAGGAAATGTGTGTCACGGCACGATGGCTTCGTGGGAAAACCTTCGGCCAGCAGAATGGCGCCGTTGAAGCAGTCGAATAGGCCGGTCTCGAAGCTCGAGATAGAGTTGGACTCGTCTGTCTGCGTAAAGTTAATGGCGTTCCCGCCGTGGCTATACCGGCGGTCATAGACATTTTCGCGCTTCTTACGCATCTTGGCTTTGTAAAGCTGGTCATATAGTAGATGTTTGCGCTGCTCATGGGCCCAAGTACTATGGCGCTTAAAGCGGCTAACTATTGACGTGGGTATGGCTGTTAAATCTGGTGTGAGCGCAATAGTAGACGTAGGCTGAAATTCTGTCATCATTGACTCATTAAGTCTACTTTTGGGTTTTTCTTGTACATCCAAAAACTTCGTGTGATTCGTATTTAGCGATCCCTTCTTGAGCTTCTTGCGCTGGCGCTTTGCCGACGACGGCGTCGACGTCACATTGATAATCGGATAATCTTCGGCAAGATCTTCACCGCCATGATTCTCATGTTCAAGTAGACCATCGATAGGACTCTTCTCCTCAGTAATTTCAGCTACGTCCTCGAAGAATACCTTTACCTGGTCATGTCCCTGCGCATAATTGGCGTCCTTCTTGTTTTTGTTGTGTTCCAACAACCCGCACAACTTAAGCTCGCGCTTTCCTTTAACAACCAAGATGCGCGATCCGCTATATCGCGAACACACCTTGACCGACACTTTGGCACCGTTCAATAGAAAGAATCCCCAGTACTCCAAAGTGTCGTCTGGGAGAGTCATAGACTTTTTGAGCCGAATATGCTTGCGGTTCGTCGATATCTCCGGTTTGTTCTGTAGCTGGAAAGCATTGAAACTACTGCTCATGCGTAACGTGTGCTTTGCACAAAAGATGGACGAAATTCCGTCACGTATCTCTATTATATCTGACTCTGCAACAGGATATATTACATCCGAGAATATCGTTTTGCGCAAATAAAGCGGCATTATGATAAGCACTGCCGGCAAAATCACAATCATAATGCAAAAGACCAACACACGCTTGATGCCATGCATCTTGCGGCTCTCTGGAATGAAAAGAACGAGAAATTAAATATAAGCCTATGACATGCACTCGATCTAAAGTAATATAAAACTTGGACATCTTTTTTAGTGGATTCTTAAATCGGGAAAACTACATTTAAAGTACACATTGAATCACATAACATTCTATTTATTTTTTACCATTAAATTTTTAATAAACTTTGATCGCACCTTCGAAATGATATTCTGTTATTTGTTGCATTGTGAATTGCTAAAAAACTCATGTGACAATTGACCGATATTTTTTCTGTGAACTTAGAGTAATGTTTTTATTTTCTGGTCTACCGAATACTGAGTGCCGCCTTCATAGTGCGATCATCAAATGAGACTGAAGAGGCCTATTTGGTGGTTTTTCATTAGGAGCATGTGTATTGCTCCGAATGTGCGTACATAAGTGTGCAGGCGTTAGTGTCCATGTCTACGTGTTGCTTTATCAACAAGCATCAACAACGGCAAAATCTGTGCAAATATATGCTTAAGTTATTTACCAGATTCCTTGGAAACTACGGAGCCAGCGCTAAGTGACAGGCTTTATTTAATTATCGTTTATTGGCGCGGCGCTCGGGGTATTTGGCCAGTGGTCGACCCTAATGTCAGCTGTATAAATCAGTAAATTAACTAATTCACTGTTATCGTCGTTTTGATGATAACGAGGAGATAATAACACTTCTACGAGAACTATGTATGCACATATTTAACGGACTTTGCAATTATTTACTGTTACTAGAAATTAGGAGTTATATTATTTTAAATTTGTATATTGTCTTAAATTTGTCTAGAAATTGTTTGAAAATTCACAGTATTATACCATTTATCAGAAAAGTATTATTTGTGAAACTGTGCTACAATATATTTCCAAGGACCCCAACACTTTTTGCTGTAAATACCATTCAAATATAATTAACTCGTTGCAGCAAAAAATTATATATGTATACTTTTCGACCATTGACTAACTTTGTACAAATGTACTCGTATGTAGGAGGCAGAAGGTGTATATATTCAATTCGATTTGTAAGCGACGTATAAAAGGTACAACTACCTGACCAAAACATACCTAACTGAAATATCGTCAACCCATTATTTATTATATAAACCGTGATCGCTTGGACTTTGTATACAAACGAGCACGCCGTGACGCTTGTGTTGGGAAGAATGTGAAGGAGAATGCGGGAGCGTGCATGCATACATACAAAAGTGTTTGGCCAATGCAATGGTACATGCATGAATGTGAAGGCTTATGTTACGTTATATATTGTATATTAAAGAGTGGAGGGTATCGTACAAATAAGTCCAGTGCGCTCGACTGTTGCTCTGCCTTACTGTCGGGTACGCACGAAAAACCGTTACAAATACACCAACTTTTCCAAAGACAAAGTGTTCTCCCGCTTTCTTACTCTCCCACATAAGCAGGCATGGAAAGTACTAAAGTCACTTGATAACATTCGTCTTCATTGTCCAAAAGGATTGAAATGTAGAGGAGAGATGGATATTTTAGTCAGCAAATAAACTTGACCTGTTTAAGAAACACAGTCAACTTCATGCGAAAATTTTATATATTATATAATATATAATACGAGGGTCGTTTGTTAAGTCCGTGACTTTTTGTATTTGCCGCGCACCTGCTCTAAATACAACACTGCTCCTGTCAGCAGTTATCGATTAACAGCTGACTGTAAAATTTTGAGAAAGCTGCGTTTCTTAGTTTGCGTTTTATAGGCATTGAAAGCAGACGATCTCGTGAATTTTAACGAAAATGGAAAAAAGTGAATTTCGTGTGCTAATTAAGCATTATTTTTTGCGTAAAAAATCCATCACCGAAACCAAGGAAAGACTTGATAAATATTATGGGGACTCTGCACCATCAATTTCAATGGTTAAGAAATGGTTTACTGAGTTCCGTTGTGGTCGTACCAGTACAAGTGATGCCGAACGTTCAGGTCGCCCAAAAGAGGTCGTCATGCCAGAAATCGTCGACAAAATCCATGGAATGATATTGGATGATCGGAGAATGAAAGTGCGTGAGGTAGCTGAGGCTGTAGGCATCTCAACTGAACGGGTACATCACATTTTACATGAATATTTGGACATGAAAAAGCTTTCCGCGCGATGGGTGCCGCGATTGCTCACACACGACCATAAGCGCAACCGTGTGACCATTTCAAAGGAGTGTTTGGCGATGTTCAACCGCAATCCAAACGAATTTTTGCGCCGTTTCGTTACCGTAGACGAAACATGGATCCACCACACCACACCAGAGACCAAAGAACAATCAAGACAGTGGGTTTCTCCGGGTGAACGTGCACCAAAGAAGGCCAAGGTGGGTCTGTCGGCCAACAAGGTCATGGCCACAGTTTTTTGGGATGCACAAGGTATCATTCACATCGATTACCTTGAAAAGGGTAAAACGATCACCGGCGAATATTATTCAGAGCTTTTGGACAGATTCGATATTGATTTGAAGCAGAAACGACCGCATTTGGCGAAAAAAAAGTGCTGTTCCATCAGGACAATGCACGGGTGCACACGTGTGTAGTCAGCATGGCAAAATTTCATAAATTGGGCTACGAACTGCTACCCCATCCAGCATATTCTCCAGATTTAGCCCCCTGTGACTATTTTTTGTTTCCAAACATGAAGAAATGGCTCGGCGGTAAGAGATTCGGGTCAAATGAAGTGGTCATCACAGAAACAAACGACTATTTTGAGGGCCTTGAGAAAACCTATTATTTGGAAGGAATAAAAAAATTGGAAAAACGCTGGACTAAATGTATAGAGCTAAAAGGAGATTATGTTGAGAAATAAAACGCTTCTTTGACGAAAAAAATATATTTTATTCAAAAAGTCACGGACTTATCAAACGACCCTCGTATATAGCTTTATAATAGTGTGTTTATTTTGCATTGGGATCAACACATGAGTCGAGTCTAGCCCTGTCCGTTTGTCCGTCTGTTGCAACGAAAATTAGTTTCGCAGTGTTGGTATACAAACTTCTTATCGCTGCAAACTGCAAATAAGTCGACACAAGCAAAATGATGTGCACCCCACAAACCATATATGTATGTATACTCTGGCTCAGGGTCAGTAGCCGAGTTGATTGACACATGTCCGTCTGACACGCCAATTTTGGCATAAAAGTTGAAAAAAACCCACTAGCTGATCAACCATCGCCTTCGCAAATCAATAGTGAAATATTTCAAATGTATTTGTAAGCGACTTATAAATGATATAACTTTCTGATTAAGATTAGTTACCTCATGATAGTACATATTTATGTACTTCTCCTCCAAAATTGTAATCCGATCGGAGTTGTTGCTTTGAGTCGTTTTTAGTATACGCGTGCCTGCATATGTGTGTAATATTTGGTAATTATTATTATTTTTAATGGTTTATCAAAACTGAGCGAAGGGTATCCAACTGTCGGGAGCGCTCGACTGTTTCTTTCGTTATTTGTTTAACCTTCATTTATTGAATCAAAATATCTGTCGCCGTTTTGGTGCTAGTTGTAAAAAAGTTTATTCGATTATGACCTAGTTGGGTAATCTACAATAGTTCTAAACTGATGCCACTGCTGATAACGGTCATTTTATCAGTGTATTCATGCAAGTGGAACAGTTCAGAGCCATTTCGTAGCTTATCAAAGTAACGGGACTTGATTGTCACAAATATGGGATATATATAATATATACATATGTAAAATATTTATGTTTATTTACAATACATACATAAGTAAATAGGTACATATGTTTATATAGCATATTTATTGCTGTCACGTTTTTTTCGCATGTTTTTTGAGCATTAGTCTTCGCGACGTTTCGTAGAGTAATCACTGAGTGAAGATAAAAAAAAAACAAAAAAGATAGTTTAGCTCAAGCGTACCGATGAGTCTTACAAGGTGTTTGGCATACTTCTAGCCGAAATTAACATACCATCTGCAAAAGTATTTAATTTTTATGACCGTTACAAATGTACCAATAATTCCAAAGACAAAGTGTTCTCCCTCCTATTGCTTTCTTTCACTCTAAGGCACTAAGGTGACCTAAATAACTTCTGTCTTTATTGTCCAATCGGATTGAAATTTGGAGGTGAGGTAGATATTTTAGTCATATAACATCAGTGGAGCAATTTTGATTATTATAGCGGTGAACGAATACAACGATATCAAATTCTAAAACTTATAAAGAAACGATCGGAGGAAATTCAAGCTAAACAGGGTGCAACACATTTGGCATGCCGAGGGTAGCCTTTGGTCTGTTTTAGTGAAATGCTACATTTCTGTATGATTGTTCCTATGAACGCTAAATGATATTGTTTACCGATTTTGATATAATATATATATTAGTAGACTGTGTGTAGTCGACTTTAAATAAATAAAATTAAAAACGAGAACGAAGCCTACCTTCGGCATGCCGAAGGTTCTATACCCTTGCAGGTTGGTATATTCACCGATCGTGCCTGTTGTAGTGATATATATAATGGCGCAGAATATTGTGTCTTTATTTGATTGGCACTGAGAAGTCAGTTATTACTAAAATCAGAACTGGTCTGTATACAAAAACCTTAATTTCGACCGATTGTTCCTATGGAATTTTATGTTACAGTGGTGCGATTTTAATGAAATTTTGACAAAATAAAAAAATCATATAAATATAATAAATATAAATAAATATAATATATAAATCATATATCTGTAAGATCCTGCTGGTTCCACCTTATTTACAGTGCGCAGCAATTAGAAACATGTGTATCAAGATAGCTCCAAAACTTAAAGACTAGTATGCATTGCAACAGACACACAGATACACGAAAGTTTGTATGGCAGCAATCCGATATATAGGTCCGGTCTTATTTATAGAGTGCAGCAATAAGACGCATGTCTGCCAAGTTTCATTAAGATAGCCCTAAAACCGAGAGTCTAGTTTGCGTTGCAACAGACGGACACATGGACAGATGGACAGGGCTAGTTCAATTCCTTTGTTGATGCTGATTTAGAAAATATACTTTATGAGGTCGGAGATGTCTCCTAAAACGCGTTTTAACCTCCTCGTCAAAAATAATATATCCTGTGTAGGGCATAAAAAGTAAAAGTAGAGACACAGTTTGCGCTCGCATTCTCTTTCCCTTTCCTGGCTTGCTTATTTGTATACAAAATAATAGCAATCAAGGTTTATATTATATCTCCTGTGTTTTCTGTCCAATCAGTTTGAAATAATGCCGAATTAAAAGTCTCTGGCTCTTATAATAGCTCACACTTATATGATATATAATTTAGTCTAATTTAGCTCTCTTGAAACTTGACACAGGTCGAGTGAAAGGTACATGCATAGTATGTACAAATGTTTATACGGTATTTTAGCATACGTAGTTTTGCCGTTCTCGTTCCCGCAAGGTTTCCGTTGTTGTTAACTTACAAGTTTATTTTGATTTGTCTTTTCGCATATTTACGTTTTTCATTAGCGTCGACACTATTGGCAATGACAAATATTGTTTCAACTCTCGCATGCAATCGCTTTTGTTTTGCTATTTTGTTCATTTGTTTCGACTATGGTCTTTCGTCTCCCACTATGCATAAGCTGAAGCATTTTCAAAGAGTATTTAATAATTTACACCTCCCACGCCGTGTTCTTTTTCAATTGTTTTATTATAAGTTTTCACTTTGCTAATCCCATTATTTTTCTCTTGCCCTTTCCTACAAATTCCCCAGTTAAATAATTTGTTTTGACATACATAAATTTCTATCAATACAGAGTTTTTAAAGTTTAATTAGAGGGATGGTTTATTCACTGTATTTGGTCTAGTCTCTTAATCTACCATTTTATTTTAACGCAGTCTTTTTGTTTTTTTCAATTTTCTAGTACTTTAGGTTTTGGTTTATAAACATAATTCACTTTTGGCAACGCTTTAAATAAGAATAGCCTTTAATTATTATTGTTTATTTTACGTACAAATCCATTAATTTAACATAAAATGATGTTATAAAGCGGTAAAAATAAGTCGTCTAACGTCGCGCCGCCCATCAATCCTTTTCCGTCATTCGATTTCTCTCACGGCCCTCACTCAACCGACGATTGGCGATAGACTGACGTTGAAATTTTCTTAGTCGTACAATATGAAAAACAATAATAAGATTAAAGTACTGTTGAGACTCTGTGTTCTCTTGCTCATCCTCGGCTCTCTCTCTTTTTCGCCCTCTTCCACACTCATTCATAGCGTCTTAAATGGTTGATACGAAAATTAGAGCAATATACATATACTCTTAGTAAAAAGTTTGTTTTGATGCAAAGTTGGCTGCGCTTGGATTTCAGTGCCATTGTGTGGTTTGAAACTTAGCTAGTGCCTCCACTAATTTTTGACGGTGCAAGTACGAAAGCTAAAATCGAAGGTTGTTGCCATCTTATTACTCTGTTTAGGGGTTTTTTATAGAAAACTTGCGGCTTCGGTTAATCATACGGAAAACATTACCAAATTTTTAAACAAACTTTATCTTTGGCCTATTAATCGTTACTCTTCTAGTTTCTGAGATATAGGTTTTATACCAACACATTCAAAACATCTTAGATTGGACTAATATAACGTATAAATGCCATAAAACCTATCAACCAATTTGCTTCACTTCATATATTTAAAAGTAACCTGCATATGTACATATGTATTATTTTTCGGTATTGCTAATTTATACATTGATTTTTTTAATTAACGCTTTTAAATATTGCAAACAATTACATTAATCGTTGTTTCTTAATCATTTTGGGACTCGAATGCATTTAATATAAAACTCATCCCCATTCATTTAATTAAATTTTTAACGTGAACACCAACTCAATCAAACTCAGTAGGCTTGACTCAATTTATTTTTAGAAGAGTATTTGAATATAAATTTTTAGTAATCATGCTACTCCCTAATATGTATACTTCGTCCATTTTTATCAAAATCTGACCCTGACCTTTTCTTTAGTAGTTTTTCGTGGGTAATACTTTTTCTCAGTATATTTTTACTTCAGAGGAAGATAACAAAAAACCTTGTTACTAGAGCTATAAAACAATCGCTTTTAGAATCGGTAATAACGGTGGCGGTTGAGCAAAAAAAAAACCATCGATAGTTTTTCTACTAGAGTTAGTATTGAACCACTAAGCAATGAATTCATTGATAGAAGGGAGTTAGAGGTTGTTTGAGTTGAGGAATAGAGCGACGCAGGAAAAAAAATGTTTGACAGTTTGAGATAAAATTTTATTCACCTAAATTCCTAAAAAATATAGCCCTATCAGTAAAAAAAAATTTGAACAAAATCGGTGACGTAGGCAGCTTTTTAACCTTTACCAAATGGATTTTTCGTCATTTTATTGACAAGATATTCTGTATTTAACTTAAATATGTGAAAAGAAAAAATGATTATAAAAAATGTCTACTTTTCGTCGCTTTTTTTGTGTTCGTTTCTTGACTCTTTTTCGATTTACATATTTTTGTCTAAGTTAGCTTTGACAATTTTTAATAACAATTGTCATGTTAAAAAAGTTTTTCTTTTTTATTGATAGAATCATTTTAGGCAAATGTTAAGAATTCACCGGTATTGCCAATTGAAATATTTGCTGGCAAATCTAATCCGGAAAATTGTGATCAATTTCTTAGCCAATTCAAAGGCGAATTAAAAAATCTTTTAAATGGAATTGAGACCGACGAAAAGTGTATCAAAAGACAACGTAGAGCCAAAGGTTTTGATAGCCCATCGAGAGGTTACAAAACTGAAAGCGGGGAGTTAATAACATTAAGGCTCATCTGGCAGCGTCATCTGCCAGCAGTATACAATTTCTTGAAGAATTACAAAATTAAATAAACCCAAAATTTAAAATATTGTATTTATCATTTTAATTAATTTCAATCATGGATACTCTTCCCACTCAGATCGGTTTACGGGTATATAAATAAGTTGTCTAGTCATGGGTACGTACATAAGTACTCTAATCATGGGTAGCCAATTCTACTTTTATATAAGTACTTTAACCATGGATACCAATTCTCTAATTACTGGTAAACGAAGTGGTGGCGATTGACCCTAATTGCGGATATTTCATACATACTTAGTCTTTGTAAAGTAAGTAGGGATAGTCCCTTACTAAGTACTAATTTCATTATGCTATGAACTAGTGGCCAATACTATAGGATGTTTACATAATTCACATAATATTCAACATTATTTTTTTTTGTTTTTTTTAATTTTTATCTCAACGGAGACGGGAAAAAAATATTTGCGCTTAATGTATGAAGTAGGCAACTTTTGGTTTTAAGTTAATTTTTTATGTTTATTTGAATTGGAGAACATCTGAAATTATGGAAAGTACTAGGTTTTGAAGTTCAAGGGTGTATTGCTAGTGATGTTAAAATTTTGAGGTTTGACAACATCGAGTATTCCGATGTTTTTAGAAAAAAAACTCAATAGATGCGATATATCGGTTTCCAATTTATGAAAATAAGCTCATAAAAGCCAATTTAAAAATTTTATATTTTGAATATCAAAAAAGGGTATACTAACTTTGTGCAAATGTATGTAACAGGCACAACTTTGTGATTTTCAGCTATCTATAATGTCAGCAGATCAAGTTAATTTTGAATTTTGGATACCACGCCTACCGCCCCCGCAAACCGACCATTTTCAATTTACATTCGAAGTACTCATGTCTTAACGTTCTACTTCAGCACACATATAGATAAATACTATATGAACCTATCCTCCAAATTGCAATCTGATCGAATAATAAATACGGAAGTTATTAGATAAACTATTTTATCCCAGCAAACAAGTTGTCGATGACGTCACAACTATATTACTTGAGCAGGAAAGAAAAGGACGAAGAATGCGAGTGCGTAGCGCGAGCTGTTTCTCGGCTCTTCGTTTCCATGTACATGTCAATTACCGAAAATACATGTGCATATAAGTTAACTACAAATATTTTACAATTTAGAATAATGAACTCCAGTACGCAAACTCCAATCTGCAAGCTCTGCATAATTTCCTACACGTACTGAGCTGCCAAGCAGAATTCTAAGAATCTGATTGGCACCTGCTTCCGTTCCCACCAATGCATGTGATTCCAAGGAGACTGCACCAATTCGACTAATAAATCATCAGCCGATGTCGATCCTCTGCCACCAAGGGCAGCGCAGCTCACAGCCAAAGACTCACAGTTTGTTAGGGACAGCTTAGGGTAATCAGTTGTAAATTGGATTTGGACAAATAAAGTAATTTTTCTTAATTGAACTTCAAATTTGTATTTTCTTACTTTGCAATCCGCAAGTAATTAACTGGCGTCCGAGTAGGAACCGGTACGCGTACGATACAGCAAAACGTCTTGTAAGTTCGAGGCTAGCAATCACATTTGCTGCAACCGGTCTAAACGCGAGTGAAAGTGAACGTGCAACTCAGGGAATAAACTTAACTTGTTCATTTGCCCATCGGTGGACTCCAAGGACTGAAGGCAGGGCCACAGGCCACAGCACTAACTAACAACAAACTAAAAACACAAATAGATTTAAGTAAACACCGATATCTATATAAAAAACCGTAAAACGATAAATCAAACAAAAAGATCACAAAAGTGATATAATTGATTCCAACTTTACGATTCATAAGGGACCCTCTAAAGTAAAAGGAAAAAACCAGCTTCTGGTTGTAAATCATATAAAACAAACTCATCTTTAGGAAAACATAATACTTACTAACTCACTTTAAACATAATAAGAAATAAGCTCCATCATTTACTCCCTTGACATATTTAAAACTCGACTCATTCTTAATTCGGATTCACTTAGTGCTTTTTGGCTAACGTGAATAACCTGATCAGACCATCAATACTTAGTGAGGAAGCTTGTAAACAAAGAAACAGACGACACGAGGAACAAGAACTTAATAGAAATATGGTCGAAAATATAGACAGGGCTACATTAGCAGCAATAGTGAGTGAAATCCTAGCACAGCAATTGCCAGATTTGTTGAGACGTCACAATTCTTCGGAAGAATTCGCGAACGTTACAGACCAGGTAATTGCCACAGAACATGTAGGGAACTTAGGCGACTTAGACAGAGTGCCGGATATAGTTAAAACTATCCGAGACTTTTCAGGTGATCGTTCAGAATTCAGCTCATGGAAAAAGGGAGTAGACCGTACCTTAGAAGCGTACAGTGTTTTTCAGGGTAGCCCAAAATACTATGGCATCTTACATACCATACGTAATAAGATTGTAGGGCACGCCGACATGGCACTAGAATCCTACAATACCCCATTGAACTGGTTACCGATCTCGAAATGTCTGACTCTTCATTGACACCTTCGTAGAACCAGTAGATTTACCGTCAGCATCACACCTTTGCCTCAAATTAGAAAGCCAGAACTTCAGGGCAAGACATGCAACAAACATGAGATAGACATGACAACTTAGGAACCAGACTTCAAAGTCTTCACCTGCTTCCCGCAGTACTTTATTTATCAATAGACAACCACCAATTCCAGCTCTAAGAACTCAATATTACCAAATCGGCCAACAACCACCGATCGCTTTACTTTACTTTACTTCGGTTACCAGTTTGCACAGCCAGCAGCTGCCACAACAGTTAGCGCTACCTAGGCCACAGGACCCAAAACCACTGCCTCGTCCAGAGCCTATGAATGTGGATCCCAGTGTTCAGACCAAAATGGTAAACTACATGAACACACCTCGCTTTGAACCAGGCAAGAGACTACCTGGTCCAATACCAGTTGGGATGAAGCGACAAAGGAACTTTAATATACAGACTACAACGGAAGAAAACGAAACACGACCCAATGAGACTCTATTAACAATGTCGGACTATGAACAAGATATGGCAGAGTACGAGAACTACAACAACCTGGATGACTACGTAGATCAGATTGAAGATGCCGACGCTGACAATAACGCTTACGACTACTACGATAACGCAGCATTGAATTTTTTAGAATTAAGAATTCCATATTTCGTATGCAAGATGAGGAATGGTAAATTTATTAGAATACTTATAGACACCGGTTCAAACAGAAACTACATCCAACCTAAATTCGTCGATAACTCAATACAGAACAAATCACCTTTCAATGCTGTCTCAGTAGGCGGCAGCACAATAGTTACGCACCATAAGGTAGCGAACTTTTTAATATTCAGGACGTTAAAGTTAAGTTTTTCCTGTTGCCCACATTGAAATCTTTTAATGCCATTTTGGGCAATGGTAGTTTGAAGGAATTAGACGCAGAGATAAAAACCAGCAAAAATATTGACATTAAAAAACGGAATCTCGATGCCCATCAAAAAAAAAAAACATTCCAAGCCGTCAACACAATTATTCCAAGAACATCCCACTTATCCGATACACAAAAAGCCAAGCTAAGCGAATTACTCAAGTCATTTCCAGACTTGTTCGCAGACCCAAACCAGAAACTGACCTACACATCAAATGTGAAGGCAACGATCGATACTCTGGTTTACTTAAAATTCTATCAGTATCCAATGACACTGAAAGATAAAGTAAACAAACAGATAAAAGAACTTTTAGAAGATAGCATAATTCGACCTTCTAGATCCCCGTACAATTCGCCAGTGTGGATTGTTCCCGAAAAGTCAGACGCTTCAGGCGAAAAAAAAAAAATATCGCATGGTTATAGATTATCGTAAACTCATCAAAATAACCATTGCAGATAAAAATCCCAATTTAAGGGAAAATAAAGTATTCTCTGCTTTAGACCTGAAAAGTGGCTTCCATCAAATATCTTTGAAAAATAGTGACATTAGAAAGACCGCCTTCTCCGTAAACAATGGAAAATATGAGTTTACACGACTCCCATTCGGTCTGAAGAATACGCCCTCAATTTTCCAACGTGCATTAGATGACATATTTCGAGAACATATTGGAAAAATATGTTTTATTTACAAAGACGATATCATCATTTAGCAAAGATGTTAATACGCATATTGAGAACTTGGCTAACATTTTTCAAACTTTACAAAACGCTAACATGAAATGTCAGCTGGATAAATGTGATTTCATGAAAAACAAAGTTGAATTCCTTGGATTTGTTGTCTCCGATAGGGGAATAGAAAAAAACCCGAGTAAAGTGGCAGCGATAGCAAATTATCCCTGCCCTAAAATTTTGAGGGATCTCAGATGCTTCCTAGGGCTTTCCGGCTACTATAGAAGGTTTATACAAAATTATGCCAAATTGGCAAAGCCCCTAACTTCACTTCTAAGAGGGGAAGATGGACACGTGTCCAAAAGAATGTCATCCAAAAAATTAATTTCACTAGACAATGAAGCTCTAGACTCTTTTAAGAAGTTTAAAAGTAACTTAGTGTCAAAAAAAAAATTCTCCGCTACCCAGATTTCAATAAGGAGTTCCATTTAATTGCTGTTGCTTCAAATTTCGCGATAGGAGCAGTTCTATCGCAAGAGAACCACCGTATATCATTTCACTCTAAAACATTTTCAAAAGCCGAAGAGAACTATGCGGCTAACGAGAAAGAGATGCTAGCCATAATTTGGGCACTTAAGGCCCTCAAAAATTACCTGTAAGGTGAAGCAAAGGTTACGATTACAGATCATCAACCTTCAAAACATTCTCTGAGTAGCTGGAATGGAAATGCCAAGATCAAGAGATGGAAGGCTTATCTAGAGGAATATGATTAAGAAATATTCTATAAGCCGGGAAAAGAAAATGTTGTTACAGACGCGCTCTCAAGAATACCGTTAGAGCAGATTAACTCCGTTGCCTCTACACAACATAGCACCGAAAGTTCTGACTTAATCGTTATCGTCGAAGCCCCAATAAATGTTTTCAGAAATCAAATATTCTTCTACAAATCAGATAAATACGACTACAAGTTCACCATCCCATTTCCTACCTTCCATAGACATGAAATATACCGACTTGAATTCAGTACAGACGATATTATAGAGACCTCAAAAAATATCTCAACCCTTCTGTAATTAACAAAATTCACACGACCGAAGATATAATGGGAAAAATACAGACAACCTACCGAATTCACTTCAAAGGAATCAAAACTCGATTCACCCAGTCCAGGGTAGAAGACTTGACAGATGGAACTGAATAGGAAGAAAGAATTCTTCAAATACATAGTAGAGCACATCGAAATGCTCTAGAAAATCAGAAACAGCTAGCAGAAACCTATTATTTCCCAAGAATGAAACAGAAAATTATACATTTAGTCAAGCAACGTAAAGTTTGCAAAGAAGCTAAATATTACAGACACCCCCCAAATCCGGAACTTCAAGAAACCCCTATTCCAGAATGCCCCGGTCACATATTGCACATTGACATCTATTCTATCCAACGACACTTAGTACTCACTGCAATAGATAAGTTTTCTAAATTAGCACAATCACGAATTATAAATTCAAAAGCGATAGAGGACATCAGAACCCTTTACGTGACATCATATTTTATTTCGGAGTCCCTAAACATGTCGTTATGGAAAACGAAAAATCTTTAAATTTCCAATCAATTAAGTTCATGCTGGAACAGCTACAGATAGAAGTTTATACTGCCCCACCATATAAATGTACCGTTAACAATCAAATAGAACGCTTCCATTCAGTACTTTCAGAACTAATGACATGCATTAAAAATAAGGGCACAGAGAGGAATTTTAAGCAACTTTAAAAAAGGGCCGTTTACGAGTACAATTACAGTTTTCATTCCGTTACAAAGAAACGACCACTAGTAGTAGGAAACACGTAGTTATCAGCCTGGAGAAGAAATATTCGTAAGAGTAAATACTAGATTAGGGTTCCAAGCTTTCCTCAAGATATAGGAAAGAAACAGTTATGGAAAACAAGAACACTACAATAATAAAAGATTCGGGGAAAACAGTACATAAAAGCCATATCAAAATCTAAATTTTTTTCAGGATTAAAAACGATGACGGTGGAACAACGAATCTTACGAACTATACGAACGCACAAATACTGACAATAACCAAGGGAATCGGAAAATTACAAACCTCAACGACGAAACTAATACACATCATTAACCTCGACCAAATCCAAACCGCTTTAGACACTTTACATGAATATATAGTTCTGTATTGCTTACTGACCCTCAATTGTTAATTATTAAATAATAATATGTGCACGTACGCATATTTATGAATATACACACTGTAAATACAATACTTCAATACATGCATACCGATCAACCACGCTATTGGTTGCTTACAAAAATGTATGTATGCATGTGTTTAAGTTGTATAGTCTCATTCCAGGGATGATCCAGAATCCGAATGGATGAGACCTGCACTGTTTAGGATAATGCTTATATTGGAGGGCTTGACTTCGCCCCCTTATGTTTGTCTACTAGCCTTGTGGCTTAGCAGTGGATTTATTATTTCAAATAATAAGAATATTTCGGCTTCGAGCCGGAGCAATTCAGCGTTTATTTTAAGAACTTGGCAAAAACTGACTTACTTACAATCTTCAAACCTAAGTTTACCCTCCGCGACGATGCATCGCGCCACCAAGATATGAGCGGCACGCCGATTCAGCATTACTTGCGGCGTAGACCAACACTCCAAATAAGAAGTGCCAGCTTTCCGCAACCGGACGTTCTTAGCGCTGAACTCGATTCTGGCGCGTCAGCATTGTTTGAGCTACTTAGTTGCTAGGGTATATGAAGTTACTTAGTTGTTAACTTATACACAAATTAAGTATGTTCGTTGACCTGATCAGCCTCGCTGACGACGCTTCCGTGGCCTCTCAGAGGTCAGGCCTCACGGAAGCAGACTTCCAGACGCTGCGGCTGGATTCTGAGAACGCCTTCATTAAACTGAAGACCCGTGAGAAGAAGCTTTTCAAAGCCGCACTCGCAAAGGATTCGAGTAGAGCGGAGGCTCTAGCTATCGGCACTGCGCCCCCCGTGGAAACCAAGGCCAAACGGACGCGCACTGACGATACCGTCCTCGAACCCCAAGGGTTTTCAAAGAAGCCCAAAAAGACTCATGTGGAGTCCACAAAGCCACCTTACAGCCAGGTGGCAAGCAGCGTAAAACTTGGCTTCACTTCGGCTGACTCAAAAATTTCGCTTTCCGGAGCAGTTGGCTACGGTGAATGCTAGGATTGCCAAGGCTTTGCTGCTACACCCCACACCGGGTGTCAGTCCAGGTTTCGATGGTTGCATACCTCGAAATGAATGGCTGCTCCTGGTGTGCGAGGATAGCCGCACTGCCGACTTGGTCAATGGTGCCGTTGGACAATTTAGCAGTGGCTGCCACCCCGGTGGCGTCCTCCAGCGTTGTGGCCGCAGTGGCGCTGAAAGCCCCATCCCCAAACCCCCGACCATTGTGGTCTCCGTCCCCAACCCCTCAACGGGCCGCCCCAGGCCTGTGGTTGGCAGCGGGCGCCTCCTGGCCCCTGCCAGACTCACAGCCAGCGCTGGGTGCAAGCCACCCGCAAGGGCACCTCCCGCGACTGGGATCGCGAGGCGACCTCCCCTGAGCAGTTCTGCCAGGCTGCCGAAGAGCATCCGAGGCAACGACTCTCAGGGGGGCAAGGCATGAGGCCTTGTCACAAAGACAGGATGATGCGGAGCGCCGTTAAGGTGCTCCAGGCGAACCTGCACCACGCCAGAGGAGCGTCAGACACCCTGTGCAGGGTCGCCTGTAAAGACGAGATTGACCTAGCTCTCGTCCAAAAGCCATGGCTAATAGGTGGCCTCGTTCGGGGATTATCATGCGGATCATGTAAGCTGCTATATGACCGTATGGTCGCACTGCTATATTGGTTAGAAACAGTGTGAGACACTTCCCTATAACTAATTTCATTCACAGAGACCTGGTGGCAACGGCTATGGAGGTAGCCACTGCTGATGGCGTCCGGGAAGTAGTGATCGCCTCTGCATACTTCTCGGGTGATGTGGATGAAGTACCCACCGCAGAAGTTCAGCGGCTTGTGGATTTCTGTCGCCAACACAAGAAGCCGTTCGTGATCGGCTGTGATGCCAACGCGCATCACACGATCTGGGGAAGCAGCGACGTCAAGAAACGGGGTGAGTCTCTCTTAGATTATCTAATGTGTAGTCATTCAGATGTAGCTAACGTAAGGTGCAAACCTACGTTTATTAACTCTATTAGGAAAGAGGTTTTAGATCTCACCCTAGTCAGCAACTCAGTTGCGAGTTCGCTTGTAAACTGGCGGGTCACAGACGAAGTCAGCTTGTCGGACCATTAGCACATCAGGTTCGACCATCCTGGCCAAGTCGAGATCCGCCATGACTCCTTCTGTCCCAAAAAGACAAACTGGGAACTCTTCAAAGCCTCTGTGGCTTTGAAAGCAGACATGTTGATCAGCAATCCTAACTCTGTCAGTGAGATAGAACTTGCTGCCAACCTGCTCCAAGATGTGCTTATTACGTCCTTCGAAGTCAACTCAGTTCGGAAGACCCTAACAATCAACCGTAAAGTTCCATGGTGGAACGAAGAGCTGTCTGAACAAAGAAGAAAAGTAAGAAGCCTTTTCAACAAGGCCAGACCTAACCGCGTAAGTTGGGACGTCTACAGGGACGCTCTCACCATCTACAACAAGAACATAAGACGTGCCAAACGCGATACGTGGCGCAGCTACTGCGGTAGCATAGAATCGCTGCCAGAGGCAGCGAGACTCCACAAGGCATTAGCCAAAGGGTCGTCTAATGGAATAGGGCTTCTTAAAAGAGCCGACGGCTCTTTCACTCAAGATCGCAGGGAATCACTTGACCTTTTATTACATGTTTACTTCCTTGGTGAAAACCTGGGCTGCAAGGTTGACCGAACGCTACTGGTTCTTCCAACCAGGGATGCGGCAGGCTAAAGAACTTACCAATCCCACAGTTGTTTGAAGGACCAGGCTACTCTCTAGGAGGGACTTCTACCTCCTTGTTGGCTACCTTAGTGGCCACCACTTGGTGAACTATCACCTCACCAAAATGCTCTTGTCCTCGGATGCGGAGTGCAGGCTCTGCAAAGCGGACGACGAAACTACCAAACACATTTTGTGTGATTGTCCGGCCTTGGTATGGACAAGGAGGAAATATCTGCACGTGGAAACTGCAGGTCCCGAGCATATTGTTCGTTCCTCGACGGAAGACCTGCTAGGCTTTATTAGGGAAGCAGAACAGCTTTTTTCAAGGTAGGGAGAGCATTTACAAAAGATCATCATGGTCGCAGTGCCTCGCGCCTTTTCCGCTGGGAGACTCTCTCTTTACAATAATAATAATAATGGTATACAGGAATCTTTATGCTAAATTTGGTGCCGTTAGCTGTGGTCGGCGCGTTCTTTCAGACAGACGGACATGACTCAATCGACTCGGGTCATCCAAGCCTCCCTATGCCTGTTAAATACATAGTAGTATACATAGTAAGTATACACTTTTTGATCATTTTCAATGGTCGAAGGGTATAAAAAAAGATTAATAAATTTTTCAACGTGTCCATATTTTTTTTTGAGTTTCTTAAATAACTTGTGTGGTCATTGTTCGATCGTATTGAAATTTTGGGGATATGTAGATATTATAGTATTATTATTATTATTATAGAAGAGGGAGTCTCCCAGCGGAGAAAGCGCGAGGCACTGCGACCAATATGATCTTTTGTACCCAGAATGCTCTCCCTGTCATGACAAAAGCTGTTCTGCTTCCCTAATGAAGCATAACAGATCTTTCGTCGAGGAACGGACAATCTGCTCTGGAGTTGCGATTTCCACGTGCAGATGTTTCCTCCTTGTCCATACCAAGGCCGGACAGTCACATAGAATGTGTTTGGTAGTTTCATCGTCCTCTTTGCAGAGCCTGCACTCCGCGTCCGAGGACAAATGCATTTTTTTGAGGTGGTAGTTCACCAAGTGGTGGCCACTTAGGTAGCCAACAAGGAGATAGAGGTCTCTCCTGGAGAGCTGCTTGGTCCTTCGATCAACTTTGGGATTGGTAAGCTCTTTAGCCTGCCGCATCCCTGGTTGGAAGAACCAGTAGCGTTCAATCAATCTTCCAGCCCAGGTTTTCACAAGGGAGGAGATAGTAGACCACCCCACGCCACAGAAGGGTTCGGGGCCGAGCAAGGTGGCTGATGACCCAGCCCTCGCTAGTTCGTCCGCCAGCTCATTGCCCTGGAAGCCAGAGTGCCCAGGTACCCAAATTAGGGTGACTTTATTCCTTATCGACAGCCTCTGGAGACAATTCCAGCAGTCATCCACCATACGCGAGCCTATTCTTTTTGAGGAGAGGGCTAGTATGGCCGCTTGGCTGTCCGAGAAGATGTATATTTTCGCTCCTCTAGTCCCCTTCTCAAGGATAAGACGGCAGCAGAACTCAATGGCGTGAACCTCTGATTGGAAAACTGTGGGCCACATGCCCATAGCAATCGAGGTCCTGGAGTTGGGACCATGTATTCCAGCTCCAACCCCCTGTTCAGTCTTTGACCCGTCGGTGTACCAATGTATGCCATTTGGGTCTCTGATGGGGTTGCCAGCATCCCAAACCCTGCGGTCCGGGATGAGGGTTCTAAATTTTGCACCAAAGAAGAGTTCCTTGGTCATAGAATCTGATCTAGTGCAGATCTCTAAGCCAGGAATGTCTTTGAGTAGGCTAGCATGCCCAGATTCGGTAGCTAGAAGCCCAGATTGGAGCTTGATTCTAAGAAGGCTCATAGCAGCAACTTCTTTTATACGGATATGCAGCGGAGTCAGATTCAAAATCGATTCCATTGCTGCAGTGGGACAGGTGCGGAGTGCACCCGTTAGGGAAAGGCAAAGCAGCCTATGCAATTTCGTGCATTTATTGATGGCAGTGACCTGCGTAACCTTGGGCCACCACACAATAGAGTAACGCTTAGTGAAGGGAACAATGATTGCCTTTTGAGGATTGATGCTAAGACCTACATCATCGCACCATCTACTGACCGTGTTCAGAGCTGATTGCATCAGCTCTGTCTCGGTGTTGGCATAGTTCCCGTTCACTACGAGAGCCAGGTCGTCGGCATAGCCAATCGCTTCCACGCCCTGTTCTGCGAGTATGATTAGTAGTTCGTCAACTACTAGGGACCAGAGCAAAGGGGATAGAACCCCTCCCTGGGGACACCCTTTTACCGCACTAATGTGGGCGGTCGTCGTGTCCAGGGTGGAGGAGATAGTCCGGTGTTTGAGCATGGCGTCAATCCACCGGATTATGGGACGGGCAATGTTCCTGCGCTCAAGCGCAGTAGAGATAGACCCGTAGCCGGTATTATCGAAAGCACCCTCTATATCAAGAAAAGAGCACAAAGCAATGTTCTTTGATACGAAGGCCTTTTCGATCTTACTCACTAATTTGTGGAGAGCGACCTCTGTCGATCTACCGGCTATATACGCGAACTGCGTGGGGTGCAGAGGGTTGTTTTCCTGCAGAGAGCACCGAATGTGCAAGTCTAGGAGCCTTTCCGCAGTCTTAAGCAGAAAGGAGGTAAGGCTGATCGGTCGGTAGGACTTAGGCTGGTCAAGAGGACGATTCCCCTGTTTGGGGATGAATACCACATTGACTCTCCTCCAAGAGTTGGGTATGTGTCCCCACGTGAGACTGGCTCTAAGAGGGCCGACCAGTGGATCAAGGATATAATCCAGACTGTTTTGGAGAAGGGCTGGAAAGATTTGATCACCCCCTGGGGCTTTGAAGGGAGCGAAGGAATCTACAGCCCATTTGACCTTTTCAAGATCGAAGATGGTACCAGATAAACTGGTTCCACGTGAGTCAGGTGACCAGGTGGCGTCAACGTGACTGGATAGATCTGGGTTGGCCACGGAACCTGGGAAGTGAACTTGTAGTAAAAGTTCAAGTGCTTCCCTGCGATCTTGAGTGAAGGAGCCATCTGCTCTTTTAAGAAGCCCTATACCATTAGACGATCCTTTGGCTAATACCTTGTGGAGCCTCGCTGCCTTTGGCAGAGATTCTATGCTACCACAGTAGCTGCGCCACGTATCGCGTTTGGAGCGTCTAATGTTCTTATTATAGTTTGTGAGAGCGTCCCTATAGACGTCCCAACTTATACGGTTAGATCTGGCCTTGTTAAAAAGGCTTCTAACCTTCCTTCTTTGAGCAGCCAGCTCTTCGTTCCACCAAGGAACTTTACGGTTGACCGTTAGTGTCTTCCGAACTGAGCTGGCTTCGAAGGACGTAATAAGCACATCTTGGAGCAGGTTGGCAGCAAGTTCTATCTCACTGACAGAGTTAGGATTGCTGATCAACATGTCTGCTTTCAAAGCCACAGAGGCTTTGAAGAGTTCCCAATTTGTCTTTTTAGGACAAAAGGAGTTCTGGCGGATCTCGATTTGGCCAGGAAGGTCGAACCTGATGTGCTGATGGTCCGACAAGGTGGCTTCGTCTGTGACCCGCCAGTTTATAAGCGAACTCGCAATTGAGTTGCTTATTAGGGTGAGATCTAATACCTCTTCCCTAATAGAATTAATAAACGTCGGTTTACATCCGACGTTCGCTATGTCTAAATGACAACACATTAGATAGTCAAGGAGAGACTCACCACGTTTGTTGACGTCGCTGCTCCCCCAGATTGTGTGATGGGCGTTGGCATCACACCCAATCACGAGCGGCTTGTTGTGGAGGCGGCAGAATCCCACAAGCCGCTGAACCTCTGTGGGGGGTACATCATCCACATCGCCCGGGAAGTAAGCAGAGGCGATCACCACTTCCCGGACGCCATCAGCAGTGGCTACCTCCATAGCCGTTGCCACCAGGTCTCTGTGAATGAAGTTGGTTAAAGGAAAGTGTCTCACACTGTTATTGATCAGTATAGCAGTGCGAGGGGCACCTCCCATACGGTCATATAATAACTTACATGATCCGCATGATAGTCCACGGACGAGGCCACCTATTAACCATGGCTCTTGGACGAGAGCCAGGTCAATCTCCTCTTTACAGACGACCCTGCACAGGGTGGCTGACGCTCCTCTGGCGTGGTGCAGGTTCGCCTGGAGCACTCTAGTTGCGCTCCGCATCCTCTCTCAGCGCCTTGGTGACAAGGCCACATGCCTTGCCCCCCCGAGAGTCGTTGCCTCGGATGCCCTTCGGCAGTCTGGCTGAGCTGCTCGGGGGAGGACGCCTAGCGATCCCAGTCGCGGGAGGTGCCCTTGCGGGTTGTTTGCGCCCAGCGCTGACTGTGGGTCTGGCAGGGGCCAGGAGGCGCCCGCTGCCAGCCACCGGCCTGGTGCGGCCCGTTGAGGGGTTGGGGGCGGAGACCAGAATGGTCGGGGGTTTGGGGATGGGGGCTTTCAGCGCCACTGCGGCCGCAGCACTGGTGGACGCCACCGGTGCGGCAGCCACTGCTGTCGCATAGGTAGGGGCCACCTTTGACGCTTCCGGAGGGGCGCTGGAAGGGGGGGGAATGGTTGGAGAGGGGGATGGGGGACGGGCCGGGGAGGGAGAGGCTCTGGGGACGGAGTTCTTCAGGAGAAGTTTGACTCGTCCAAAGACGAATTTCACCTTCCCGTTGCACTCCGTCAGAGCCTTATAGGACTCCTCGTCGACCAACATCGCGAGGTGAGTCGTAGTACCGCTAAGGGTATGCTGGACCACACGCCACAGTTTTGTCGAGAACAACTCCTCGTTTTGGATACCAAGGTATCGCAAAATATCGGCGGGTGTGAGTCCAGCACTACTGGGGAAGTATCCTCTAATGAGGTGAGCTTTGGGGAACTCAGACTCCTCCAGTAGTTTAATGTCAAGGGAGCTGATGGACCTGATGTGTCCAACGGCTCCCCTGACCCAGTCGGCGGTGCGGCTATCCTCGCACACCAGGAGCAGCCACTCATTTCGAGGTATGCAACCCTCGAAACCCGGACTGGCACCCGATGTGGGATGAAGCAGCAGAGCCTTGGCAATGCTAGCTTTCACCGTGGCCACTTGCTCCGGTGAAAGCGGGTTTTTTGAGTCAGCCGAAGTGAAGCCCAGTTTCACGCTGCTCGACACCTGGCTGAGAGGTGGCTTTGTGGACTCCACATGAGTCTTTTTGGGCTTCTTTGAAGACCCTTGAGGTTCGAGGACGGTATCGTCAGCGCGCGTCCGTTTGGCCTTGGTTTCCACGGGGGGCGCGGTGGCGATAGCCAGAGCTTCTGCTCTGCTCGAACCCTTTGCGAGTGCGGCTTTGAAAAGCCTCTTCTCACGGGTCTTCATCTTCACAAAGGCGTTCTCAGAGTCCAGTCGCAGCCGCTGTATCTGAGAGCCTGCTTCCGTGAGACCTGACCTCTGCGAGACCACGGAAGCGTCGTCAACGAGGCTGATCAGGTCAGCGTCAGCTTCAGCGTCCGAGGACATCACCTCGACGAGCTGCTGCCGGCCTGAGCAGCTATTGGACGAGAAGTCAGCACTGGCGAACTCATCGTCCAAGGGAGTCCGTGGCCTGTCCGGGTCCCCTAAAGTACCAGGGCCAAGACCTGTGGTATTGGGGGTGGAAGCCAGCAGCCCACTGGCTGCAGTGCTGTTGTTGGGGTCGGCCGTTAAGGCCTCGCCCTGGGTTGATGCTATCGAAGTCGCATCGGACTTATCTTTTGTAAAATTAATATCCATACTTTGGACCCACGAGTAGGCGGGAAGGGAAGGTCACCCACGGCATAGCCCGCGTGCCGTGGGAAGTCTTGATGAAACTGGAGGGCGACAGGTATCCAGAGTCCGCATACTAACGACCGGGCTACCCCCCGGCCATGCATCCCTTGGCGTATGCTGTTCCGCCTTGGATTGGGGTGATTTAAAGAATCACAATCTTCGCCCGACTACAATTAGTCAGCACCCCTAGCAGAGACATGACCGTGCTAGGGGCCTGCTTCCAGCCGCCCTCACGTGGAGAGTATAGCCGCACTTCCGACAGTAGGAGCAAGGACGGCACGTACCCCAGCCAAAGCTGGGATTCCATGTGATTCCCCTTACTGTCTCTGACGGCTGACGGCCCAGATATTATAGTAAGTTAAACATAAGTGAGACAGTTATTTCTTTTATTCGTCGCTTACAAATAGAGATGAAAAATTAAATTTTCCGGTTTGTAGGGACAGTAGGTGTGTCATCAATTATTTTAAATAAACTTGGTATGCAGACAGTTAGTATAAAAATTCATTCCAAATTTGGAGTCTTTAGCTTTTATAATAGCTGAGATCTTGATTCAATCGACTCGTATCAAATCGAATAGTTTTCCTCAGCAAGAATATATGTATATATTTTATTCGTTCTCCCACGTCTCCTTCTGCCTTTTTTGGTCGAAAGATATGACTATAGTCGAGTTGCCTCGAAAGTAGTAAACCTTTCACCCAATTATAAAAAATATTATAATTCGAAAATCGCAGGTAGTCCTGAGGCATGAAACATTTTGAATTGAATATCTTCTGTGTTCACTGTCCAATCAGATCAATAAATGTAATTCGAAAGGTAGGATGATATAGTTACCATCGTATATAAATTTGTGACTTAAATATTTTGCCTCCTAGTTGGAAACTGTCGAATGGCTAGAGGATATGCGTGATATACAATCAACTTAACTCGTGCTGAATTCGTAAAATTTCCACAAACTTTTGTATGCATGCACTATTTGCAGATTTTCAACAGTTAAAAGGAATAATAATAGTTTTGTACATAATTCTTATAAAATCACCCAAATCAAATCTCAATAGCATATGCATTTAGTTTTATTTATGAGCGTCGTAAGAATCAAAAATATACAATCCTGTTCAAATTTACCCTCACTTACTGTGAAAATCGGGCTCCGAGTAATAAAAGTCCGTGTGGTAATAGTGCAATTGGAAAGCGCTTATCGGCGAGGTGCGTTTCAATAATAATTTGCTTGGCATGTTGAAAGGGTAGGGAGATAAATCTTGTCTACGGAGTACAAAGCCTTGATAAACGATCTGAAACTCGTGAATCATGGGTAACAACTAACTTGGAAATCTTTGAGTGTTTAAAATGACTATCAACAACTCGACAGATTGCCGTTTGTTGACTGAAGTGCTATCGGCTAATCCAAATAGACGCCGGTACTAGGGGCTATAAACCGGAGTTTGGGACAGGAAATGTGTGGTTGGGGATCTTGAGAGTGATGGAGATGCGCATTATCACTCTCAAAGCAAGTAATTTTCATTTATTTGCAAATTACACTACTAAAACTACATTTTTTGAAATGTTGAAAGTACACAATATTTAATGTATGAAAGTATGTTTATTGATAAGATACGAATACAGTGCCATATGGGTAAAATTCTACTTTATAGAGCATAAAATCAAAAATCAAGCAATACACTGAATAAAAACATGCGACTAACAAATAATTGTACAATTTCGAGGTATATTCTAAATTGATATTGCACCAATGTACAAGCATTTGGACTGTATCAGTTTTTATAAGTAATATGAAAAAAAAATTATTTAACGAATTATCTGAAATCATTTTGTTGAGTGTATATTTTCGGCCATCCGCATAGCAATCCTGCCTCACTGACGTCGGCACAGCGACTGAGTTGATCGAAGTTGCAATTTTACTCTCTCGTTTAGAAGTTTTGCTCTCATTTTTGTATTCTCGGTCAACAAAGGAGCTCGTTTCGCGGTCGTTCGTACGCGCTCGGGCTTCACACGAGCTCGCATACGCTTTGCGTGTGCTGACAAAAACAAGCTGTTTTTATATATAATTTTTCTTTTACTTTATTCAAAAGATATGAATTAATTCATCCAACTATACTGCATCTGGATTTGCTTGTGCCAATCATGCGAAGAAAATGATTGGGAATTTTACAATCATAATAGGATTTGCCCAGTTTTCGCAAACCATATCTGAAATTGAAGAAAAAATTGTAATTTCAAATGCCATCAACTCAAAATAAAAGTTTACCTTATGCACAGCATTTTGTTGATAGTCGTCAGAGTGAATTTCTTAATTTATTTTGAATCAAATTAAGTTGTCTGAACACTCTTTCAATTTCCGCGTTTGACCACGGTAAAGACAGCATTTGTAGGGCAACAGTTGCTAGTTCAAGAAATCGGTGGTTGCCGCCGGAATTCTTATTTAATTTAATTTCTAAGTAAATGATTTTTGCATGGCTCAATCGACTTGGCTACTGAATATATAAGTAAAAATGGTCTGAGTCGTGTTAGTTAAACAAATATTTATTTGAGCACTTTAGGTTTTGCAAATCAACACAATCGTGATTGATACTCGGTGTTACATTAAAGACTGACTTATGCTAACAGAAGATTCTTATATTTAAACCCTACGTCGATGGCAACGCCGCTCAGCGCAGCCCAGCATAATGCTGACATTACGCTTCGTGCAAAACATCCGATCGATATTTCACGTTATGCTGACTACTAGCGCACAGTGTCGGTGACCGAAAAAATGCTTGAAACGCAGAGTTATTGACGACTCAGTTAATGGTTGTTAACTACTCCCTCCTTTAAGACCTGGCCGTCCTCGGTCACGCCAAGATCCCTCAATACCTGGTTGACGGCGTCTGCAAACCTTTCCTGCTGGCGACGTCGCAGCCACCAAGAGACTCCAAACAGAGACGCACATAAGATCGAGCCTAGTGAACCAGCCAGTATTGGCCCAATGACAAGATCGGTCTGCAAACTCATCGATGCTCTGCAAATTTTCTTCGTTGAGTTAATTCACTTAGGGGAGACTTAGCACGGTTTGGTGTCGTGCAACTTTTATATTTGAAGCTGCTACTAAGTCAGGGTGTTTCTTGGAGAGGCCATTGAAGTTCAAGTAGCTGGTGCCGTTAATCTTTGCCGTGTGTTGGAATGCTAAGAGATGTGTCCCATTTAGCTGCTGCTCTGGCTCCCCATCGAGGCTCACCATAGATGGGCTGTCATTGATTATTATGAGACCTTCATCAACAATGACCACTGGTGTTAGATGGCTCGGTTGAGTGTTGCAATGTGCGATGACTCCAGCATCCAATTCGCTGGCGCAAGTGGAATTATTATCTTCCTTGCAGAACATGGACGCCGGTGACCCATTGCATGATTTGAGGGGTCGAATGACTCCTTGGCAATCAGCTACCGTGTCCTCGGGTATTTGCAGTGATATTCCAGCGTGTTCGACAGGGAGAATTGTAACCTTCTTACAAACATACTTAGGTTTAGAATAATTGATTATAAAATGTATTATTTGACTACTTGCTAAAACTTTAATACTAGCTACGCTATGTACAATAGTTGAGCTACACTAACATCTGTGAGACTTTCATTCAAAATCGTGTTCAACTCATTATTATCGATAATAACTGGGTTTACTATCTTTGACTTGGCTAAAGTGACCGCAATCATAACATTCTGCAATTCAAGGGCCAGCATCCTATTTCTTGCCAAAAGCGTTTCATAGAGATGAGCCGTATCGACTTCTTTTTTCTTTTTGACTTTTAAAATCTCGTTAATACTGTTTGTAAGCGCATTTATTCTGTCCTAGACCGCTGTGTTGATTTTAATCTGCCTGTTGTTGGATTGTATTAGGTCATGTTCGGTCATTCTGGTCAGTTGCTGAACCCAGTACATTGAGGCTTCTATCATGCCTGTGGTGAATGTTTAAAATTGACAAAAGAGTCGTCAAGTGTTCTGTATCTGTAATCAAAATTTTCTTCATGTGCGATTGGGGAAATAGGTCAGTCATGTCCATCGTCTCTTGAACACAACGTTCGTACTCTGTCAAGTTAGTAATGTGGCTTACGTAGGTGGTCTCGTTCCAGATTATGGCTACTCCATCTATGATCGGGATATAGCTGGCATGAGTGTTGTCCGTTAGCCTTGAGTCCGTCAACGCCAACCAGGCCAGGATTGAAAAAGTATGAAGTAACCTATTGAAGTGAACTTAATTTAGATTTATTTTCCAGATTTTATTAACCTATCGGAGGTTGTCCTTATGGACCACCCTCCCCTTTATAAGAACGGTTGTTCCTAGATCTGCCTCAAGCTTTTGCTCAGTGCAAAGTGGGGTGAGTTTATTTCCCAACCTTCTATTTGTTTTCACCAGCACCTTTTCGCCAACGTCAAAGATTCCGTTTTGCCTAGCCGGGTTGTTTCTCTGAAGTTGTTCTTGCTGGGTTTTCAACAGTCTTAGCCTTATTTCATTGCTAAGATCATATTTAGAGTGAACTACGTCAATTGGTGTCTTGTTTGTGAGAGAGTGGATTGATCGGTTGTACTCAATACTAGCTAGAATGATCAATTCAACCGTGTCCTCTATTTGGCGCTGTAGTTTTAAACACCTTGCAATCTGTAGCAACGTGCTATGAAAGCGCTCCACTTGCCCAGTTGACGTACTGTGTAGAGGCGGGGCATTCTCCACGTCAATGTCAAACTAATTCCTTAACAAAGACCGGATTGTCTCCGAATTAAAAGACGCCTCATTGTCACAATAAATAGTTTTTACGTCAGGAAAAAGATTTACCAATTGTAAAGTAGGTGTTTTCACATCTGTGATTGTTCGTGACGCAATATGTTGCGTCAAAGCGAACTTGGAAAATTTGTCAACTGCGGTAAGGAAGTATTTTCCTGCGGTAGAGAATATTTCCATATGCAAGAGCTCGCCTACTCGAGTTGGTATCGGCGTCACACCCAATTCTTGTTTTCTTGGATGTCTGACATATTTAGACTTTTCGCAAATTCTACAGTTTGCAACTACTTCTGATGCTATTTTGCTCATTTTTGGAAAATAATAATCCCTCTGAACCTGCTTAACATTTTCTTGGGCGGCCCTATACGCCTTATTGTGTTCAGTGATAGAATTGTTTCGACGGGGTGTTTGATTCTTCTAACACTATCTGATTCCTAAAACAATTCAGTGGTTTATCAGTGGCTTCAATAGTATAACTGAGTGAAGCTTCGCTGTGCATTGTGGCCGCATCGGACTGAACCGAATTATCCAAGGCATTAATATTCTGCCTTGATAGCGCATCCGCTACATGATTGTCTTTGCCTGGTTTGTACAGAACTCTCGCGCTAGAATCTTCAATTCTTGCTTTCCAGCGTTTCTTTAGAGTTCGGAGTTCAGAGACAGCGAAAATTAACGGCTGGTGGTCAGTGTAGATGTTAATGTCACTCTTTCCGTACAGGCGACGCAAAGTGTCCAGAGCCCAAACTATGGCCAAGAGTTCTCTCTCATTAGTCGCATAGTTTAATTCGCAATCTTTCAGCGTTCGGAAATCATGGTTATGAGTCTGTTATTTTGCGAGAGGACCGGCCCAATTCCACTGGAAGAGGCGTCAGTGGTTAGGTCAAACGGCAGGTTAAAGTCTGGATAGTGGAGTATAACCTCTTCCGATGCCAAAATGTTCCTGAGTTTATCGAAGGCTTGCTTCTTAGTTTAATCAAATTCTACAGGAATAGACCTTGATCGCTGTTTGCTGACCTTGCCGTTGTCCCCTTTTAATATGTTGGAAATAGGCCTTACTATTTGGGCAAAGTCCGAAACACCTGTAGTAGCTAGCCAGGCCTAAGAACGATCTTACCTCATACAGTGTGGAAGACTGTTTGAACTCTTGTATGGCTCTGACTTTGTCCGGACTTGCCAGCGTGCCTTGTCGCGAGACAATAAATCCAAGGAACTCGACGCTTTCCTTAAAAAATTGGAACTTTTCTTTCGATACTCTGATGTTAGCATCGTACATCTTGAGCACCTTCTCAATGTCCCTGACGTGTTCAGCTTCATTCTTTGAGAAGACAATAACATCGTCAACGTAAACGTAGCATATCTTGCCGATGTGCTGCCGTAGTACGTCATCAATGGCCCGTTGGAATATGCTTTTTTAGGCCGAATGGTAAACGGCAAAATTCATATTTACCACCGTTTACCGAAAATAAGGTTTTTTCACGATTTGATTTGATGATACCCTGACTTTAAGTCAAGAGTAGGAAAATACCTCGCATTTCCCAAGTTTAAAAGTATCATACTGGGCATTGGATACTTGTCAGCTATAGTCTTGGAATTTAGTTTGCGGAAATCTACTACTAACCGCTTTTTTGCTTGGCCAAAGTCATCTGTCCGTTTTTTCCCTACAACCCAGATCGGATTGTTATAAGGAGATTTTGATGCTTGAATTATTTTGTTGGGTAGGAGGTCTTTTATTTCTTCATTAACAAAATCGGTGGAGCCCGCAGGGAATGGATACATCCTGGAATATACCGGTTCATTATCTTCGGTTCTGATTGTAGCTACTACATTTATGTTAAACGGCAGCATCTCATTTGGATCTGCGAAAACTCTAATTTTTGCGTTGATAATTTTTATGAACTCACTTCTTTTGGCTGGCGGTACTTCAATGTCGTCTATTTTCGTAAAGTTTACGCTGCGACATTTGTGGAATAGGATCTCTTCCGTACCTTTTGAGAAATTTAAGGCCTTTGACGTTAAGTCGATGATCGCACCAGCTTGTGTTAGGGTGTCTAGACCAATAATGCCGTCGAATGTTGACAGCTGTGGCAAAATGAAAAAAGGGCATTTTATGCCGAAAAATATAAGAAAGCATTTACTTTCAATGTTGCTAAAGCCATGAAGTGATTTTACCACGAAGGGTGTCTTCAGGTATAATTGACTGGAGTCCTTCTACCGATATAATGTAGTTCTTATAGGATCCAGTGTCTATGAGGAATTTTAGTGTCTTCCCTGCTACTGTTCGCTTGACGAACGGGAGCAGGGATACTGCACTAAAAAATTAACATCGCTGTCATAGCTAGCTACACTACACCGTCTGTTTGTAATCCTTGTCTAATTGCTCCAGATGTTCCTGGTCGAGGTGGTTTATCCGTTTCCGGCGCTGGTCAGAGAGTCTCTGTGACCCATGCTGCCTTTTGTACCGACCCTGTTAGTATTGAGTACTCTGAGGAGCTGCCGCAGATGGTACTGGTCCCTGCTGCCTTTGACAGTTTGTAGGCTGCCGGAATTTTGATAAGGAAGGATCTACTTCCATCTTTTCTACTTGGTCTAGCTACTTTTGGTTACCGCCCGCTTGTTGGGTATGGCTTTCCCGCGTGTAGAACGGGTTTTTTCCGTGTTCCCTCTGACTATCATGATTACCCCCAGAGCGTTTTTGAGCTTTTTCCTCTATCGTGATTTGATTCAATCTCTTGCGCCATTGCAAGAGCTGAAGGTAAATCTTTCGGCTGCGCCGAGAAAAGTACGTCCGTTAGGTTCTTTTTAAGCCTGAAATGAATACACGAAGTGCATCGGCCATGTATTTTTCGTTTAGGTATGTTGCTTGTGCTCCATCGTGTGTCATGATGGTTTTATTTGTGAGAAGGGTGAGCTTTTTCTCAACCTCCTCATAAAATTTGACTACAGATGAAGCACCCTGCCTAAGCGTGGTTAATTCTTGCTCTAGCAAGTGCAATGGCCGCTTGTCAGCGTAGGTGAAGTCTAAGCGACAAAGAATCGCATCAAAATGTAATACTTTGTTAAAAGAAGCCAGTGTTGCGTTCGCAGAGTCCCTTCCTTGTTCCTAATGATAAGCACTGCCTGATAGTGCCTTGAACTGCCTGCAAAACTTTCATAAATGGTATAGGCAGCTTTTACCGCTTGACGCCAATAGATGCTTGAATTGCTCCTGTGAGCCATGGAACTCCGGCAAAGATTTTACCGCATCCAGAGATTCGTCACATGCGACTCGTCCCACTGGTGCTACTGTGCACTTCTGATTAAAAAGAGATTCGTCACATGCGAGTCGCCTGTCAATGGTAATGGGACTTTATGACTGAACCTGAGGCACTGGAGCACCTGCAGCTTGTATTTGACTTGAAATTTCCTGCAGTAGCCTTTCAAAGTGTTTTTTTTTTGTGCTGCCAAAACGTTAGTCACTGCTGCAGTGGTGACGGCACTAGTTGTGCAGCGTTCATGTGCCAGTATTGCAATTTACTTGTGGCAAGAAGGGTAAATAATTTGGTGGGGCAAGATGTTTGTTTATTTAAGGAAAAAACAAATTATTGTTTAGAATAAACCAAAAACAACAGCAGGCGTCACGTTACAATGTGTGACGGCCGCGATAGTGTAGCCAAAAGCCAAAGCTTGCTTAGTAAGCTAAATTTTGCAAATGCTTGTTGTTTTGTTTTTGCTTTAACTTCGCTTTTGGTTTTGTCTGTGCAACACAAAACGAATTAAATTAAAATTAATTTCGCACACCAACCAAAATATTCACAGAGATAACTACGTTATAAAATGCAGAATATTATTAAAAGACAGTTCACTGTTATTTAATTCTGTTAAGTTTTTTTTTTTTTAATTTTAACTTTGAGCTATTGTCGATATAAATAATTGTTGAATGAAAATTTCACTTACAAGTTCATTGTTATCCTAGTTAAGTTACATGGTTTAGGTGTTCTTCCTTCCTTCCTTCAGAGCCTGTTTTGATGTGAATTTGTATTTTTTATACTCGTAGCTGACGAGCTCGTTGGTGCATTTACACAAAGATGGGCACTGAGAGAAATTTGTGCACTTTTTGTTGCTGTAGGCGTTGTCTCCGTACAGCGCTTTTATTTAAAACACTGTAGTGGGTATCATCGACCTCACTACGATTTGTTTAACAAATTAACGGGACGAAATTCCTCGTTACTTTTTCACGAACACAAATGTTTTGGGTCGGAGTTCGAACCGAAGTTGGGCGCCAGTAAAGATGGTCTGAGTCGTGTTAGTTAAACAAATATTTATTTGAGCACTTTAGGCTATGTAAATTTACACAGTCGTTATTGATACTCGGCGTTACATTAAAGACAGACTTATGCTAACAGAAGATTCTTATATTTAAACCCTACGTCGATGGCAGCGCCGCTCAGCGCAGCCCAGCATAATGCTGACATTGCGCCTCGTGCACAACGTCCGATCCATATTTCACGTTATGCTGACTACAGCGTTCCCAGGCTTCTACTAGTGCACAGTGTCAGTGACCGAAGAATTGCTTGAAACGCAGATTTATTGACGACTCAGTTAATGGTTGTTAACTTATATACATTATGGGGTATCCCACGCCTCCGTCTGTTTGTTACATACATTTTCACAAAGTCCTTTTCTGACCATTTTCAATGGTCGAATAGGAAAAAAGTACCCAATATTTCCAATATTATATTTATGGACAGAATTAATATCAGAGTTTATTTTAAATTGAAGTCACAGTCTTATTTAGTTACTAACAGCGGTGCCTGCTTCCGAGTGTGAAATCGAGAAAGCAATATGTTGCAGAAGGTACATAACGAAATGGCCAAAGAGATACTCCGACAATAGCTGTCTACACAACTATCTCCCAATGCAATATGGGTAAAATTCCCATTATCGGAGCATAAAATGCATCAATGATCACAGGGCGCTGTACTTGATACACACATTCTATGGTTACATATTAAACATGTAAGCCAGATCGTAAAGCTATCATAGAAATTTCGTTGTACTCCAAGATATAACATTAAAATTTACCACATATAAAATCAAATATGTTTTGAAAATGCTACTAACTTTTTGTCGAAATCGAACAACTACTGTAGTTTTCATAAGAACAATGTAACAATATTTTGTTTTGTAGGAAATCTTGCATTATTATAAAGTTATCGCAACTCAACTTTACTAGTTTTATAAATAAATCGGCTCTTTCCACAAATAAATTGTATATTTTTATAATTCGAAGCATCAAAACCTTTAATTGTCCAGTTGCAGCCGCTGTCTCAAATCGGACTGTTAAAAGGAATATCCAGATCTTGTGTGAGCGCTCAGCTTGAAAGCACGCAAGTAGACATCGTAATTCTGAGCAATGATAAATAAACACAAAGCATAACAAAACAAAACGAGAGCAACAGTCGAGCGGCACGCGACAGTGGGATACCCTTCGACCTATGTTGCCATAAAAAGTATCTAATTGTATGATACTAATCGCAAGCTACAAATTAATCATAACACTGCAGTACGCTGCCACCTTGCAAAAATGTCGATACGTTGCCAATAATTTATCGCCGCAATTTCCTAGCGAAAGACTGCAAAAAGGGGTGTGAGCTGTATATATCGGTATTTTTTTATTAATTTTAAATTGGCCAATATCGATAACTCGCAGTATATCGAGTAATCAAAATTAATATTATTTAATTGCATTTTATGGTTTTCTATTTTTTACTGACTCTAAAATATAAATTATTATAAAATATTCATATGTGCACGTACGCATATTTTGAATATTATGAATATGTACACATGCATGCACTCGAAAATACTTGCGTACATTCGGAACAATGCATATTTCACCGTCGTGTCTGACGCCCGCGAGGGCCAAATCATCCACCCGGTCAATGACCTAGCACCTGCAGAATGCGAACGATCGCGGTCTTGCTCACCAATGCTTATGACTGCACGAAGTGAACCCGAACGCACTGAGAGCGTCTCTCTCACGTTCTTCCCATTCCAAACAGTGTCAAGTTCTTCAGCTACCAGTACAGTAATCTCGATATCTACTGCAACTGCACCTTTAGCAACAACAACTGCAACAACATCAACATCAACTCTATGCTCAATACCGACAGCGGTGTAGAATTCCGCTGAACCAACAACAACGAAAGCAAGAGCACTCACACCGACTCTTGAAAGCGAAAGCGGACAAGAACCAAAACAAAAAAAAAACTTTGTCAAACAGGGCTGGATCGCTACATCCAAATAAAGCGAAAGCTAAGCCCACAACACAAGCAAGCTGGTAATCAGCCGAAAATAAATCGCGCCAACGCTGCCAATGACTCAAGTTCAAATAGGTTTGCACTATTGGATGACTGCGAAGTGCAGGAACAGGAGCAGAAGAAGATAAAGCCGCAACCAATATATACGTGAGAAAACCTCAAGTGCGCTGGTTAACAAACTAGCTGCAATTATCGGAGAAAACAAGTTCCATGTTATACCTCTTACTAAGGGCAACATACAAGAAACGAAAGTTCAGACTCAGGATGAGTCTAGCCACCGATCAGTGACCAAGTACCTGGAAGAAGCTGGGAAGAGTTACTATACCTACCAGCTGAAAAGTGCCAAAGGATTGCAGGTTGTCATTAAAGGAATAGAGTCATCAGTGACCTCATCCGAAATTATCGCGGCACTAAACGAAAAGAACTTCAACGCCAAAACAGTGATCAACATTATCAACAGGAACAAAGAGCCACAGCCACTCTTTAAAGTCGAACTGGAGCCATCGAGTCAGAAAAACAACAAAAATGAAGTACATCCTATATATAAGCTACAGTATTTACTGCACCGAAGAATAACCGTAGAAGAGCCACACAAGCGCAGGCAACCTGTGCAGTGCACCAACTGCCAAGAATATGAACACACCAAAGCGTACTGCACCCTAAAATCCATCTGCGTCGTTTGTGGCGATGCCCACAGTTGTGTAAACTGTCCTAAGAATAAAAACGACAGTTCAATTAAGTTATGCAGCAACTATGGCGAAAAACACACAGTCTACTGGCGAGGATGCATTGTTTACAAGGAACTCAAGAGTCGCCTAAACAAACGAGTGGATTCAGCTCGAGATCGTATCACACCAACAATTCACAAAGTAATGGAACCGACTACAACTAACATCCCTTCGTCTGCCAGCCACCGAACAATGCCAAATTCTTCCTTTGCATGTGTACTAAAATCAGGGATCCAATTACGAACAGCAGTCACTTCCAGCATCCAGCATAAGATTTACCAAATAAACACAAATAAACAAATAAACACAGAACATGCAACAGCAGCCAATTGGGGTTGAAGCGATTATGCTTTCGATGCAGCAAAGCATGAAAGACTTCATGACCTTCATGCAAGCAACTATGCAAGAGCTTATGAGGAACCAAAACATCCTTATTCAAATGCTCGTTTTTTCTAAAACAGGATAATGACTCCCTTAATAAAAGCTACCTGGAACGCTAATGGCACAAGCTAGAACTTGCTCAGTTCTTAGCCGACAGAAACATTGACGTTATGCTACTCTCAGAGACTCACCTTACCAAAAAGTACAACTTTCAATACCAGGATATAAATTTTACTTTACGAATCACCCGGATGGCAAGGCCCATGGAGGTACTGGCATACTAATACGATTGCGAATTAAGCACCACTTTCTTGGTAATTGGCAAGAAGACTGTTAACAATGTACCTCTATAAACCTCCAATGCCATAACGGTGCTCTCACTCTGGCTGCTGTCTATTGCCCACCTCGCTTCACAATCTCTGAGGAAAAATTCACAATACTTTTTGACTCGTTTGGTGAAAGGTTTGTTGCAGCTGGCGATTGGAATGCCAAGCACATGTACTGGGGATCTCGGATAGCGAACCCTAAAGGAAAACAGCTGTACAACGCAATCATCAAACCGCAACGCAAACTTAACTATGTTTCCCCGGGAGCGCCTACATACTGGCCAGCAGATCCCATGAAGCTTCCAGATTTGATTGACTTTGCCATCACAAAAAGGATATCCCAATCAATGATTACAGCTGAGGCACTTCCAGAACTCTCATCTGATCACTGTCCGGTGCTCTTTCATCTTTTGTACCAGCTACAACCCATCGAGCGACCGTAAAGGCTTACAAGCAATAGGACCAACTGGGCGAGGTACAAAAAATATGTTTGTTCCCATACCGGCTTTTCTAGCCCCCTGGAAACCGAGCAAGACATTGATCAGTTTGCTGGTGATATAGAATCAATACTTGTTGCAGCAGCAAAAGCGTCAACTCCACAAGACAACCATGTATGCAGTATGAAGTTTAACATGACAAGTAGAGATACTGAACTGCTTGTGCTTGAAAAACGACGACTTCGAAGGGAGTGGCAGGAGCACAGATCACTTGGCGCAAAGAGTAGATTAAAATCAGCTTCTCGCAGACTTACTAAAGCGCTTAAGAAAGAAGAAGCGGACGCACAACTAAGGTACATCGAGAATCTCACGCCCACAGGCACAAAGAAACGGTTGTACCTCTTCGTAACTCTACCGGAAACTGGTCTCGCAGTGACACGGACAGAGCAAGAGTCTTTGCTGATCATCTTAAAAAAGTATTTCAACCAAATCCAGGAACTAACTCAAGTACTCTGACTTAGCACCACAAGATCCTGTAGAATTTCGACCAAGCGAGATAACGAAAGTCATTAAAGAGCAAGACTGGAAAATCGCCTGGCTACGACTTAATAACCCCGAAAATGATCATCGAGCTCCCAATATGTGCAGTTCTACGAATCTGCTTGCTCTTCAACGCAGTTACTAAAATTGGATACTTCCCTCGAAAGTGAAAGAAATCAGTTATAGTTATGATCCCTAAGCCTGGGAAAGACAAAACACAGCCATCATCATACAGGCCAATAAGCTTACTTACTTGTCTCTCCAAGTTATTTGAAAAAGTGCTGCTGCTACGCATCAGTCCCCACCTCAAAACACACAACACACTCCCATCGCACCAATTTGGTTTTCGGGTAAAACATGGAGCCATTGAACAGGTTAACCGCATTACAACAGAAATTCGCATTGCCTTTGAACATCGTGAATATTGCACAGCTCAATTCTTAGACGTTGCACAAGCATTCGATAGAGTATGGTTGGATGGACTTATGTTTAAAATAATCAAACTGCTGCCTCAAAACATACATAAGCTTCTAAAGTCTTACCTATATAAAAGAGTGTTCGCGGTTAGATGCAGTTCAAGCACTTCAAGCGATTGTACTATAGAAGCCGGAGTGCCCCAAGGAAGTGTTCTGGGCCCAATTCTATACACCCTATACACGGCGGACATCCCAACAAACTACCAGCTAACGAAATCCACATTCGCTGATGACACTGCAATACTAAGTCGATCCAGATGCCAAGTAAAAGCTACGATGCAACTAGCACGCCATTTAAATTGTGTAGAACATTGGCTTGCAGATTGGCGCATACGAGTAAACGAAGAAAAGTCCAAACAGGTAACATTTACCCTAAACAAACAAAGCTGCCCGCCCTTGGTAATGAACCACACGCGCATCCCACAAGCCGATAACGTAACATACTTAGGTATTCATCTGGACAAGCGGCTCACCTGGCGGAAACACATAGAGGCCAAGACAACGCAACTCCGACTAAAAGCAAGAGATCTACACTGGCTTATAAACGTTCACTCTCCCCTAAGCTTATAGTACAAAGTCCTCTTATATAACTCCGTTTTAAAACCCATATGGACCTATGGCTCCGAGCTATGGGGCAACGCATCGAGAAGCAACATCGACATAGTACAGCGAGCACAGTCTAGGATTCTGAGAATCATTACTGGAGCTCCATGGTATCTTCGAAACGAGAATATACACAGAGACTTACAAAAAAAACTTGTAATTAAGACATTAGCAGAGAAAAAAGTAAAATACAATGAAAAACTAGCCTCACATCCAAATCCTCTTGCAAGAAAACTTATTCGAGTATGCAGCCAAAGCCGACTGCACCGGAACGACCAACCAGCCCAGCGTTAAATTTGTTAGGCCACATAGCACAAATCATTTCATAAAATGATATTTAGTTAGTTTAGAATAAGATTTGAAAACTTATTGTTAGTCTCTTAAGTAAAAGGGAAGATTTAATAAATA